>CM072694.1:7194353-7208697 GCA_036884735.1 Huso huso | reverse complement strand
GCCTTGCAGTCAGTGTGGTCAGCGAGGTATATGAGACATAAGAACATAAGAACATAAGAAAGTTTACAAACGAGAGGAGGCCATTCAGCCCATCTTGCTCGTTTGGTTGTTAGTAGCTTATTGATCCCAGAATCTCATCAAGCAGCTTCTTGAAGGATCCCAGGGTGTCAGCTTCAACAACATTACTGGGGAGTTGGTTCCAGACCCTCACAATTCTCTGTGTAAAAAGTGCCTCCTATTTTCTGTTCTGAATGGCCCTTTATCTAATCTCCATTTATGACCCCTGGTCCTTTTTTTCTTTTTTTCAAGTCAAAGAAGTCCCCGGGTTGACATTGTCTATACCTTTTAGGATTTTGAATGTTTGAATCAGATCGCCGCGTAGTCTTCTTTGTTCAAGACTGAATAGATTCAATTCTTTTAGCCTGTCTGCATACGACATGCCTTTTTTAAACCGGGATAATTCTGGTTGCTCTTCTTTGCACTCTTTCTAGAGCAGCAATATCCTTTTTGTAACGAGGTGACCAGAACTGAACACAATATTCTAGGTGAGGTCTTACTAATGCATTGTAGAGTTTTAACATTACTTCCCTTGATTTAAATTCAACACTTCTCACAATATATCCAAGCATCTTGTTAGCCTTTTTTTATAGCTTCCCACATTGTCTAGATGAAGACATTTCTGAGTCAACATAAACTCCTAGGTCTTTTTTTTTCATAGTTCCCCTTCTTCAATTTCACTATCTCCCATATGATATTTATAATGAACATTTTTATTGCCCGCATGCAATACTTTACACTTTTCTCTATTAAATTTCATTTGCCATGTGTCTGCCCAATTTTGAA
Source organism: Huso huso (assembly GCA_036884735.1). NCBI lineage: Eukaryota > Metazoa > Chordata > Actinopteri > Acipenseriformes > Acipenseridae > Huso > Huso huso. The sequence continues at coordinate 7,207,854 of CM072694.1, read as the reverse complement.
TGCGGTCTAGATCATTTTGAATGACCTTTGCTGCTTCAACAGTGTCTGCCACTCCTCCTATTTTTGTGTCGTCTGCAAATTTAACGAGTTTGCTTACTATATCAGAGTCTAAATCATTAATGTAGATTAGAATAGCAGAGGACCTAATACTGATCCCTGTGGTACACCACTGGTTACCTCACTCCATTTCCGAGGTTTCTCCTCTAATCAGTACTTTCTGTTTTCTACCTGTTAACCACTCCCCAATCCATGTGCATGCATTTCCTTGAATCCCTACTGTTCAGTTTGAGAATTAATCTTTTATGGGGACTTTGTCAAAAGCTTTCTGAAATCTAAATAGACCATGTCGTATGCTTTGCAGTTGTCCATTTTCAATGTTGCATCCTCAAAAAAAAAGTCAAGTAGGTTAGTTAGACATGATTTCCTTTCCTAAAACCATGCTGGCTGTCACCCAGGATATTGTTACCATATAGGTAATTTTCCATTTTGGATCTTATTATAGTTTCCATAAGTTTACATATAATAGAAGTCAGGCTTATTGGTCTGTAGTTACCTGGTTCAGTTTTGTCTCCCCCTTTTTTTGTGGATCGGGTATTCGTTTGCTATTTTCCAGTCTGTCGGTACAACCCCTGTGTCAAGAGACTGTTGCATGATCTTGGTTAGCGGCTTGTAAATAACTTCTTTCATTTCTTTGAGTACTATTGGGAGGATCTCATCCGGCCCAGGGGATTTGTTTATTTTAAGAGCTCCTAGTCCCTTTAACACTTCTGCCTCTGTTATGCTAAAGTTATTTAAAACTGGATAGGAACAGGTCGACATGTGGGGCATGTTGTCCGTGTCCTCCTTGTAAAAATCTGTGAAAAAAGTAATCATTTAATATATTTGCTATTTTTTTTTCTTCATCTATGATTTTGCCATTTGTGTCTCTTAGACATTTAACGTCCTCTTTGAATGTTCTCTTGCTGTTATAATATTGGAAAACATTTTGGAATTGGTTTTAGCCCCTTAGCAATATTGATTTCTATCTCTCTTGGCCTTTCTAACTTCCTTTTTTTTGACTTGTGTTTGCAGTTCCAAGTACTCTTTCTGTGTGCTTTGTTTTTGGTCCCTTTTAAACGCTCTGTAAAGTGCCTTTTTTTCGCTGAATATTTTTTTTTTTAATTGATCTATTAAACCATTTTGGCCATTTTGTTTTAGATTTAGATTTGTCTACTTTTGGGATGTAATTGTTTTGTGCCTCTAGTACTACATTTTTTAAAAGACAGCCACCCTTTTTCTGTGGATGTTTTCTCTTTTTACTCAATCTACTTCTGTTAGTCTCCGTTTCATACCTTCATAGTTTGCTTTTCTAAAATTGTAAACCTTAGCTTTAGTCATTACTTTTGGGGTTTTAAAAAATATTTCAAATGAGACCATGTTGTGGTCTGAGTTTGCCAATGGCTCTCTGACCTCTGTTTTAGTTATTCTGTCTTCATTATTTGAAAAGACTAAATCAAGGCATGCCTCCCCTCTAGTCGGTGCCTTGACAAATTGCGTTAGGAAGCAGTCATTTGTCATTTCCACCATTTCAATTTTCGTCTGTCATTTGCCCCCCCATTGGGTTTTCCCATTTTATACAGGGGAAGTTGAAATCCCCATTAGTATGGCTTCTCCTTTTCTACACGCATTTCTAATGTCATTGTACAACAGATTATTTTGCTCAGCGTCTGAATTTGGCGGTCTATAGCATGCTCCTATTATTATGCCCTTTGAATTTGTGTCCATTATTCTGACCCATATTGATTCTGCATTGTTTTCTTTGTCCTGATTTAACACCTGGGCTTCAAGGCTATTTCTTTATGTATATAAGCCACCCCTCCGCCTCTTCTGTCCTGCCTGTCTTTCCTATACAGTGTGTACCCACTGATATTATATTCGTCTCCATCACTCTCAGACAACCAAGTTTCTGTAACACCTATCACATCGTAGTTACTTGTTAGTGCAGTAGCTTCAAGTTCTAACATTTTGTTTCTGAGACTTCTAGCATTAAGATAAATACATTTAATAGTGGTCTTACCTGAGTTGTTGCCCTTGTTTTGATGTAGTCTCCCTTCTGTTTTTTTGTTTTCTCCCCTTCCTTTCTAGTTTAAATGCTTCTGTACCGCCTGGAAGGATCCTTTCTCCGAGTAGATTGGTTCCCTTTCTGTTTAAGTGCAGTCCGTCCGTCCCACCTGTATAGATAGTCCTTGTTGTAGAAAGTGCTCCAATGTTCAAGAAAGGTGAAGCCTTCCTGTGTGCACCATGATTTCAGCCATGCATTTTGATTTTGTATTTCCAGCTGTCCATATGGTCCTTTGCAAGGCGCCGCAGTATCCCAGAAAATACCACAGTTTTGGTCTTGTCTTTTAATTTCCTTCCTAGCTCTCTGAATTTGTTCTGCAGGGATCTTGGCCTGTCTCTTCCAATGTTGTTTGTACCAATGTGGACGACTACTACCGGGTCATCTCCAGTTCGTTCAGAGCCTGTCCACGTTCTCAGTGATGTGCTTGACAGAGGCTCCTGGAAGGCAGCACACTGTTGTAGTAAGGGGGTTCAAACTGCGAACTGAACTTGCTGTGTTTCTCAGTATGGAGTCCCCAACAATCATGACCTCCCTTCTTTTTGCTGGCTGGTCAGCACTGTTTATAGGGTCCTGGGTGTTGTTTCTTTCATTCTCTTGATGTTGGTTTTGGTCATCTAAATGTTGAAGTGGCTCAAATGTGTTGGATGTCTGGATTTCTGGTGGTTGTGTTTGACGAAGTTTCTTTTTTCCCTGCTTCTGCCTATTTGAACCCAGCTGTTTCGACTCTCTTCCATCTCCCTGGTGGCTTTCAGTCTGCTAGGGGTGCAGACTTCCATGAATTGTGGGTGTGTCAGCTCCTCAAGCTCCTGTTGCTGTCTCATTTCCTCCATCTCCTTTTCTAGCAGGCTTAATCGCTGAAGCAAGTCCTGGATCGCATGCACTTTACACAAACTTGGTTGAGAGCTCTGTTGGGTTTTCTCGGATTTCCCACATCATGCAGTTGTCACAGATTACTGGCTTGAAGACCATTTTTTTGTTTAGTGTAGCTTCTGCAGCTGTCAACCTCCTTTCAAACTGCTTCTAACTGCGCTGTACTTGTCCACGACTGTATTTCTCCCACGCTGTCGCTAGGAAGACTGCCTGCCTTTTGTTTGTTTGTGTTTGTGCTGCCTTCCCAGAGCATTTGAATCAGTGCTTTTCAGTTATCAGAAAAAATACACGTTTTAAGCTGCAATGTTTTCTGATTAAAGCAACTCCAGATTTAAAGATGTAATTCCTCCTTTCTGCTTCTAACTGCGCTGTACTTGTCCACGACTGTACTTCTCCCACGATCTTCTTTCCACACGCTGTCGCTAGGAAGACTGCCTCCCAGAACTGCGTGCTCGCTCCTCCCCGTGTCCCATTTGAATCAGCTGCTCGAAGTTTCAGCTTATCAGAAAAATACACGCAGCTGCAAGGCTTTAAGCTGCAATGTTTTCTGATTAAAGCAACTCCAGATTTAAAGATGTAATTCCTCCTTTCTGCTTCTAACTGCGCTGTACTTGTCCACGACTGTACTTCTCCCACGATGTCGCTTCCACACGCTGTCGCTAGGAAGACTGCCTGCCTTTTGTTTGTTTGTGTTTGTGCTCGTGCTCCGCTCCTCCCCGTGTCCCAGAACGCCGGGATTTTGAATCAGCTGCTCGAGTTTCAGCTTATCAGAAAAATACACGCAGCTGCAAGGCTTTAAGCTGCAATGTTTTCTGATTAAAGCAACTCCAGATTTAAAGATGTAATTCCTCCTTTCTGCTTCTAACTTCGCTGTACTTGTCCACGACTGTACTTCTCCCACGATGTCGCTTCCACACGCTGTCGCTAGGAAGACCTTCTCTCTCTTCATGTAATCCCAGACAGACTTCGATGATGTTGAGATCAGGGCTCTGTGGGGGCCATACCATCACTTCCAGGACTCCTTGTTCTTCTTTACGCTGACGATAGTTCTTAATGACTTTCGCTGTATGTTTGGGGTCGTTGTCATGCTGCAGAATAAATTTGGGGCCAATCAGATGCCTCCCTGATGGTATTGCATGATGGATAAGTATCTGCCTGCACTTCTCAGCATTGAGGAGACCATTAATTCTGACCAAATCCCCAACTCCATTTGCAGAAATGCAGCCCCAAACTTGCAAGGAACCTCCATCATGATTCACTGTTGCCTGCAGACACTCATTCGTGTACCGCTCTCCAGCCCTTCGGCGAACAAACTGCCTTCTGCTACAGCCAAATATTTCAAATTTTGACTCATCAGTCCAGAGCACCTGCTGCCATTTTTCTGCACCCCAGTTCCTGTGTTTTCGTGCATAGTTGAGTCGCTTGGCCTTGTTTCCACGTCGGAGGTATGGCTTTTGGCCGCAAGTCTTCCATGAAGGCCACTTCTGACCAGACTTCTCTGGACAGTAGATGGGTGTACCAGGGTCCCACTGTTTTCTGCCAATTCTGAGCTGATGGCACTGCTGGACATCTTCCGATTGCGGAAGGGAAGTAAGCATGATGTGTCTTTCATCTGCTGCAGTAAGTTTCCTTGGCCGACCACCGCGCTACGGTCCTCAACGTTGCCCGTTTCTTTGTGCTTCTTCAAAAAAGCTTGGACAGCACATCTGGAAACCCCTGTCTGCCTTGAAATTTCTGCCTGGGAGAGACCTTGCTGATGCAGTATAACTACCTTGTGTCTTGTTGCTGTGCTCAGTCTTGCCATGGTGTATGACTTTTGACAGTAAACTGTCTTCAGCAACCTCACCTTGTTAGCTCCTTTTTGGCTGTTCCTCACCCAGTTTTATTCCTCCTACACAGCTGTTTCTGTTTCAGTTAATGATTGTGTTCAACCTACATATTGAATTGATGATCATTAGCACCTGTTTGGTATAATTGTTTAATCATACACCTGACTATATGCCTACAAAATCCCTAACTTTGTGCAAGTGTACCTAGAAGAATTGATGCTGTTTTGAAGGCAAAGGGTGGTCACACCAAATATTGATTTGATGTAGATTTTCTTCTGTTCACTCACTTTGCATTTAGTTAATTGATAAATATAAACTATTAACATGTCTATTTTTGAAAGCATTCTTACTTTACAGCATTTTTTCACACCTGCCTAAAACTTTTGCACAGTACTGTATATATATATATATTAGTTTACATAATGTGACAGTAGGTATGTAAGTCTCTAGATGAAAAGAGTTTGGCCCTTGGGATAGAGCATACCAAAGATACTCTATGCCAGTAGTACTGATTGTGTAGACTCCTATTGTATTAAGTGCCGTTCTACACTTGTGTGGAATGTTAGCAAAAGTTTAACTAAGAGCAAGTACAAAATACAGGACATTATTCAATTTAGGGACAGTTCAAGTAAGGGCAGGTAATAATACAGGGTAGTTACATCAGGGTTAATTATGAGTGCAGTGAAAACAGGTACCAAGTAAGGTAGATATATTTCACAGTAAAGACAAATTGAAGAGCAGGATTAAAAACAGATATAACAAGGAGCAATAGTGGGGAGCAGCAAGGTCAGGAGCAGATACGATAAAGCCAGTTAAAGCGCATTTAAGGCACGGTGTCACATTGTCCGGAAAGTTAGAGTTGAGGTTTTACAAGTGCTGTCTGAATAGGAGTGTCTTGATGATTAGTTTCCTGGCATCAGGGATCCCTTACTGTATCCATGCATTGTCAATCTGAGTAGAGTGCTGTGTGCTCTGTGAACACACCCCGTCACTGTGAATCTACTCTTCCACTCACCGCTAGAATCTCACCCGGGACATCCTGACTGCAACACATACTATTATTGTTTATTCATTTATTATTTTATTATTATTATTATTCATTTCTAAGCAGACGCCCTTCTCCAGGGCGACTTACATTTGTTACAATTATATCATATTATGTTTTACATACAATTCACCATTTATACAGCTGGGTTTTACTGGAGCGATCTAGGTAAAGTACCTTGCTCAAGGGTACAGCAGCAGTGTCTCCCAACTGGGATTGAAGAGTCCAAAGCCCTAACCACTACTCCACACTGCTGCCCAGCAAATAACAAAAATAAATTAATCCACAGAGTTCCATTCCATTCCCTTAATCCCTTATACATGCAGTCTCATTCCTGGGATGCCTGCTGCCATCCACAAAGGGATTAGATATTTGCCAAGGTTTCTTCTATAAAAAAGTTGTATAATAACGATCCAGCAGGTTTTATAGATAACCAATAAATCATCAATTTATAAACACCTGGAACTATTTTGTTGTGATCAATTAAGCAGGTGATTTGTGAAATGAACAATTAGAGGGTCATGGTGAGCCGCAGCCCAACCCAGCAGACACAGGGTGCAAGGCAGGACTACACCCCTGGATGGGACGCCAGTCCATCACAGGGCACCACACACACAGAGGTGCGATTTAGAGTGAACAGCATGTCTTTGGACTGTGGGAGGAAACCGAGGTACCTGGAGAAAACCCACGTGAACACGGGAGAGAACATGCAAAGTCCAAACAGACAGACCCCTAGGCTGGAATTGAACCCTGGACCCTGGCCTGTGAGGCAGAAACACTAACCACCACACCACCGTGCCTCCCCATGTGTTCCAGTGTTTTGAAATTGGTGATTTAGGGAGACCTACAAAACATACTGGATAGGGGCTCTCCATGACCAGAATTGGAGACCACTGCTATATAGCATAGGAGTGTCTTTGCATGAGCTTTGGGTGGGCAACTCCAGAGGGGCCACATTGGCCTTGACATCGCCTCTGCAGTGACCCCTGCTGGCCAGGAACTCAAGAGCAGAGGTCAGTGAGGCGGCTCCCCGACATCCACTCTCAAGTTCCTTAGTGAATAAGGGAGCTGGCTTGGCTGGAGGAATCGGAGGACACCCACAGAAACACAACTGGGAAGAAAATTGAGGGATAAAAAAAACTAAAAATAATCAGGCACTCAATATTTAAAAAATAGCACCAGCAATTCAATAGTGTAATTTATAGTTGTAGTTGTGTGAAACCAATTAGACACTCACCTTTCATGCAACTCAAATTCTACCTGCAGCTCTTCATTGGACTGTAAAACAGACAGGACATCTACATTAGAGGGGCACTGGCTATTCTGTAAACATAAAGGAAGACAGGCTTATTGTATGAATGTACATTCAAGCACACTGGTATACTGATAGACTGCTAATCATTGGTCTTTCTTATTAATACAATGAATGCACCTGTTTTTGGGAGCACAGCAGTTGCTGTATCCGAGATAGCCTTTATTGAAGACGTGATCGTTGTTTTGTTTTTTTTAATGTAAACTACTCAGCCTGGCCAGGCTGCACCTCTTCTTTAAGAGTAAAGGTGCACTTCAGATTGTCCTGGAGTCAACCCTCCCACGTCACACAGAACAGAGGCGTGGCAGTCATCTTTGAGGGCGTCTTCGTCACACAGGCTGAGCTCCAGCACATTCTAATGGGAGGAGAGGATGAGGATGCTTTGTTTCCTTCAGTACAAACACAGTGAAGTGTAATAAAGCACAGTGGAAGCATACTGGAAAGCATAGGTAAGCACCGGAATGAATAGCAAGGGCACAGTGAGGTATATCATTGAACATGGAAAAAACACAGCAAACTATAGTACATGCAGAACATAAACAAGGGAAAAGTACACATGTATATTGGTGCTACATAGAATTAAAATAAAATAGTGCAAGTATGTCATAATATAATGACAGTTATCTCATAACAACAAAAGTAAAACTACTTGAAAGATACTTGCAGTATCTCAAAATAACAACATAATTATCTTCATGAAAACGGAAGCCTTTACTTCGTTTTTGTGAGATAACTGTGCCATTATTTCAAGAAATACATATTAAAAGTCTATATTACAATTGTTTTAAGACCTTGTCTCAGTGCTGCAACTCAAGCACATGTGTCCTCTGAAGCGAGTTCTGTCACCCAACCTCCTTTTTTTTCAAACGGCAAGCCAACAGTGAAGTCAACCAGAGCTATTAAGTCCGGAGGAAACGCAGTTCTGCAGACAACTCAGCTAACTTCGCAGGCGCCCGGCCACCACAGGAGTCGCTAGTGCGCGTTGAGGCAAGGATTACCCAGCCGACTCAAACCCTCCCCTACCCGAGCAGCTTGGATAATTGTGCACCGCCCCCCCAGGAACTCCCCAGAGTTGTTTTTTAAGCTATATTTCAGTCCTCAACCGCAAGAGGCTGAGAGCCACCTCACGAAACAATCACCCCACTGTGTTATATTAATCATCTCAATTAGGCATTCTATTACTACAAAGTATGTGCATTGACAGGTTGATTAACAGAGCGGACGTAGTATTAACAGATGTAGTTGAATAAAATGCGGTTTCCTTTTGCATTGATCTGGTTTTTCAGAAACAGAAAGTTTTAACAGTTTGTTTATTGTGTCAACTGTGCTGTGCTCCTCTTGTGCTCGGTATATTAATTCTCGACTATTACATGTTTGATGGACTCTCTACATCTTTGAAACCACTGTAACATATTTACTAGTCCCTTGTCATGCGTCACAATACAGAGTTGAGATTTTAAAACATATCTTTCCTATCTTCAGCCATTTCTAGAGCTCCAACCTTTAATGAGTTAAGGAGTAAGGATAGTCGACCCACAAACTATATGTGTTCCTGGTAAATTAAAGCATTTAAATACATTTATTTACACATTCTCAGAAATATTTTAAATAAACTGTATAACTAACACAGAGATGCATGATTAAATAATTGTAAACCGCTACCGCATACCCTCTCTGTTAATCAACCTGCCAATACGTGTACTTAGTGGTAACAGAATGACTAACTGAGATGGGATGATTGTTAATGATTGCACAATCAGTTGCTGAATGAGTAGGCTATATCAGCATCTTGTGGCTGGAGGACTGAAATACAGTTTAAAAAACCAAATCATGAAAAACGCATGGCTCTAGTAATAACGACACTCCCCAATTATGCACCAATATGCTTCTGTAGAAAAGGTGAAACTGCAAAAATACCAGAATTAACTTTTATAAGGGGTGATGCAGAAAGAGACTTCTTTGAAAACTGCAGACAGGCAAACTAAAAGGCAAACTAAACTTTGCAAATGCACAGAGCACTGCACGACTATTGAGACGGATCGCAAATTTTGCCCAACATGTGCTGCAAGTCGAAATTGCAGGATAAGCAGCTGAAAGGTTAAAAAAAACTAAGCACTAAAACAACATCCTGCTGCAACATGGACCGAAGCAGCAGACACCCCAGTCCAGCCCCACGGCTCACCTTGACTCCGCTGCAGAGCCGCTATCGGAAGACATGGTCCCAGACAGGGTCCCTGCTGTTAGGCACAGTGTGAGTGCGCTGGGGCTGGCGGAGGCTGTGGGGAGGTAAGCCTCCACATAGCAATCCGACTTCGACACTGTGGAGCAACAAACAGCATGCAAGACAGCTTGAATGTCCTTGTACAATGTGTTAAGCAAACCCACTCACCAGCATTTACAACAAAAACATTGGTAAAGTAGCAGGACAGAACGTGTACAAAAGGATTAAAAAAGAAGCTGGGGTCCACCACAGGGCGAGGTGAAACACAGCACCGATACTGCTGTACAAAAGAGCCTTTGTTTGGAGCATATCAGGCTTATGTCTTCACGACATCTACAGCCCAGACCCCATGCACGCTACAGTACTTTAAAAGCAAATGTATAACTTAACACACATTTTAAATATATTACAAATCTATTACACATGTATGCAAAACATATTACTGAATACTATTGGGAAGCAATTCCTTTTTTTTTTTTTGCATGTGTTACATGTTCTCATATGTTGCTGCAGCTGTTTAAGTAAGGTGTGTGCACACTATTAAATTGAGTCTGCAGTGCTCTGTTTGTTTCAAGATGGCTTCAGAAGACCTTGACTGCAATTTAATAGTGTACAAAAATAAAAATAAAACAAAACACAAACCTTACTTAGACAGTCGTCACATATGGGGAGCATGTACCACACACACAAAACAACTTGAATTCCTTTTAAACCCAATCATTGAGTCAAGTAACTTAGTAAGGAGCTTATGTAAACAAAACCCAGAACACCCTATAACTTCCCAGGACCAGGGTTGGCTACCCTAGAGTTAGATATTTAAATATTGGAAGATGCTCAGTGAACGCTCATGTAAATCATCTGTAGACTGTTGTGTGCATGATCACTGTGTATCAAAAGAACCAGGCTTCTGTACTTGGACACAATTCAAAGCTGAGCGTGATGTACACAGCCAAGAAATAATAAACTTTTAAGTAATAAGAATTTCTTACTTGTGATGAACACTTTTTCCATCAGAACCATTTGATGAAACCTATGAAGGCAGGAATTAAATGTTAGCTTGCGTGGTTCAGGGGGTGTGGGGCTGGGGGCTTCTAATTTTCTAATATCCTGTGAATTAGTATATATTTTCTATTTAAGCCCTGATCACTTGCACCTTTGCTGTCTAGTGTTTTTCTTTTTGTAGCAAACGCTCAGGCCCCGTCATTTCGTGCTCCACCGCAATCTCTACACTTCATTGCCTCGCTCACTGCAGGTCATTTCTCTCACAGCGCTGCCAAGATATTATCAATCATTTTCCTACCTGCTCACGTGATCTTTCTTTTCACTCAGCTTCTCTTTTCGGCTTCAAGAGCTCCAACGTTACTCTTTCCTGTTCCACCCGGTCTCCACCTCAGCAACAGCGCCGTCCAAACCGCAGGCTTCATTACTCAACCTGCAACTTTATCAGAAGTCCTCCGCTAAACGTTCAAGGTCCTTCGACAAGACATCGACATTCCCTTACTTTATTTAGCTCTATTAAATCCACCACGAAGCTTTGTCTGGAATCTCGTTACTCCTCGCCCGCTTCCCACACACAGCCAGCTCAATTTACCATAAAAAGATCCCTGCCCTGGATCTCCATCAGCTACGTTCAACGTTTGAAAGACGTATCCAGCCCATTACAAACTCCATTTCAACCAGTGGCGGTGTCATGGCAAATGTTGCACCCCCCCCTCGAGTCATGTGACATATTAACGCACGAGTCACGTGGCGATTAGGTTTCGCGATGTGAAGAGAGAGGACAGGGTGAAACATCTCGGCGTTTTACTTACTGGACGTTACGTTTGCTTTTTTGTGGCATTTATTCGTATTATATTTATTTTTATATTTATCAATGTTTTTTTTGTATCATAAATGGTTGTATTTTTATTTGATTGCTCTTCACGTGATTACATAACAACATTTGCAGTAAATATAAAATACATTAAATATTGTTTAATTATATATATATATATATATATATATATATATATATATATATATATATATATATATATATAATAAATAAATAATAATAATAAAGTAGAACAGCTTAAATGATCACAACTGTAACGCAAACGTTATATTAAAATTGTAACTTTTCAAATAAAAAAAAAATGTTTATAACAAACAATAAGTTAGAAGTAGAGTCTAGTAATAATTTCTACACATTTGTGGGTAGTCATGTTGATGTTTATAGTCTTGCTGTTGTCATGATTACACATACAGTTGCAGACACAATTATTGACACCCTTAACTAAAGATCATTCAAGACGCTTTATTTATTTATTTTTTATTTGAATTGTCAAATGTTACCATTAAGGTCGCGTATAAGCCTTTTGTGTTTAGATGACTTTGTATAGTTATTTCACACACTGTTTCTTTTTAAATCCTTGGCTGTTAATGGTGGTTTTCAGAGCTGTTCGAACAATTCTTTATGCTATAGTCGTAATTTTCCTGGAACGTCCACTTCTTTCCATCCTTTCAGTTGAATTAGTCTTCAAATACTGTGATTATTGTGGATTTTTGTATTAAGATTTTTTCCCCACAACGCTCTTTTCATCGATTCCCCTGCTGTAGTAGTTACTGTAACAAAGTGCTTTTTCTCATCTGGATCCAACTCCTTTGTTTTGACCATGCTGTGCTAAGTGCACAAACTACTTTGCTTCAGTTTCTGTGCATGTTTTACAACTAATGTTTTTTTATATATATATATATATATAAAATATTGCTAAATTGATAAATAGTGGTTTCTAATTGATGAAGTGTTAATAGTGACTACCTCAATTAAGACTAACCTTAACTTACAGACTTTAATTGAAAATGTGCCAATAAATTTGTGATCAACAAATATTGTTATTTACCCAATAAGGCAGTATGATTAATATAGGATATACAGTAGCTTCAGTGTATATTGTGAGAAATATTTAGGTATGTCAAAAATTAAAGGAATGAACAGGTCAAAAGATTTAATCTTTAGCATTATTCATGCATGTCTTGCACTAAATCTGCAAACACATTTCTCTTAAAATTAAGTAATACACCCTCATGGTATATGTTGCCGCTTCCTACAGTGTTTGTCAGATCATTGGCATCATCCTGGAATGGAGCCTGTCATTTCTCAAAGCAGGTCTGCAGATTGGTTGTTGTTCCTTTGTTATCAGTAATACTGTATATGCATTTGTTAAATAACCGGTGTACAATTTTTTTTTTTTTTGGTTCCTGGGTAGTAAGAGTTATTTCCCTAATTGCTTATGCCTCACAAGTATAAAAATGGCTATTATTCCCCACAAACTTTGCTTTTTGTGACCAGGACAGTGATATTTTGAAATTTACCTATTTTCCAGAACATTCCAGAAACATTCAGTGCTGAGTAAACTTGGAGTAACTTCTAGAACTTTCAGAACTTTCCAGTAATATAAATAGTAGTATAAATACAGGGGCCTGGGCTCCCACCAGTTCAGTTTTCTAGTTCTAGCTGCCTAAGTGGATACATATCTGGATACTACCCAACCAAAAAAGACCTCAACGACTTGATTAGAGATCTTGGTCTCACCAAGTCCAAATGCCGAGCTTTTTTGACGTCTGGGCTCAAGCAGCGGAACTTGTTGGATGAAAGTGTGCAAGTCGCCAGATCAGAGGAAGCGCCACCAACCTTTTTTTCCCAGCTTCTTCACCCGTCAAGATGGGCTGTGCTTCTGCCACAATGTGACCAGTCTGTTGAGGCAATCGAATCGCCTGTAACCAGAATGAGTGGCGCTCTTCATTGACAGCTCATCCCAGCAGCCTCAAAGCCGTGCTGCTTCCATAATGGTAACAAGTACCCGTCTCTTCCCCTGGCTCCTCAGGGTGCAACTCAAAAGAGGATTACAACAGCATCAAGACCTTGCTGGACGCCTTGTTGTATGATGAGTACGGCTGGGAGGTCATACTCGGCAGACGCCCTCTGGATGCAAGCACAGTGCTGACATGTCATTTCCTAAAATTATATTAAAAGCGAGGTTTGGGGTAAATATAGAAAGAAAAAGGGAGTGTATATTTGAGCACTAGTACAACAAGACCATGCTCATATGCAATTAAAATGAATGGACTATGAAGTCTTTTT
>CM072694.1:7183197-7193853 GCA_036884735.1 Huso huso | reverse complement strand
TCAATTTCACTATCTTCCATATGATATTTATAATGCACATTTTTACTGCCCGCATGAAATACTTTACACTTTTCTCTATTAAATTTCATTTGCCATGTGTCTGCCCAATTTTGAATGCTGTCTAGATCATTTTGAATGACCTTTGCTGCTTCAACAGTGTCTGCCACTTCTCCTATTTTTGTGTCGTCTGCAAATTTAACGAGTTTACTGACTATATCAGAGTCTAAATCATTAATGTAGATTAGGACTAGCAGATGACTTAATACTGATCCCTGTGGTACACCACTGGTTACCTCACTCCATTTTGAGGTTTCTCCTCTAATCAGTTCTTTCTGTTTTCTACCTGTTAATCCCTAATCCATGTGCATGCATTTCCTTGAATCCCTACTGCGTTCAGTTTGAGAATTAATCTTTTATGCGGGACTTTGTCAAAAGCTTTCTGGAAATCTAAATAAACCATGTCGTATGCTTTGCAGTTATCCATTTTCAAATGTTGCATCCCCAAAAAGTCAAGCAGGTTAGTTAGACATGATCTCCCTTTCCTAAAACCATGCTGGCTGTCTCCCAGGATATTGTTACCATATAAGTAATTTTCCATTTTGGATCTTATAGTTTCCATAAGTTTACATATAATAGAAGTCAGGCTTATTGGTCTGTAGTTACCTGGTTTGGTTTTGTCTCCCTTTTTGTGGATTGGTATTACATTTGCTATTTTCCAGTCTGTTGGTACAACCCCTGTGTCAAGAGACTGTTGCATGATCTTGGTTAGCGGTTTGTAAATAACTTCTTTCATTTCTTTGAGTACTATTGGGAGGATCTCATCCGGCCCAGGGGATTTGTTTATTTTAAGAGCTCCTAGTCCCTTTAACACTTCTGCCTCTGTTATGCTAAAGTTATTTAAAACTGGATAGGAACAGGTCGACATGTGGGGCATGTTGTCCGTGTCCTCCTTTGTAAAAAGCTGTGAAAAGTAATCATTTAATATATTTGCTATTTTTTTTCTTCATCTATGATTTTGCCATTTGTGTCTCTTAGACATTTAACCTCCTTTTGAATGTTCTCTTGCTGTTATAATATTGGAAAAACATTTTGGAATTGGTTTTAGCCCCTTAGCAATATTGATTTCTATCTCTCTTTGGCCTTTCTAACTTCCTTTTGACTTGTGTTTGCAGTTCCAAGTACTCTTTCTGTGTGCTTTGTTTTTGGTCCCTTTAAACGCTCTGTAAAGTGCCTTTTTTTCGCTGAATATTTTTTTTTAATTGATCTATTAAACCATTTTGGCCATTTTGTTTTAGATTTAGATTTGTCTACTTTTGGGATGTAATTGTTTTGTGCCTCTAGTACTACATTTTTAAAAAAACAGCCACCCTTTTTCTGTGGATGTTTTCTCTATTTTACTCAATCTACTTCTGTTAGTCTCTGTTTCATACCTTTGTAGTTTGCTTTTCTAAAATTGTAAACCTTAGCTTTAGTCATTACTTTTGGGGTTTTAAAAATATTTCAAATGAGACCATGTTGTGGTCTGAGTTTGCCAATGGCTCTCTGACCTCTGTTTTAGTTATTCTGTCTTCATTATTTGAAAAGACTAAGTCAAGGCATGCCTCCTCTAGTCGGTGCCTTGACAAATTGCGTTAGGAAGCAGTGATTTGTCATTTCCACCATTTCAATTTAGTCCGTCGTGCCCCCATTGGGTTTTCCCATTTTATACAGGGGAAGTTGAAATCCCCCCATTAGTATGGCTTCTCCTTTTCTACACGCATTTCGAATGTCATTGTATAACAGATTATTTTGCTCAGCGTCTGAATTGGCGGTCTATAGCATGCTCCTATTATTATGCCCTTTGAATTTGTGTCCATTATTCTGACCCATATTGATTCTGCATTGTTTTCTTTGTCCTGATTTAACACCTGGGCTTCAAGGCTATTTCTTATGTATAGCGCTACCCTCCGCCCTCTTCTGTCCTGCCTGTCTTTCCATTACAGTGTGTACCCACTAATATTATATTCGTCTCCATCACTCTCAGACAACCAAGTTTCTGTAACACCTATCACATCGTTAGTTGTTGGTGCAGTAGCTTCAAGTTCTAACATTTTGTTTCTGAGACTTCTAGCATTAAGATAAATACATTTAATAGTGGTCTTACCTGAGTTGTTGCTCTTGTTTTGATGTAGTCTCCCTTCTGTTTTTTTGTTTTCTCCCACCTTCCTTTCTAGTTTAAATGCTTCTGTACCGCCTGAAGGATCCTTTCTCCGAGTAGATTGGTTCCCTTTCTGTTTAAGTGCAGTCCGTCCCACCTGTATAGATAGTCCTTGTTGTAGAAAGTGCTCCAATGTTCAAGAAAGGTGAAGCCTTCCTGTGTGCACCACAATTTCAGCCATGCATTTTGATTTTGTATTTCCAGCTGTCCATATGGTCCTTTGCAAGGCGCCGGGCAGTATCCCAGAAAAGACCACAGTTTTGGTCTTGTCTTTTAATTTCCTTCTAGCTCTCTGAATTTGTTTTGCAGGGATCTTGGCCTGTCTCTTCCAATGTTGTTTGTACCAATGTGGACGACTACTACCGGGTCATCTCCTGTTCGTTCTAGGAGCCTGTCCACATTCTCAGTGATGTGCTTGACTGAGGCTCCTGGAAGGCAGCACACTGTTGTAGTAAGGGGGTCCAAACTGCGAACTGAACTTGCTGTGTTTCTCAGTATGGAGTCCCCAACAATCATGACCTCCTTTCTTTTTGCTGCCTGGTCAGCACTGTTTATAGGGTCCTGGGTGTTGTTTCTTTCATTCTCGTGATGTTGGTTTTGGTCATCTAATTGTTGAAGTGGCTCAAATGTGTTGGCTGTCTGGATTTCTGGTGGTTGTGTTTGACGAAGTTTCTTTTTTTTCCCTGCTTCTGCCTATCTGAACCCAGCTGTTTCGACTCTCTTCCATCTCCCTATTGGCTTTCAGTCTGCTAGGGGTGCAGACTTCCATGAATTGTGGGTGTGTCAGCTCCTCAAGCTCCTGTTGCTGTCTCATTTCCTCCAGCTCCTTTTCTAGCAGGCTTAATCGCTGAAGCAAGTCCTGGATCGTGCAGCACTTTACACAAACTTGGTTGAGCTCTGTTGGGTTTTCTCGGATTTCCCACATCATGCAGTTGTCACAGATTACTGCCTTGAAGACCATTTTTTTTTAGTTTAGTGTTTTCTCGGATTTCCCACATCATGCAGTTGTCACAGATTACTGGCTTGAATACCATTTTTTTTGTTTAGTGTAGCTTCTGCAGCTGTCAACCTGCTTTCAACTGCTTCTAACTGCGTTGTACTTGTCCACTCGTACTTCTCCCACGATGTCGCTTCCACACGCTGTCGCTTGGAAGTCTGCCTGTCTTTTGTTTGTTTGTTTTTGTGCTGCGTGCTCCGCTCCTCCCCCGTGTCCCAGAACGCCGCGGGATTTGAATCAGCTGCTCCGAGTTTCAGCTGATCAGAAAAATACACGCAGCTGCAAGGCTTTAAGCTGCAATGATTTCTGATTAAAGCAACTCCAAATTTAAAGATGTAATTCCTCCTTTCTGCTTCTAACTGCGTTGTACTTGTCCACTCGTACTTCTCCCACGATGTCGCTTCCACACGCTGATGTCCGACAGTTCCCTATCTACCTGCCAATTTGTAGACACGTAGACTTCGCTCTTGGACTTATTAATCACTGCCCCGGTCGCCGTGCAGTACTTCTCAAGGATATTACTAATCCGAGGTACCAACGATGTGTTGGTGCAAATGAGTGACACATCGTCCATATATGCTGTTGTTTTGCCCTGGACCCCGTTGGATCCAGGCAGCTGGAAACCAGTTATATTGGTATCCCTACGAATTGCCTGCAGGAGGGGTTCAATGCACACGACATATAGCAGTGGGGATAGTGGGCAACCCTGTCTGAACCCTGACTGGATAGATATTTTACCAGTCAGGTGTCTGTTCACCAAGACTCAGGTACTAATGTTTGTATAGATAGTTTTAACCCACTCCCTAAGTCCAGGAGCGAATTTCATCTGGTCCATCGAATTTCATCTGGTCCATCACTTTGTACATATATTGATGGCTTACCCTATCGAAAGCCTTCTCCTGGTCAAGGTTGAACAGGCAGAGGGGATGGTTCCGTTCTCTAGAATAAGCCAGAATGTCCCTTGTTAACATTAAAATATCGGTGATGGACCTCCCTGGGACACCACAAGCCTGGTCGGGGCCAATGACCAAAGGAGGTGTGTACTTGTAGCCGAGCATCAGAGCTTTGGCTAGTATCTTGTAATCCACGCAAAGGAGGCTGATTGTGCGCCAATTCCGTAGATCTTTAACTTCCCCTTTCTTATGAAGGAGAGTAATTACACTCTCCCGCATAGAAGGGCCCAACCGCTTCTCCCTCTAGACTGCTCTGTAGACCTCCGCTAAATGGACTTTTAGCGTGTCCCAAAAAAGATGGTAATATTCACCCGGGATGCCATCTGGACCTGGCGTCTTACCGGTGTTCATGGTCTTAACCGCCTGGGTGAGCTCCTCCAGCGTGAGTTCTGGGTCTTTCTCCTCCTCCTCGTCCCGCACTGAGTCAGGCTCCAACTGGCTCAGGAACCACTCTATCAGGGTGTCATCTGTAGCTTTGATGTTATATAGGTCCCTATAGAAGTTCTCTACCACTTTTTTCCTCACTATCCTCTACTATCCTCCCACTGCTGTCGAGCATGGAGGACATCAAGTGCCGCTTCTCCCTCGTTTTCTGGAAGAAGAAGCGGGTACACTTTTCGTCTTCCTCCATTTTTGCACTTTTGTATTGTGCATGACCTTTCGTTGTTCCTCCCTACAAAGCACTGAAAGATCTAGCTTGGTCTGGGCTATCTGTCAAACAGGGAACCCCGAAGCTGAAGCAGGCTCAGGCGCTGGAGGGCAGCATTCAGGTGTTTATATTTGGCCCTCCTTTCTTTTGCTTTCCTCTTGCCTGCTGCTATGAAATAACCCTTAGTTCTCATTTTGACCATCTCCCACCACTCTATAGGGGAGTTGAATAGGTCACGCAAAAGTGGTCCACTCAACAAGCCTGCTCTTATAGGCTGCAGCTATGGAGGGTTGTCGAGTAAGGAGGTGTTTAATTTCCAGACCCCTGACCCCATCTGGGAGGTCTGAGGACCTGCAATGTTACCTGCAGGAGCCTATGGTCAGAGAAGAAGACGGCCTGGGTGTCTACCCCGTCTTCGTGGGAGCTGGTATGCAGGGCGAGATCTATCTCGGGAGAAGGAGGTCCCAGATGAGCTCACCCAGGTAAAGGGAGGCACCAGGTCCTTACCGCATCACACAGGGAGAAATCAGATATTACGGAGGACAAAACTCTACTAGAGCGGTGCGTTCGTGGCCTGCTCCGGTCTCACGTCCCTTAGAGCACAACTGAAGTCACCTGACACGATGACGATAGGTTCCCCAGCAGGAGTGGACGCAGCTGTGGAAAAAATTTTGGTTAGTGGGTGCGTAGACATTGACCAGTCTGAGGGGAGTGTTGTTGTATGTCACATCCACGCTCAGAATTCTACCAGGTTCTACCTCCCTGCTGCTGCGGGAGGTAATAAATGGGTTTTAAACAGGATACCTACTCCGTCGGCTCTGGCTATGTTGGAGCCCGACCAGAAGGAGTCCCCCCAGGTCCAACTCTCCTTCAGGTCCCTATAATCAGGGCTCGACGAAATACCACACTCCTGCAGAAAGATGATATCTGCTTTCAAGTTAGCTAGATAGTTTAGTACATCAAATCTTTTTTGTGTCTCCCTGATGCTCCTGACATTAACAGACACACATATCAGGGCCATCAGTGTAGCTAACAAGAAAAGGAGTCGCAAAGGTCCACCCCATAGCGACTATGATTGGGAGGTCGGGACACACTTCCTACTCTTAGCTCTACGCTTCCTTGAGGGGGGCTTGGGCTTATTTGCAACTCCCATCACCCCTGAGAAGGTACTCACTGCTGCCTCGTCCAAGAAGGCACCGTCTTTGTATGCACAGTACGTGGAGTTGTTTGGGCTATTCAACTCCCCACAAGGTAAGTCTGGTGGAACTTGCTCAGGGCCCCTCGGAAAGTGTGGGTCAGCTTTGTCCTGGGGGGGTTATGACAGACAGTCGCCTTTTGGCTGTTACCGTCTGTTGAATTGGAGCTGTTAGCCGACTTCTGGCTTACAGCGTCCAGGGGTATTCCCATCTCCTCCAGTGCTGTATCTAGGAGGACCTCTAGGGGGCCCCTGGTTTTGCCCATACAAGGGAGGGGGTCAAGGATGCTTTGAAGGGAGGCCCTTCGCTTGAAGAGGGTCATTGCTACCGAGGTACTGCTGGTCAGGGAAGGTATTGACCCTGACCTCTCCCTCGGTGCATTAGTGAACACCTCTTCTGGGCTGGGGGACATGTCTCGGGGGCGGGGGGGTGAGGGGGGTGCTGGTGATGATGGTAGTGCTGGAGTCTGGGTTTTGGATGCTGTTGGTGGTGATGTAGACTGATCTTTGTTACTTGCTCCCTCTTCCTGCTCAGGCCTAGGCTTGTTGGTATTTGCCTTGCTGGCTCTGGCCATGTTGGCATAGGAAGAGGGGCAGTCCTTAAACAGGTGCCCCTTCTTTCCACACAAATTGCACTGCCTCTCTTCTCTGCAGTGGCTGGTCTCAAATGGGGGCGCCGCAGTTCCTGCACTTGACTACAGTACATGCGGCCACCAGGTGTCCTAATTACCCACATTTCCTGCAGAGTTTTGGCATCCCATTATAGAATACCAGCCCTCTGTTGGGCCCTAACACTATGGAGTTTGGAATGTGGCGGACGCCTCCAATGCCCGATGGATCAACATTGAGGCGTACCAGCCACTTTCTGGCTCCTGTCCAAACCCCATCTTCGTCAGTAATTTTCCTCCCTTCTGATCACACCCTCCCATAGCGGTTAAGCCATGTTGTAATGTCATAGTCGCTAACAGCCTCATTGAAAAATTGGACAGTAACAACTTTCATTTCTCTGTCTGTCAGTGTATCTGTAACGAGTATTAATACTCGTTTGTATGTATTTCACCCAAATCCTTCCGTTAGTTTTTTATTTTTTACGTATCCGTGGAGAGTATTGATTGCTCTGTGGTGTATTGCTCTGGCCTGCGGGACAATCCAGTCAGCAGCGCGTGGTTTTTACTCCTCAGTCTGTCTTTGGCTCTACTGAGGAGAGGTATGTGTTTGCGTATGCGCCAATGTACATATAATATAAACGTTTAGAACAAGTGAAACTTTATGTAAATATGTTAGAATGTATTCCAGCATTGTTGTGTTGCTAACGAATTGATTGTGATGAAATAGTAATTTGTTAAGAGTTTTTTTACCGAGTGTTGCAATGTTAGGCTAGCTAGTTTCAGTACATGCTAGCAGGGTGTCTGTAGCTTCCCACGTGTAAGCACTCGCTCACTTTACTTTTCCTCATGTCAAGTGTGCACTGCGTGCAACATAGAGAAGCTCATCACCATTCATTCCATTGTATTCACTGCATTTATTTAATCTAATTCAGGTATGTTAATCTACAGTTGTATTGTTGTATATTGCATTTATGTGGCTGAGTTGCCATTATTTACAATATAGCCGGTGGTCTTTTAATGTAATGTGTTTGACACAAAAATGTATTTATTTTTATAATCTAGAGCTTTCATCTGAACGATTTATTTTATTTATAAATATATTATTATTTCTTATTGATTTATTAGGGGCAATTCCTTTTGTCATAGTTTCCTTTTAAAATGTTAAATCTTTGCAGCAGGAATATATATTTTCATACACTGTAAGAATGTTATTAGTTTTAAGTAATGGTCAATGAAGTAGCTGTATTATTGTATTATCAATTGAATCCAGCTCAGTCTGTCTTTGGCTCTACTGAGGAGAGGTAGTACACTCGTGCAACAGAGAAGCTCATCACCATTCATTCCATTGTATTCACTGCATTTATTTCATCTAATTCAGAATAAAAGACCAGAAACCGGCAACCAGTGTCCTGTTCGTTATCCATACACCAGAACACAACGCAGAATCGTAGTCAGACGGGCTACACATCCACACAAAATTCTTTGTATGGAGCGAGATATTTATTCTTCCTGCAAAAGGACCACATTTCTTGTAATTTTTGGGGGTTCCTAAAACTGACCTCAAACACTTCCTTAAGCCCTGGCAATTTCACCAAACAATTCAAGTCAGAAGGGGAAAAACCCATACCCCTCTGAAAAATGGTCCGGCTGAACTCCAGTCTCGTCAGTCCTGGTTCCGTTTCCTCTTGCTGGTTCCTTGTGAAGCACACCGCATTGTGCCTCCTGGTCTCCTGGGTTGGCCGGAACGCCATCCTTCAGCTGGCTCCTCCGATTGGGGTGGGAGAAGCCTCTGGACGTCCGGGTTGTCTCTCTCTGCGGAAAAGAGACAACGTAAGCAGCAAATCTGGGCAGTTGAAGGAACTATTACTTTAGTCCCTGAGGAGATGGTCGCCTCGCAAGAGGGACCCCCTTCCCCAGGTGAACGGTGTCCTTCCCTGGCGGAGTAGGGGGCGCTGCTTGGCACCGAGACCATGCAGGAAGAATCATGGCTGTGACGCCTCCTCGGGGTCCGGGGCCGCCCTCTGCTCCTCCCAGATGGCGCCCTCTGCTGGGCGCCGGCTGCTCTCTTGGTCTGGATCTCAATCACGATCAAGGGCTGGGGATGAGGTCGTCTAGGTCATCAAAGGGTCCTCAAAGGTCATCTGGATGGTAGGTCCTCCTTCTCTCGAACTCCAGGAACGTCTGGAAAAGCCGGAACCGCCTGAAAAAGAAAAAAACTGGAACAGCCTGAAAAAGAAAAACTGCTCTCAACAGTCAACAAAATCTTGAAAGACCCTCGGCCTGGATTGGGCAAGCCAAAACCAGACTGAGCAGTAGTCTTCCAAAAAGTTGCCGAGCTGAAGAAAGGCCAGTCAAAAATAAAAAATGTCTGTTCCTCTTCCCTCGAACAAACCTCTCACAGACCCTTGGAGGGAGCGGGCAATGCCACTACCCTCTAAGCCTTAGTCCTTAGAAAGATTTATTCGAACTGATGAGAAACCAGAGTGTGGCTTTACTGGGAGCCCAGCTCTTCCGGCCGGCCCAAAGGCCTTCTCCTTTACCCGGCGGCAAGGCCAAACAAAACAAAACAAAACAGGGAACTCTTCCCAAAACACAAGTGCCGTTCGGTCCCGGCAAAGGGGCGCTTTGCTGCTGCACCTGCTGCCGCCGCCTTGAAAGCGAGGGCTCCTTGCACCACTAAACAGCTGTGTTTCTGCTTTACCGCTGCGCTCATCCTCCTCCTCCCACGAATGCAAGGCCTTCTGGGTACACTGGCCTGCCTGCCTTATTTGGAACAAAAAAAAAAAAAAAAAGAGCGGGAAAAAATACAACCCAGAAAAAGGGAGGCTCTCTCTCTCTCTCTCTCTCTCTCTCTCTCTCTCTCTCTCTCTCTCTCTCTCCCTCTCCTCTCTCTCACTCTCATTCTCTCTCTCTCATTATCTCTCTCATTCTCTTTCTCTCTCATTCTCTTTCTCATTCTCTCTCTCTCTCATTCTCTCTCTCAATCATTCTCTGTCTCTCATTCTCTCTCTCTCATTCTCGCGACTTTGGACCGCACTGGGCCCTTCCTGTGGATTGCCCCTGCTGCAGCGTGCGTCGGCTCCGTCAAGAGCCGGCGTGTTGCCTCGGCCGGCGCCTAGCAGCTGACTTAGAACTGGTGCGGACCAGGGGAATCCGACTGTTTAATTAAAACAAAGCATTGCGAACGCCCGTGGTGGGTGTTGACGCGATGTGATTTCTGCCCAGTGCTCTGAATGTCAAAGTGAAGAAATTCAATGAAGCGCGGGTAAACGACGGGAGTAACTATGACTCTTGGCAGTTGGAGACCGATTACAATCGGTTCAATGGTCCTGAGGCTGTTCTCACGGATTGTCACAGGAAGGCTGACAAAGGCCTGTCCTCTCAACCCAAGACAGCGAGGATTTATCTCCGCACCAGGCTGTTCTGAAAACCTGAAGGTGCTACAGGCAATCATCGAGCATGCGAAAAAACATCATAACCAACTGGCAGTAGTATTCGTGGATATAGCGAAGGCATTCGACTCGGTCTCGCATGAACATATCATGTGGGTGCTACGGCAGAAGAAGGTGGATGAACACGTCATCAGGATCATCAAGAGCTCTTATCAGAAATGCACCACCTCGATTGAACTGGAAGGGATAAGTCTCTGCCAATTGAGATGAAGATCGGCGCGTGAAGCAAGGGGATCCGATGTCACCGCTACTGTTCAATTTGGCAATGGATCCGTTGATCAATGCCCTTGAATCAATGGGCCAAGGATATACAATCAATGGGAACAGATTGGCAACACTGGCATTTGCGGATGATCTGATCCTAGTGAGTGAGTCGTGGGATGGAATGGAGAAAAACCTGGTTATCCTGGAGTCCTTCTGTAGTCTTTCGGACTGGTCGCACAAGCCAAGAAGTGCTATGGGTTCCTCATAACACCTACACGATTCGTATACAATCAACAACTGTAGACCATGGAATATCGTGGGAATGAGTTGAACATGATCACACCAGGCGAATCTGAACATTATCTGGGCACAAAGATTGATCCTTGGGTCGGCATTGTAAA
>CM072694.1:7141599-7176143 GCA_036884735.1 Huso huso | reverse complement strand
ATAACAAAGGATGCACAGGATTGCGTATTCAATGGAAGGTGGCATTGTTGGATTTTTTATAGTTATCAAACCGTCGGTTTTTCCCTCTAGGTACAAAATGTTGCACATTATTCACAGTGACAGCAACAACCTTAAGTTATTATCATATCAACCTCAATCAGGACTCCAGCCTCTGAGGTAAACCTATTACTTGAGACCATTCTTACAAGCATTACATAAGCAGAGCTGGCTCAGACGCAAGCAATCTGCAAACAGGGGTGGAAACAGACTTCGGCGATTCTGCCTCTAT
This sequence comes from Huso huso, assembly GCA_036884735.1. NCBI lineage: Eukaryota > Metazoa > Chordata > Actinopteri > Acipenseriformes > Acipenseridae > Huso > Huso huso. The sequence continues at coordinate 7,175,854 of CM072694.1, read as the reverse complement.
AGAGTGCTGCTCATGAACTTTACAGGTCGTATAATTGAATACTAAAATCAGTGAAACACAAATCATGCATGCTATTTGAGAGTATACATACTCCATTAAAACCACAATATAAATCTAATACTCACACTTTTATGGTTTTGTTTTATTTCCCTTTTAAAACGTCCATTTCAATCCCTCTCAAGTGTAAATGCAATCAGCACATTAGTTGAGAATACTCATTTGTTTATAGTACTTGAGACAGAGTTTAGCGTAACGACTTCTCTCCATGTCTCTGCTGAAACAACATGGCGTGCACCATGATAAAAAGCAATACTATTCGTATCACAATGCCGAGTGGAACACACAGAGAATAGAAGCAAATAAGGCCGACGACAATGCCGTTGATATCCTAGTGCAGTCATAGACACAGAGGGCCAGAAAGCAAATAAGGCGTGGCAGAAGCTGCATCGTGTGCTGAAACTGGGTGCTGCGCTCAGGGAGTTGGAGCTTCCTGATAAACAAATTAACTGCGTGTTCATTGTTTTTTAGTGGTTGTTTCTTTCTGCTGCTTGATATTTAATGAAGCTATGATTAGCTATTTTTAAACCTGACTGTTTCTTCGTTGAAACATATTTTCTGATGATGAAGAAATGAGCTCAAAACTATTTCTCTGCTATACAATCCTGAAGGAAATTAGTTACTTTACTATTAATAAAGGATGTAGCCACTACACTACACGCTGACTGCCAGGGCATTCTGTCACATCTTTGATCTGCAAAAAAAACACTGCAGGGTGGGAAGAATCGGTGAAGGGATGACTTGTGTGTTTACACTAAAAGGCGCTATTGAAGTACAATATCGGTTATACAACCAACAGGCTGCAGGTACTGGATCAGAGGAGGACCCAAGAAATCAGAAGCAGAAACCACTAGAAATATCTTGTTTAAATTTCAAGCAAATAATAAATTGTTGAGATACTTGTGTTGGAATATTGTTTCAAAAATTGTATAATGCAACAAAAATACATTGAAATAGTTCATTGTGGTTTCCCACTGATAATTTGCCTCTCTCAGTCAAAATGGCAATGGAAAATGGATTGCTTTACAAATTTTCTTGATCCAAAAAAAAAAGTTCAATACATTCCATCTACTTTCTGTATTTGGTCGCTATACTAGCGTATACTCTAGTGAATAATAACCAACCTCACTGAGCATTCTGGTTATATATTTGTGTTGCTGGACTGAGTATTTTGTTGGGTGTCTGTTGTGTGGAATGACTGTGCCGACCCCTGCATATAATATGATTTAAGCAATAGGATATGCAAGACACGAGACTTACAGCGGTTTATATTAAAACAAACAAACATTCTCATGCCCAGTTTATGCACACATGATTAAAAGCAACGTCATTATTAACTCTGTGTAGCCTCCCCTCTCCTACATTGAATGGTTTGGTTGAGAATCGTCTCACTGCCCTATTGGCAGCCGCGTGTACGCACTCAATGTGTTTGATGTGGGACACCTAAAAGCCTGGAATAACAAAATACTACATGCGTTGGATACAGTTGTTTAAGTACCGGAAATGCAATAAACGTCATATAAAAAAATAAGACACGGGTTCCACGTATAAAGTTTACTCGGCACTGCTAACTTTTGAAATCGGTAGGGTATTCTGTTAAGTGAACCCAGTCAAATTAAAACTGCTAATAGACAAATTACATGCAATTCTGTGGGGTTGTAGACTGTGGCGGGCAGCAGCATGCAGTGATTTCAATCCTGCCATTAACACGTTGACTATTTTACAACTGATCAGTTCCAATCAGACAATATAAGGCAGTAGAAGTGATTTTAGAACATGAATAAAAGAAAAGCTTACTTCAGGTATTGTCGTGGGATCTGCAGCAGTAATCCATGTTGATAGTTTCTTTCCAGGGTAAACAAACGGCGTCATGCTGTATTGGGTAATCGTGGCATTGAACTAGTCTGCTCTGCATATTTAACCCCTCTCTCGCAGTTCAGGCACAAGAACACGCCGCCGCGTCAGCCCACTCCCGGGTCAGCTGTCCGGTGTTAGCCTCTCTTTATTTCTCTTCAGAGAGGGACTCGTTACTTGCTTTCCCTCTGATGGGTGAGCGCAGTGGATAGTCCTTTCTTCTTCAGGTGAGAGCCGTTGCCTTCCTCCAAATCTGAAAATGTGTTACAGTGTGTTAGTTTAGTTCAAGGAGAACAAGGATTTGTTTTGTAATTCATATATTTGCTTTGTTTCATTACAGACATATACAGATCCGGAATGATCCGAACCTAACAGCGCTCTGGAAGAAATATCTACTAGTCAGGTCTGTATCCTCCACTGCTCTACTGTGCCTTTTGTCTTGCTTGTCCTACACTTGTTGTCTCTCCATCCTGTTCTGTCTCAAGTCCCCTCCTCGCTGTATATCAACCTCTAACCTCATCCTCTGCCTCTCCACCTCCCGCACACTCTCTAGTGCACTCTGGAACTGTCACTCTTCTGCTAACAAGCTGATTTCATCTCTGCCTTTGCCTCCACCTCTCTCGATTTCCTTGCTCTTACTGAAACCTGGCTGTCTCTGATACTTTTCATTACTCCTGGTGCCCTGTCCTCTCTCGTCCTGTCCCATACCCAGCGTCTCACTGGGCCGGGGAGGTGGGAGCAAGGGTCTTCTCCTCTCTCCCTCCTTACTCTTTTCTCCCTCTGATCTCACCTCCCTCTCTGTCAAGATACCTTTGAATTTCCATGCAGTCCAGCTAACCTGTCCTGTCAACTCCTGCTCATTGTTCTGTACGCCCCCCTACTTTCTGGATGAACTCGACTATCTACTCCTCCCTCCTCCCCTCTCTGTCTACCCCGACTGTCTGTTACGGTGACTTCAACATCCATCTCCAGCTGACCACTCTGTAGTTCCTCCTCTTCTTCACTCCTTAGGCTTTAACCTACCTCCGTCCCCTCCTGCACAAAGCTGGCCGTCAACTGGACCTCACTTTTCAGGACGCACGCCTCAACCTCTCTGTCACCCCGGTCCTCTCTGATCACTATTTCATCTCTTTTTCTCTGTCTCTACCCCTCCTGCTCTCCTCCTACCCCACTGTCACCTCTCGCCGTAACCTCCGCTCTCTCTCCCCTCTGTCCCTTGCCTCCCACTGCTCTCTCTCACCTCCCTCTCTCGACTCCCTTTCACATCTCGTGAACTCTACTCCACCCTCCTCACTCACCTCCTCCTCGACTCCCTCTGTCCCTCACCTCCCCGACCCTACTCCCCTCCCTCCCATCCTAGCTCATCCTCTGTGCTCCATTTCGACCAGGAATCACTGGAGTCTGCTGAAAAGAAATGGAAGAAACCAAACTCCCTGCTGCCTAGACCTTTACGCACTCTCTCCTCCTTCTCCCTCTACTCTCTGCTAAACCCTTATTTCCAATCTCAATCGAAGCCTCCACTAACAACCCACGTAAACTATTCTCCTTCTCCTCCTCCTAAACCCTCCCCTCCTCCTCCCTCCTCTATCTCCCCTGGCGAGCTTTGCCTCCTTCTTCTCTTCTAAAATCTCAGATAACACCTCTCCCTCCCCGCACCCCTCTTGCTCCTTCACACACTACATCCCCTACTGCTCAACCTCCTCACCTTCTTGCCCCTCTCAGACTCTGACCTCTCCTCCCTGCTCAGGGTCCTAGGCTTCCTACGTGTGCTGACCCCCTCCCTCCTCTCAAGCTACTGCTCCTGCTCTCCCTTCATCTCCTCCTCCTCAACCTCTCTGCACCTGGCGTCTTCCCTCTGCCTTTAAAAGCCTCTATCCGCCCTCCTCAAAAAACCTACCTGACCCCACCTCCTCAGAGCTACAAATCCTGTCTCCCTCCTACCCTTCCTCTCAAACCCTCGAGCGGACTGTGCACACGCCAGCTCTCTTTCCTGTCCAACCACTCTGTGACCCTCTCAATCTGGCTTCGCTCTGCTCACTCCACTGAAACCACCCTCTGTCCCATCTGTCCTTAAGTGTGCCCGAGCTGCCTCTCTCCCTCTGTCTAATTCTCCTCGACCTCTCTCTGCCTTTGACACTGTTGATCACTCTATTCTACTATCATCTCTTGCTGACCTGGGGATCTCTGGCACTGCTCTGGCCTGGTTCTCCTCTACCTCTCCAACCGCGCCTGGTAACCTGGCGTGGAGCAACCTCCACACCTCACCCTCTCTTAACTGGAAGTCCCAAAGGTCCAGTCTTGGGTCCTCTCCTGTTCTCTCTACACCGCTCCTGGGCCCCCCTCCTTAGCATCTATGGTTCTCATACCATTTCTATGCTGATGATGCTCAGATTTCTCTCCTTCCCACCTCTGACTCCACCATCTCCTCCAGCCAGCCTCACCTGTCTGTCTGCTAATACCTCCTGGATGCACTCGCATCACCTCAAACTCAACCTCTCTAAATCTGACCTCCTTTCTTTCCTCCCCTCCTCCCCTCCTCGATTTCTATCTCTGCTCCCTCTGGAATCCTACCACCTCTCCCTCTTCCTCCATTCAAGAACCTTGAGTCACCTGGACCTCTCTTATTCAACACATCTCTCTCCACTCCTTGCCGCCTTGCCGTTCTTCCTGAGCAACATCCCGAGAAGAATCGACCCTTCCTCACCAACTATGCTACCAAGCTCCTGGTCAGGCCTGGTACTCTCACGCCCTGAACTACACTGCAACTCCTCTGTGTTAGCCTCCCTAGTCCGCCACCGTCATCCCAGCTCGTGAACTCTGCTGCCGCCTGGTGTTCTCTACCACCGCTTCGCCCACGCTACTCACTACTCAGCTCGCTCCACTGGCTCCGATCACCGCTTCGCATCAGTTCAAGACTCTTGTAGTAGCCTACAGATGCCTTGACCAGACACGCAACTACCTCAGACCCTCATCTCTACACCCCCTCGACCTCTCCGCTCATGCACTAGGGCCCAGGCGCCCCTACCTCCACTCGGCTCCCCTGCCTCCCGAGCATCCTTCTCTCACTTGCTCCATGATGGTGGAACGACCTTCTACAGATGTCAGGACTGCGGTCCCCTGACACATTCAGCCTCCTCAGGCTCACCTCTTCAAACAGCACCTGTAGAACTCTCTGGTATCCTGGACACTATCACCTTCATTTCGTATACTTTATTTTGCTCTTATCACCCCCTGTTTACTGCATTTAATCCTGTACTTCAGAATATTGCTAATCTGCCAAGTGTTTTAACCTGTAGTATTTGTACTTAATGTATCCTGATGTAACTATCACTATTTAAATGTATCCTGATGCTTTTCACTATTATCTGCTGTATTATTGAATTGTGGTTTGTCACTTGAAAAAAAGTATGTATTTCTTGCTCTTATTGTGTGCTGTATTGTAACACTTGAATGTAATTTGTATTTTGCTTGGAGATTGTAGGTAAGCCCTGGATAAGAAGCGTCTGTAAATAAATAATAATAATAATAATGTTAAACGTAGCAGTTTTTTTTAAATTGTCTGTACAAATACAATACATCCCAACACGTTAAACAGTTCCGCGTTTTATCACCAGGGTGAAACCGGTCACCATCAATCAAAACATTGCGTAAATTGCCATTTTGTTCATACTGTATCAGGTTCGCAATTGCTAAATGAATACCGCCCGAACAGGGACTTGAACCCTGGACCTTTAGATTAAAAAGTCTGATCTTACTGACTGCTGGTAGCTGCACTATCAGGTGGTAACAGGTGGCGGTGGGCGTGCTGGGCCTGGAACCTGGGGTCCTCTTTTGTTCAACATTTGTCGAGCAGTGCTTCAAATAAATAGACAAAGTGAGATTGATTGATATTTGCTTACACATTTCTGTTGGAATCTTACAATAAAGAATGCATATATTATGTTTTATGAATGTGCATGTGTGCATAAGCCTTAACAATCCAATTCTGGCACCTCCTCAAGACCCCTCTTCAGACAGCACCTGTGAACTCCTCTTTTCCCCTCTGGACACTTTATCACTCTCATAATAATAACTTTACTTGCTCTTATCTGCTCCTATTTTACTGCATTTACTGTGCTTTAATCTGCAGTGTTATTCAATCTGTGGTATTTGCATTTAATCATATCCTGATGTAGTATCACTGACACTGTTATCTGCTCTGATTATTGAATCGTATTTTGTCATATACTTGTACTTTTTAGAACTGAAGTCGTGTGTATTTTATCTTGCTCTTATATGTGAATATACTTGTACAGTGATTACTTTGAATGTATTTTGTTTACAGGTGTAAGTCACTGTAGATGCTTGATCTGTGTCCTCAGAGCTCTGATTATATTACGATTACTATCAGGATCATATAACAAGTACTGCTTTATTACAAATTGAGCAGAAACTGCATTTTGTATTAAGGAAAAAAGTTGAATGGTGAAAACTTTAAAGGTACATCGCTGCTGCAAATAATAGGGGTTAACACCTAAAACAGTGTGTCCACTCAGGAATTTAGCATGAGGAGGAATGAGAGAAAGAGGAGAAAGAGAGGAATAAGAGAGAAAGAGAGAATAAGAGAGAAAGAGAGGAATAAGAGAGAAAGAGGAATGAGAAAGAGAGAGTGAGAGAGAAAGAGGAATGAGAGAGAAAGAGGAGAAAGAGAAAATGAGAGAAAAGAGGAGAAAAGAGAGGAATGAGAGAGAAGAGAGGAATAAGAGAGAAAAAGAGGAACAGAGAGAAAGGGAATGAGAGAGAAAGAGAGGAATGAGAGGAGAAATGAGAGGAAAGAGAGAGAAAGAGAGAGAAGAAAGAGGAATGAGAGAAAAAGAGAGGAATGAGAGAGAAATAGGGAGGAGAGAGAAAGAGGAGAGTGAGAGAGAAAGAGAGGAATGAGAGAGAAAGAGGAAAGAGAGGAATGAGAGAAAAAGAGAGAATGAGAGAAAAGAGGCAAAAAAAGAAAGGAAATGAGAGAAAAGAGAGGAATACAGAGAAAGAGAGGAATTAGGAGAAAGAGGAGAGAGAGAGAAAAGAAAGAAAAGAGGAATGAGAAAAAGAGAGGAATAGAGAAAAGAGAGAATTAGAGAAAGAAAGAGAGAAAAGAGAGAAAGAGGAGTGAGAGAGAAAGAGAGGAATAAGAGAGAAAGAGAGGAACAAGAGAGAAAGAGGGAATGAGAGAAAGAGAGAACAGAGAAAGAGGAGAGGAGAGAGAAAGAGAGGAATGAGAGAGAAAAGAGAGGAACGAAGAGAAAGAGAGGAATGAGAGAAAGAAGAGAGGAATGAGAGAAAGAGAGGAATGAGAGAGAAAGAGAGGAATAAGAGAGGAAGAAAGGAAAAGAGAGGAACGAGAGAGAAAGAGAGGAATGAGAGAAAGAGGGAGAGAGAAAGAGAGGAATGAGAGAAAGAGGAGAGTGAGAGAGAAAGAGAGGAATGAGAGAGAAAGAGAGGAGAGAGAGAGAGGTAGAGGAAAGAGGGAATGAGAGAGAAAGAGAGGAATGAGAGAAAAAGAGAATGAGAGAAAAGAGGAGAGAGAAAGAGGAAGAGAGAGAAAGAGAGGAATGAGAGAGAAAGAGAGGAATGAGAGAAAGAGAGGAATGAGAGAGAAAGAGAGGAAATGAGAGAAAGAGGAGGCAGAGAGAGAAAGAGAGGTCGAGAGAAAGAGAGGAAATGAGAGAGAAAGAGGGAGGGAGAGAGAAAGAGGAGAGCAGAGAGAAAGAGAGAGAAAGAGAAATGAAAAGAGAGGAATGAGGAGAGAGGAATGAGAGAAAGAGAGGAATGAGAGAGAAAGAGGGTAAGAGAGAAAGAGAAAGAGGGAGAGGAATGAGAGAGAAAAAGAGGAACAAGAGAGAAAGAGAGGAAATGAGAAAGAAAAAAAGAGAGAGAAAGAGAGGAATGAGAGAAAATGAGAGAAGAGAGGAAGAGAGGAAAAGAGGGAAAGAGAGAAAGAGATAGAAAGAGGAGAATGAGAGAGAAAAGAGGAGAGAGAGAAACAGAGGAATGAGAGAAAGAAAAAGAGAGGAAGAGAGAAAAGAGAGGAATGAGAGAAAGAGAGGAATAAGAGAGAAAGAGAGGAGCAAGAGAGAAACAGAGGAATGAGAGAGAAAGAGGAGAAAGAGAGGAATGAGAGAGAAAGGAGAGGAATGAGAGAATGAGAACGAGAGAGAAAGAGAGGAATGAGAGAAAGAGAGGAATAAAGAGAAAGAGAGGAATAAGAGAGAAAGAGAGGAATGAGAGAAACAGAAAGAGAGAGAGAGAGAGAAAGAGAGGAAAGAGAGAGAAAGAGAGAGAAAGAGAGGAATAAGAGAGAAAAAGAGAGAATGAGAGAGAAAAAGGAGGAATAGAGAGAAAGAGAGAATGAGAGAAAAGAGGAATGAGAGCAGGAGGAGAAAGAGAATGAGAGAGAAAGAGAGGAGTGAGAGAGAAAGAGAGGAATGAGAGAAAGAGAGGAATGAGAGAGAAAGAGAGGAATGAGAGAGAAAGAGGAGAAAGAGAGGAATGAGAGAGAAAGAGAGGAATAAGAGAGAAAGAGAGGAAGAGGAACTGAGAAAAGAGGAATAAGAGGAAATGAGAGGAATGAGGAATAAGAGAGAAAGAGATAGAAAGAGGAGAATGAGAGAGAAAGAGAGGAATGAGAAAAGAGAGGAATGAGAGAGAGGAGAGAGAAAAAGAGGAATGAGAGAAACAGGGAATAACAGAGAAAGAGAGGAATGAGAGAGAATAACAGAGAATGAGAGAAAGAGAGGAATGAGAGAAAGAGGAGGAATGAGAGAAAGAGAGGAATGAGAGAAAGAGAGGAATGAGAGAGAAAGAGGAGAAGAGAGAGGAAAAGAGAGAGAAAAAGAGAGGAATGAGAGAAAGAGAGGAACGAGAAAAGAGGAGAAAGAGAGAATGAGAGAGAAAGAGGAATGAGAGAAAGAGAGGAATGAGAGAGAAAGAGGAATAAGAGTTTTAAAATCCCTTTATTGAAAACAAAAACATAAAACAGGATAGCTACAAAACCATCACAGCAAAACAACAATTACAGTCAAAAAAAAAAAACAACCAGTTATGTAAATAAATCTTTTAGAGTGACAAAGTTAAAATAACAAACTGAGCTCCCCTCCTCACTCACGTCCTACAGCTCACCCTCCTCACCCACCTCTGTTTAAACTTGTCCAAGTCCTTTACCAAACGGTAATAAAAAATCTACCTGAATCCTGCTAACAAGCAGGACTCTAAAAACACCCAGGCATCGGGTAAAACCAGTGGCTAAAATTTATTTTTCCAGATTTATAAATGACTAACCCGCTTGACCAAGTATAAAAATAACAAAACACACATTTTTGACGCTGTTTTTTGACTTGTAGGTGATACTAAAAACAAGTAACGCTTTACTAAAAAATAACACCAAAAGATGCCAACAGGTCTGTTAAATGCTGGAAAAAGGGTATCAATCAGGGGGCAGCCAGTGAACAGGTGATACACAGTCTCGGAGGCAGGGCAGAAGGGACAATGTTCCCTCACCCAGGCTCTACATAGGCTCAAGTAGCGGTTTGTGGCCACAATGCTGTAACAACACCGCCACTGCAGGTCTCCTGAGCGTTTGGGCAGGGGCAGTTTATACAGAGAGCGCCAACTCGGGAGCACAGCCTCGCTCACCCCAGGTGTGCCCTCCACTTAGTATCCACCAGATCTCTCAACTGGGGAACAGTGGTTAACACACAGATAATACAGTTGTTTCTTCTCTGTGGCATGAAAAATGCAGCTCAGTGAGGTTGTGCACTGGACAGTGCTCCCTGGCTGCTCTTCCTTCGCCAGGGGACTGAAGGAGACCAGCACTGTGGGGAACAATGGATCGGGTTCGAGGACCAGACGTTCGTCAGACACCTCTCCACAAAACCCAGAGACAGCCGGGCTCAAGGAGGCCTTCAGGTCAGCCAGCATCTTCTCCAGGAACCTCTGATCTGATACCCCTCAACACACTCAGTTCCCTGCTGGACCTCACCGAAAATCTGTAAATTCAATAAGATGGCCCAGTTTTGTAAGTCCAGCATTTAAAAACACCACACGAGACAGAATTAAAATAGCGTGATTAAAAATAGGATTAAAAAAACAGGGGGTTCTTCAAAGATCCACTGGCTGCACAGGAAGAGCCAGTCCTGCTGGTGTGAAGGAGGTGCCAGGCATTAAACATAGTACTATAAAATGTGTCCAGTCCTGAGTTGGGGAATCTGTCAGGGAATTAAAAAAAGATGTCTGTCCAAACCAGCCGGGCCTGCCCGGTGCTGCAGAAGGCCAGCCTGCCAGCACAGCCCGTGCAGTAAAAGCGGCAGCTGGGCTGCCTGCAGTCGGAAAACAGCCACCTGCAAGAGAGGTTAATCAGTCCCAAGCCCCTCGCTTGGGGAAGGCACAGCACCATGGGGCGCAGCCAGTGATGCCGGCCCAGAAAACTGCAACAAGCTCTTCTGGATTTGCTCCAACAGTCCAGGGGGGATTCAGGCACAGCAGTCTGAGCCACAGCATGGAGGCAGCCAGATATTAATGATGAGCACCCTCCTTGAAAGACAACTGGAGAAGCCACTGCCATCTCTGCAGCCGCCCCTGAACCTTCTCCAGCAGCCCTCCCAGTTTTGCTGCATAAACTGTTCATTACCCAGGAACCTCCAGGTGATCTTGAGACCAACTGTATTCCAGGACAAAGGTCTGGGGTAAGGAGGAGGAGTAGCACCCTTCCAGCTGCCAACCAGGCACGCCCCACTCTTGTCCAGGACCCAGGCTGACGGCCCTCTCACATAGGTATGGATGCAATCCTGCAGGGTGGCTACATCTCGTCTCCAGTGACAAAGACATTCAGGTCATCAGCATAGGCAGAGAGTTGTATGGGCGGGGGCAGTGCAGGCACTGCCAGGCCAGTCAGGTGCATACGGGAGCTGATGCAGCAGGGGCTCTATGCAGAGGGAGTACAGCATTCCAGAGAGACAGCATCCCCTGCCGAATCCCCCTGAACTGGGAAGGGCCGACTCAGGCTGTTGTTCACCACCACTGTACTAAACACATTAAAATACAAAGATTAATATAAGAAATAAAAACAGGACCAAAACCAAAAGCCTTCAATGTGGCAAATAAATATTTGTGATCAACCCTGTCAAATGCCTTCTCTTGGTCAAGCGAAATTAAGCCAAAATTCAGTTTAAAAGTTTGGATACATTTAAAAAGGTCCCGAATTAAAAAGAGGTTGTCGGGCGGCGAGCGCGACGGGCACACAGTAAGACTGATCCTGGTGCACCACTGACGCCAGACAGCCCGCAGCCGGACAGCTAGAGCCTTGGAAAACAACTTGTAGTCACAACAGAGAAGAGACACTGACGCCAGTTCTTAAGGTTACACAAGTCCCCTTTTTAGGCAGCATGGTGATAACGGCACGGGCGACAGCTCAGTGGGAGTATTCCCCTCCCCTGATACACTCAGTCAACACATGGTACAGATCCTGACCCAGCAAGGCAGGCCAGAAGTACTTGTAAAACTCTGGCTGCAGTCCATCAATGCAGGGCGCCTTGCTGTTGGACAGCTGCATAACAGCTTTGAAAGCCCTTGAAATGTGAGGGGGGGATCCAGTTCACTGCTCTCCCCACACTCAATCTGGGGAGACCTTGATGTATTTTGTGTCATGCATCCAGCAGGTCGCAACCTTCAGATTTATATAATTCACTATAAAACTCCACACTGTCGCCTGGCGCAGCTCCGCTGGTCTGCTCACCTCCTTCCCACAGGGCAGCCTCAGACAATGTATCTGTCTCTGTTCTAGCCTCCTCTTCTCCAGGCCGAAGAAGAAGGCTGTGGGAGCATCCATGTCTCTTAGCTGAGGAAAGCGTGTCTGAGCAGCGAGCCCTGCACCCTCTCCTCCAGCAGCCTGCCCAGACACTGCCTCCTTCCCGTAGGTTCTGACACGCTGTCTCACTGCTCTGGCCATCCAGCTGCCTCTCCAACTCTAATATCTCTCTCCAGCTCACTGACTGTCAGCTGCCACACACCTAGTGGAGTACTGAGTGTACTGTTGGCAAAACACTTCAATCTGTACTTACCAATGTCCCACCACTGTCTCAGGCTGTCAAAGTGACGATCTTGTTCGCCAATTGGCCCAAAATTTTTAAAATTTTCACAAAACTTTAGGTCTTGAAGGAGTTTGATGTTAAAAATGCCAATAAGATTTAACAGGAATTTCAGAAGGTAAAGAAACAGTGGTGGACACAAAGTGGTGATCAGATAATGGCGAAGGGGAAATATGGCAACCAATAAACTTATTGCTGTGAGTTCTAGTGGTATAAAATCTATCTAACCTCGCACCAGAGAGAGCTGACTATGTTGTAATTTAATCCAAGTATATTGTTTAACATTAGGGTGAGTAGTTCTCCAAACATCCACTAGGCTGTGTGTTTTACAACAGCAGTCAGTTTACAGACAGACTGGGGATGGGGTTCCCCGTGGTTGCCATCAAGATTAAAATTCAAAGTACAATTAAAATCCCCCTAACACGGTAAATGTACCGGGTCACACTTTCCCAATAACTCTGATAATTTATTAAAAATAAAACTGCCATTCCCCTAGGTTAGGGCATAAATATTAATAAGATCAATAAAAAGTCCCCCCAAGCTTAACGCACTCTTAAAAAGTTTCCTTGGTATAAATTCATCAATTGATAAAATCTCTGCGCCCAATCCAGGAGAAAATAAAACAGCAACCCCCCACTGAGATTCGAGCCGTGGTTTAAAAATATCGTTTTCCACTCAGACAGCCAGTGAGCCTGGTTAGCGCTGTCTGAGGCGTCTCTTGTAAAAACTATATCTGCCCGCTTTTGGTTAATAAAATCAAATAATTCGCTCTCTTTTAAAATCTCTACAACCATTAATATTGAAAGTTACTAAAATTAGTTTCTCCATGGATGATAAAGTGAGGCATACTTCGAAAAAATAAAACAAGCAAGGATAAAGTATGCACTGTAAAATAATCCATTTCAATGCTTGGTTTTAGTTAAACATTTAAGGAACTACTAACATTTTTTCAAACAATAACGTTTTTTTCTGATCAAATTCGGCCAAAGTTGTTTTCCTGAGAATAATATTGGCAGACAACAAAAACAATTTCAAACTGGGAAAAAGGATGAAACTTCAACCCCCCCTCTTACCTTTTGTCTTACCTAAAAAGTCATTAATCTGAGCAAGTGTGTATAATTTTCGCTTGGAGGTTTGGCTGGCTGGGAGGTCAGAGAGCTGCAAGAAGTCAGAAACCTCTCCGGCCATCCTCCCTTCCTCTCCGCACTCCGACATCCCCCACTCCTCGCTCCACTCGCCCTCTTGGGTCACCTCCGATTCTAGGGTCGGCCTCAATCTCCTGTCCGCAACCAACGCGTCTCTGCAGCTCCAGTCGGCTCAGAAGGGAGTATCCGGGGCTAAGACGGCGACAGCACCAGCATGAGAACTGGTGCTCACGCCCCCTCAGCCTTCCCGAACAGGAGGGTTCGCCCCGCCAAGATGAGACTCAGCCTTGGCGCCCCCTCCCAGCTCCGAGTCACCGGGGCGGCAGTATGGGGCGGGTGTGCCTGACCCTGAATGCCACTGTCCACGGGAGACGGAGTCGCCCCTCCGCACACAGGGGGGCTGAGACCCGCTGCTGGCTTGGAAACCAAACGGGCCCCAGATCGACTCCTCCCGCTCCCGGCCTCTACAGAATGCTTTTTTCATTTTTCTTTTTAATTATTCCTGTGAACATGCCGTCAATGATCAGTCACAGTAGCACTGACTGCGGGAGTCTCCGGGCAGCAGTCTGCACCCCACGGGCTCCCTGCACTCAGCTGGTCTCGACCGTCGGGGTAAGGGGTACAGGTCGCTGTCTCGGGCCGGGTTCTTGTTCCTGAGCTCCCTCGAAGCCCCCCGGCTGCCTCGCCATCGCCAGCGGCAGTACTAGCAGGGGGGTTCGGGTTGTAATTTGGGACAGGTATGTTTAAGATGCCCCTGTGCTCCACAATTAAAACATTTCATGGTGTCTGTAGTAGCAAACACAACATAATCTCTACCGTCAACACTGAAATTCCAAAGCAACATTAAGCTCCAGTATCGGGTTATGTAACAACAAAACACTTGCCGCCCTGAAAGACATTACGTGTTTAATTTCTTCTGCTTACAGCCCAGCGGAATCATCTTAAAAGGGGACATTATCTTCCCATATCGAGACAGTTCTCTATCTAACAGTGCGTTATCTATAAAAGGAGGAACATTAGAAATAACAACTTTAGTGGGAGGGGGGTCGACCAAAGGCATCGCTGTAACTAGGGGAATTTCTAACTGAAAACCCTCCTCTACTATATCTGATTTACCAATCGCTCCTGACTCAGGAAAACAACAAGGGCCTTATTCACCAAGCAGATTGAACATTATCAAACCCAACCCCATTCTCCCACCTAATAGCACCTCTTCCACAGAGACGAGCTATCAGAACACACCTGAAGCTGTGTCCGGGTTAAACCACCCATCCCACCGAGAAGAGAACCCATCGGGTCCGGGTAAGACCATCAACTTGTTATATAAATAAATAAATAAATAAATAAATAAATAAATAAACAAACAAACAAAACAAACAAACAAATAAATAAATATATATATAATATAGAAAAAAAGAATGCCGTGAGAGTCGATCTAGCAACAACTCACAACACGCCCCCAAACCACACGCCTCCCACAACCCAATAATCCTCCGAGAGAGAGAGAGGAACTAGGACCATATATATATATATATATATATATATATATATATATATATATATATATATATATATATATATATATATATATATATGTATGTACAGTCCTAGATTTCCTTTGGTGTAACTGAGCAACGTTAACACTGCGCGCTTACGGGAGTGCCACCAGTGTCGTCCAAATCGATCGCTTTTGCTTTAAGTGTTGCCCTCACTGTCGAATTCAGCGGGTTGCCCGGGTTAGTAACGGCTCCTAAAGAAATATGCATTTTAAATGTGAAGCTAAATAATCCCCAAAGAACAGTTTTAATAATACTGATGTAAGTATAGGCAAAAACATAATGCTATTAAAACAATATCCGTTTGGGGATGTAAAACTACTAATCCTTATGTGGCATTGCGGCTCCGCCCGCACCTGCGCAGTAAGGTGAGAGAGCTTTTGTTTAAATTTTTGAGCGGAAGAGAAAAGGCGCTACCCGCTATTGCCTCCACACTGTCGTCGTGAGAAGAGCTGACGGTAAGATAATAATAATAATAATAATAATAATAATAATAATAATAATAATAATAATGACAGTAAACAACAGGTTTCTTAAAATGTACACACTGTTTAGCAGATTAAAACATCTTTTATTTTCATGACGCTTCGGCAAAAGCCCCTTCAGCTGTTTAAAAAGAAAAGTAGACACAGCGCAGAAGACTTGTTATTCAAGAATTGTAGTTATAAAAATTATATATATATATATATATATATATATATATATATATATATATATGTGTGTGTGTGTTTGTGTGTGTGTGTGTAAACGGTGTAGGAGTTATTTAATTAATGTTATGACATACATTGATTCATCTTGTCTAAAAATGAGTAGGAAATAAAGAGTCGATTTATGGATATTTGTTTGAGGTTTTATTAAGTAACGGGCAACACGTAATAAGTTGTAGATTTAAATGACAAGTGTTCGTTGTTTCTTTGCTATAGTTTAGTTTTTCATTTGTCTAATAAGCGCGATCCCTAAGCCAGGCCCCGCTTAGCAGGCGTCCCGGGAAACTGGAGCTGTCCACTTTCCAGCCTTCACTTTTATTTTATTTTGTTATCCCGGTCACAAACAGTAAAATGTAAAATCGTCCAGGTTTTAATATTTTATGCTCAACATTTTTTTTGTATCGCTTTCTAAACTGTGGTAGCAGCAGCCCGGCAAGTTGCAAGTTGACACAGTAGTCCTGTTTATTAAACACAAAAGCAAAATAAAGAAACGTGTGGGTGACTTGTTTCATCATTCCACTGTGTGTTTGAGGATTTAATATTCTGTAACTTCCTGGACCATGGCAATTTGAACTCATTATTTATTTTATTTTTATTTGGAAGTGTTAACCAGCCGAGGTAGCCTTTTAAGTGAAGTCCTACTGTGTTTTTTATAACACAGACATATATATATATATATATATATATATATATATATATATATATATGTATATATATATATATATATTCATGTCAATAGTATTAATTCCTTTTTTAATGTATATGTATAATTCAGGTTTGCGAAATGTCTAAAAGGAAGAGGCAACAATTGCAGGTAATGCTTGGCAAAATACATTTGGATAAACCAGATCAACCTACCTGTCTCTCTCTGTTTGTCTGTCTGTCTCTCTCTGTCTGTCTGTCTCTGTCTTTCTCTCTCTGTCTGTCTGTCTCTCTCTCTCTGTCTGTCTCTCTCACTCTGTCTGTCTGTCTGTACATTTTAAACCCTGTTTCATGGGGTAAAAACACCCTTTTTATTTGTTGGTTCACGCGACGGCCCCTTGTACCTTCGTTAAAGGGTTCATTTATTTTAATTCTCAGGCGGTGGCGAAAAGGAACGACAAAGAAAAAGAAAGTAACACAGGAGAAGGCTTCGGGGACTGTGAACGAGGAGAGCGCCGCCTGTGGTCAGCAAAGTGAACTGCGCTGTGAGGATGACCCATGTGCCCAACAGTGCAGAGGAGAGAGGAGTCGCAGGGAGGTACGGGACAGGGAGACAAACTAGGGCTCCTGGAACCAGGGTTCAAACCGCCGCTCCTGAAAATGGATTCATACCAGCAGTCTGTGTGGGGTTTTTTTTTTTCTAAGTTTTCGTAGCTTCCTCAAATCAAGTTCAGAGTGTTTTTGTCTCAAGTCCTCACACAACAAAAGCTACAGCTGGAGAAACACACTCATGACTGCATTGAGGCTCTGCAGCCACGAACGCCAGTGAAACTTTGACGTGCATTATCTATGTAGTGACTGCTTTTAGGAACATTTCTAAACGTTTTACACTTGGACTGCGGCTGTTCTCTTTAATATCTGGCATGTTAACCCAGCTTTTATCCTTTCTAAAGCAGGTCAGAGAGTGAGGGGGGGGACGGCTCACAACTCAGCCCTTGAAGTGAAGGACTGCTTCCCACCGCTAGCCCAGGTAGGCATTTCATTATTCATATTTCAAATGGATTTATTATTATTATTATTATTATTATTATTATTATTATTATTATTATTATTATTATTTATTTTTAGCAGATGCCCTTATCCAGGGCGACTTACAATTGTTACAAAGATATCACATTATTTTTGCATACACTTACCCATTTATACAGTTGGGTTTTTACTGGAGCAATCTAGGTAAAGTACCTTTGCTCAGGGTACAGCAGTGTCCCGACCGGGGATTGAACCCACGACCCCTCCGGTCAAGAGTCCGTGAGCCCTAACCACTACTCCACACTGCTGCCCGTTATTTTAACACTCAGGCTGTAAATACACATTTTTAATAGATTCATCCTTCTGTTTGTAATGGTTGTTTTAGCATTTAAACCACCAGAACCACATTTACAGATAGATTTGCAAGGTTGTGTGTGTTTTTTTTTTTTTTTCCAGTAAAAACTTTTCAAATGGGGGAAGGGGGGAAATAAAATAGTACCATTGACTGAGAGGACTTATGAATTGCTTCTGTTTGCAAAAATCCCTAATGGCTAGTTTCACAGCCCACGTGGAGCGCTAATCAGGGTCTATGAAACTAGCCGCTAGTGTGGCTAACTCCTTTAAATAAAATAATATATATTTAGCTCAAAGAGCCAGCTGCCCTATAATTCTGTTATAATTGTATAATATATACTGTGAACTAGCCAGCACCACACACGGTTCTTGCCCCTTTAAAAATAGACCCAGGACTCCAGAAACTGGAGTTTTATTAGCGCCTGACGCCATTTTTTTTTAATAAACACAAAACAAACACAAAAAACAAAACACAAAATAAACCCTAGCTCTATAATGAAAGCACTAACTAGACACACGGAACTCACTATCGGGCAGGACGGCCAAGACGCTTACCTCGCCAAACACAAAAACACTCTTCTTCAAACTTACACGACTGCTTGGAAGCAGAGCACCCTTTCTGCCTCCTTCTCCTCAGCAGCCCCTCGAGCAAAGTGACTGCCTCTTTTTATACCCCGCACCTGGCTCTAATTTAATAATAAGCACCAGGGTGCAGGGATAATCAATAATAAAAACAATTAACAAATCAAAGTAACAATAAAGCAAAACAATCAAACAATAGAGCAAACTAACAAAAAGGTGCTCACGCACATATCCTACACAGGAGGATTTTAACACCCTCCCTGCTGTCTTACAATACATATATAAAAAATCACTCTTACATCTGTATCAAATACATGAACACTTTTATAATAAGTGTGTCCGAGGCTCCTGCTTCTGTAGAGACTCGCGCGGGACACTTGTAATAACAGCGTGTCCGAGGCTCCCCGCTTCTATAAAGACTCGCGGCTGGACTCTGCAATAACAACGGTCCGAGACTCGGGCTGGACTCTGTAATAACAGCGTGTCGAGGCTCCCGCTTGTAAAGACTCGCCGGCTGGACTCTTTAATAACAGCGTGTCCGAGGCTCCCCGCTTCTGTAAAGACTCGCCGGGACTCTGTACTAACAGCGTGTCCGAGGCTCCCCTTCTGTAAAGACTGCGGGCGGCTGACTCTGTAATAACAGCGTGTCCGAGGTACCTGCTTCTATAAGACTACGCAAGGCTGGACTCTGTAATAACATGTGTCGAGGCTCCCTTCTGTAGAGACTCGTCGCTGGACTCTGTAATAACAGCGTGTCCGAGGCTCCCCGCTTCTGTAAAGACTCGTGCGGCTGACTTTGTAATAACAGCGTGTCCGAGGCTCCCGCTTGTAGAGACTCGCGGCTGACTCTGCAATAACAGCGTGTCCGAGGCTCCCTTCTGTAGAGACTCGCGCGGCTGGACTCTGTAATAACAGCGTGTCCGAGGCTCCCGCTTGTAGAGACCGCGGCTGGACTCTGCAATAACAAGCGTGTCCAAGGCTCCCGCCTATAAAGACTCGCGCAGCTGGACTCTGTAATAACAGCGTGTCCGAGGCAGGGGCAACTAGAACTGAAGAGCAGCACCTGGGCTGGGTAAAACGCTTATATATTAAAAGAAAAACACACCTTAACCAAACGAGGACATATCCCTCCTAATTGCACTGGTGTTAAACTGAGCATTTGTATCAGGTTACAGCCCAAAGCAACCTGAAAGGAGGCTCAGGAGCGCAGTGATGCAAGATGGGTGGAGACCGTGTGAAATCAGGAGCAGTGATCGCTCACCATGTAGAGTGACAGACAGGCAGACATCCTTCAGATGAGACACAGAAACAAACAAGGTCCTATTGAAGTGACTCTGCAGCAGCAGCAGTTGTTGATGAAGCATAGCCACCCCTAGTCTCTAAGTCACTTTGGATAAAAGCGTCTGCTGAATTAATAATTAATAATAACAGATCGACACTATTGGCCCATAAGGATCCCTGTAACAAAAACAGTATTTCAGTAATTGCATTAGTTTTCTATACTGCAGACGCCATATGAAGGGTAAGAAGGTGGCGGGCAGGGGTCAGTTCAAAC
Source organism: Huso huso (assembly GCA_036884735.1). Classification (NCBI taxonomy): domain Eukaryota; kingdom Metazoa; phylum Chordata; class Actinopteri; order Acipenseriformes; family Acipenseridae; genus Huso; species Huso huso. The sequence goes on along the minus strand of CM072694.1, from coordinate 7,156,261 downwards.
TATTTTAAGTAATAAAATGTATTTTAAGTTGCTTTCCTTGTTTTAGTGAACTGCTGTCTGCTGTGCTTGTGTTTTCAGGAATATCCTCCCGGCCGCTCCTCCACCGCGGGCTTATCCCGCGATGATGATGATGAGGAGGATGATGATGTCGCCCAGCCCAGCGCTACCGGAGGATACCACTTCGGACCAAAGCACAGGGGGGCAGGGAAGGGCTGGGGCAGGGAGACGCCACCCTCCACAGTTACGGGGAGCACAGGGGGTCAACCATAAAGCCAGCACCGGGAGAGCAGACAGGAGGCAGATCCAGAGAGGCAGCAGCCCACTGTAACGGAGCAAGGGGGGCAGGAGAAGGGGGCAGGAGCACCTACCCATTCCGATGGGTGCGGGACCCCTGGATTAAAAAGCCTCTGGGGTTGGAGGGTACAGAAACGCAGGGCGGTGGTGTTGCTGGTAGTCCACAGGGAGGCTAGCCTGTTTATTAGGGAGCGTGGGCTGTGTTTACAGAGGGGGGAAGCAGTCAGAGTCAGCCAAGCCAAACACGTTGAGACCTCACCCGAGACACAGAATGAAACATCGGCCGATCTGCAGGAAAGGGGTGGCGGAACCTTGCAACGGGTGCTGGGGCTCAGCCTGCACCCCCACATTCCCACTGCGAACCCCCGGAGATCCCCTGCCCTGCCAGCAGCAGCAGCAGCAGCAGCAGCAGCCGCTCCTGAGAGAGAAGAATCTACGAGGCTCTGCAAAGGGGTGATCCCCAGGCAGGGCTTAGGAGTCACGATGGAGAAGGGGCTCAAGTTTTCCCGAACCGGGATCCGGAACAACACCGCCTCGTGCCTCTGCCGCCTCCTGGTCCCTCTGAGCTCTGCGGGCATCCCGGATCCGCTCGGGAATGAGGACGCTGGAATCGGCAGCAGGCAGGCAAATCCCAGGGCAGTGAGGAGGCGGGCCCTGAAATGAACGAGAAGGATTTCTGAGAAAACCCAGCAAAGCCATTCACAGAGCAGAACCGAGACGGAAGAGTTAAAAGCATCCAGAGCCAGAGAGGGGAGGGAAGCTTACTGGGGACAAAAAAAAAAGCTTTCAGAGAACAACAAACTATCAACGTCATCATCCAGTGCAGCAGCAGCAGCAGAATCCAAACCAGCAGCCGTGTATGTGAACCCGCGGCTGGGGCAGAGGGACTGGGAATCCCACTTCGCCGTGCTGGAGATGGAAGACTCGAGCGACGGGGGCCGGGCAGCGAAGGGCTAAGGGGGGCGCCGGTCAAGGCGGTGCAAGCCTGCCACCAGTGCTGCTGCTGCTGGAAGAGGAGGTGACGAAGGCTTAGTGTGCTGAGACAGCCTGCCCTGATCTGACTCCACAATGAGGCGGAGGGAAGTCTCAGGGAGCAGCTGGGGCAGGCGGACATACATATCCTGCCTCGGGTGCCCAGGATCGAGGAGGAGGGGGACCCCACCCCTTACCCCAGCTGCTGCCGGGGAGCCCCGAGTCTGAGAGAGAGGACACGGGGCCACAGAGCTGCGAGGATCACAGCGAGTGGGACTCTGAGTTTTCTGCACAACTGCTCTCCCGAGGTGAGGACCTGTTTACTGTGGCAGCGGATCAGTCAGTCAGAGTCATATTAACATGGTCCCTTTAAAGTTTCTCCTGATGTTTTAGCAGTCAGTCAGTCTCCCCTCAGGATTATATAGCACTGAGTTTGCCATGGTTTGCAAGCAGCCTCTATCGCTCTGTAAGAATCTCCTCTGTGTTGCAGTGCTTCCTGACTCCTGCTCTCCCAGCTCCGCCCCTGTCCTTGGGACAGAGTCCGTGTTCTGCCCTGAGCTGCCTCTCCATCGGCTCCATCTCGACTCGGCAGAGTTCACGAGATCACACTGGGGTAAGCGGAGAGGGAGGGAAGGGGGGCGCCAAACATCTGTCCTCCATTAGTGTGTTTGAATGGAGTGTTTGTGTCCTTTTGTTCAGAAGGTAATTCTCTGGCGTTCACCCCATGACTAGCAACCGCTACGAAGCGCTTTAACATTGAAACGCTGAAAGAAAAACTCAAATCCAGTGAGAAAGCGTTTAGATTAGAAGTCGTCTTTTTGAACAGAAGGCTGCTGAAGGTTTTACAATGAAGCATTCAGCAGAGGATGGGGGATCGCCCCCGATGCCTCTATACAGCTGTGGTCCCCCTATAGAACGAACTCATTTTGCTGCGTGAAGTCGGATGAAACCTGCTGAATAACGTTACGTTCACATATTGAGTTACACACCACCGCTTTGTAGTTTTCCCATGTACTTAACGAAAAACTGACAACAAATGTGACATTTGGAAATCTAACATGAAATGCTGCTGTGCTGATATTATGGCTTCAGGTAGACTTTATTTTCAGGATACTGTTTTGTTGTTTCTTTGATTACATGATGTTAAATAACAGATGTTCAAATAGTGTATTTATTTATTTATTTATTTATTGATTGATTTATTTGTTTTTTTAAATGATGTTTCAATCCTAAAATGTCTCAGTTAGATGCTAGGTGTCCTACTCCAGTGGAGACGTTACAGCTGCAGTGACTGGCTGGCTTTACAGCTGCAGTGGCTGGCTGGCGTTACAGCTGCAGTGGCTGGCTGGCTTTACAGCTGCAGTGGCTGGCTGGCTGTTTCAGTGCTGCTCTGTGTTCTTGTCTTCAGGGAGGCGATGCCTGAGCCCCCAGTCCCAGTCTCTGCAGGACTACGAGGGGCGCCAGCAGCTGGTGTGGGACTACAGAGGAGCTCTCGCAGATCAAGTAAGTGAACTCACCCAAGACACCAGACCGCTTCACGGCTCACTCCTTTCACTCGCTCTGGGCTGTGTGTCTGCCTCTGTCTGTCGTTACAAAGATCTTCCTGACAATCTGTTGTCTCTCTGTATCTGCAGTTTGCACCTGTGCCTGGTTCTTACGCATCCCTTCCCCTCTCTCTCTCTCTCTCTCTCTCTCTCTCTCTCTCTCCTCTCTCTCTCTCTCTCTCTCTCTCTCTGTCTGTGCCAATGCTGTGCTTTTGCTCAGCTTGACATCTAGCTGCACTGTGAAGCCCCACTGCCCTGTCTGTGTCTCTCTGTCTCTCCCTCTCCCCTGTCTCCTGACATCGTGCGGGCCCTGTTTCAGCCGGCTGATCATGCTGACTCACCGAGCTGCAGTCTGGAAGGAACCCCCACCCAGGGGCCAGGCTGGGCTGGAGGGAGCTGCTGCCACACCGCCAACCCCAAGGACCTGTAACCCCGCTGGAGACACACCGCCAACCCCAAGGACCTGTAACCCTGCTGGAGACACACTGCCAACCCCAAGGACCTGTAACCCCGCTGGAGACACACCGCCAACCCCAAGAACCTGTAACCCCTCTGAGACACACCGCCAACCCCAAGGACCTGTAACCCTTGGGAGACACACCACCAACCCCAAGGACCTGTAACCCCCCGCTGGAGACACACCGCCAACCCCAAGGACCTGTAACCCGCTGGAGACACACACCAACCCTAAGGACCTGTAACCCCGCTGGAGACACACCGCCAACCCCAAGGACCTGTAACCCCGCTGGAGACACACCACCAACCCCAAGAACCTGTAACCCCGCTGGAGACACACCGCCAACCCCAAGGACCTGTAACCCCACTGGAGACACACCGCCAACCCCAAGAACCTGTAACCCCTTGGGAGACACACCGCCAACCCCAAGGACCTGTAACCCGCTGGAGACACACCGCCAACCCCTAAGGACCTGTAACTCGGGCTTGGAGACACACCGCCAACCCCAAGGACCTGTAACCCCGCTGGAGACACACCGCCCACCCCAAGGACCTGTAACCCGCTGAGACACACCAGAGCAGGGCTGTCAAACTCAGTCCTCCAGTTTTTTTCATTCCAACTTGAGCGCTTGAGTTTCACTTCATTCCTCTAACTTATTTGTTCAATCGACATCCTTGTGAGTGACTCTGTAAGTCGCTTTGGACAAAAAAGCCGCTGCTACATGACTCCTTTTTAATAAGAATCTTTCTTTTAAACTGTCTTTTAAATTGACAGTTTAAAAAAAAATGCCCTTGATTCAAAGTGTGCAGGAGCTGTGAAACATTGTGAGGCCGGGGAGAGAGAAGTGTTTAATGTGTCCAATTCATCAAATAATTTAGAGCAATTAAGCATTGAGAGCTCGGGTGGAAGGAAAGCCAGAAGCCACCCTGCCCCCCTGCCCCTGCACAAGAGGCACCCGCAGACACACGACGCAAAAATATTCAGCAGCCATTGAGCTGCAGTGGTCAGGTGCTTCTGTGTGTGTGTTTTTGTTGGGTTATTTTTTTTATGTTCTTAAAGTCTAAACGGTTTTAGAAAATACTTTGAGTATTTGGTTGTCTTTTATAAATGTTTTTTATTTATTATTTATTTAATTGATTGTTTTCAAGCGGCTTACCAAATGTGTTTTTTTTTTGTTGAGTAAAGTTTGTTCTCTCATACCGAAGTTACCCCCCTGTTCTCATTGGTGTGGAAGGTTTGTATTGAATTCCTTTTAAAAAGCTGTTTTCTAGTTTTTATCCTGACCTAGATCACAGCTTGAAGATGTCGCGTATGACTACGGCTGTATTTTTTTTTTTTTTTTTTTTTTTTCGGATTTCAGTTGCAAACATGTAGTTCACCGTGAAGGTCCCATCACCGGCAAAACTCCTCAAACCTGACGTCTGCAAGCTGATCTGCGTCACAAAAAACAGATCCGAAGCACGTGTTAAAAACACTCCACAGGAAGCGAACCTTAAAGTGACTGACGACTGGAGTGACATCACCCAAGCATGGGCTGCGACTAGCCAGGATAGGGTGAGGGGACGGGCAGGAACCACGGCATATATATTGAGATAATAAGAAGAGCTCCAGCTCAAAAAAACGGCTCTTTTGGGACTGCATTCGCCTAGCGCCCCCTGCAGGAAAGACCTTTTTTTATACCAAAGGCTTTATTGTTGTAATTGCTGTTTGTTTCTAGTTCTGAAGCCAAAGTGAAATCTGCAGCTCTGGTCAAATGTTTTGCACCAAAAAACAATTTTAGGATTGACATATATAAAAAAAAGAAAGCCTATCTGAACACAATGTAGAAAACCTATCTGAAAACAAAATTAAGTATCTGGAAAACTACAAAGCGGTGTTTTATTCAATATGTTAACGTCACATTATTCAGCGGGTTTCATTCGACTGCATGAAGCACAGTGAGTTAATGGTGATGCAAGAGTTTTGCGTGTTTCTTGTAAAAGTACAGAAATGTTTGAAATTGAAGTTAATAATAATGTGCATCGACACAAAAAACCAAAGAATAGAGACACAACGAAGAATAAATGTAGATTGTTTATATTGGTGTAAACCCTTGGAACAATGCAATCGAGGAGCAGTGAGGTGAAGAACTATCCAATACAAAACCTTTACATATATACATCTATACTGAAGAACTCTACATGCAATTCAAAACATTTTACATATAGACACATATACTGTGTATTAGACTCGTAATACATTAACACGCCGAATATTTATTTACAGCAGAAAACAAAGTACAGCTTGCAAACGCAGACAACACGGCAGCAAAGTGCAGCGAGAACAAACAACAAACCCACATTTAAAACAACTGGGGTTTGGTTTGGTTTTTTGAGGAAGAACGGTTACCCTTCCGTCCCAGTTGTGTTTTTGCTTCCCAGACTTGAATAGGAGCCTGTCGGTCTGGGGCGGTTCTGGGCTGATGGGCATCCTCAAATATATTCGTGGGTATCACACTTTGAAGGGGCCCCTCTGGCGCCTTGCCCGTCTCGGGCTTCTTTAGCGGGCCGGTAGTCTGTGTTTCGCCGAGGCAGTAGCGCTTCTGTTATTAAGCTTCATCTCCGTGGCACCGCAACGTGGGCACTTGTAGCGCCTGAGATAGGGGCACAGCACTTTGTCACCGCCCTTAAAGCTGTGGCTGTTGTAGACCTTTCTGACCGTTCTTTTTTTTTGCAAAACACGAACTTGCTTCCCTCCATCCGGCGGGTCGGGGTTGGTTTAGCGCCGCGACTTGACTTCTGAAGCGCCTGCTGCCCCGTTATGCGGGTCGGGCTGTGTCGCGCCGCCGGCTGCAGCACCGGCACTCGGTTCCGGGACCCGCTCGCTTCAGCAGCGCCACGAGTCCTCGTTTTCTGCAGCAGTTCGGCCAGACCGAAGTAGTCTTTCCACACGTCGAAGCTCTGGTTACCCGGGGTCCATATTTTATCAAAGTAAAATAACGATACACACAAAGACTTATGGTTGAACTGTCTGCACACGGAGTCGCCACCAGTACTCAAGCTTCGACCTGTCAATCCAGAACCTGAATCTGAATTTTAAGTCAGGGTCCCAGGATACAGTAACACCCTGCCTCAAATCCTTTGACCAAAGGCGGCCCGAAATCAATACAACAAACCATCGAAAAGAACCGACCAACTAACCTCCAGGCGCATTCAAGCTGCAAAACTTTGCAACTTCGCGATTTCATTTTTTCTTTCTTTTCTTTTATAATATTATTCGATGGTGAGTTTTATAATAATACCAGACGTTTGAAACCGCGGGTTTCGCGGTGTGCAGAATCAGCGACGCGAATGGAATGAATCTTTGACGCCAGGACCGGTCTCTGACGTCAGTTTATTAATATTTGTTACTGTACATGAATTGTTGAAACGCGTTGACAGGGATGGTAACCTGCAGATTCACATACAGTATGTGTATTAACACAGTATCGTACTGTAAGACCGAGTGTTTAACTTTTAAACTCTTTTCAAACACCTCACTGAGTTTGTAATTCTAAATGTTTAGGATTTAAACACCTGCAGTGTTTATTTTGTAAACTCTGGACGTGTTTATGATTTGCAACACTTTTTAAACATTTTGTAACGGGTTTATAACAGGGCTGGTGTTTAAAATCTAAACATTAAACTACGACACAAATTAAACCCATAACGTTTAGCAATTATTTAGAGTTCCACATGACTAAACACCACAGTATTACACCTGGAGCCGGTTGTACTAACGAGATCAAAAAACAGGATCGATCCGCTCACTGGAGCCGGATCATGAAAAGGCGTTGTACTAAGCGGATCAGAACCAAGCTCCACTGATCCGAAATCTTGATCCGATCCTGAGCCGCGCAGCCGTAACTAGAGAAACTGACCAATGAGAAGCGAATATGCGGCGCAGAGATTGAAGAACCGAATATCAGAAAATGAAGTGCATTTAATTTAAACGACATGAATCAGAAACAACTACTGTACATGTATAATTTAAAACTTCAGCGAATCTATAAAAGCAGATCGAGTATATTAATACCGGTATCTGTTTTTTTTAACTTCTAAAATGTTTTAATAAATGTTAGTGTAATCACGGTCGTGTGTTTTTTGTGACGGACACACAGATATTTTACAGCGGTATAGCCTCCATACACACAAACATCCAGCTGCAGCGTCGGTTCAGGGCAAATTATCAACACATGTTGAGCACATGTAATCAAGTGCTGACAGACAGCTGCAACTGGAAAATGACGCGGACAGGGGGAGATTGAGGCTGTGAAAAGGTAAGCTTAATTTAATGAGAAAAAAACGAATGGGAGGGAATGATAAGCATAAAAAATACTACACAGAAAACGTAGAAATATTATTTATGAAGCCTATAGGGGCTTTGTCCCGCGTCCCGATCGAGGTACTGTCGGGACGTCATTTGTCCCGATTTTGTGACATTTTTATTTTCTCGTTATGAAATGTCGTATACGTGGCTGCTGCACTGCCTCGCGGTGCAATGGCACACTCTACTGGTTTAGGGCGTGTTGATTGAGTGAGTTGTTTGCATTGCATCTATGCGGCTATCCAATCACGTTAACCTGCACAGTCACGTAATGCGGGGTGCGTCATGTGTTTTCCTTGCTGCGTGCGCCTGTGCGTCCGGTTTTACTGGTGAAGTGTCATGGTGGGTGGTGTTGTTGACGAGTCTGTCACTAAAAATCAAAAAAGACAGAGCAAGTACCGAACGCAGTGAGGAAGAAAAAATGGATTCAGTCATATGACCATGGTCAAGTCATCCAATTAGGATTAGGATTATAATGAGGATTTCACGGACATTTCGCGGACCTGTTTAAACATGAAATACACCTAATATTTCAGAGCACTATAAAAGCCTAAAATAGCGGTACTTGCTTCCTTATGAAAACAGAGTGCTGGCATTTGTTAAAGGCGAGTATGCAACATCTCCCAACAGTTGCTGCCGACATTCTCTGTCTGGTGTGGATTTGAACATGCATTGAGACTGCACGTCTGCATCCACTGAATTGATTGGAAGTGTACGGCAAAGCTTTGCCAAGTTACACAGATGTGGACATCAGTTAGAAACAGTCCCAAAACTCGGTTACCCAAAGGTATCTGCCATTCTTTAATAAAGTCCAGATATGCAGCACGCTCGTTGTCATGTTATTTGTCCCATCCAGGAATCTGTTTGATCAGTAACGAGTCAAAACAAAGAAAACGCGTCTATTCGGGTCTAAAATTGTAACTGCGTTTAAAAAGTAAACAGCAGGCTGTTTGAACCGAGGTAGCTGTGCTTGATCGGACCTGTAGTGCTGATTTAACTTGGGTACAACCGACACAGGAATCCTTTTTTCGTCTGCGCTCCTTCAAATTTGTTTTCGGAAAGCTGTTGTTTGTTTTATGTTCTGTTCAGCAGCCTCTATAGTAGCCTTTTTTGTTTAATGTGGATAGTTTGACATATATATATATATATATATATATATATATATATATATATATATATATATATATATATATATATATATATATTATTTAGAATCCTGGAGATAACATAACTGTTTGAACCATTAGCATTGTTTAGCCATCAGTATCAATCTAATTTAATTTAATCTTAAAAAAAAAATAATAATAGTCAATTGCATTTCTTGCGTGTTTTTTACAACAACAAAAAAGCACATAGCAAAACGCTGTTTGCCCAATTCCTCTTCTGTCCTGTAAACCTTTAGGGATTAGTCATGTGATCAATCACACGTTGAAGCACACCCATAACCACAACATGTACATTTTACACAAACAAAGTTTAAACGTGTATATATTAAGTATTTTTTAGTGTTTAACACACTAAAATAACATTTAGCAAATGTATATTGAATGTGCGTGTAAAATATAATAGACGTTTAAGAACGAGACTGTGCAATATCATCTTAAAAGGTCGTTGTATGCAGCTGATACTACCTTGTGGACTAAGGTGAATCTCCCTCATTATTAAATTATAAAATATTTAACCGTAGCTGTAAATCGTCATCTATAAAATGCATTCATTCCTCAAGGTCAAATATGTAATCACAAGTAATTAAGCCTTGGGTACAATAACGTTACAATACCAGTAGATGTTTGTATTTATTTATTTTGGAAATGAGGTGTATATCTCAATTATTATTATTATTATTATTATTATTATTTAGTAATTTGGCTGACTTTACTCAAGATGACTTAGAAGTATTAATCATAATTTGTGCAAAATAGTTAACTATAGATGTGATTAATTTTGTATGTGTATAAAAAATAACAAACACACACAGGCTACAACTAGTAGTGATTCATTGTATTATTTATTTGTTTGGCAGACTTACACAAGGTTACGTACATAGTAAACTAAGAAGAACTGTAAGAAATTCTGGTGCACAAACTTGTAATCTGAGTTCCTGACAGCGTGAAGCAGCACTCTAGAAAGTTCACACCGTCTGGATCAGAGATACATAGCTCTGGTCTGGAGGATGTAACTGACGCCATTTTGGCTCACACAGAGTTCTTATCATGCACTAAGTAAGCGGGAATTTGTATCCAACATGGCACATACGGTCTTCAGTTTCATAACACTCAACGAGCCGAGAGACAACCGGTTTCCTTGTTACAACGAACAAATCAGCCAAACTCGAGAGGTAAGGAATCACTTTATGAGTTTTGATGGTAACTAACTCGACTCCTATGCGCCACGCAGCTTGTTCATGGGTGAATCAAAAGAACTGATTCAATGGGGACTCTGATCCGATTCCCATCGTTCACCTTTCGTGAGTCGTTCAAGAAGAACGATTAATTGCGAACTGCACATCACTTTCGCGGAGAGGACTCCTGGGTAAAAAATATCTTGGGACGTCCAGATTTTCCCCTCTCAGAGTGAGTCAAAAGAACCGATTTTATTTATTTGTTTATTTAGCAGACGTCTTTATCCAAGGCGACTTACAGAGACTAGGTGTGTGAACTATGCATCAGCTGCAGAGTCACTTACAAAAAGACGGAGCACAGAGTCATCCGAAGAGCGGAGCACAAGGAGGTTAAGTGACTTGCTCAGGGTCACACAATGAGTCAGTGGCTGAGGTGGGATTTGAACTGGGGACCTCCTGGTTACAAGCCCCTTTTGTTTAACCACTGAACCACACATCCTCCTATGGGGGCTGATTCAATAGGGACTCTGATCTGATTCCCATCGTTCACCTCTGTGAGTCGTTCAAAAAGAACGATTTGTTCGCAAACTGCACATCACTATTGCATTAGCTCTCAGATGTCCAGTTTTTTAAAGATAAGAACATAAGAAAGTTTACAAACGAGAGGAGGCCATTCAGCCCATCTTGCTTGTTTGGTTGTTAGTAGCTTATTGATCCCAGAATCTCATCAAGCAGCTTCTAGAAGGATCCCAGGGTGTCAGCTTCAACAACATTACTGGGGAGTTGGTTCCAAACCCTCACAATTCTCTGTGTAAAAAAGTGACTCCTATTTTCTGTTCTGAATTCCCCTTTATCTAATCTCCATTTGTGACCCCTGGCCCCTGTTTTTTTTTCAGGTTGAAAAAAGGTCCCTGGGTTGACATTGTCTATACCTTTTAGGATTTTGAATGTTTGAATCAGATCGCGTGTAGTCTTTGTTCAAGACTGAACAGATTCAATTCTTTGAGCCTGTCTGCATACGACATGCCTTTTAAACCCGGGATAATTCTGGTTGCTCTTCTTTGCACTCTTTCTAGAGCAGCAATATCCTTTTTGTAACGAGGTGACCAGAACTGAACACAATATTCTAGGTGAGGTCTTACTAATGCATTGTAAAGTTTTAACATTACTTCCCTTGATTTAAATTCAACACTTCTCACAATATATCCGAGCATCTTGTTGGCCTTTTTTATAGCTTCCCCACATTGTCTAGATGAAGACATTTCTGAGTCAACAAACTCCTGGGTCTTTATCATAGATTCCTTCTTCAATTTCAGTATCTCCCATATGATATTTATAATGCACATTTTTATTGCCTGCATGCAATACTTTACACTTTCCTCTATTAAATGTCATTTGCCATGTGTCTGCCCAATTCTGAATGCTGTCGAGATCATTTTGAATGACCTTTGCTGCTTCAACAGTGTTTGCCACTCCTCCTATTTTTGTGTCGTCTGCAAATTTAACGAGTTTGCTTACTATACCAGAATCTAAATCATTAATGTAGATTAGGAATAGCAGAGGACCTAATACTGATCCCTGTGGTACACCACTGGTTACCTCGCTCCATTTTGAGGTATTTCCTCTAATCAGTACTTTCTGTTTTCTACATGTTAACCGCTCCCTAATCCATGTGCATGCATTTCCTTGAATCCCTACTGCGTTCAGTTTGAGAATTAATCTTTTATGCGGGACTTTGTCAACAGCTTTCTGGAAATCTAAATAAACAATGTCGTATGCTTTGCAATTATCCATTTTCAATGTTGCATCCTCAAAAAAGTCAAGCAGGTTAGTTAGACACGATCTCCCTTTCCTAAAACCATGTTGATTGGCTCCTAGGATATTGTTACCATATAGGTAATTTTCCAATTTAGATCTTATTATAGATCCATAAGTTTACATATAATAGAAGTCAGGCTTATTGGTCTGTAGTTACCTGGTTCAGTTTTGTCTCCCTTTTTGTGGATCGGTATTACGTTTGCTATTTTCCAGTCTGTCGGTGCAACCCCCGTGTCAAGAGACTGTTGCATGATCTTGGTTAGCGGTTTGTAAATAACTTCTTTCATTTCTTTGAGTACTATTGGGAGGATCTCATCTGGCCCAGGGGATTTGTTTATTTTAAGAGCTCCTAGTCCCTTTAACACTTCTGCCTCTGTTATGCTAAAGTTATTTAAAATTGGATGGAACAGGTCGACATGTGGGGCATGTTGTCCGAGTCCTTCGTTTTAAAAACCTGTGTAAAGTAATCATTTAATATACTCGCTATTTTTTTTTCTTCGTCTGTGATTTTGCCGTTTGTGTCTCTTAGACATTTAACCTCCTCTCTTACTGTTATAATACTGGAAAAACGTTTTGGAATTGGTTTTAGCCCCCTTAGCAATGTTCATTTCTGTCTGTTTGTTGGCCTTTCTAACTTCCTTTTTGACTTGTGTTTGCAGTTCCAAACAGGAGGAGTGGCAAACACTGTTGCAGAAGCAAAGGTCATTCAAAATGATCTCGACAGCATTCAGAACTGGGCAGACACATGGCAAATGACATTTAATAGAGGAAAGTGGAGGGTACTGCACGCAGGCAATACATTTCTCCCCCCTTCCTTTCTGTATTGGTTAATTGTGGGATCTAGTTTTTTATTTAACATCGCTGAGTCCCTTGTCCCTGTGGATTGCAACCACAATGTAGAAACATCTAGAGAATGGATGGGAATGGTCAATAAATATCACTGCTGTTTCTCTTAAAGCGTGTTTATTTATTTCTAATACTGGACCCTGTCTTAATAGTGTATCACATTCTGAATATGAATATAGCTGAGTTATTAATTGTAGATAATACTTAGAATACCAGATACACATTTACCTTTAAAAAGCAATCCATGTGATTTCTTTACCAGTCGTTCATTATTTTGTGTATCAGCCTCCACACAAAGCCGAGCGCGGTGCGGTATACTGTAATGATGCTCCAGTCAGTGTGCCCGGACTGCACCTGAACCATCTTAAAAACACGAAGCCTCCAATAAGCTCATTTGTAAAAGTTAGTAAAGAATGGCGCTATATAATCTAAGGAAGCTGAATGTGAACTCCTAGCTGGAGCAACGAGAGAGGGAGAGAGGGGGCGGGGCAGAGAAGGAGGCGGAGACGCTGCTAGGCAACCGGCTCCTGAACATTCCACTCCGCTGAGCAGAGACCGTTAGGATTTAAAAATGCGAAAGTTCCGAGCGCCGTTAGTATGGGCTGCCAGAAATGAGGAGAAAATAAATACAGCTTTTTATAAATGTGTGCATTCAGATATCATTTAGAAATCTAGTTACAAGATGTAACAGTTAGCTAAATATTTAAATAAATATTAAATCTCTTAATTAGATTTAACATTTAGTTAAATATTTAAATAAATCTTAAAACTCTTAGCTAGATTTAACATTTAGCTAAATATTTAAATAAATCTTAAATATCTTAGCTAGATTTAACACTTAGTTAAATATTTAACTGGCAGCTATAGTGCATACCATAAGTGTACCTGTGCGTGTGTGTATCTGTGTGTGTGTGCCTGTGTCAGTACCTGTGTGTGTGTGTGTGTGTCTGTGTCAGTACCTGTGTGTGTGTGTGTGTCTGTGTCAGTTCCTGTGTGTGTGTGCGTGTGTGACAGTACCTGTGTGTGTCACTATCTGTGTGTGTGTGTCTCAGTGTCTCAATGTGTGTGTGTGTGTCTCAGTGTGTGTCTCAGTGTGTGTCTGTTTGTCAGTACATGTGTGTGCGTGTGTGTCAGTATCTGTGTGTGTGTGTTTGTCAGTATCTGTGTGTGTGTGTGTGTGTGTCTGCGTGCGCATGCGTGCGTCAGTACTTGTGTGTCTCTAGGAGATGTATTTTTTGTCTCAAGTCCCCTCCCGCACTCCGTTCAGAACTGATGTAAAACTAAAACAACTCCTCAGAACTAGTCATGACGAGGGACATGTTAATAAAAACATAAACCATGGCGATTGTGTTGATAAAGATATCGCAGGAATAAGTCCAGGCAGCAGAACGCCAGGGAAAGCGACGCGTTGTGTTTTAAACCTGTCAGCGAGCCCGGCTCTGAAGAACAACAAAACACAAAACAAGAGACGCACATCGAGGGCCTGTCAAATTTGAAAATTCATTTATTACATTTCTCTTCATAGAATCCTCTGTAAGGTTAACATACAACCAGTCATATACAGAACAACGGATTTTGATAATTTACTCTAGTTATTGATAACAAAAAAAATCAGTAATATTTGTAAAACTTCCATCCTTTCCACAAGTCTCAAAACACCTGAACCGTGCCGTCTGAAGATATCCCTGTGTCTCTATCAGATGAATCTATAACAGCACAGCAGCTCAAATTAAAATGTGCATCGCTGCCCGAACCCAGAGACTGTCTATCACATGTCTGCAAACCTCAAGCCTAGAGGCTGTCCCAAACTGCACAGAACCGCGGAAATCTGAAGAGAATCTGTAATCTGCAGAGGGAGCATCTTACCTGTTTAGTATTTGAATGATAAAAATGGAAATCAAGTAAACATACTATCAAACTCTTTACAGGCGAAGCACTTCCAATGTAACATATCAGGCCTTGTTGTCAGTAAAATCTTTATATACGCTGTCAAACAAAAACAAGACTTCTCATTGGGTCACGCTAAACCCTCAACTCCAGCCTTTA
>CM072694.1:7120143-7141099 GCA_036884735.1 Huso huso | reverse complement strand
AATAGAAACGTTTAGAACGAGACTGTGTAATATCATCTTAAAAAGGTCGTTGTATGTAGCTGATACTACCTTGTGGACTAAAATTGAATCTCCCTCATTATCAAATTATAAAATATTTAACCTGTAGCTGTAAATCGTCATCTATAAAATGCATTCATTCCTCAAGGTCAAATATGTAATCACAAGTAATTAAGCCTTGGGTACAATAACGTTACAATACCAGTAGATGTTTGTATTGATTTATTTTGGAAATGAGGTGTATATCTCAATTATTATTATTATTTTTTTTATTTAGCAGACGCCTTTATCCAAGGTTACAAGCCCGTTTCTTTAACCACTGGACCACACAGCCTCCTATTATTATTATTATTATTATTATTATTATTATTATTATTATTATTATTATTATTATTATTATTTAGTAATTTGGCTGACTTTACTCAAGATGACTTAGAAGTATTAATCATAATTTGTGCAAAATAGTTAACTACAGATATGATTAATTTTGTATGTGTATAAAAAATAACAAACACACATAGGCTACAACTAGTAGTGATTCATTTTATTATTTATTTGTTTGGCAGACTTACACAAGGTTACGTACATATTAAACTAAAAAGAACTGTAAGAAATTCTGGTGCACAAACTTGTAATCTGAGTTCCTGACAGCGTGAAGCAGCACTCTAGAAAGTTCACACCGTCTGGATCAGAGATACATAGCTCTGGTCTGGAGGATGTAACTGACGCCATTTTGGCTCACACAGAGTTCTTATCATGCACTAAGTAAGCGGGAATTTGGATCCAACATGGCACATACGGTCTTCAGTTTCATAACACTCAACGAGCCGAGAGACAACCCGGTTTCCTTGTTACAACGAACAAATCAGCCAAACTCGAGAGGTAAGGAATCACTTTATGAGTTTTCATGGTAACTCGACTCCTGTGCGCCACGCAGCTTGTTCATGGGGTGAATCAAAAGAACTGATTCAATGGGGACTCTGATCCGATTCCCATCGTTCACCTTCGTGAGTCGTTCAAGAAGAACGATTCATTCGCGAACTGCACATCACTCGTGCGGAGAGGACTCCCTGGGTAAAAATATCTTGGGACGTCCAGATTTTCCCGTCTCAGAGTGAGTCAAAAGAACCGATTTTATTTATTTGTTTATTTAGCAGACGTCTTTATCCAAGGCGACTTACAGAGACTAGGGTGTGTGAACTATGCATCAGCTGCAGAGTCACTTACAAAAGACGGAGCACAGAGTCATCCGAAAGACGGAGCACAAGGAGGTTAAGTGACTTGCTCAGGGTCACACAATGAGTCAGTGGCTGAGGTGGGATTTGAACTGGGGACCTCCTGGTTACAAGCCTTTTTGTTTAACCACTGAACCACATCCTCCTATGGGGGCTGATTCAATAGGGACTCTGATCTGATTCCATCGTTCACCTCTGTGAGTCGTTCAAAAGAACGATTTGTTCGCAAACTGCACATCACTATTGCATTGGCTCTCAGATGTCCAGTTTTTAAAGATAAGAACATAAGAAAGTTTACAAACGAGAGGATGCCATTCAGCCCATCTTGCTTGTTTGGTTGTTAGTAGCTTATTGATCCCAGAATCTCATCAAGCAGCTTCTAGAAGGATCCCAGGGTGTCAGCTTCAACAACATTACTGGGGAGTTGGTTCCAAACCCTCACAATTCTCTGTGTAAAAAAGTGACTCCTATTTTCTGTTCTGAATTCCCCTTTATCTAATCTCCATTTGTGACCCCTGGCCCTTGTTTCTTTTTTCAGGTTGAAAAAGTCCCCTGGGTTGACATTGTCTATACCTTTTAGGATTTTGAATGTTTGAATCAGATCGCCGTGTAGTCTTTGTTCAAGACTGAACAGATTCAATTCTTTGAGCCTGTCTGCATACGACATGCCTTTTAAACCCGGGATAATTCTGGTTGCTCTTCTTTTGCACTCTTTCTAGAGCAGCAATATCCTTTTTTGTAACGAGGTGACCAGAACTGAACACAATATTCTAGGTGAGGTCTTACTAATGCATTGTAAAGTTTTTAACATTACTTCCCTTGATTTAAATTCAACACTTCTCACAATATATCCGAGCATCTTGTTGGCCTTTTTATAGCTTCCCACATTGTCTAGATGAAGACATTTCTGAGTCAACAAACTCCTGGGTCTTTATCATAGATTCCTTCTTCAATTTCAGTATCTCCCATATGATATTTATAATGCACATTTTTATTGCCTGCATGCAATACTTTACACTTTCCTCTATTAAATGTCATTTGCCATGTGTCTGCCCAGTTCTGAATGCTGTCTAGATCATTTTGAATGACCTTTGCTGCTTCAACAGTGTTTGCCACTCCTCCTATTTTTGTGTCGTCTGCAAATTTAACGAGTTTGCTTACTATACCAGAATCTAAATCATTAATGTAGATTAGGAATAGCAGAGGACCTAATACTGATCCCTGTGGTACACCACTGGTTACCTCGCTCCATTTTGAGGTATTTCCTCTAATCAGTACTTTCTGTTTTCTACATGTTAACCACTCCCTAATCCATGTGCATGCATTTCCTTGAATCCCTACTGCGTTCAGTTTGAGAATTAATCTTTTATGCGGGACTTTGTCAACAGCTTTCTGGAAATCTAAATAAACAATGTCGTATGCTTTGCAATTATCCATTTTCAATGTTGCATCCTCAAAAAAAAGTCAAGCAGGTTAGTTAGACACGATCTCCCTTTCCTAAAACCATGTTGATTGATTGCTCCTAGGATATTGTTACCATATAGGTAATTTTCCAATTTGGATCTTATTATAGATCCATAAGTTTACATATAAGAAGTCAGGCTTATTGGTCTGTAGTTACCTGGTTCAGTTTTTGTCTCCCTTTTGTGGATCGGTATTACGTTTGCTATTTTCCAGTCTGTCGGTGCAACCCCTGTGTCAGAGACTGTTGCATGATCTTGGTTAGCGGTTTGTAAATAACTTCTTTCATTTCTTTGAGTACTATTGGGAGGATCTCATCTGGCCCAGGGTTTGTTTATTTTAAGAGCTCCTAGTCCCTTTTAACACTTCTGCCTCTGTTATGCTAAAGTTATTTAAAATTGATGGAACAGGTCGACATGTGGGGCATGTTGTCCAGTCCTTCGTTTAAAAACCTGTGTAAAGTAATCATTTAATATACTCGCTATTTTTTTTTTCGTCTGTGATTTTGCCGTTTGTGTCTCTTAGACATTTAACCTCCTCTCTTACTGTTATAATATTGGAAAAACGTTTTGGAATTGGTTTTAGCCCCCTTAGCAATGTTCATTTCTGTCTGTTTGTTGGCCTTTCTAACTTCCTTTTTGACTTGTGTTTGCAGTTCCAAACAGGAGGAGTGGCAAACACTGTTGAAGCAGCAAAGGTCATTCAAAATGATCTAGACAGCATTCAGAACTGGGCAGACACATGGCAAATGACATTTAATAGAGGAAAGTGGAGGGTACTGCACGCAGGCAATACATTTCTCCCCCCTTCCTTTCTATATTGGTTAATTGTGGGCTCTAGTTTTTTATTTAACATCGCTGAGTCCCTTGTCCCTGTGGATTGCAACCATAATGTAGAAACATCTAGAGAATGGATGGGAATGGTTAATAAACATCACTGCTGTTTCTATTAAAGCGTGTTTATTTATTTCTAATACTGGACCCTGTCTTAATAGTGTATCACATTCTGAATATGAATATAGCTGAGTTATTAATTGTAGATAATACTTAGAATACCAGATACACATTTACCTTTAAAAAGCAATCCATGTGATTTCTTTACCAGTCGTTCATTATTTTGTGTATCAGCCTCCACACAAAGCCGGCGCGATGCGGTATACTGTAATGATGCTCCTGTCAGTCTGCCCGGACTGCACCTGAACCATCTTAAAACACGAAGCCTCCAATAAGCTCATTTGTAAAGTTAGTAAAGAATGGCGCTATATAATCTAAGGAAGCTGAATGTGAACTCCTAGCTGGAGCAACGAGAGAGGGAGAGAGGGGCGGGGCAGAGAAGGAGGTGGAGACGCTGCTAGGCAACCGGCTCCTGAACATTCCACTCCGCTGAGCAGAGACCGTTAGGATTTAAAATGCCAAAGTTCGAGCGCCGTTAGTATGGGCTGCCAGAAATGAGGAGAAAATAAATACAGCTTTTTATAAATGTGTGCATTCAGATATCATTTAGAAATCTAGTTACAAGATGTAACAGTTAGCTAAATATTTAAATAAATATTAAATCTTTAATTAGATTTAACATTTAGTTAAATATTTAAATAAATCTTAAAACTCTTAGCTAGATTTAACATTTAGCTAAATATTTAAATAAATCTTAAATATCTTAGCTAGATTTAACATTAGTTAAATATTTAACTAGCAGCTATAGTGCATACCATAAGTGTACCTGTGCGTGTGTGTATCTGTGTGTGTGTGCCTGTGTCAGTACCTGTGTGTGTGTGTGTGTGTCAGTACTTGTGTGTGTGTGTGTGTGCCAGTACCTGTGTGTGTGTGTGTCTGTCAGTTCCTGTGTGTGTGTGTGTGTGTGACAGTACCTGTGTGTCATCTATCTGTGTGTGTCTCAGTGTCTCAATGTGTGTGTGTGTGTGTCTCAGTGTGTGTCTCAGTGTGTGTCTGTTTGTCAGTACATGTGTGTGTGTGTGTCAGTGTCTGTGTGTGTGTTTGTTTCTGTGTCTGTGTGTGTGTGTGTGTGTGTGCGCGCATGCGTCAGTGCTACTTGTGTGTCTCTAGGAGATGTATTTTTGTCTCAAGTCCCCTCCCCGCCTCCGTTCAGAACTGATGTAAAACTAAAACAACTCCTCAGAACTATTCATGACGAGGACATGTTAATAAAAACATAAACCATGGATTGTGTTGATAAAGATATCGCAGGGAATAAGTCCAGGCAACCGAACGCCAGGGAAAGCGACGGCGTTGTGTTTTAAACCTGTCAGCGAGCCCGGCTCTGAAGAACAACAAAAAACAAAACAAGAGACGCACATCGAGGGCCTGTCAAATTTGAAAATTCATTTATTACATTTCTCTTCATAGAATCCTCTGTAAGGTTAACATACAACCAGTCATATACAGAACAACGGATTTTGATAATTTACTCTAGTTATTGATAACAAAAAAAATCAGTAATATTTGTAAAACTTCCATCCTTTCCACAAGTCTCAAAACACCTGAACCGTGCCGTCTGAAGATATCCCTGTGTCTCTATCAGATGAATCTATAACAACACAGCTCAAATTAAAATGTGCATACTGCCGAACCAGAGACTGTCTATCACATGTCTGCAAACCTCAAGCCTAGAGGGTCGTCCCAAACTGCACAGAACCGCGAAATCTGAAGAGAATCTGTAATCTGCAGAGGGAGCATCTTACCTGTTTTGTATTTCAATGATAAAAATGGAAATCAAGTAAACATACTATCAAACTCTTTACAGGCGAAGCACTTCAATGTAACATATCAGGCCTTGTTGTCAGTAAAATCTTTATACGCTGTCAAACAAAAACAAGACTTCTCATTGGCTCACGTTTTCAAGCCCTCAACTCCAGCCTTTATGAACTCCTACTTCTTAAAGGAGACACAACGTCTGTCGATTTCACAAAACTAGAAGCGAGCAGCTGAGTTCATGTATTCCAGGTCACTTTAGCGGTCCGTTTGTGATAATTCCGATGACGATGTCGCTGAGGAAGATGGCGGCTCCCTGGAGGAGCAATTCCCAGAATTCACTCCTCCACAGATTCGGACCGTCTCTACCCAGACCGATCCCAAAACACCACTTCCGAGAGACTTCCTTAAAAACAAAGTGCTTGATTACTTTCCCATAAACTGATTTCCTCGTCAATTTCAAAGATCGCAGGTTAACCAGGAACTTAATACTGTATCACATTCTGAATATGAATATAGCTGAGTTATTAATTGTAGGTAATACTTAGAATACCAGATACACATTTAGCCTTAAAAGCAATACATGTGATTTCTTTACCAGTCGTTCATTATTTTGTGTATCAGCCTCCACACAAAGCCGAGCGCAGTGCGGTATACTGTAATGATGCTGCAGTCAGTCTGCCCGGACTGCACCTGAACCATCTTAAAAACGAAGCCTCAATAAGCTCATTTGTAAAAGTTAGTAAAGAATGGCGCTATATAATCTAAGGAAGCTGAATGTGAACTCCTAGCTGGAGCAACGAGAGGGAGAGAGGGGCGGGGCAGAGAAGGAGGGGAGGCGCTGCTGAGCAACCGGCTCCTGAACATTCCACTCCGCTGAGCAGAGACCGTTAGGTTTAAAAATCGAAAGTTCCGAGCGCCGTTAGTATGGGCTGCCAGAAATGAGGAGAAAATAAATACAGCTTTTTATAAATGTGTGCATTCAGATATCATTTAGAAATCTAGTTACAAGATTTAACAGTTAGCTAAATATTTAAATATACCTTAAATCTCTTAACTAGATTTAACGTTTAGCTAAATATTTAAATACATCTTAAATCTCTTAACTAGATTTAACATTTAGCTAAATATTTAAATAAATCTTAAATCTCTTAACTAGATTTAACATTTGTGTGTGTGTGTGTATCAATACGTGTGTGTCAGTACCTGTGTGGTGTGTGTCAGTGTGTGTGTGTCTCAGTGTGTGTGTGTGTGTCTCAGTGTGTGTCAGTACCTGTGTGTGTCACTATCTGTGTGTGTGTGTGTCTCAGTGCGAGTGTCTTAGTGTGTGTGTCTCAGTGTGTGTGTGTTTGTCAGTACCTGTGTTTGTGTGTGCGGGTCACTACCTGTGTGTGTGTCTGTGTCAGTACCTGTGTTTTAGTGTGTGTGTGGGTGTGGGTCAGTACCTGTGTGTGTGTGTTTCAGTACCTGTGTCTGTGTGTCAGAACCTGTGTGTGTGTGTCAGTACCTGTGTGTGTGTGCGCAGATCAGTACCTGTATGTGTGTGTGTGCGGGTCAGTACCTGTGTGTGTGTCGGGTCACTACCTGTGTGTGTGTGTGGGGGGTCAGTACCTGTGTTTGTGTGCGGGTCACTACCTGTGTTGTTTGTGTCTGTACCTGTGTGTGTTTGTGTCTGTACCTGTGTGTGTGTGTCAGTACCTGTGTGTGCGCAGGTCAGTACCTGTGTGTGTGGGTGTGTGTCAGAACCTGTGTGTGTGTGTGTGTGTGTGTGTGTGTGTGTGTGTGTGTGCGTGCGCATCGTGCGTCAGTACCTGTGTGTCTCTGGGAGATATTTTTTGTCTCAAGTCCCTCCCCGGCTCCGTTCATAACTGATGGAAAACTAAAACAACTCCTCAGAACTATTCATGACGAGGGACATGTTAATAAAAACATAAACCATGGCGATTGTGTTGATAAAGATATCGCAGGAATAAGTCCAGGCAGCAGAACGCCAGGGGAAAGCGATGCGTTGTGTTTTAAACCTGTCAGCGAGCCGGCTCTGAAGATCAACAAAACACAAAACAAAGACACACATCGAGGGCCTGTCAAATTTGAAAATTCATTTTATTTTCTCTTCATAGAATCCTCTGTAAGGTTAACATACAACCAGTCATATACAGAACAACGGATTTTGATAATTTACTCTAGTTTTTGATAAAAAAAAAAAAAAAAAAAAAAATTAGTAATATTTGTAAAACTTCCATCCTTTCCAAAGTCTCAAAACACCTGAACCGTGCGTCTGAAGATATCCCTGTGTCTCTATCAGATGAATCTATAACAACAGCAGCTCAAATTAAAATGTGCATCGCTGCCCGAACCCAGCGACTGTCTATCACATGTCTGCAAACCTCAAGCCTAGAGGCAAACCCAAACTGCACAGAACCGCTGGAAATCTGAAGAGAATCTGTAATCTGCAGAGGGAGATCTTACCTGTTTAGTATTTGAATGATAAAAATGGAAATCAAGTAAACATACTATCAAACTCTTTACAGGCGAAGCACTTCCATGTAACATATCAGGCCTTTTGTCAGTAAAATCTTTATACGCTGTCAAACAAAAACAAGACTTCTCATTGGGTCACGTTTTCAAAACCCTCAACCCAGCCTTTTATGAACTCCTACTTCTTAAGGAGACACAACGTCTGTCGATTTCACAAAACTAGAACCGAACAGCTGAGTTCATGTATTCCAGGTCACTTTAGCGGTCCGTTTGTGATAATTCCAATGACGATGTCGCTGAGGAAGATATTTAGCGGCTCCCTGAGGAGTGCGAATTCCAGAATTCACTCCTCCACAGATTCAGGACCGTCTCTACTCCAGACCGATCCCAAAACACCACTTCGAGACTTCCTTAAAACAAAAGTGCTTGATTACTTTCCCATAAACTGATTTCCTCGTCAATTTCAAAGATCGCAGGTTAACCAGGAACTTAATACTCTATCACATTCTCAATATGAATATAGCTGAGTTATTAATTGTACATAATACTTAGAATACCAGAATACATTTTAGCATTAAAAAGCAATCCATGTGATTTCTTTACCAGTCGCTCATTATTTTGTGTATCAGCCTCCACACAAAGCCGAGCGCGGTCGCGGTATACTGTAATGATGCTCCAGTCAGTGTGCCGGACTGCACCTGAACCATCTTAAAAACACGAAGCCTCCAATAAGCTCATTTGTAAAAGTTAGTAAAGAATGGCTATATAATCTAAGGAAGCTGAATGTGAACTCCTAGCTGAGCAACGAGAGAGGGAGAGAGGGGGGGCAGAGAAGGAGGCGGAGACGCTGCTGAGCAACCGGCTCCTGAACATTCCACTCCGCTGAGCAGAGACCGTTAGGATTTAAAAATGCCAAAGTTCCGGCGCCGTTAGTATGGGCTGCCAGAAATGAGGAAAAATAAATACAGCTTTTTATAAATGTGTGCATTCAGATATCATTTAGAAATCTAGTTACAAGATGTAACAGTTAGCTAAATATTTAAATAAATATTAAATCTCTTAATTAGATTTAACATTTAGTTAAATATTTAAATAAATCTTAAAACTCTTAGCTAGATTTAACATTTAGCTAAATATTTAAAATAAATCTTAAATATCTTAGCTAGATTTAACACTTAGTTAAATATTTAACTGGCAGCTATAGTGCATACCATAAGTGTACCTGTGCGTGTGTGTATCTGTGTGTGTGTGCCTGTGTCAGTACCTGTGTGTGTGTGTGTGTGTCAGTACTTGTGTGTGTGTGTGTGTCTGTGTCAGTACCTGTGTGTGTGTGTGTGTCTGTGTCAGTTCCTGTGTGTGTGTGTGTGTGTGACAGTACCTGTGTGTGTCACTATCTGTGTGTGTGTGTCTCAGTGTCTCAATGTGTGTGTGTGTGTCTCAGTGTGTGTCTCAGTGTGTGTCTGTTTGTCAGTACATGTGTGTGCGTGTGTGTCAGTATCTGTGTGTGTGTGTTTGTCAGTATCTGTGTGTGTGTGTGTGTGTGTGCGTGCGCATGCGATGCGTCAGTACTTTTGTGTCTCTAGGAGATGTATTTTGTCTCAAGTCCCTCCCCTCCGTTCAGAACTGATGTAAAACTAAAACAACTCCTCAGAACTATTCATGACGAGGGACATGTTAATAAAAAACATAAACCATAAGCGATTGTGTTGATAAAGATATCGCAGGAATAAGTCCAGGCAGCGAGCGCCAGGGAAAGCGGCGGCGTTGTGTTTTAAACCTGTCAGCGAGCCCGGCTCTGAAGAACAACAAAAACAAAACAAGAGACGCACATCGAGGGCCTGTCAAATTTGAAAATTCATTTATTACATTTCTCTTCATAGAATCCTCTGTAAGGTTAACATACAACCAGTCATATACAGAACAACGGATTTTGATAATTTACTCTAGTTATTGATAACAAAAAAATCAGTAATATTTGTAAAACTTCCATCCTTTCCACAAGTCTCAAAAACACCTGAACCGTGCCGTCTGAAGATATCCCTGTGTCTCTATCAGATGAATCTATAACAGCACAGCAGCTCAAATTAAAATGTGCATCGCTGCCCGAACCCAGAGACTGTCTATCACATGTCTGCAAACCTCAAGCCTAGAGGCCGTCCCAAACTGCACAGAACCGCGGAAATCTGAAGAGAATCTGTAATCTGCAGAGGGAGCATCTTACCTGTTTTGTATTTCAATGATAAAATTGGAAATCAAGTAAACATACTATCAAACTCTTTACAGGCGAAGCACTTCCAATGTAACATATCAGGCCTTGTTGTCAGTAAAATCTTTATACGCTGTCAAACAAAAACAAGACTTCTCATTGGCTCACGTTTTCAAGCCCTCAACTCCAGCCTTTATGAACTCCTACTTCTTAAAAGGAGACACAACGTCTGTCGATTTCACAAAACTAGAAGCGAGCAGCTGAGTTCATGTATTCCAGTCACTTTAGCGGTCCGTTTGTGATAATTCCGATGACGATGTCGCTGGAGGAAGATGGCGGCCCCTGGAGGTGCGAATTCCCAGGAATTCACTCCTCCACAGATTCGGACCGTCTCTACTCCAGACCGATCCCAAAACACCACTTCCGAGAGACTTCCTTAAAAACAAAGTGCTTGATTACTTTCCCATAAACTGATTTCCTCGTCAATTTCAAAGATCGCAGGTTAACCAGGAACTTAATACTCTATCACATTCTGAATATGAATATAGCTGAGTTATTAATTGTAGGTAATACTTAGAATACCAGATACACATTTAGCCTTAAAAAGCAATACATGTGATTTCTTTACCAGTCGTTCATTATTTTGTGTATCAGCCTCCACACAAAAACCGGCGCGGTGCGGTATACTGTAATGATGCTGCAGTCAGTCTGCCCGGACTGCACCTGAACCATCTTAAAAACACGAAGCCTCCAATAAGCTCATTTGTAAAAGTTAGTAAAGAATGGCGCTATATAATCTAAGGAAGCTGAATGTGAACTCCTAGCTGGAGCAACGAGAGAGGGAGAGGGGGGCGGGCAGAAGGAGGCGGAGACGCTGCTGGGCAACCGCTCCTGAACATTCCACTCCGCTGAGCAGAGACCGTTAGGATTTAAAATGCCAAAGTTCCGGCGCCCGTTAGTATGGGCTGCCAGAAATGAGGAGAAAATAAATACAGCTTTTTATAAATGTGTGCATTCAGATATCATTTAGAAATCTAGTTACAAGATTTAACAGTTAGCTAAATATTTAAATATATCTTAAATCTCTTAACTAGATTTAACGTTTAGCTAAATATTTAAATACATCTTAAATCTCTTAACTAGATTTAACATTTAGCTAAATATTTAAATAAATCTTAAATCTCTTAACTAGATTTAACATTTGTGTGTGGATGTGTATCAATACGTGTGTGTGTCAGTAATGTGTATGAGTGTGTGTCAGTGTGTGTGTGTCTCAGTGTGTGTGTGTGTGTCTCAGTGTGTGTCAGTACCTGTGTGTGTCACTATCTGTGTGTGTGTGTGCTCAGTGTCTGTTGTCTTAGTGTGTGTGTCTCAGTGTGTGTGTGTTTGTCAGTACCTGTGTTTGTGTGTGGGTCACTACCTGTGTGTGTGTCTGTGTCAGTACCTGTGTTTTAGTGTGTGTGTGTGGGTGTGGGTCCAGTACCTGTGTGTGTGTGTTTCAGTACCTGTGTCTGTGTGTCAGAACCTGTGTGTGTGTGTCAGTACCTGTGTGTGTGTTTGCAGATCAGTACCTGTATGTGTGTGTGTGTCAGTACCTGTGTGTGTGTGGGTCACTACCTGTGTGTGTGTGTGTGGGTCAGTACCTGTGTTTGTGTGCGGGTCACTACCTGTGTTTGTTTGTGTCTGTACCTGTGTGTGTTTGTGTCTGTACCTGTGTGTGCGTGTCAGTACCTGTGTGTGTGTCAGTACCTGTGTGTGTGTGTGTGTCAGAACCTGTGTGTGTGTGTGTGTGTGTGTGTGTGTGTGTGTGTGTGCGTGCGCATGCGCCAGTACCTGTGTGTCTCTGGGAGATATATTTTTTGTCTCAAGTCCCCTCCAGCGCTCCGTTCATAACTGATGGAAAACTAAAACAACTCCTCAGAACTATTCATGACGTAGGGACATGTTAATAAAAACATAAACCATGGCGATTGTGTTGATAAAGATATCGCCCCTAAGTCCAGGCAGCAGAACGCCTTGAAAGCGTCGTTGTGTTTTAAACCTGTCAGCGAGCCCGGCTCTGAAGATCAACAAAACACAAAACAAGAGACACACATCGAGGGTGTGTCAAATTTGAAAATTCATTTATTACATTTCTCTTCATAGAATCCTCTGTAAGTTAACATACAACCAGTCATATACAGAACAACGGATTTTGATAATTTACTCTAGTTTTGATAAAAAAAAAAAAAATAGTAATATTTGTAAAACTTCCATCCTTTCCACAAGTCTCAAAACACCTGAACCGTGTTGGCCTGAAGATATCCCTGTGTCTCTATCAGATGAATCTATAACAACACAGCAGCTCAAATTAAAATGTGCATCGCTGCCCAACCCAGCGACTGTCTATCACATGTCTGCAAACCTCAAGCCTAGAGGTGTGTCCCAAACTGCACAGAACCCTGAAATCTGAAGAGAATCTGTAATCTGCAGAGGGAGCATCTTACCTGTTTTGTATTTCAATGATAAAAATGGAAATCAAGTAAACATACTATCAAACTCTTTACAGGTTCTGCACTTCCAATGTAACATATCAGGCCTTGTTGTCAGTAAAATCTTTATACGCTGTCAAACAAAAACAAGACTTCTCATTGGGTCACGTTTTCAAACCCTCAACTCCAGCCTTTATGAACTCCTACTTCTTAAAAGGAGACACAACGTCTGTCGATTTTACAAAACTAGAACCGAGCAGCTGAGTTCATGTATTCCAGGTCACTTTAGCGGTCCGTGTGTGATAATTCCGATTTGTCGCTGAGGTGATGTGCGGCTCCTGGAGTGTGTGTTCCCAGGAATTCACTCCTCCTGATTGTGACCGTCTGTTCCAGACCGATCCCAAACACCACTTCGAGAGACTTCCTTGAAAACAAAGTGCTTGATTAGCTTTCCCATAAACTGATTTCCTCGTCAATTTCAAAGATCAGCGGGGTTAACCCCTGTGTTAATGTCTATCACATTCTCAATATGAATATAGCTGAGTTATTAATTGTACATAATACTTAGAATACCAGATTGATCCCTTAGCATTAAAAAGCAATCCATGTGATTTCTTTACCAGTCGTTCATTATTTTGTGTATCAGCCTCCACACAAAGCCCTGTGTGTGTGCGGTGTACTGTAATGATGCTCCAGTCAGTGTGCCGGACTGCACCTGAACCATCTTAAAACACGAAGCCTCAATAAGCTCATTTGTAAAAGTTAGTAAAGAATGGCTATATAATCTAAGAAGTTGAATGTGAACTCCTAGCTGGAGCCCTGAGAGAGAGAGAGGGTGGGCAGAGAAGGAGGCGGAGACGCTGTGTGTGCAACCTGGCTCCTGAACATTCCACTCCGCTGAGCAGAGACCGTTAGGATTTAAAATGCGAAAGTTCCAGCGCCGTTAGTATGGGCTGCCAGAAATGAGGAGAAAATAAATACAGCTTTTTTATAAATGTGTGCATTCAGATATCATTTAGAAATCTAGTTACAAGATTTAACATTTAGCTAAATATTTAAATACATCTTAAATCTCTTAGCTAGATTTAACGTTTAGTTAAATATTTAACTGGCAGCTAAATCTGGGTTTGTATGCAAATGAGCTCCGCCCGCTTTGAGCTTTCACGCGATTTGATTGGCTCTTGTAATGTTGAAATATGCATATCTACCAATTAGCAACACATAAGTGTGTGTGTGTTTGTCAGTACATGTGTGTGTGTGTGTGTGTCAGTACCTGTGTGTCTGTGTGTGCGTTCAGCCTTGTTGACCCGTGTGTCTGTGTGTGTGTTCTGCCTTGTTGACCCCTGTGTGTGTGTGTGTTGTGTGTGTGCTCAGCCTTGCTGACCCCTGTGTGTATGTGTGTTCAGCCTTGACCCCTGTGTGTGTGCTCAGCCTTGCTGACCCCTGTGTGTCTGTGTGTTCAGCCTTGTTGACCCCTGTGTGTGTGTGTGTGTTCAGCCTTGTTGACCCCTGTGTGTGTGTTCAGCCTTGTTGACCTCTGTGTGTGTGTGTGTGTGTTCAGCCTTGTTGACCCCTGTGTGTGTGTGCTCAGCCTTGCTGACTCCTGTGTGTGTGTGTGTTCAGCCTTGTTGACCCCTGTGTGTGTGTGTGTGTGTTCAGCCTTGTTGACCCCTGTGTGTGTGTGTGTGTGTGTGTGTGTGTGTTCAGCCTTGTTGACCCCTGTGTGTGTGTGTGTGTGTGTGTGTGTTCAGCCTTGTTGATCCCTGTGTGTGTGTTCAGCCTTGCTGACCCCTGTGTGTGTGTGTGTGTTCAGCCTTGTTGACCCCTGTGTGTTCAGCCTTGTTGACCCCTGTGTGTGTGTGTGTGTGTGTTCAGCCTTGTTGACCCCTGTGTGTGTGTGTGTGTGTGTGTGTGTGTGTGTGTGTTTGTTTGTGTGTTCAGCCTTGCTGACCCCTGTGTGTGTGTGTGTTCAGCCTTGTTGACCCCTGTGTGTGTTCAGCCTTGTTGACCCCTGTGTGTGTGTGTGTTTCAGCCTTGTTGACCCCTGTGTGTGTGTGTGTGTGTGTGTGTGATCCCTGTGTGTGTGTGTTTCAGCCTTGTTGACCCTCTGTGTGTGTGTGTGTGTGTGTGTGTGTGTGTTGTGCCTTTGTGTGTGTGTGTGTGTGTGTGTGTGTGTATGTGTTCAGCCTTGTTGACCCCTGTGTGTGTGTGTGTGTGTGTGTGTGTGTTCAGCCTTGCTGACCCCTGTGTCTCTCTCTGTTTCAGGTACCAGCGTTGGAAGCTGGGGGAGGATATCGATCTGATCGTTCGCTGTGAACACGATGGTGTTATGACCGGAGCCAACGGGGAAGTGTCCTTCATCAACGTCAAGACCCTCAACGAGTGGGACTCCAGGGTAGGGACCCCTTTCAATACCTTTAATCACAGCTTCAACCCGAGGAAACCCCACACCACTGATACAGGGGAACCCCAGAGAAAGACCGCTTTCAATACCTTTAATCACAGCTTCAACCCGAGGAAACCCCACACCACTGATACAGGGGAACCCCAGAGAGAGACCGCTTTCAATACCTTTAATCACAGCTTCAACACGAGGAAACCCCACACCACTGATACAGGGGAACCCCAGACAGAGACCGCTTTCAATACCTTTAATCACGGCTTCAACACGAGGAAACCCCCACACCACTGATACAGGGGAACCCCAGAGAGACCACTTTCAATACCTTTAATCACAGCTTCAACCAGAGGAAATGTGGGAAGCTATAAAAAACCAACGAGATGCTCGGATATATTGTGAGAAGTGTTGAATTTAAATCAAGGGAAGTAATGTGCAAAGAAGAGCAACCAGAATTATCCCGGGTTTAAAAGGCATGTCGTATGCAGACAGGCTCAAAGAATTGAATCTGTTCAGTCTTGAACAAAGAAGACTACGCGGCGATCTGATTCAAACATTCAAAATCCTAAAAGGTATAGACAATGTCGACCCAGGGGACTTTTTCAACCTGAAAAAAGAAACAAGGACCAGGTTTCACAAATGGAGATTAGATAAAGGGGCATTCAGAACAGAAAATAGGAGGCACTTTTCAAGCATCACAGACTAACAGCTCTGCACACTCCTATAACACTGCATGAGATCAAAGAACAGACTCTTAAACTACAGCCAGGGAACTCCTGTGGGACAGACATGAGTAAGGATCCGTGCAAAGTGATGTGCGGTTTCAAACCCCCGTAAGAGTCTGTGTGCTCCCGTGGTTAAAGACAAGGGCTTGTAGGGAAATAAGCGGCACGCACGCTTTCATTTTTGAATTTTTGTTTGTAAAAAACAGCGAGTTAAAGACCATGTACATTTTCTTTACTTTTTTTTCTTTTAAAAAAGCTTCAGTGGTTTCAATCTCTCCACGCACTAAATCGCAGAGTCAGCTCTGAACACGGCATTCTTTATATTCCCTTGTGTGATCGAGTGGAAATCTGCTCTGCAGCGCCTCCAGCACCCACACAGCTCCCTGACCTGCACACCGCAGGGCAACTGCTGTACAAAGGCTGTTTTATCAGTCCCTGCTGTTGGATTAAAATAGTATTGGTTTTAAGAATAAATAATTAAACTCACATGGGAGGTGTCGGGTCGCGGGGCTTCCTGTGCTGTAAACCTGGTAGTCATGAAGACGGGCAGAACGCAGCTCTCGCTATTCCTTATACAATGCTGCCATCGTGTGGCCATTTACTAGAACTGTTTGTTTTAATATATCTATATCCATATCTATCTATCTATCAGCTCAGTTGCCCTTTGAAATGACTCGTAATAACCTTAACCCCTGTGCAAAAATAGACATTTCAGACACATGCTTAAAATACAGTAAAAACAATATTTACAGGATAGCCAGGAGAGTACTGTGTGTATAAATAATAAAGTTTTATGTAATTGCTCTTATTTGAAATCATTCTCATGCATTTATCATGCTTACTGCCTGTTCCTAAGGGACTCATATCAGCAAATAGTTACTATCAGGTTTAGCTGCTCTTAGTCGAATTCACTCTTATAATTTACTGTGTGCTTTATTATTCTGCTCTTAATTGAATTGATTTTATGGTACTTTCATATCTGCATTATGATATTCTGTAATGTGATATTTTATAAATTGATACTTTGTACTGTGATAATCTGTAATAATTGTAAGCAGCCCTGGATGTCTGCTAAGAAATAAATAATAATAACAGTAACAATGTCATTGTGAATTTCACTACCTGTACTACCCATTGTAAACAGCAGAGGGCACCAGCAACCGCTTGTCACTGAGCTGTGCTCTGATAAAATAATAATAATAAACCAACAGTTCTACTAAATGGCCACACGATGGCAGCATTGGATAAGCTGCGTTCTGCTTTTAGTCGGATTTGCTCTTGTTTATAATTTACTGTGTGCTTTATTATTTTGCTCTTACTTGAATTGATACTTTCGTATCTGTATCATAATATTTTTTAATGTGTTACTTTGTACTGAGAGAACTTGTAACAATTGCAAGTCACCCTGGATAACGGAGTCTGGATAAGGAAGTCTGCTAAGAAATAAATACGACTGCTACACAACGGTCAAGGGTCAAGTCTGGAAACAGCAACCCTGATTGAACTGATGAGGATGAGGAGGATGATGAGGATGAGGAGGAGGATGATATACATGTACTGTGTA
Source organism: Huso huso (assembly GCA_036884735.1). NCBI lineage: Eukaryota > Metazoa > Chordata > Actinopteri > Acipenseriformes > Acipenseridae > Huso > Huso huso. Next base: position 7,123,835 of record CM072694.1, on the reverse strand, counting down.
TATATATATATTTATCACATTTGATGTAAGAGTGTTTCAGACTTTTGGTACAGATGGTAATTCTAAGTGATTTAGTTTTGCCGCTGCAACATGGTGAAAACAGCTAAACTCTTGGAGCTGTATAGAGACTCTCGGTCGTTTTCAAACACGTTTTCTAACTCCTCTCAATCCATTTGACAAACATTGTCAATGTAAATAAACAAGTTAAAAAACGCAACAGCCGTTTTAAAGGGTGATATCAAACACAAAAGCCCAAGTTAGGAGAAGCAATTCGGCCAATCTTGTCAAGCATCAAGCAAATAGGCACACTTGGAAAGGTGCTGGGGCCCAAGATTCACAATTCTTGCTTCTAACTTGGCCTTTTTGATCGCCCGCTCCACTTTATCGCTCCACTTGAAATGCTCTTTGTATGACTTGAAGTGACTGAGACACACACACACACTGAGACACACACACACACACTGAGACACAGACAGACACTGAGACACACAGAGACACACACTGAGACACACACACACAGAGACACAGAGACACACACAGGAACTGACAAACAAACATGCACACATACACTAAGATACTGACACACACAGGTACTGACACACACACACACACAGAGGTACTGACACACACACACACACACAGAGGGTGCTTGACACACACACAGGTACTGACACACACACACACACTGAGGTACTGACACACACACACACACACAGGTTGCTGACACACACACACACACACAGGTACTGACCCACACACACACACACACACAGGAGCTGACACACACACAGAGTGACACACACAGACACACACACACACACACTGACACACACACACACACACACACACACACACACAGAGGTACTGACACACACACACCTGGAAACTGACACACACACACACAGGTGCTGACACACACACACACACACACACACACACACAACAGGTGCTGGACACACACACACACACTTTAGTTACTGACACACACACACACACAAACATACGGACCACCCAGGGACACACACACACACAGACACACACTTTACAAAGAATGGAAAAATGACACACACACACACACACAGAGGTACTGACAGACACACACACACACACACACACACACACACACACTGACACACACACACAGAGGCTGACACACACACACACACACACACACACAGAGGTACTGACACACACACACACACACACACACACACACACACACACACACACACACACACACACACACACACCACACACACACACAAAGGCACAGACACACACACACACACACACAGGGTGCTGACACACACACACACACACACACACACAGATATTGAACTGACACACACACACACACACACAGGTACTGACACACACACACACACACAAAGGTGCACACACACACACACACAGGTACTGACACACACACACACACACACACACAAAGGTACTGACACACACACACACACACACAGAGGTGCTGACACACACACACACACACACACACACTGACACACACACACACACACACACAGGAGCAGAAACACACACACACACACACAGCACACACACACACACAGAGGTACTGACACACACACACACACACAGGTACTGACACACACACACACAGAGGTACTGACACACACACACACACACACACACACAGGTACTGACACACACACACACACACACACACACAGAGGTACTGACACACACACACACACTTATGCTATGCAAATTTCAACATTACAAGAGCCAATCAAATCGCGTGAAACGTTCTTTTCCATACAAACTCCAGAGTTTGCTGCCAGTTAAATATTTAACTAAATGTTAAATCTAGCTAATAGATTTAAGATGTATTTAAATATTTACCTAAATAATGAATCTAGTTAAGAGATTTTAGATTTATTTAAATATTTAGCTAAATGTTAAATCTACATAAGAGATTTAAGATTTATTTAAATATTTAGGTAAATGTTGAATCTAGCTAAGAGATTTAAGATGTATTTAAATATTTAGCTAACTGTTAAATGTTGTAACTAGATTTCTAAATGATATCTGAATGCACACATTTATAAAAAGCTGTATTTATTTTCTCCTCATTTCTGGCAGCCCATACTAACAACACGGAACTTTCGCATTTTAAATCCTAACGGTCTCTGCTCAGCGGAGTGGAATGTTCAGGAGCAGTTGCCTAGCAGCGTCTCCGCCTCCTTCTCTGCCCGCCCCCCTCTCTCCCTCTCTCGTTGCTCCAGCTAGGAGTTCACATTCAGCTTCCTTAGATTATATAGCCCATTCTTTACTAACTTTTTACAAATGAGCTTATTGGAGGCTTCGTGTTTTAAGATGGTTCAGGTGCAGGCCGGGCAGACTGACTGCAGCATCATTACAGTATACCGCACTGCGCTCGGCTTTGTGTGGAGGCTGATACAAAAATAATGAACGACTGGTAAAGAAATCACATGGATTGCTTTTTAATGGTAAATGTGTATCTGGTATTCTAAGTATTACCTACAATTAATAACTCAGCTATATTCATATTCAGAATGTGATAGAGTATTAAGACAGGGTCCAGTATTAGAAATAAATAAACACGCTTTAAGAGAAACAGCAGTGATGTTTATTAACCATTCCCATCCATTCTCTATATGTTTCTACATTGTGGTTGCAATCCACAGGGACAAGGGACTCAGCGATGTTAAATAAAAAACTAGAACCCACAATTAACCAATATAGAAAGGAAGGGGGGAGAAATGTATTGCCTGCGTGCAGTACCTTCCACTTTCCTCTATTAAATGTCATTTGCCATGTGTCTGCCCAGTTCTGAATGCTGTCTAGATCATTTTGAATGACCTTTGCTGCTGCAACACTGTTTGCCACTCCTCCTGTTTGGAGCTGCAAACACAACAAGGCTGAACACACACACACACACAGGGGTCAACAAGGCTGAACACACACTCACACACACACACACACACACACAGGGATCAACAAGACTGAACACACACACACACACACACACAGGGATCAACAAGGCTAACACACACACACACAATCAACAAGGCTGAACCCAACCCACACACACACAGGGGTCAACAAGGCTGAACACACACACACACACACACACAGGGATCAACAAGGCTGAACACACACACACACACACAGGGGTCAACAAGGCTGAACACACACACACAGGGGTCAGCAAAAAAAAAATTAATAAATCAACAGTTCTACTAAATGGCCACACATTGCTGCATTGGATAAGAAATAGCGAGCTGCGTTCTGTTTTTTTAGTCAATTTGCTCTTGTTTATAGGGTTACTGTGTGCTTTATTATTTTGCTCTTACTTGAATTGATTTTATACTTTCATATCTGTATTATGATATTTTTAATGTGATACTTTGTACTGAGAGAACTTGTAACAATTGCAAGTCACCCTGGATAACGGTTTCTGGATAAGGGTTGCTAAAAAATAATCGACTGCTACACAGCGGTCAGACTGGAAACAGCCACCCTGATTGAACTGATGAGGATGAGGATGAGAAAACACATGATTCATGTACTGTGTGTATTAAACTTGTTTTTTATATGGGTATATAAATGTCAATTGCTGTGGATAAGCACAAGCGAAATCAATTAATATGACATGTACACACTAGCTTGCTATTTATTAATTTATTTATACATTATAA
>CM072694.1:7082643-7112643 GCA_036884735.1 Huso huso | reverse complement strand
ACACACACACACACACAGGGGTCAACAAGGCTGAACACACACACACACACACACACACACACACACACACACACACAGGGGTCAACAAGGCTGAACACACACACACACACACACACAGGGTCAACAAGGCTGAACACACACACACACACACACACACACAGGGGGTCAACAAGGCTGAACACACACACACACACACACACACAAGGCACACACACACACACACACACAACACAGGGGTCACAACACACAACACACACACACACACACACACAGGGGTCAACAAGGCACACACACACACACACAGGGGTCAACAAGGCAGAACACACACACACACACACAGCAAGGCTGAACACACACACACACACACACACACACACACAAGGCACACACACACACACACACAAGGGATCAACAAGGAACACACACACACACACACACACAGGGGATCAACAAGGCTGAACACACACACACACACACACACACACACACACAAGGCTGAACACACACGACACACACACACACACACAACACACACTAAACACACACACACACACACACACACACACAAGGCTGAACACACACACACAGGGGTCAACAAGGCTGACACACACACACACAGGGATCAACAAGTTATGAACACACACACACACACACACACAGGGGTCAGCAAGGCAGAACACACACACACACACACACACACACACACACACACACACACACACACACAGGGATCAACAAGGCTGAACACACACACACACACACACACAGGATCACACACACACACACACACACACAGGGATCAACAAGGCTGAACACACACACACACACACACACACACACAGAACACACACACACACACACACACACACACACAGGGGTCAACAAGGCTGAACACACACACACACACACACACACAGGGGTCAACAAGGCAGAACACACACACACACACACACACAGGGGGTCAACAAGGCTGAACACACACACACACACACACACAGGGTCAACAAGGCTGAACACACACACACACACACACAACAAGGACAGAACACACACACACACACACACACAGGGGTCAACAAGGCTGAACACACACACACACACACACACACAGGGGTCAAAAAGGCTGAACACACACACACACACACACACACAGGGAGGGGTCAACAAGGCTGAACACACACACACACACACACACACACACAACACACAGGGATGAACACACACACACACACACACACACACACACAGGGGTCAACAATGCTGAACACACACACACACACACACACAGGGGTCAACAAGGCTGAACACACACACACACACACACACACACAGGGGATCAACAAGACACACAACACACACACACACACACACACAGGGGTCAACAAGGCTGAACACACACACACACACACACAGGGGTCAACAAGGCTGAACACACACACACACACACACACACACAGGGGTCAACAAGGCTGAACACACACACACACACACACACACACACACACACACAACACACACAGGGGTCAACACTGACACACACACACACACACAGGGGTCACAAGGCAGAACACACACACACACACACACACACACACACACACACACACACACACACACACACACACACACACACACACACAGGGGATCAACAAGGCTGAACACACACACACACACAGGGGTCAACAAGGCTGAACACACACACACACACACACACACACAGGTACTGACACACACACACACACAAGGCACACACACACACAGGGGTCAACAAGGCTGAACACACACACACACACACAGGGGTCAACAAGGCTGAACACACACACACACACACACACACAGGGGTCAACAAGGCTGAACAACACACACACACACACACACACACACACACACAGGGGTCAACAAGGCACACACACACACACACAGGGGTCAGCAAGGCTGAACACACACACACACACACACACATCAACAAGGCAACACACACACAGGGTTCAACAAGGCAGAACACACACACACACACACACACACACACACACAGGATCAACACACACACACACACACACACATCACAAGGCTGAACACACACAGGGGTCAACAAGGCTGAGCACACACACACAGGGGTCAGCAAGGCTGAGAGCACACACACACACACACACACACACACACACACACAGGGATCAACAAGGCTGAACACACATACACACACACACAAAGGGGTCAATAAGGCAGAACACACACACACACACACCTGAGGGATCAACAGGCTGAACACACACACACAGGGTCCACACTGAACACACACACACACAGGGGTGGGGTCAAGGCTGAGCACACACACACACACACACACACACAAGGGCTGAGCACACACAGGGTCAGCAAGGCTGAGTACACACACACACAGGGGTCAAGGCTGAACACACACACACACACACACACACACACACAGGTCAACAAGGCTGAACACACACACACACACACACACACACACACACACACACACACAGGGACAAGGCTGAGTGACACACACACACACACACACACACACAGGGGTCAGCAAGGCTGAGCACACACACAAATAACACACACACACACACAGGGGGTCACAGGCAGAACACACAGGTACTGACAAACACACACACACTTATGTGTTGCTAATTGGTAGATATGCATATTTCAACATTACAAGAGCCAATCAAATCACACACAAGATCACACAGGAGCTCATTTGCATACAAACTCCAGATTTAGCGGCCATTTAAATATTTAACTAAATGTTAAATCTACCTCCAGAGATTTAAGATTTATTTAAATATTAGCTAAATGTTCAATCTAGCTAAGATTTAAGATGTATTTAAATATTTAGCTAAATGTTAAATCTACCTAAGAGATTTAAGATGTATTTAAATATTTAGCTAACTGTTAAATCTTGTAACTAGATTTCTAAATGATATCTGAATGCACACATTTATAAAAAGCTGTGTTTATTTTCTCCTCATTTCTGGCAGCCCATACTAACTTGCGCCTGGAACTTTCGCATTTTTAAATCCTAACGGTCTCTGCTCAGCGGAGTGGAATGTTCAGGAGCGGTTGCCTAGCAGCGTCTCCCCTCCTTCTCTGCCCCGCCCCCCCTCTCTCTCGTTGCTCCAGCTAGAGTTCACATTCAGCTTCCTTAGATTATACAGCCATTCTTTACTAACTTTTTACAAATGAGCTTATTGGAAGTCGTGTTTTTTAAGATGGTTCAGGTGCAGTCCGGCCAGACTGACTGCAGCATCATTATCATATACCGCACTGCGCTTTTCGGCTTTGTGTGGAGGCTGATACACAAAATAATGAACGACTGGTAAAGAAATCACATAGATTACTTTTAATGGTAAATGTGTATCTGGTATTCTAAGTATTAGCTACAATTAATAACTCAGCTATATTCATATTCAGAATGTGATACAGCATTAAGACAGGGTCCAGTATTAGAAATAAATAAACACGCTTTAAGAGAAACAGCAATGATGTTTATTGACCATTCCATCCATTCTCTAGATGTTTCTACATTGTGGTTGCAATCCACAGGGACAAGGGACTCAGGTGTTAAATAAAAAACTAGAGCCCACAATTAACCAATATAGAAAGGAAGGGGAGAAATGTATTGCCCGCATGCAGTACCTTCCACTTTCCTCTATTAAATGTCATTTGCCATGTGTCTGCCCAGTTCTGAATGCTGTTCTAGATCATTTTGAATGACCTTGTTGCTGCAACAGTGTTTCCCTCCTCCTTTTTTGTGTCGCTACAACAAATTTAACAAGTTTGCTTACTATACCAGAATCTAAATCATTAATGTAGATTAGAATAGCAGAGGACCTAATACTATCCCAATGTGCATTATAAATATCATATGGAGATACTGAAATTGAAGAAGGAATCTATGATAAAGACCTAGAGTTTATGTTGGCTCAGAAATGTCTTCATCTAGACAATGTGGAAAGCTATAAAAAAAAAGGCCAACAAGATGCTCTGATATATTATGAAAGTTTTGAAATTAAATCAAGGGAAGTAATGTTAAAACTTTACAATGCATTAGCAAGACCACATCTAGAATATTGTGTTCAGTTCTGGTCACCTTACAAAAAAAGGATATTGCTGCTCTAGAAAGAGGCAAAGCAGAGCGAAAGCAGAATTATCCCGGTTTAAAAGGCATGTCGAGACAGGCTAAAAGAATTGAATCTATTCAGTCCTGAACAAAGAAGACTATGCGGCTATCTGATTCAAACATTCAAAATCTTAAAAGGTATTGACAATGTGACCAGGGACTTTTGGACCTGAAAAAGAAACCAGGGGTCACAGATGGAGATTAAATAAAGGGCATTCGAACAGAAAATAGGAGGCACTTTTTCAACCATCACAGACTAGCAGCTCTATCTATCTTAAATCTTAAATCTATCTATCTAAATATCTATCTATCTATCTATCAGTCAGATGCCCTTTGAAATGACTCCGTTTTAACCCAACCCTGTGTAAAGATAGATATTTCAGATACATTCTAAAATACAGCAAAACAATATTTACAGGATAGCCAGGAGTACTGTGTGTAAACAAGTGTTTTGTAATAGCCTTATTTGAAATCATTCTCATGCATTTATCATGCTTATTGCCTACTGACCTCATATCAGCAAATAGTTACTATCAGGTTTAGCTGCTCTAGCTCGAATTCACTTTATAATTTACTGTGTGCTTTATTATTTTGCCTTACTTGAATTGATTTTATGGTACTTTCATATCTGCTCTTATCTGTATTATAATATTTTTGTAATGTGTTTTGTAATGTGATACTTTGTACTGTGATAACGTAGAACAATTGTAAGCAGCCCTGATGTCTGCTAAGAAATAAATAATAACAGTAACAATGTCATTGAGTATATCACTACCTGTACTACCCATTGTAAACAGCAGAGGGCACCAGCAACTGCTTATCACTGAGCTGTGTGCTTCGGATTAAAAAAAAATATATATATATACATATTATTCAACAGTTCTACTAAATGGCTAATGATGGCAGCATTGGATAAGAATAGAGAGAGCTGCGTTTCTTTTTTAGTCCAATTTGTTTTGTTTATAGTTTAACTGTGCTTTTATTATTTTGCTCTTACTTGAATTGATTTTATACTTTCATATTCGTATTATGATATTTTTAATGTGTTACTTTGTACTGAGAGAACTTGTAAAATTGCAAGTCACCCTGATAACGGAGTCTGGATAAGAAGTCTCAAGAAATAAACATCGACTACACAACAGTCAAGGGTCAAGTCGAAACAGCCACCCTGATTGAACTGATGAGGATGAGGGAGCATGATGAGGATGAGGAGGAGGATGATATACTGTATATATATATATATATATTTTTTTTTTATCACATTTGATAAGAGTGTTTCAGTCTTTTGGTACAGATGGTAATTCTAAGTGATTTCGTTTGTCACAAACATGGTGAAAAAACAGCTAAACTCTTGAGCTGTATAGAGACTCGGTCGCTTCAAACACGTTTCTAACCTCTCAATCCCATGACAAAACATTGTCAATGTAATAAAAACATGCTCGAAAAACCGTGACCAGTCATTTAAAGGGTGATATCAAACACAAAAAGCCCAAGTTAGGAGAAGCAATTAGGCCAATCTTGTCAAGCATCACAAATAGGCACACTTGAAAAGGCCCAAGATCACACAATTTTGCTTCAAACTTACGCTTTTTTGATCGCTTCGCCCCTTTATCACTCCACTTGAAATGCTCTTGTATGACTTGAAGTGACTGAGAAACACACACACTGAGAATGCGACAGACACCACACTGAGAGACACACAGACACACACACACAGAGACACACACACACACAACAGGAACTGACAAACAAACACACACACAGGTAGTGACACGCACACACACCCTAAGATACTGACACACACAGGTACTGACACACACGCACACTGACACACACACACACACTGAGACACACACACACACACACACTTAGACACCGACACACACTGACACAAATGCAACCACACACACTGAGACACAAACACACACACACTGAGACACACACACCGAGAAACACACACAGGGACACACACACACACAGAGGTACTGACACACACAGGTGCTGACACACACACACGCACACACACACACTCAAACATATAATGACACACACACACACACACACACACACACGTACTGACACACACATATAATGAATCTTTTAGTAAGCTGACTTTAGACTGAATTAAAGGGTATCTATTTTATTTGGGAGATCAAATGCATGTTTTTTTCTAAATATTAAATGCTATACGCTTTGTATCGATTGATAATAGCAATATTTTCTGCTGATTTATCAAAGAATGGAAAATTCACCTTTCACACAACACAGATTTCTGCAGGTACTGACACACACACACACACACACACACACACAGTGACACACACACACACACACACACACACACACAGGTACTGACACACACACACACACACACACACCACACACACACACAACCACACACACACACACACACACACACAGGTACTGACACACACACACACACAGGTACTGACACACACACACACACACACACACACACACACACAGGTACTGACACACACACACACACACAAAGATACTGACACACACACACACACACACACACACACACACACACACACACACACACACACACACACACACACAGGTACTGACACACACACACACACACACACACACACACAGGTACTGACACACACACACAGGTACTGACACACACACACACACACACACACACACACAGCACACACACACACACACACACACACACACAAGTACTCGACACACACACTTATGCTATGCACTTATTTTATGCTAATTAGCAAACATGCAAATTTCAACATTACAAGAGTTAATCAAATCGTTGAACGCTATTTGCATACAAACTCCAGAGTTTGTTGTTGGTTAAATATTTAACTAAATATTAAATCTAGCTAAGAGATTTAAGATTTATTTAAATATTTAGTTAAATGTTAAATCTAGCTAAGAGATTTAAGATTTATTTAAATATTTAGCTAAATGTTAAATTAGCTAAGAGATTTAAGATTTATTTAAATATTTAGCTAACTGTTAAATCTTGTAACTAGATTTCTAAATGATATCTGAATGTACACATTTATAAAAAGCTGTATTTATTTTCTCCCTCATTTCTGGCAGCCCATACTAACGGGCGCCTGAACTTTCATTTTTTAAATCCTAACGGTCTCTGCTCAGCTGAGGAATGTTCAGGAGCCGGTTGCTCAGCAGCGCCTCCGCCCCTCCTTCTCTGCCCCCGCCCCTCCCTCTCTCGTTGCTCCAGCTAGAGTTCACATTCAGCTTCCTTAGATTATATAGCCCATTCTTTACTAACTTTACAAATGAGCTTATTGAGGCTTCGTGTTTTTAAGATGGTTCAGGTGCAGTCCGGGCAGACTGACTGGAGCATCATTACAGTATACCGCACTGCGCTTCGGCTTTGTGTGTGGAGGCTGATACACAAAATAATGAACGACTGGTAAAGAAACCACATGGATTGCTTTTAATGGTAAATGTGTATCTGGTATTCTAAGTATTACCTACAATTAATAACTCAGCTATATTCATATTCAGAATGTGATAGAGTATTAAGTTCCTGGTTAACCTGTGATCTTTGAAATTGACGAGGAAATCAGTTTATGGAAAGTAATCAAGCACTTTGTTTTAAGGAAGTCTCTCGAAGTGGTGTTTTGGGATTGCAATTAACCAATCGGTCTGGAGTAGAGACGGTCCGAATCTGTGGAGGAGTGAATTCTGGGAATTGCGACCTCCAGGGGAGCCGCCATCTTCCTCAGCGACATCGCCATCGGAATTATCACAAACGGACCGCTCAAGTGACCTGAATACATGAACTCAGCTGCTCGCTTCTAGTTTTGTGAAATCGACAGACGTTGTCTCCCTTTTAAGAAGTAGGAGTATAAAAGGCTGGAGTTGAGGGTTTGAAAACGTGACCCAATGAGAAGTCTTGTTTTTGTTTGACAGCGATAAAGATTTTACTGACAAAAAGGCCTGATATGTTACATTGAAGTGCTTCGCCTGTAAAGAGTTTGATAGTATGTTTACTTGATTTCCATTTATCATTCAAATACTAAACAGGTAAGATGCTCCTCTGCAGATTATGATTCTCTTCAGATTTCCACGGTTCTGTGCAGTTTGGGACGGCCTCTAGGCTTGAGGTTTGCAGACATGTGATAGACAGTCGCTGGGTTCGGGCAGCGATGCACATTTTAATTTGAGCTGCTGTGTTGTTATAGATTCATCTGATAGAGACACAGGGATATCTTCAGACGGCACGGTTCAGGTGTTTTGAGACTTGTGGAAAGGATGGAAGTTTTACAAATATTACTATTTTTTTTTTTTTTTTTTATCAAAAACTTAAATAAATTATCAAAAACCGCTGTTCTGTATATGACTGGTTGTATGTTAACCTTACAGAGGATTCTATGAAGAGAAATGTAATAAATGAATTTTCAAATTTGACAGGCCCTCGATGTGCGTCTCTTGTCTTGTGTTTTGTTGTTCTTCAGAGCCGGCTCAAGACAGGTTTAAACACAACGCCGCTTTCCTGGCGTCGGCTGCCTGACTTATTCCTGCGATATCTTTATCAACACAATCGCCATGGTTTATGTTTTTATTAACATGTCCCTGTCATGAATAGTTCTGAAGAGTTGTTTTGGTTCCATCAGTTATGAACGGAGCGCGGGAGGGACTTGAGACAAAAAATATATCTCCTAGAGACACACAGGTACTGACGCACGCATGCGCACGCACGCACACACACACACACACACACAGGTACTAACCCCCACACACACACACACACAGGTAGTGACACACACACACACAGGTAGTGACACACACACAGGTTCTGACACACAGACACAGGTACTGAAACACACAAACACACACACACACTGACCCACACCCACACACACACAGGTAGTGACCCACACAGGTACTGACAGACACACACACAGGTAGTGACACGCACACACACACACACAGGTACTGACAAACACACACACAGATACTGACACGCACGCACACACATTTACTGACAAACAGACACACACTGAGACACACACACACTGATACACACACAGGTACTGACACACACACACACACTGAGACACACACACACACTGAGACACACACACACAGATAGTGACACACACAGGTACTGTCACACATGCACACACACACAGGTACTGACACAGACACACACACACAGACAGATAGTGTCACACACATACTGACACGCGCACACACACACACAGGTACTGACACGCACAGGTACTGACACATACACACACACACAGGTACTGACACACACACACACAGGTACTGACGCACACACACACGCACACACACACACACAGATAGTGACACACACAGACACAGGTACTGTCACACACACACACACTCACAGGTACTGACACAGACACACACACACAGATACACACACACAGGTACACTTATGCTATGCACTTTAGCTGCCAGTTAAATATTTAACTAAATGTTAAATCTAGTTAAGTGATTTAAGATTTATTTAAATATTTAGCTAACACTTAAATCTAGCTAAGAGATTGAAGATGTATTTAAATATTTAGCTAAATGTTAAATCTAGTTAAGAGATTTAAGATGTATTTAAATATTTAGCTAACTGTTAAATGTTGTAACTAGATTTATAAATGATATCTGAATGCACACATTTATAAAAAGCTGTATTTATTTTCTCCTCATTTCTGGCAGCCCATACTAACGGCGCTCGGAACTTTCGCATTTTTAAATCCTAACGGTCTCTGCTCAGACTGACTGCAGCATCATTACAGTATACCGCACTGCGCTCGGCTTTGTGTGGAGGCTGATACACAAAATAATGAACGACTGGTAAAGAAATCACATGGATTGCTTTTTAATGGTAAATGTGTATCTGGTATTCCAAGTATTATCTACAATTAATAATTCAGCTATATTCATATTCAGAATGTGATGCAGTATTAAGACAGGGTCCAGTATTAGAAATAAATAAACACGCTTTAAGAGAAACAGCAGTGATGTTTATTGCCCATTCCCATTCTCTAGATGTTTCTACATTGTGGTTGCAATCCACAGGGACAAGGGACTCAGCGATGTTAAATAAAAAAACTAGAGCCCACAATTAACCAATATAGAAAGGAAGGGGAGAAATGTATTGCCTGCGCAGTACCTTCCACTTTCCTCTATTAAATGTCATTTGCCATGTCTGCCCAGTTCTGAATGCTGTCGTGATCATTTTGAATGACCTTGCTGCTGCAACAGTGTTTGCCACCTCCTATTTTTGTGTCGTCTACAAATTTAACAAGTTTGCTTACTATACCAGAATCTAAATCATTAATGTAGATTAGGAATAGTAGAGGACCTAATACTGATCCCAATGTGCATTATAAATATCATATGGGAGATACTGAAATTGAAGAAGGAATCTATGAAAAAGACCTAGGAGTTTATGTTGACTCAGAAACGTCTTCATCTAGACAATGGGAAGCTATAAAAAAAGGCCAACAAGATGCTCGGATATATTATGAGAAGTGTTGAATTTAAATCAAGGGAAGTAATGTTAAAACTTTACAATGCATTAGTAAGACCTCACCTAGAATATTGTGTTCAGTTCTGGTCACCTGTTACAAAAAGGATATTGCTGCTCTAGAAAGAGTGCAAAGAAGAGCAACCAGAATTATCCCGGTTTAAAGGCATGTCGTATGCAGACAGGCTAAACAAACTGAATCTATTCAGTCTTAAACAAAGAAGACTACGCGGTGATCTGATTCAAACATTCAAAATCCTAAAAGGTATAGACAATGTCAACCCAGGGGACTTCTTGGGCCTGAAAAAAGAAACCAGGGGGTCACAAATGGAGATTCGATAAAGGGGCATTCAGAACAGAAAATAGGGAGGCACTTTTCAACCATCACAGACTAGCAGCTCTGCACACTCCTGTAACACTGCATGAGATCAAAGAACAGCCACATAAACTACAGCCAGGGAACTCCTGTGGGACAGACATGAGTAAGGATCCGTGCAAAGTGATGTGCGGTTTCAAACCCCCGTAAGAGTCTGTGTGCTCCCGTGGTTAAAGACAAGGGCTTTAGGGAAATAAGCGGCACGCACGCTTTCATTTTTTTGAATTTTTGTTTGTAAAAACAGCGAGTTAAAGACCACGTACATTTTTCTTTTTTTTTTTTTTTTTAAAACAGCTTCAGTGGTTTAAATCTATCCTCGCACTAAATCGCAGAGTCAGCTCTGAACACGGCATCCTTTATATTCCCTTGTGTGATCGAGTGGAAATCTGCTCTGCAGCGCACTCCAGCACCCACACAGCTCCCTTACCTGGAGACTGCAGGACAATTCCTGTACAAAGGCTGTTTTATCAGTCACTGCTGTGGATTAAAATAGTATTGATTTTAAGAATAAATAATTAAACTCACATGGGGAGGTGTCGAGTCGCATGGCTTCCAGTGCTGTAAATCTGGTAGTCATGGAGACGGGAAGAACGCAGCTCTTGCTATTCCTTATACAATGCTGCCATCGTGTGGCCATTTACTAGAATGGTTTGTTCTAATATATCTATCTATCTATCTATCTATCTATCTATCTATCTATCTATCTATCTATCAGCTCAGTTGCCCTTTGAAATGACTCGTAATAACCTTAACCCCTGTGCAAAAATAGACATTTCAGATACATTCTCAAAATACAGCAAAAACAATATTTACAGGATAGCCAGGAGAGTACTGTGTGTGTAAATAATAACGTTTTCTGTAATTGCTCTTATTTGAAATCATTCTCATGTATTTATCATGCTTACTGCCTGTTCTACTGGACTCATATCAGCAAATAGTTACTATCAGGTTTAGCTGCTCTTAGTCGAATTCACTCTTATAATTTACTGTGTGCTTTATTATTTTGCTCTTAGTTGAACTGATTTTATGGTACTTTCATATCCTGCTCTTATCTGTATTATGATATTCTGTAATGTGATATTTTATAATGTGACACTTTGTACTGTGATCATTTGTAACAATTGTAAGCAGCCCTGGATGTCTGCTAAGAAATAAATAATAATAACTGTAACAATGTCATTGTGAATTTCATTACCTGTACTACCCATTGTAAACAGCAGAGGGCACCAGCAACCGCTTGTCACTGAGCTGTGCTCTGATAAAATAAAAAATAAAAAATTAATAAACCAACAGTTCTAATAAATGGCCACACGATGGCAGCATTGGATAAAGAATAGCGAGAGCTGCGTTCTGCTTTTTAGTCGAATTTTGTTTTTGTTTATAGTTTACTGAGTGCTTTATTATTTTGCTCTTACTTGAATTGATTTTATACTTTCATATCTGTATTATGATATTTTTTAATGTGTTTCTTTGTACTGAGAGAACTTGTAAAAATTGCAATTCACCCTGGATAACGGAGTCTGGATAAGGAAGTCTGCTAAGAAATAAATACGACTGCTACACAACGGTCAAGGGTCAAGTCTGGAAACAGCCACCCTGATTGAACTGATGAGGATGAGGAGGATGATGAGGATGAGGAGGAGGATGATATAGATGTACTGTATATATATATATATTTTTTTATCACATTTGATGTAAGAGTGTTTCAGACTTTTGGTACAGATGGTAATTCTAAGTGATTTAGTTTTGCCGCTGCAACATGGTGAAAACAGCTAAACTCTTGAGCTGTATAGAGACTCTCGTCGTTTCAAACACGTTTTCTAACTCCTCTCAATCCCGACAAAAAAACATTGTCAATGTAAAAAAACGCCTGAAAAACGCAACAGCCGTTTAAAGGGTGATATCAAACACAAAAGAACAAGTTAGGAGAAGCAATTAGCCAATCTTGTCAAGCATCAAGCAAATAGGCACACTTGAAAGGTGTTGGGGCCCAAGATTCACACAATTCTTGCTTCTAACTTGGCGCTTTTTTGATCGCTTCGCTCCACTTTATCGCTCCACTTGAAATGCTCTTTGTATGACTTGAAGTGACTGAGACACACACACACACTGACACACACTCACACACACTGACACACACACACACACACACACACTGAGACACACACACACACTGAGACACACACTCTGACACACACACGCACACTGAGACACACACACACACTGAGACGCACTCTGAGACACACACACACACACTGAGACGCACTCTGAGACACACACACACACACACACTAAGACACACACACACTGAGACACACACACACACTGAGACACACATACTGAGACACACTGAGACACACACACACACTGAGAAACACAGAAACACACACAGGTACTGACACACACACAGGTACTGACACGCACACACACACACACACACACACACACACACACACACACACACACACACACACACACGCACACACACAGGTACCACCCACACACACACACACAAAGATACGGACACACACAGGTACTGACACACACACTGACACACTCTGAGACACACACACACACTGAGACACCGAGACACACACTGACACAAACGCAACCACACACTGAGACACAAACACCGAGACACAAACACACACACAGAGACACACACACAGAGGTACTGACCCGCACACACACACAGGTACTGACACACACACACACACACACACACAGGTACTGACACACACACATATAATTAATCTTTAGTAAATGACTTTAGACTGGAATTAAAAGGTATCTATTTTTTATTTGGGAGATCAAATGCATTTTTTTCCTCTAAATATTAAATGCTATAATGCTTTTGTATCGATTGATAATAGTAATATTTTCTGCTGATTTACCAAAGAATAGAAAAATTCACCTTTCACACAACACAGATTTCCCTCCAGGTACTGACACACACACACACACACACACACACAGGTACTGACACACACACACACAGGTACTGACACGCATTTAGCGCACACACACACACACACTTATGCTATGCACTTATTTTATGCTAATTGATAAACATGCAAATTTCAACATTACAAGAGCCAATCAAATCGCGTGAAACGCTCATTTGCATACAAACTCCAGAGTTTGCTGCTAGTTAAATATTTAACTAAATGTTAAATCTAGCTAAGAGATTTAAGATTTATTTAAATATTTAGCTAAATGTTAAATCTAGCTAAGAGATTAATGATTTATTTAAATATTTAGCTAACTGTTAAATCTTGTAACCAGATTTCTAAATGATATCTGAATGCACACATTTCTAAAAAGCTGTATTTATTTTCTCCTCATTTCTGGCAGCCCATACTAACGGCGCTCGGAACTTTCTGCATTTTTAAATCCTAACGGTCTCTGCTCAGCGGAGTGGAATGTTCAGGAGCCGGTTGCTCAGCAGCGTCCCCCCTCCTTCTCTGCCCCGCCCCCTCTCTCCCTCTCTCTCGTTGCTCCAGCTAGAGTTCACATTCAGCTTCCTTAGATTATATAGCGCCATTCTTTACTAACTTTTACAAATGAGCTTATTGGAGGCTTCTGTGTTTTTAAGATGGGTCAGGTGCAGTCCGGGCAGACTGACTGGAGCATCATTACAGTATACCGCACTGCGCTCGGCTTTAGTGGAGGCTGATACACAAAATAATGAACGACTGGTAAAGAAATCACATGGATTGCTTTTAATGGTAAATATGTATCTGGTATTCTAAGTATTACCTACAATTAATAATTCAGCTATATTCATTTTCAGAATGTGATGCGGTATTAGACAGGGTCCAGTATTAGAAATAAATAAACACGCTTTAAGAGAAACAGCAGAGATGTTTGTTGACCATTCCATCCATTCTCTAGATGTTTCTACATTGTGGTTGCAATCCACAGGGACAAGGGACTCAGTGATGTTAAATGAAATACTAGAGCCCACAATTAACCAATATAGAAAGGAAGGGGGGAGAAATGTATTGCCTGCGTGCAGCACCTTCCACTTTCCTCTATTAAATGCCATTTGCCATGTGTCTGCCCAGTTCTGAATGCTGTCTAGATCATTTTGAATGACCTTTGCTGCTGCAACAGTTTGCCACTCCTCCTATTTTTGTGTCACTTGTTATTGATTTATTTATATAAATGTGTGTTTTGTTGTTCAGCTCTTTATTATTATTTCTCATCTCGAGTGTGGTTTGATGTATTTGCTTCACTGGACCCCCCCTAAACTTCTTTCTCTCTTTTCCTCTATGGAACTATACGAGCGAAACTCCGATTGGCTGAAGGACTGTCTGCCCAATGCACGCCCCTCTCTCTTTCCTCTATGGAACTATACGCGGTTCTGTAATTACAGATATTATAGCGCATTGCTGCAGCAAAATAAATACAAAATAATAAAATAAAAAAAAAAAAATCACGATATAGAGAACCATCACGGAACTATGTGTTAAAAATGATCACGTAAATGCGTGACAACAAAGTAATACGTAATTACGAGAAATGAAATTATGATGTAACTACTTAAAAAAATATCACGTGACAAAGTGACACGTAATTGCGAGAAATGACATTCGGCACCTGTTAGAAAAAGTGACAGATTGAGGGGTCTCCCAGCACCGGGATTTGGGAACCCTTGAAAGGGGGTAAAAGCTGCTGGCGTCTGGTTTCAATTCAAACCGATGCATACAGCTCTGGAGGAATGGGTACCTGGTCAGAAACTCCACGCTATCGCTGTCAAACGTGACGCGTCCCAGGTAAGGAATGGCACGCAGAATTAAATCTCCTGCATTCTGTAAGCAAAGTGCTAAAGACTTGCTTACAGAAAGTGAATTTGCAATGGAGGTCCGTTTGCGCTCCTCCTGTTCATGGTACCTGCGCTCGGTCGGGTCACACAGTGACGTCAGTGTAGGCGTGGCTAGGTGGGTGTCCGTTCTATACTCTCCCCTCGCTCTGTGTGACATGTCTCCCAAAATCGCCCCTGAATTCACAGCTGTGTCCCGTTTACTGCACTCAAACTACCAGTTAGTGTAAAGTAGATGTTTCTGGGTATCTATGGCTGAAATGCAGTAACACAGCGTTCACAAAACTTCCTGTTTTAATAATTGGTTTTAAGTCTTGGCTTTGCATCTTCAGATATCATGGTAAAAATCTCTCTCTCTCTCTCTCTCTCTCTCTCTCTCTCTCTCTCTCTCTCTCTCTCTCTCTCTCTCTATATATATATATATATATATATATATATATATATATATATATATATATATATATATATATGAATGAAAATAGTTGATAGGTACACAATGTTGAAGGGATTTAAAATATATTTCTACTTTTGTGTTAAACCCGCACCTTGCCTCTCACCTGTAAAGTTTTCTCTGTATTTGAAGGGTAATCAGGTTAGCTGGCGCATCGCGTCCACCCTCGCCTCCGTTCAGTTCAAGAGGGCTGAGGCGCCGTTTTCATTACAATCCAAGGACCCTGCTGCTCGATTGTGAGGGCGCGTTTCATCGCTGTTTTTTCCGCGGCAGCACGTGGTGTGTACGCTGTTGATATGCATCGTGTGTAGCCGTGGCAATGGGTGCACAGCCACAAAAATAATTCAAAAAATATATATATATATGTATTTTGCATGACGTTTTTTATGTTAGCCCTCAGTGCGTGAAAAGGTGACTTTGTTATTTTTCTATATAGGTGAGAGTCACTGGAGGAGGACGTTAGCCTATTACGTAACAAATCATAAAAGTTAGTGTTTTTTTTTTTTTAATTGTTAGAATCATACCCTGTGACGCCGCGTGTGTTCGGGGGGGGGTGTCTGACGCCGTGGATTGACACACGGGGGCGGAGTGACGGAGCGGCGCGGTGTGTTTTCATTGTATCTGAAACTAAAAACTCAAAATATCGCGGGGAAGTCCGACAGCGATGTTGGGTTAAGAAGCGAAGAACCGCAATGAGCACCGCCCATGTAGTGAGGAGATAAGCGGGCATCGATACCCTTAAAACAGATTGCAATTTAAACTGGTCTTGTAGAATATATATATATATATATATATATATATATATATATATATATATATATATATATATATATATATATATAATACACTATACACTACCCAGTCAAAAAGTTTTAGAAACACCTCCATTTTTCCAGTTTTATTGAAATTTCCAAGTTTAATCTCAATGTACTCTGAAATTAAAGCAGAACAAATAAACAATTGGAGATAAAAAAGAAATTTAATCTAAATTTTTGACTCATCAAAGTAGCCACCTTTTGCAGATATAACAGCCGAACACACTCGTGGCATTCTTTCTACAATGGAAATCGAATATTGTTCGGAAAGTTCTTCCTAACACTGTTGCAGAAGTTCCCACTAATGTGTTGCACTTGTAGGTTGCTTTGCTTTCACCCTTCTGTCCAGTTCAACCCAAACCAGCTCGATGGGGTTTAAGTCTGGAGACTGTGCTGGCCATTCCATGATTTGAAGCCTACAGTCTTGTTCTTTTCTTCTAAGGTAGTTCTGACATAGCCTGGAGGTATGTTTTGGGTCATTATCTTGCTGTAGGATGAACCCCTGACCAACTAGGCATATACCAGAGGGTATTGCACGGCGCTGCAAAATGCTGTGGTAGCAGTTTTGGTTCAGGGTGCCACTCACTCTGTGCAAGTTGCCGACTCTGGATCCAGCAAAGAGCCCCAGACCATCACACTTCCTCCTCCATGTTTGACAGTTGGCGTCACACACCGAGGAACCATCCTTTAAGCCTACTCGACCGATTGTACAAAAAACTTTCTGGTGATGAACCGGTAGATTTCAAATTTTGATTCGTTCGGTCCATAAGACCTTCTTCCAGTCTTCAGTAGTCCACTGGCAGTGCTTCATGGCCCAGGCAAGCATCTTTTTTCTTTATTTTGCCATCTTTAGCAATGGCTTTCTTACCGCCACTGACCTGTCAAACCTGCAGCTCGAAGTCTTCTCTTCACAGTTGAAACTGAGACTTGTTTACTTCGACCAGTGTTAAGCTGTGTTGGCTGTTGTCCTGTGAGCCGCCTATCCGCAAGCTGTTGACTCTCAGAAACTTGTCTTCTGATTCTGTTGTGGCTTTTGGGTCTGCTAGACCTCTTCCTGTCAGAGTTTCCTCCAGTTTCCAAGTGCCTTTGATGGTGTAGGAAACTGTACTCACTGACACCTTGGCTTTCTTTACCAATTTCTCTAAAGGAAAAGACCAACACTTTTAGGGTTATAATGGTCTGTCTGTCTTCCTTTGTTAATTGCCTTTTCTCGCCATTATGAGAGCAATATACTACTTCCTGCAGTACATTACTGTCAAATAATGCTTAAAAGGGTGTAAACACAGTCTGTTCCAACACTGCGTTTATACAGACAGAGGTTTTGTAAGTAATCAACAAAAGTTGGGACACCTGTAGGAATTGTTAGCATCAACTTTCAAGGCTTAATTTACTTCCATTGCTGCAGAACAGCTGTAAGTTGTTAACCCATTACTTGTTCCCTGAAAAAGCCTTTTGTGTAACTCTAAATGTACATTATTTTCAGTTTTTGTAACATAAACTTTTTTTTTTAACCTCTGGCAGTTTACCGCTTACCTTTGTACCATTTCAGGTTATTCACTGGACTTGAACTGCTTAAATTTCAATAAAAACTGGAAAAATTGGGGTGTTCTAAAACTTTTGACCGGTAGTCAAAAGTTTGTCTGCTTGTCTGCTTAATCAGTGTAATTAGTACAAGAAGCTGCAGCTTTTAAAAGCAGAAATGTATCACACAGATATGCAATAAGACTCCTTTCCAAACCTCTGCTGTGTGTCCAGTCATTGTGTCAGTCATCGGGTCATTAAAGGGGAACTTAAGTTGTTTTTCTTTTGTATGTGTTACATGTTCCCATATGTTGCTGCAGCTGTTTTAATAAGGTGTGTGTATTGTGTTCATTATTATTTTTTTTTCTAATACGCAATAAGGCATAAAAAGGAAGAAGCTACTAAAAGTGATACATCAATCACAATGTGTTAAATCAGTAATGTATAAAACATGCACTAATCAAATGTTAATGTAAAATTATAAAAAATAAAACATACAAGTGACAAATAAATACGTGAAAGATTAAAGGGACATTTTACCCTGTTATACTTTATGTTTTGAAAGTGGCCTGTTTCTCAGTCCCAAAAAATATTGTGATTCTTGAAAAGTGCCATTTTTTCTCAATGAGCCCCTGCCCTTCAATGTCCTCAGCACGTTACTGCGGGTTCTCATGCATAAAACTGAGGATTTGTCAATCATTCTCAGTAAGCTACTACTTTAAACAGCAACATCTCTAAAAGCCAAAATTTGTATTAGAGCTGAGCTGTGATTAAGAGTTATTTTCTTGATCAAGACATTTTTTCAGACCCAGTATTTTCTAAGTTTGGGTTTGCGAAATCCCACAATCAACTTATTTTCTGCAAGTCCGTCAAAACACACTGAGCCATTTCTGTGTGTACCTGGTTCCTACCTGCTTGTTTCTGTGTGTACCTGGTTCATACCTGCTTGTTTCTGTGTGTACCTGGTTCCTACCTGCTTGTTTCTGTGTGTACCTGGTTCATACCTGCTTGTTTCTGTGTGTACCTGGTTCATACCTGCTTGTTTCTGTGTGTACCTTGTTCCTACCTGCTTGTTTCTGTGTGTTCCTGGTTTCTACCTGATTGTTTCTGTGTGTACCTGGTTCCTACCTGCTTGTTTCTGTGTGTTCCTGATTCCTACCTGCTTGTTTCTGTGTGTACCTGGTTCCTACCTGCTTGTTTCTGTGTGTACCTGGTTCCTACCTGCTTGTTTCTGTGTGTTCCTGGTTCCTATCTGCTTGTTTCTGTGTGTACCTGGTTCCTACCTGCTTGTTTCTGTGTGTACCTGGTTCCTACCTGCTTGTTTCTGTGTGTACCTGGTTCCTACCTGCTTGTTTCTGTGTGTTCCTGGTTCCTACCTGCTTGTTTCTGTGTGTACCTGGTTCCTACCTGCTTGTTTCTGTGTCTACCTGGTTCCTACCTGCTTGTTTCTGTGTCTACCTGGTTCCTACCTGCTTGTTTCTGTGTGTTCCTGGTTCCTACCTGCTTGTTTCTGTGTGTACCTGGTTCCTACCTGCTTGTTTCTGTGTGTACCTGGTTCCTACCTGCTTGTTTCTGTGTGTTCCTGATTCCTACCTGCTTGTTTCTGTGTGTACCTGGTTCCTACCTGCTTGTTTCTGTGTGTACCTGGTTCCTACCTGCTTGTTTCTGTGTGTACCTGGTTCCTACCTGCTTGTTTCTGTGTCTACCTGGTTCCTACCTGCTTGTTTCTGTGTGTTCCTGGTTCCTACCTGCTTGTTTCTGTGTCTACCTGGTTCCTACCTGCTTGTTTCTGTGTGTACCTGGTTCCTACCTGCTTGTTTCTATGTGTACCTGGTTCCTACCTGCTTGTTTCTGTGTCTACCTGGTTCCTACCTGCTTGTTTCTGTGTCTACCTGGTTCCTACCTGCTTGTTTCTGTGTCTACCTGGTTCTTACCTGCTTGTTTCTGTGTCTACCTGGTTCCTACCTGCTTGTTTCTGTGTCTACCTGGTTCCTACCTGCTTGTTTCTGTGTGTACCTGGTTCCTACCTTCTTGTTTCTGTGTGTACCTGGTTCCTACCTGCTTGTTTCTGTGTGTTCCTGGTTCCTACCTGCTTGTTTCTATGTGTACCTGGTTCCTACCTGCTTGTTTCTGTCTACCTGGTTCCCTACCTGCTTGTTTCTGTCTTCACCTGGTTCCTACCTGCTTGTTTCTGTGTTCACTCTGTTCCCTCAGCACGTTACTGCGGGTTCTCATGCATAAACTGAGGATTTGTCAATCATTCTCAGTAAGTTACTACTTTAAACAGCAACATCTCTAAAAGCCAAAATTTGTATTAGAGCTGAGCTGTGATTAAGAGTTATTTTCTTGATCAAGACATTTTTTCAGACCCAGTATTTTCTAAGTTTGGGTTTGCGAAATCCCACAATCAACTTATTTTCTGCAAATCCGTCCAAACACACTGAGCCATTTCTGTGTGTGTACCTGTTCCTACCTGTTTCTGTGTGTACCTGGTTCATACCTGCTTGTTTCTGTGTGTACCCTGGTTCCTACCTGTTTGTTTCTGTGTGTACCTGGTTCATACCCGCTTGTTTCTGTGTGTTTGGTTCGCCACCTGCTTGTTTTGTGTGTACCTTGTTCCTACCTGCTTGTTTCTGTGTGTTCCCTGGTTTCTACCTGATTGTTTCTGTGTACCTGGTTCCTACCTGCTTGTTTCTGTGTGTTCCTGATTCCTACCTGCTTGTTCTGTGTGTGCCTGGTTCCCACCTGCTTGTTTCTGTGTACCTGGTTTCCTGTTTGTTTCTGTGTGTTCCTGGTTCCCATCTGCTTGTTTCTGTGTACCTGGTTTCCTACCTGCTTGTTTTCTGTGTGTACCTGGTTCCTACCTGCTTGTTTCTGTGTGTACCTTGTTCCTACCTGCTTGTTTCTGTGTGTTCCTGGTTCCCTGCTTGTTTCTGTGTTGTACCTGGTTCCCTACCTGTTTGTTTCTGTGTCTACCTGGTTCCTACTTGCTTGTTTCTGTGTCACCTGTTCCTACCTCTTGTTTTCAGTGTGTTCCTGGTTTCCCTGCTTGTTTCTGTGTGTACCTGGTTCCTACCTGCTTGTTTCTGTAAATTGGTTCCCCTGCTTTGTTTCTGTGTGTTCCTGATTCCTACCTGCTTGTTTCTGTGTGTACCTGGTTTCCCTACCTGCTTGTTCCTGTGTGTTCCTGGTTCCTACCTGCCACTTCTGTGTGTCTACCTGGTTCCCTACCTGCTTGTTTCTGTGTCTTTCCTGGTTCCCTAGTTTGTTTCTGTGTCCTGTTTCCTACCTTTGTTTCTGTGTCTACCTGGTTCCTACCTGCTTGTTTCTGTGTGTACCTGGTTCCTACCTGCTTGTTTCTATGTACCTGGTTCCTACCTGTTTGTTTTGTGTCTACCTGGTTCCTACCTGCTTGTTTCTGTGTCTACCTGGTTCTTACCTTATTTTCTGTGTCTACCTGGTTCCTGCCTGCTTGTTTCTGTGTCTGCCTGGTTCCTACCTGTTTCTGTGTCTACCTGGTTCCCACCTGCTTGTTTCTGTGTGTACCTGGTTTCCTACCTTCTTGTTTCTGTGTGTACCTGGTTCCTACCTGCTTGTTTCTGTGTGTACCTGGTTCCCACCTGCTTGTTTCTATGTGTCCTGTTTCTACCTGGTTTGTTTCAGGTTCACCTGGTTCTTGTTTCTGTGTCTACCTGGTTCCTACCTGCTTGTTTCTGTGTCTACCTGGTTCCCACCTGCTTGTTTCTGTGTGTGTACCTGGTTCCTACCTGCTTGTTTCTGTGTGTACCTGGTTCCACCTGCTTGTTTCTATGTGTTCCGGTTCCTACCTGCTTGTTTTGTGTGTACCTGGTTCCACCTGCTTGTTTTGTGTCTACCTGGTTCCTACCTGCTTGCTTTGTGTGTAATTGGTTCCTACCTGTTTGTTTCTGTGTGTACCTGGTTCCCACCTGTTTGTTTCTGTGTCACCTGGTTCCTACCCGTTTGTTTCCTGTGTACCTGGTTCCTACCCGTTTCACCCCCAGTGTAATTGTTCCTACCTGCTTGTTTCTGTGTCTACCTGGTTCCTACCTGCTTGTTTCTCAGTTCACTGGTTCCTACCTGCTTGTTTCTGTGTTCACCTGGTTCCTACCTGTTTGTTTCTAGTGTGTATCTGGTTCCTACCGCTTGTTTCTGTGTTCCGGTTCCTACCTGCTTGTTTCAGGCTGTACCTGGTCCCTACCTGCTTGTTTCTGTGTTCACTGGTTCCTACCTGCTTTGTTCTGTGTTCACCTGGTTCCCACCCGCTTGTTTCTGTGTTCCTGGTTCCCACCTGCTTGTTTTTGTGTGTACCTGGTTCCTACCTGTTTGTTTCTGTGTTCACCTGTTCCACCTTCTTGTTTCTGTGTTCACCTGGTTCCTACCTGCTTGTTTCCCTACCCGTTTGTTTCTGTGTGGTACCTAGTTCCCCTGCTTGTTTCTGTGTGTTCCTGGTTCCTACCTGCTTGTTTCTGTGTCTACCTGGTTCCCTGCCTGCTTGTTTCTGTGTCTACCTGGTTTTCTACCTGGTTCCTACCTGTTTAAGTTTCTGTGTACCTGGTTCCTACCTGCTTGTTTCTATGTGTACCTGGTTCCTACCTGCTTGTTTCTGTGTCTACCTGGTTCCCACCTGCTTGTTTCTGTGTTCACCTGGTTCCCACCTGCTTGTTTCTGTGTCTACCCTGGTTCTTACTGCTTGTTTCTGTGTCTACCTGGTTCCTACCTGCTTGTTTCTGTGTCTACCTGGTTCTTACCTGCTTGTTTCTGTGTGTACCTGGTTCCTACCTGCTTGTTTCTGTGTGTACCTGGTTCCTACCTGCTTGTTTCTGTGTGTACCTGGTTCCTACCTGCTTGTTTCTGTGTGTGTCCTGGTTCCTACCTGCTTGTTTCTGTGTGTGTACCTGGTTCCTACCTGCTTGTTTCTGTGTGTTCCTGGTTCCTAC
The DNA here is from genome assembly GCA_036884735.1 of Huso huso. NCBI lineage: Eukaryota > Metazoa > Chordata > Actinopteri > Acipenseriformes > Acipenseridae > Huso > Huso huso. Next base: position 7,089,030 of record CM072694.1, on the reverse strand, counting down.
CTGCTTGTTTCTGTGTGTACCTGGTTCCTACCTGCTTGCTGTATTTTGTTACTGAGCATCACCTCTCTTTTAAACAGCAGGTTGGATGACTGACTGATTGGAAATTGATTTGCAGCCACATTCCTCCCAATTAATCATCATCATATCAAGACAGTAACTGCTGTCATTCTGCAGATGAGCCGTTGCTGGCAAAAAAGCCACAGTCCCTCATTCAGCTTCAGTTTTATATTGAAATCTACTTGCGTGGTAACTGTTCACTACATTCGTCCTTAGACTAGGTATTCTGTGCACTCTTCCCCATCAGATAGCAGACCCTTGTTGGCTTTTCAGATTGTTTATATTCCTAAAGGTACCATCAGCTGCAGGGACACAAACCCTCCATCCTTCAAGCCATCTTGCCACTTTGTAAAGTTCATGAAAGCAAAGAAAAAAAAAATAGAGTGATTTATTCACCTGTTTTTCATATAAATGATATTTTGCCGTGGCTCATTAAGGCATCTGTGAGGAAATATATTACTTACGATACAGAATTACATTTAATTATAAAACAGTACTAATCATCATGAACTGAGAAGACATTTGTGTTTATTATTATTATTATTAGTATTATTATTATTATAACAATTGCTTAAATTGCATATTGTACACAGAGATTTTAAAACGTGCTTAACTAATTAAAAAAACAGGGAGCTGTCTTCAGCACCACAAGTGATGGTTATTATTGTTTTTGCCTGGAACCATAAAGATTTATTTAGGAAAACAACCATAATGATAATTCCAGTTTGTATGTCATGCTTGTGGCGGGAGTGACACATTGATGTTTGATTTATGATGATCCGTACAGTTTTTGTGCCCCGTCTGGCCAGTTTTGTCTCAGTCCGGCAGCGTTTGTGTTAATAAAACAATTAAAATAAAATCTAAAAATGGCAGAATGATAATTCCAGTTGGTATGTAATGCATGGGGAGGGAGTAATACATTGAGGTATTTATGACAATCTGAGCAGTTTTATTAAGAACATAAGTTCTTAATAAAAGTTTACAAATGAGAGGAGGCCCATCTTGCTCGTTTGGTTGTTAGTAGCTTATTGATCCCAGAATCTCATCAAGCAGCTTCTTGAAGGATCCCAGGGTGTCAGCTTCAACAACATGACTGGGAGTTGGTTCCCAGACCCTCACAATTCTCTGTGTAAAAAGGACTCCTATTTTCTGTTCTGAATGCCCCTTTATCTTTCTAGAGCAGCAATATTCTTATTGTAGCAAGGTGACCAGAACCAAACACAATATTCTAGATGAGGTCTTACTAATGCATTGTAAAGTTTTAACATTACTTCCCTTGATTTAAATTCAACACTTCTCACAATATATCCGAGCATCTTGTTGGCCTTTTTTATAGCTTCCCCACATTGTCTAGATGAAGACATTTCTGAGTCAATATAAACTCTAGGTCTTTTTTCATAGTTCCTTCTTTAATTTCAGTATCTCCCATATGATATTTATAATGTATATTTTTATTGCCTGCGTGCAATACTTTACACTTTTCTCTATTAAATTTCATTTGCCATGTGTCTGCCCAATTCTGAATGCTGTCTAGATCATTTTGAATGACCTTTGCTGCTGCAACAGTGTTTGCCACTCCTCCAATTTTTGTGTCATCTGCAAATTTAATGAGTTTGCTTACTATACCAGAATCTAAATCATTAATGTAGATTAGGAATAGCAGAGGGACCTAATATTGATCCTGTGTTTCACTGGTTACCTCGCTCCATTTTGAGGTTTCTCCTCTAATCAGTATTTCTGTTTTCTGTAACCACTCCCTAATCCATGTGCATGCATTTCCTTGAACTCACGTTCAGTTTGAGAATTAATCTTTTTATGCGGACTTTTGTCAAAAGCTTTCTGAAATCTAAATAGACCATGTCGTATGCTTTGCAGTTATCCATTTTCAATGTTGCATCCTCAAAAAGTCAAGCAGGTTAGTTGAACCACGATCTCCTTTCCTAAACCATGCTGACTGTCTCCCAGGATATTGTTACCATATAGGTCATTTTCCAATTTGGATCTTATTATAGATCCATGTTTCCTTATATAGAAGTTGGGGCTTACTGGTCTGTAGTTGCCTGGTTGGTTTTTGTCTCCCTTTTTGGATCGGTATTACGTTTGCTATTTTCCAGTCTGTCGGTACAAACCCTGTGTCAAGAGACTGTTGCTTTGATCTTAGTTAGCGGTTTGTAAATAACTTCTTTCATTTCTTTGAGTACTATTGGGAGGATCTCATCCATTGAGGGATTTGTTTATTTTAAGAGCTCCTAGTCCCTTTAACACTTTGCCCTGTTATGCTAAATTTATTTAAAATTTGATACTAACAGGTCGACACAAGTGGGGTTGTTCGTGTCCTCCTTTGTAAAAAACCTGTGAAAAGTAATCATTTAATATACTCACTATTTTTTTTTTTTTAGTCACTGTGATTTTGCCGTTGTGTCTCTTAGACATTTAACCTCCCTCTACTGTTATAATATAGGAAAAAAACGTTTTGGAATTGGTTTTAGCCCCCTTAGCAATGTTCATTTCTGTCTTCGCTTGGCCTTCTAACTTCCTTTTTTGACTTGTGTTTGCAGTTCCAAACAGGAGGAGTGGCAAACACTGTTGCAGCAGCAGAGGTCATTCAAAATGATCTAGACAGCATTCAGAACTGGACAGACACATGCAAATGACATTTAATAGAGGAAAGTGAAGAAGGCACGCAGGCAATACATTTCTCCCCTCCTTCCTTTCTATATTGGTTAATTGTGGTTAATTCTAGTTTTTATTTAACATCACTGAGCACCTTGTCCGTATGGATTGCAACCACAATGTAGAAACATATAGAGAATGGATGGAATGGGCAATAAACATATCTCTGCTGTTTCTAAAGCGTGTTTATTTATTTCTAATACTGGACCCTGTCTTAATACTGTATCACATTCTGAATATAGTGAGTTATTAATTGTACATAATACTTAATACCGAATACACATTTACCATTAAAAAAAGCAATCCATGATTTCTTTACCAGTCGTTCATTATTTTGTGTATGGCCTCCACACAAAGCCGAAGCGCAGTGCGAGATTGTAATGATGCCAGTCAGTCTGCCGGACTGCACCTGAACCATCTTAAAACAAACCCAATAAGCTCATTTAAAAGTTAGTAAAGAATGGCTATATAATCTAAAGAAGTTGAATGTGAACTCCCAGCTGGAGTAACCCAGAGAGGAGAGGGGGGGGCAGAGAGAAGAGGCGGACGCTGCTGAAAGCAAATCGGCTCCTGAACGTCCAATTACTGATAGAGACTGCTAGGATTTAAAAATCTTGGAAGTTCCGGCGCCCGTTAGTATGGGCTGCCAGAAATGAGGAGAAAATAAATACAGCTTTTTTATAAATGTGTGTTCAGATATCATTTAAATTGGTTACAAGATTTAACAGTTAGCTAAATATTTAAATACATCTTAAATTTTTAGCTAGATTGAACATTTAGCTAATATTTAAATAAATCTTAAATCTCTTAGGTAGATTTAACATTGGTTAAATATTAATAACGCTAAATCCTGAGTTTGTATAAAAATGAGCCCGCTTTGATCTTTCACGCGATTTGATTGGCTCTTGTAATGTTGAAATATGCATATCTACCAATAAAACACATAAGTGTGTGTGTTTTGCAGTACCTGTGTGTGTGTGTGTGCGTGTGTGCGTTCAGCCTTGTTGACCACATGTGTGTGTGTGTATGTTGTGTGTGCTCAGCCTTGCAGGACCCTGTGTGTGTGTATGTGTGTGTTCCATTGACCCTGTGTGTGTGTGTGTTCAGCCTTGCTGGACCTGTGTGTGTGTGTGTTCAGCCTTGTTGGACCCCTGTGTGTGTGTGTGTGCGTTGTTCAGCCTTGTTGATCCCTGTGTGTGTGTGTGTTCAGCCTTGTTGACCCCTGTGTGTGTGTGTGTGTGTGTTTCAGCCTTGTTGACCCCTGTGTGTCTCTGTGTTTCAGGCCGGCGTTGGAGCTGGGGAGGATATCGATCTGATCGTTAGCTGTGAACACGACAGTGTGATGACCGGAGCCAACGGGAAGTGTCCTCATCAAACGTCAAGACCCTCAACGAGTGGGACTCCAGGTAGGGACCCCTTTCAATACCTTTAATCACAGCTTCAACCCGAGGAAACCCCACACCACTGATACAGGGGAACCCCAGACAGAGACCGCTTTCAATACCTTTAATCACGGCTTCAACCAGAGAGAAATGGGGAAGCTAAAAAGGCCAACAAGATGCTCGGATATATTGTGAGAAGTGTTGAATTTAAATCAAGGGAAGTAATGTGCAAAGAAGAGCAACCAGAATTATCCCGGGTTTAAAAGGCATGTCGTATGCAGACAGGCTCAAAGAATTTAATCTATTCAGTCTTGAACAAAGAAGACTACGCTGCGATCTGATTCAAGCATTCAAAATCCTAAAAGGTATTGACAATGTTGACCAGGGACTTTTCAACCTGAAAGAAACAAGGACCAGGGGTCACAAATGGATTAGATAAAGGGGCATTCAGAACAGAAAATAGGAGGCACTTTTTTTACAGAGAATTGTGAGGGTCTGGAACCAACTCCCAGTAATGTTGTTGAAGCTGACGCAGGGATCCTTCAAGAAGCTGCTTGATGAGATTCGGGATCAATAAGCTACCAACAACCAAAACGAGCAAGATGGGCTGAATGGGGAACCTCTCATTTGGAAAACTTTCATGTTCTGCCTCTGTTATGCTAAAGTTATTTAAAAATTGATAGGAACAGGTCGACATGTGGGGTGTTGTCCGTGGTCTCCTTTGTAAAAACCTCTGAAACGTAATCATTTAATATACTCGCTATTTTTTTTCTTCGTCTGTGATTTTGCCTTTTGTGTCTCTTAAACATTTAACCTCCTCTCTTACTGTTATAATACTGAAAAACGTTTTGGAATTGGTTTTAGCCCCCTTAGCAATGCTCATTTCTGTCTCTCTGTTGGCCTTTCTAACTTCCTTTTTGACTTGTGTTTGCAGTTCCAAACAGGAGGAGTGGCAAACGCTGTTGCAGCAGCAAAGGTCATTCAAAATGATCTCGACAGCATTCAGAACTGGGCAGACACATGGCAAATGACATTTAATAGAGGAAAGTGGAAGGTACTGCACGCAGGCAATACATTCTCCCCTTCCTTTCTATATTGGTTAATTGTGGTTAATTCTAGTTTGTTTAACATCACTGAGTCCCTTGTCCTGGATTGCAACCACAATGTAAACATATGAATGGATGGAATGGTTAATAAATATCACTGCTGTTTCTCTTAAAGCGATTTATTTATTTCTAATACTGGACCCTGTCTTAATGTATTACATTCTGAATATGAATATAGCTGAGCATAATTGTACATAATATGAATACCAGATACATTTACCATTAAAAGCAATCCATGTGATTTCTTTACCAGTCGTTCATTATTTTGTGTATCAGCCTCCACACAAAGCCGAGCGCAGTGCAGTATACTGTAATGATGCTGCAGTCAGTCTGCCGGACTGCACCTGAACCATCTTAAAAACACGAAGCCTCCAATAGCTCATTTGTAAAGTTAGTAAAGAATGGCGCTATATAATCTAAGGAAGCTGAATGTGAACTCCTAGCTGGACAACGAGAGGGAGAGAGGGGCAAGGCAGAGAAGGAGGCGGAGACGCTGCTAGGCAACCGGCTCCTGAACATTCCACTCCGCTGAGCAGAGACCGTTAGGATTTAAAAATGCTAAAGTTCGGAAGCGGCAGGCGCTTCGTTTAATTAACATACACCGTTACTGACATTTTAATTTTGAAGTAACCATATTTTAAATACTCAAATAGCAGTGTATTAAAACTACTTGCTTTGACCAACTAAAAGCTATGACCAGCAATTATAAGCGAGATTTAATATAAATGTTTGACGCGCACTGACATTTTAGGGACACACACATATAATAATAATAATAATTTTTTTTAAATGTATTGTTGAATGTCTACAGATCTTTTTTGTTCCTTCTTTCTTACATAACACGTGTGCAGTTTAATTCTTTTGCATCAACACAATTAAAATGGTTAACGTTTCATTTATTTATTTATTTTAGCTGCCTGCTCGCATGTTTGTTCCTCAGAAACACTTTGCTGTTTATGGCGGCGCTGAGCTGCCTCTCCGCACACTGCGTGTCGTTTTGAAGCGCTGTGTTTAAGATATTTTCGTTTCAACTCCTGGCTCCCTGTTAAAATGCAGGTCTTGCCTACCATCAGTTCCCCTGCATCCTGATAAAACCCAGGCACAACATGCATTTTTTTCAACGTGTCAAACTGAAGCCGGGTAAATCTTTTAACCACTGTTGGTTGAAC
>CM072694.1:7056197-7070164 GCA_036884735.1 Huso huso | reverse complement strand
CTAATTCTAACCCCAACCCCGACCCTAACCCTAACCCTAACCCTACCTCTAACCCTAACCTTAACTCTAACCCTAACCCTAACCCTGACCCTTTTCTGATACAATTGTGTACTTACATATATGGTGCAAAACATTGACACGTTGAGTACATTGAAACTGTGCATAGTAACGCTGTAATGATGTGTAAGTACTCATGTATTTACTACATGCCTGCTGTATAAATCCACAGTAATTAGAGACGCTTCATGTAAAGTATCACGCTGATTGCTTGCAGAATGAGCTGTCTACGTCACCGGCAGTTTCACACAGGTGGGGTCACTGAACTGTCGTTGCCACACCTCATTAAGTCTCGCTCTTTATCAAAACTGCACACAGGTTCTTTGAATAGGGCAATAGTGGAAGCTGGGGTATAATTAGTGAAAAAGACACCCAGTCAGGATAAAAAGTCTTCAGAAGGCAGGAGGGTCAATCCAGATAGGACAGTAAAGATTATTATAACAGCTGATTACTGCAAGCAACGGGGGGCAGCTTCTCAATACAGCAATTTCAACAGTGTGCTGTCCTGGATAGTGATAATACAAAAATATAAGCAAGTGATCTTCTAGAAGTGAAATAATAATAATAATAATAATAATAATAATAATAATAATAATAACCGAATCTAAATATGAATCATGCATTCCAGTATCAGCATCCATTACATTATGAATACCAGCGCAGAGCACACACAGGGTCCTCATCATGGTGTTATAAGTGCACAGTAAGGGAACGATTGTAGTCAAATGCAATCGAGATGTATATAGGAGGTTAGGTTTGAATAATAAAATAAAAGACAAAATCTCAGCATTTATCGTGTTTAAAATGCGATTGTGTAACAGACAGTGCTGAACAGCTAAAAGAAACATGTGTGAATTATAGTAATACTTAACATATACTAGACACTGTACTTTACAGAACACTCATTCTATCTAGTTAGTGTTGCTGTGTACCGGAGCTTCGATATCTCCAGAATCCTCTCATGTAATTGGGTTCGTTGTGTTTGTGTTTATTGAAGAGGCGCTGCTGTAGGAGAGCAGGAGGAGATTGGCGGGGTAGGATAGTAGGGAGTACATTTACAAGAGGGATCCTAATTAACTGGGAATAAACTCATCATTTTGTGTCATTGGCAATGTTACCTGAAAGCAGCGTCAATGTTATTTCATAACATTAGTTACGAACGTTCTCGTAACATTATGAAAACCTTCCAAAAAATGTTCTTTAAACATTACTTCATGTTATCCTGACTTTTGAATAACATTCTCCTAACGTTCTGGGTACATCATTGTGTTAGCTGGGTTACTATCCAATCTATTACTGACACCTTGTGGTCATGATACGCAACTGCACGTCATTACGTTTACTTAACATTCAATTTCTGCAGGTGTGTCACGTGATACTAGTTTTGTATACTCTTAGTAAATTAATGGTTTAACCAAAAATATATGTTTTAAAACAAACAGTATTTATTTACTTTAACAACATAGAACAGCATAAACATGCATGGGCAAATGTGATCGTGTAGCAGTCTTTATATACATAGCTAGATCTATATTAATAATTTGACTACGCCACCTTGTGTTTATTGAGGACAAGGACCTCGAGTGGTTGGTTCCCACACAAACTCTTTTATCCAGGAGAAACCAAGCAACCATACACAAAAATAATCTTTTATTAGTTTTTTATTAGTAATAATTATTTTAACAATCTCAAGCACATTAACAGTAATGTAAACCATATGACAATGCCACCTTCAGTCTAACAATTGTGTAGTAGATACATATAGGGATGATACAATAAAACAAACTCTAAATCTATCAGTTTATTATGGTGCAGTTAATTAAACTAATTACCACAGATTATATTATTGCAGTTTATATCAAGTACTTGGATCTATCAGTTTCTTATAGTAAAGTTAATTAACCAGATCAGCAATTCTGTTCTTTTTGTGATATATACAAAGTAGACAACAACGTCAGCAATTGAACGGTCTCGTTACAAACTACATTACATGTATAAAGTACACGGTACCAATTCCCCCCAATCTATTTAAAATGAATATATAAAACAGCTGCGTGCACGCCAGAATAAAATAAAATATAACAAATAAACACAGAGGACTCCTTGCTGCAGGAGCGGGACAGCTATCAAATAAACCACACAACGTTAACAATAAACTAACAGGCTCCCTGACCGGGGAACCCCAACACGCTGCACCTCGTGTTTGAAATGATCCCCTCCCGGTCAGACACAGCCTTCCTGGTGTGCGACACGAAGTTATAAAGTCTCTCCGCGTTCCAGCTCCAGTCTGCAGCGCGGAATCTCCTTCACAAGTCCGGCTCTCCCTCTCACAATATTCCTCCGCATTTATAAAGGCAGTAGATGATTGGCAGGGCGGGGAGATCAAAGCAGCGAGCCGCTGGCAAGCAGAGCCGTGGAACGGGGAGACGCGGTTGCTAAGCAACAGGGGGGCGTGCATTGGGCAGACAGTCCTTCAGCCAATCGGAGTTTCGCTCGTATAGTTCCATAGAGGAAAGAGAGAAAGTAGTTTAGGGGGGTCCAGTGAAGCAAATACATCAAACCACACTCGAGATGAGAAATAATAATAAAGAGGTGTAAAACAAAACACACATTTATATAAATAAATCAATAACAAGTGACACAAAAATAGGAGGAGTGGCAAACACTGTTGCAGCAGCAAAGGTCATTCAAAATGATCTCGACAGCATTCAGAACTGGGCAGACACATGGCAAATGACATTTAATAGAGGAAAGTGGAAGGTACTGCACGCAGGCAATACATTTCTCCCCCCTTCCTTTCTATATTGGTTAATTGTGGGCTCTAGTTTTTCATTTAACATCACTGAGTCCCTTGTCCCTGTGGATTGCAAACCACAATGTAGAAAACATATAGAGAATGGATGGAATGGGCAATAAACATCATTGCTGTTTTCTCTTAAAAGCGTGTTTATTTATTTCTAATACTGGACCCTGTCTTAATACTGTATCACATTCTGAAATGAATATAGCTGAATTATTAATTGTAGATAATACTTAGAATACCAGATACATATTTAGCATTAAAAAGCAATCCATGTGATTTCTTTACCAGTCGTTCATTATTTTGTGTATCAGCCTCCACACAAAGCCGAGCGCAGTGCGTTATACTGTAATGATGCTCCAGTCAGTGTGCCTGGACTGCACCTGAACCATCTTAAAACACGAAGCCCAATAAGCTCATTTGTAAAGTTAGTAAAGAATGGCGCTATATAATCTAAGGAAGCTGAATGTGAACTCCTAGCTGGAGCAACGAGAGAGGGAGAGAGGGGGGGCAGAGAAGGAGGCGGAGACGCTGCTAGGCAACCGGCTCCTGAACATTCCACTCCGCTGAGCAGAGACCGTTAGGATTTAAAATGCCAAAGTTCGAGCGCCCGTTAGTATGGGCTGCCAGAAATGAGGAGAAAATAAATACAGCTTTTATAAATGTGCATTCAGATATCATTTAGAAATCTACTTACAAGATTTAACAGTTAGCTAAATATTTAAATACATCTTAAATCTCTCTTAGCTAGATTTAACATTTAGCTAAATATTTAAATACATCTTCAATCTCTTAAGTATATTTAACATTTGTGCGTGTGTGTGTGTGTCAGTACCTGTGTGTGTCTCAGTGTGTCTAGGGTGTCTGTGTGTGTGTGTCAGCACCTGTGTGTGTGCGTGTCAGTACCTGTGTGTGCGTGTCAGTAGCTGTGTGTGCGTGTCAGTACCTGTGTGTGTGTCACAGTACCTGTGTGTGTGTGTGTGTCATCTGTGTGTGTGTGTGTGTCAGTACCTGTGTGTGTGTGCGTGTCCCTTGCACGCGTGTGTGTGTGTGACAGTACCTGTGTGTGTGTGTGTGTGTCACTATCTGTGTGTGTGTGTCTCAGTGTGTGTGTGTCTGTCAGTGTCTCAGTGTGTGTGTGTGTCTCAGTGTGTGTGTGTGTCAGTACCTGTGTGTCACTATCTGTGTGTGTGTGTGTCTCAGTGTGTGTGTCTTAGTGTGTGTGTCTCAGTGTGTGTGTTTGTCAGTACTTGTGTGTGTGTGTTTGTCAGTATCTGTGTGTGTGTTTGTCAGTACCTGTGTGTGCGCGGCGTGTCAGTACCTGTGTGTGTGTGTTTGTCAGTATATCTGTGTGTGTGTATGTGTGTCAGTACCTGTCTGTGTGTGTTTGTCAGTATCTGTGTGTGTGTTGTCAGTACCTGTGTGTGTGTGCGTGTCAGTACCTGTGTGTGTGTTTGTCAGTACCTGTGTGTGTGTGTGTATGTGTCAGTACCTGTGTGTGTGTCTGTCAGTACCTGTGTGTGCAAGAGGTCAGAAACGCGTGTGTGTGGGTCACTACCTGTGTGTGTGTGTGTGTGTGTGTGTGTCAGTACCTGTGTCTGTGTGTCAGTACCTGTGTGTGTCAGTACCTGTGTGTGTGTGTGTGTGTCAGTACCTGTGTGTGCGCAGGTCAGTACCTGTGTGTGTGTGTGTGTGTGTTTCAGTACCTGTGTGTGTGTGTGCAATACGCGCAAGGCCAGTACCTGTGTGTCTCTGGGAGATATATTTTTGTCTCAAGTTCCTCCGCGCTCGTTCATAACTGATGTAAAACTAAAACAACTCCTCAGAACTATTCATGACGAGGGACATGTTAATAAAAACATAAACCATGGCGATTGTGTTGATAAAGATATCGAGGAATAAGTCCAGGCAGCAGAACGCCAGGAAAGCAAACGTTGTGTTTTAAACCTGTCAGCGAGCCCGGCTCTGAAGAACAACAAAACACAAAACAAGAGACGCACATCGAGGGCCTGTCAAATTTGAAAATTCATTTATTACATTTCTCTTCATAGAATCCTCTGTAAGGTTAACATACAACCAGTCAGATACAGAACAATAGATTTTGATAATTTACTCTAGTTATTGATTAAAAAAAAAAAAAATTGTAATATTTGTAAAACTTCCATCCTTTCCACAAGTCTCAAAACTGTGTCTCAGTGTGTTTGTGTCTCAGTGTATGTGTGTGTTTGTGTCAGTGCATGAGTGTGTGTGTCTCAGTGTGTGTATCTCAGTGTATGTGTGTCTCTCAGTGTGTGTGTGTGTGTCAGTGTGTTTGTCCGGTGTGTGTGTGTGTCTCAGTGTTTGTCTCAGTGTGTGTCTCCGTGTGTGTGTGTCAGTGTGTGTGTGTGTGTGTGTGTCTCACTGTGTGAGTGTTTCAGTGTGTGTGTGTCTGTGTCTCAGTGTGTGTGTCTCACTGTGTGTGTCTGTGTGTGTGTGTGTGACTGACACACACACACGCCCCAGCCTAAGGATCACAGAGAAGTTTGGTGCCAAACCAATTATTTTTATTTAAGAACAATAATAAACAAAAAGCTAATTGAACAAAATATCAAACAATTTGAGGAAAGAAGCCTTGGAAACCAAAAATAACTATTTATAGTCACCTAATCACAGGTACTGACCCAATAACTGAGTCCAACCACAGAGCTGCAAAACTGCCCTCTGATCTGCACACAAAAGACAGTCCTGACTCAACAAAACTAACAGCCTTTATACCCTTCCAGACCTCCCTCCCCAGAAAAAACCATTATGCAGGTGGGTATATAGAAACAAACCAGTTGTCAAGAATAAATAAAGTATTCAAAAGAAACAAATCAATGAATATATATAGATATAAACATTAATCTAACACGTGCATTAAAACTATGCTTTAAAACAAGCAGAGGAAACGTACTTAAAAATCAGCTGTCCCCCCTTTCAATATCTTCTACAGGTACAGCCCTGACTACAGGAAGTCAGTACTCAGGAAAGTCAATAAAAGCTTCCCTCACCAACATGGCTGCTTCCCCACTTCCTGTCAAGATGGAGGACCTCACCACCACCCAACTCAGGTTACCTGAACCATTGCATATCAGTTTATCTCAACAATATTACTGCAATACATTGTTCTGAAGTGTGCTCCTTTCAAAACCAGCTCTCTAAACCGCACTGTTCATTAACTTTTCTTTTTGTTTTCAGGACACTCCCAACCACAGGCCTCCAGTCCCCGTACAACAGGGAAGTGAATTTGTTTTATTATTTTCCTTACTAGACACAAGGATCAGCAACACCATACAAAAACAGTTTAAAACATTTGCAGTAAATGTCCAGATATACATACTGAGACAATGTGAGGGTCTCCTCCCTCACTCCTCCTCCTCCTCCTCATCATCATCATCCTTACCTTCCTCATCAGGTCAATCAGGCTTGGCTGTTTCCAGACTTGACCCTTGACCGTTGTGACTTGAGACTTGACATAAATATATATATTAGAATAAACAGTTCTAGTAAATGTCCACGGTGGCAGCATTGTATAATGAATAAGAACATAAGAACATAAGAAAGTTTACCAACGAGAGGAGGCCCCATTCAGCCCATCTTGCTCGTTTGGTTGTTAGTAACTTATTGATCCCAGAATCTCATCAACAGCTTCTTGAAAGATCCCAGGGTGTCGGCTTCAACAACATTACTGGGGAGTTGGTTCCAGACCCTCACAATTCTCTGTGTAAAAAGTGCCTCCTATTTTCTGTTCTGAATGCCCTTTATCTAATCTCCATTTGTGACCCCTGGTCCTTGTTTTTTTTCAGGTTGAAAAAAGTCCCTGGGTCGACATTGTCAATACCTTTTAGGATTTTGAATGCTTGAATCAGATCGCTGGCGTAATCTTCTTTGTTCAAGACTGAACAGATTCAATTCTTTCAGCCTGTCTGCATACACGACATGCCTTTTAAACCGGGATAATTCTGGTTGCTCTTCTTTGCACTCTTTCTAGAGCAGCAATATCCTTTTTGTAACGAGGTGACCAGAACTGAACACAATATTCTAGATGAGGTCTTAATAATGCATTGTAAAGTTTTAACATTACTTCCCTTGATTTAAATTCAACACTTCTCACAATATATCCAAGCATCTTGTTGGCCTTTTATGTAGCTTTCCCACATTGTCTAGATGAAGACATTTCTGAGTCAACATAAACTCCTAGGTCTTTTTCATAGATCCCTTCTTCAATTTCAGTATCTCCCATATGATATTTATAATGCACATTTTTATTGCCTGCGTGCAGTACTTTACACTTTCCTCTATTAAATGTCATTTGCCATGTGTCTGTCCAGTTCTGAATGCTGTCTAGATCATTTTGAACGACCTTTGCTGCTGCAACACTGTTTGCCACTCCTCCTATTTTTGTGTCGTCTGCAAATTTAACGAGTTTGCTTACTATACCAGAATCTAAATCATTAATGTAGATTAGGAATAGCAGAGGACCTAATACTGATCCCTGTGGTACACCACTGGTTACCTCGCTCCATTTTGAGGTTTCTCCTCTAATCAGTACTCTCTGTTTTCTACATGTTAACCACTCTAATCCATGTGCATGCATTTCCTTGAATCCCTACTGCGTTCAGTTTGAGAATTAATCTTAGGTTGGGACTTTCTCAAAAGCTTTCTGGAAATCTAAATAGACCATGTTGTATGCTTTGCAATTATCCATTTTCAATGTTGCATCCTCAAAAGTCAAGCAGGTTAGTTAGACGATTTCCTTTCTAAAACCATGCTGGCTGTCTCCCAGGATATTGTTACCATATAGGTAATTTTCCAATTTGGACCTTATTATAGATCCATAAGTTTTATATAATAGAAGTCAGGCTTATTGGTCTGTAGTTACCTGGTTCGGTTTTGTCTCTTTTTTGTGGATCAATTATTACGCCATATTTTCCAGTCTGTCGGTACAACCCTGTGTCAAGAGACTGTTGCATGATCTTGTTAGCGGTTTGTAAACAACTTTTCATTTCTTTGAGTACTATTGGGAGGATCTCATCTGGCCCCAGGGATTTGTTTATTTTAAGAGCTCCTAGTCCCTTTAACACTTCTACCTCTGTTATGCTAAAGTTATTTAAAATTGATAGGAAAAGGTCGACATGTGGGGCATGTTGTCTAAGTCCTTCAGTAAAAAACCCAGAAAAGTAATCATTTAATATACTCGCTATTTTTTCTTAGATCAGAATTTGCCGTTTGTGTCTCTTTAGACATTTAACCTCCTCTTGCTGTTATAATATTGGAAAAACGTTTTGGAATTGGTTTTAGCCCCATTAGCAATGTTCATTTCTGTCTCTCTGTTGGCCTTTCTAACTTCCTTTTTTGACTTGTGTTTGCAGTTCCAAACAGGAGGAGGGCAAACACTGTTGCAGCAGCAAAGGTCATTCAAAATGATCTCGACAGCATTCAGAACTGGGCAGACACATGGCAAATGACATTTAATAGAGGAAAGTGGAAGGTGCTGCACGCAGGCAATACATTTCTCCCCCCTTCCTTTCTATATTGGTCAATTGTGGGCTCTAGTTTTTAATTTAACATCACTCAGTCCCTTGTCCCTGTGGATTGCAACCACAATGTAGAAACATATATAGAGATGGATGGAAAGGGCAATAAACATCACTGCTGTTTCTCTTAAAGCGTGTTTATTTATTTCTAATACTGGACTCTGTCTTAATACTGTATCACATTCTGAATATGAATATAGCTGAGTTATTAACTGTAGATAATACTTGGAATAACAGAGACACATTTACCATTAAAAAGCAATCCATGTGATTTCTTTACCAGTCGTTCATTATTTTGTGTATCAGCCTCCACAAAAAGCCGAAGAAAAAGCGGTATACTGTAATGATGCTCCAGTCAGTCTGCCCGGACTGCACCTGAACCATCTTAAAAACGAAGCCTCCAATAAGCTCATTTGTAAAAGTTAGTAAAGAATGGCGCTATATAATCTAAGGAAGCTGAATGTGAACTCTAGCTGGAGCAACGAGAGGGAGAGAGGGGCGGGCAGAGAAGGAGGGGAGCTGCTGCTAGGCAACCGCTCCTGAACATTCCACTCCGCTGAGCAGAGACCGTTAGGATTTAAAATGCGAAAGTTCGGCGCCCGTTAGTATGGGCTGCCAGAAATGAGGAGAAAATAAATACAGCTTTTATAAATGTGTACATTCAGATATCATTTAGAAATCTAGTTACAAGATTTAACAGTTAGCTAAATATTTAAATACATCTTCAATCTCTTAGCTAGATTTAACATTTAGTTAAATATTTAACTACAATATTTAGCAAATGAGCGTTTCACGCGATTTGATTGGCTCTTGTAATGTTGAAATTTGCATGTTTATCAATTAGCATAAAATAAGTGCATAGCATAAGTGTGTGTGTGTGTGTGTATGTCAGTACCTGCAGGGAAATCTGTGTTGTGTGAAAGGTGAATTTTTCCATTCTTTGATAAATCAGCAGAAAATATTGTTATTATCAGTCGATACAAAACGTATAGTATTTAATATTTAGAGGAAAAAACATGCATTTGATCTCCCAAATAAAAATATACCGTTTAATTCCAGTCTAAAGTCAGCTTACTAAAGATTAATTATGTGTGTGTGTGTGGGTGAGTGCCTGTGTGTGTGTGTTAGCACCTGTGTGTGTGTGTCTCTGTGTGTGTTTCTCGGTGTGTGTGTGTGTGTGTGTCAGTGTGTGTGTCTCAGTGTGTGGTGTGTGAGTGGGTCTCTGTGTGTGTGTGTGTGTGTCTCTCAGTGTGTGTGTTTGTCTCAGTGTGTGTGTGTGTCTCAGTGTGTGTGTCTCTCAGTGTGTGTGTGTGTCTCAGTGTGTTTGTGTCTCAGTCACTTCAAGTCATACAAAGAGCATTTCAAGTGGAGCGATAAAGTGGAGCGAAGCGATCAAAAAAAGGCGCCAAGTTAGAAGCAAGAATTGTGTGAATTTTGGGCCCCAGCACCTTTCCAAGTGTGCCTATTTGCTTGATGCTTGACAAGATTGGCCTGATTGCTTCTCCTAACTTGGGCTTGATCTCTGATAAATTGTGGTTCCTTGTTTAATTAAAACTAAATAAAGGAATCATTTATTTCGTAGAAACAAAGAAATGATTTAAATGAATGCATAGAGGAATAAATACATTTAGAAATAAATATTGTTAAAGAAATAAATGTAGAAATGAATACATGTTTATATTATAAATGTATAAATATATTAATAAATAGCAAGCTGGAAAACTACATGTCATATTAATTGATTTCGCTGATGCGTTTATCCACAGCAATTGACATTTATATACCTATATAAAAAGTACAAGTTTCATGTAAATATATATATATACAGTACATGTATATCATCCTTCTCATCCTCATCAGTTCAATCAGAGTGGCTGTTTCCAGACTTGACCCTTGACCGTTGTGTAGCAGTCGTGTATTTATTTCTGAGCAGACTTCCTTATCCAGACTCCGTTATCCAGGGTGACTTGCAATTGTTACAAGTTCTCTCAGTACAAAAGTATCACATTAAAAATATCATAATACAGATATGAAAATATAAAACCAATTCAAGTAAGAGCAAAATAATAAAGCACACAGTAAACTATAAACAAGAGCAAATTAGACTAAAAGCAGAAGCAGCTCTCTTATTCCTTATCCAATGCTGCCATCGTGTGGCCATTTAGTAGAACTATTGGTTTAAAAATTATTTTTTTTATTATCAGAGCACAGATCAGTGACAAGTGGTTGCTGGTGCCCTCTGCTGTTTACAATGGGTAGTACAGTTAGTGAAATTCACAATAACATTGTTACTGTTATTATTATTTATTTCTTAGCAGACATCCAGGGCTGCTTACAATTGTTACAAGTTATCACAGTACAAAGTATCACATTATAAAACATCACATTACAAAATATCATAATACAGATAAGAGCAGATATGAAAGTACCATAAAACCAATTCAAGTAAGAGCAAAATAATAAAGCACACAGTAAATTATAAGAGCGAATTCGACTAAGAGCAGCTAAACCTGATAGTAACTATTTGCTGATATGAGTCCAGTAAGAACAGGCAGTAAGCATGATAAATGCATGAGAATGATTTCAAATAAGAGCAATTAGAGAAAACGTTTTTATTTATACACACAGTACTCTCCTGGCTATACTGTAAATATTGTTTTTGCTGTATTTTAAGAATGTATCTGAAATGTCTACTTTTGCACAGGGGTTAAGGTGAATACGACTCATTTCAAAGGGCAACTGAGCTGATAGATAGATAGATAGATAGATAGATAGATAGATAGATAGATAGATAAGAATAAACAGTTCTAGTAAATGTCACACGATGGCAGCATTGTATAAGGAATAGCAAGAGCTGCGTTCAGCCAGTCTCCATAAGAAAGATTACAAAGCGAGAGGAAGCCCCATTCGGCCCATCTTCCTCGTTTGGTTGTTAGTAGCTTATTGATCCCAGAATCTCATCAAACAGCTTCTTGAATGATCCCAGGGTGTCAGCTTCAACAACATTACTGGGGAGTTGGTTCCAGACCCTCACAATTCTCTGTGTAAAAAAAGTGCCTCCTATTTTCTGTTCTGAATGCCCCTTTATCTAATCTCCATTTGTGACCCTTGGTCCTTGTTTCTTTTTTTTTCAGGTTGAAAAAAAGTCTCCTGGGTCGAATTTGTCAATACCTTTTAGGATTTTGAATGTTTGAATCAGATCGCTGTAGTCTTCTTTTGTTCAAGACTGAATAGATTCAATTCTTTTTTAGCCTGTCTGCATACGACATGCCTTTTAAACCGGGATAATTCTGGTTGCTCTTCTTTGCACTCTTTCTAGAGCAGCAATATCCTTTTTGTAACGAGGTGACCAGAACTGAACACAATATTCTAGGTGAGGTCTTACTAATGCATTGTAAAGTTTTAACATTACTTCCCTTGATTTAAATTCAACACTTCTCACAATATATCCGAGCATCTTGTTGGCCTTTTTTATAGCTTCCCCACATTGTCTAGATGAAGACATTTCTGAGTCAACATAAACTCCTAGATCTTTATCATAGATTCCTTCTTCAATTTCAGTATCTCCCATATGATATTTATAATGCACATTTTTTTTATTGCCTCGTGCAATACTTTACACTTCCCTCTATTAAATGTCATTTGCCATGTGTGTGCCCAGTTCTGAATGCTGTCTAGATCATTTTGAATGACCTTTTCTGCTTCAACAGTGTTTGCCACTCCTCCTATTTTTGTGTCGTCTGCAAATTTAACGAGTTTGTTTACTATACCAGAATCTAAATCATTAATGTAGATTAGGAATAGCAGAGGACCTAATATTTATTTGAAAGAGTATTATGCGGACTAGTGTTACATGTTTACAATCACGTATTCTACAAAAAAAAAGTCCAGAAGGACGATATTGATGAAAAAAACGCCCCCACACGAGCATTGGTTTGCCCCGCGGTCTGCACTATTATCAGCGATGTGTGTGCAACAGAAGCTGCTGGTAGATTACAAAAAACATCAATTAAACTGAGGCTAGGTAGTTGTGATCTTAGTATGTTTTATTCTTTATTAATTAAATTATATTCATTGAAAAAGGCAAGAGAACCAGATTGTTATTATTGTTTTGGTTTAATATAATATAGTAGGCTAATGTTCCTATTGAAGTAGGCTACAATATATTTTGTTGTGTACTACTCTAATCAAACCAAGTAGTGTTTGAAGATGCTTGTATCGTTCATGACGTTTTTCTAATCAAGTAAGCTTATTTGTGTATAAAAAACGAGAATAGAGTTGCAGCCAGTGTCATCTTACTTAAAGGCGCTCAAGCTGAAATCGTAAAGTAATTTAAAAGTCGGCTACAAACGTGGCAGCGGACTGTCTCTCTTTAACACGCACGCAAGAACTTGCAGACTTGATGCAACTGTGTTGAGATTTTAAAAAGAAAGCGTTTTATGAGATTTTTAACTATAGGTACCGGCACTATGACTGAAGCTCAGACACAAATGAATCACTACGCTGTAGTGACGTGGCATGTTGCTTTGAAACCACGCCCACTATAGTGCTTCAGTGGCGGTACAGCCTTTCACACAGGCAGTTAAGACGCTTCAGTGCCGTCTCTGAACCACCTGGTGAGGTGCTTCAGAGACGGTATAAAATATGCCGGTATTGCTGTGGCGGTATAAGCAATTCACACAGACCTTCAAGCCGCTACAGTGGCGGTTCTGAACCGTCATAACTCCTCTGTGTGAAAGCACTTAGAATACCTGGCCAGGTTAAGTTAATTCTCTATTCAATTGCTAAGTAAGTAATTTATTGCTCGTTTATAAAGTCGGCCTTTCAGATTCATAAGGTAAAATTAGGTGAAGCTATATCAATTTACTGTCAGTTTTTGGTAAGGGGTTTATCTCTGCACTGGTCTCTCTCTCTCTCTCTCTCTCTCTCTCTCGTTTTAACTGAATGATCTTTTCCTTAATTTCCACATGGAAATTCTAATTAGATTCAGGTGTTTTGCTAATTGCCTTGGCAAAGGGCTTGTTGAGCTTGATTAATCATTATGTCTTTAAGTGTCTTAATTGGGAGCTCTTTAAATATGGCTATTACTTCCTGTGACGGGGGAGTGGGTTCCTTTTTCTGGGGTGATTCTTTTTCGGGGTGTGGTTTTTGTGGATGCAGAGCGTTTGGAGGAAGGAGCAGGGTTTTTTTGAAGAGGAAGGTTGCTGGTCTGTAAAGGAGAGACCGGGAAGCAATAATCTTTTGGTTGTTAGAAACAGAGTGATTTCTCTAATCTGCCATTTTCCAGTTTGAAAGTAACCAGTTATCTAATCTCCTGCCAAATTGAAGCTATCCACATCATTCAAATGGTTTATTTTTATCCTAAGAGCAACAGCGGTGACTAATCCATTTCTTATCCAAATCATCACTTTTTGTCTCCTTACCTGGTTGGAAACTCCAAGCTCTACAGGACCCAGGAGGAACCGGGTGAGATCCCCTGATGGGGAGGAATCTCTAATTTATTTGCTGCTGGATTATCTGTTCTGTTCTGACTGTTTGTTCGGGATTATTATCCT
>CM072694.1:7001197-7055164 GCA_036884735.1 Huso huso | reverse complement strand
CAGTTCAGAGACAGTATCAACAACTTGTTGGATGTTGTTGCGCTGTTTTGGGCGATCGAGCTGGCTCATGACATCCAGTTCACAAACTAGATTTATTAACGTGGAGGGCAGACACGCGTTGTCTTTGGATCAGAAAAAGGATGGGAATCCATTCAGTTAGACATTTAAGCAGCAAGGGTATCCTCAAACAGCTGCTTTAATAACAAGGGCATAGCGCAGTTCATGGTAAGAGGTTTTATACAGAACTGTAAACCCACAAGAGATACAACATGACAGAGCAGACACAGCAAAAAACAATAATAAAAAAGCCGTCCGCATTATCATCATTTCCTATCCATCCTAATGTAACACAGAGCATCCTGGAGACGATCTTCCTATCCATCCTAATGTAACACAGAGCATCCTGGAGAGGATCTTCCTATCCATCCTAATGTAACACAGAGCATCCTGGAGAGGATCTTCCTATCCATCCTAATGTAACACAGAGCATCCTGGAGAGGATCTTCCTATCCATCCTAATGTAACACAGAGCATCCTGGAGACGATCTTCCTATCCATCCTAATGTAATGAAGACAATCCTGGAGAGGATCTTCCTATCCATCCTAATGTAACACAGAGCATCCTGGAGACGATCTTCCTATCCATCCTAATGTAACACTGAGCATCCTGGAGAGGATCTTCCTATCCATCCTAATGTAACACAGAGCATCCTGGAGACGATCTTCCTATCCATCCCAACATTTACAAAGCTTTGTAAAATTGACAAAGTTGATGCAGAATAAACCCCCATAACAAAGTATAAGCACACAGTTCAGAGTTCATGCAGAATAAACCCCCATAACAAAGTATAAGCACACAGTTCAGAGTTCATGCAGAATAAACCCCCATAACAAAGTATAAGCACACAGTTCAGAGTTCATGCAGAATAAACCCCCATAACAAAGTATAAGCACACAGTTCAGAGTTCAAGCAGAATAAACCACCATAACAAAGTATAAGCACACAGTTCAGAGTTCATGCAGAATAAACCCCCATAACAAAGTATAAGCACACAGTTCAGAGTTCATGCAGAATAAACCACAAGAACAAAGTATAAGCACACAGTTCAGAGTTCATGCAGAATAAACCCCCATAACAAAGTATAAGCACACAGTTCAGGTTCATGCAGAATAAACCCCCATAACAAAGTATAAGCACACAGTTCAGAGTTCATGCAGAATAAACCACCATAACAAAGTATAAACACACAGTTCAGAGTTCATGCAGAATAAACCCCATAACAAAGTATAAGCACACAGTTCAGAGTTCATTGCAGAATAAACCCCCATAACAAAGTATAAGCACACAGTTCAGAGTTCATGCAGAATAAACCACCATAACAAAGTATAAGCACACAGTTCAGAGTTCATGCAGAATAAACCCCCCCATAACAAAGTATAAGCACACAGTTCAGAGTTCATGCAGAATAAACCCCCATAACAAAGTATAAGCACACAGTTCAGAGTTCATGCAGAATAAACCCCCATAACAAAGTATAAGCACACAGTTCAGAGTTCATACAGAATAAACCCCCATAACAAAGTATAAGCACACAGTTCAGAGTTCATGCAGAATAAACCACCATAACAAAGTATAAGCACACAGTTCAGAGTTCATGCAGAATAAACCCCCCATAACAAAGTATAAGCACACAGTTCAGAGTTCATGCAGAATAAACCCCCATAACAAAGTATAAGCACACAGTTCAGAGTTCATGCAGAATAAACCACCATAACAAAGTATAAAGCACACAGTTCAGAGTTCATGCAGAATAAACCCCCATAACAAAGTATAAGCACACAGTTCAGAGTTCATGCAGAATAAACCCCCATAACAAAGTATAAGCACACAGTTCAGAGTTCATGCAGAATAAACCACCATAACAAAGTATAAGCACACAGTTCAGAGTTCATGCAGAATAAACCCCCATAACAAAGTATAAGCACACAGTTCAGAGTTCATGCAGAATAAACCCCCATAACAAAGTATAAGCACACAGTTCAGAGTTCATGCAGAATAAACCACAAGAACAAAGTATAAATACATAGTTCTGAGTTTATTTGCAAAGCAAGTGTAAAATGTTGTCCATGTCACCATAAAACAAGGGTGGATACTGCATTTATTGTATATATTTTCCTCTGTATGTCTTGCAGATGTGCTGGTTATTTTCCCTGTGGAAGGGGTGTGTGTGACTGGGGCAGACACAATGAGTAGTGGAGGGCTACTGGGAGGCAGAGGTATGTATGTTGATGTCTGAGTTCAGTGCAGACAGAACTGCAGCCTGGCCACTCCTCCCCCACAATGTTTAACAAATTGACAACACATTGTGTGCTCTCAGGAAATGTGCTGCTCAATACTGATCTTATCATTGATGATTATGCAGTTTTAAAATGAACGTTATTTTGCATTAATGATCATGAGTTTGCAAAAAAAAGGTTCCTTGTTTTATATTTCCAGTTGCTTTGAAAAAAAACCCACAAAGACCTTTCTGTCAAACTGACACGGTTTTCACCTCTCAGACAACTGCTTTTTTGTAACTCCTCACCCAGTACACATAAATAATAACCAAGCACTAATTCTGAGGCAGAAACTGAGGCTGGATACAGGAAATGTATGCCTTCACATTATTATTATTATTATTATTATTATTATTATTATTAATGCTTGTAGTTTTTATTTGATTTGATCTTCATTAGAGCTGTCGTGTCGTTGAAAGGCCTCGGCACTGGTCAGAAGTGCGGTAGGTCTGCACTCCGAGTGGGGTTTACTGTACAAGGAATATTAAAGTAGGAGTTTGTTTCACTGATCTACACAACATCATCTACACTTTCAACGTAAAAGAACAATTATAGAAATATTCAAAAAAGTAATTAAAATAAAAAAACAAAAAGTCTTGATTGCATAAGTCTTCACACCCTTTGTCATAGCAAACCCAAATTAGCTCAGGTACAACAAATTGCCTTAACAAGGCACATAATAAGTTAAATAGAGCCCACCTGTGTCCAATCACAGTAGCTCAACTGATTTGAATACTCCTGGATAAAGAATCAAGCTGTTTCTGTTGTATGAAGTGAATTTGAAGCAAATGGCAAAACATGCTGAACAAGGAGCTGCCAAAAGAACTCTGGGATAAAGTTATTGAAAGGTACAGATTGGGGAAGGCTATAAAGAAACTTTCAATGTCTTTGAATATCTCTTGAGGCACTGTCAGGTCCATCACTGTAAAGTGGAAACAGGTTGGAACCACCAATCGCTGCCTCGATCAAGCCGTCCCTCCAAAGTCAGTAGCTGTGGCTTAAAAAACTGCTGAAAAATGTTCAAGGGTGTGAAGACTTTTATTATTCATAAAAATATTTTACAACTTTTAAAATATTGTAAGAATCAATTATCCTCACACAACTTGAATTGGGCTGCTAACCTTTGATAGTCACTCTGAGTGAGAGTCCGGTTCCAAAACCAGTGTTTTCTTTTCTTGTATTATTCAAGAGCAAGAGAGTCTGCAAAAAGTCTCTGTTGCAGCCGAGTTAGCAAGCAGTCTTATAGTTGAACAGACTCATTCTTACATGACCTGAGTCACATTACCTACTTCCCTAAAGTTGTTTTCCAATATTTAGAATGTTCTTCACACAACTGCATTATTGCTTCATGTTCAGAAATGGAACCTTACTTAACCGTTGATTATCTTATAGGCACTTCTGCTTTACAGGCAGCATTACAACAAAAGGTCTTTTCATAGATTCCTTCTTCAATTTCAGTATCTCCCATAATGTATTTATAATGCACATTTTATTGCCTGCATGCAGTACCTTACACTTTTCTCTATTAACCTCTTCAACTCCAGATGCAAAATGAATGTGCACTCAGGTACCAGATTTTGAAACTATTGTATCTGGCATTTTTACCTCTGAAATTGGTATAAAATAATAATATTTGGGAAAAAGTCAATACATTTATAACATTTGTATTAACCCTTTAGGCTCATGTGTACTAGATAGTCCTATTTAATAAAGCAAAACAGCCATTTTTCTGTATTTAAATTTTATTTTTGTATGAACAAGAAAAACAAACTCTCTCTCTCACTCTCTCACTCTCTCTCTCTCTCTCTCTCTCTCTGTGTGTATATATACATATATATATATATATAGATAGATAGATCTATCTATCTATCTATCTATCTATCTATCTATCTATCTATCTATCTATCTATCTATCTATATTTATGTGTGTATAGATAGATAGATAGATAGATAGGTAATGTATATGACAGGTGTGTAAAAAATTATCCTTGTGTTCAGAGTGCAGAGTTTGTAACTAAATCATAATGTGATAACATTCATAGTGCTGGCTTTTCAATATATTTATCATCATTTTGTAATATATTCGTGTTTGAAGTAATGACAAAGACTAGCTAGCACATCTTAGTCTGAAGGACAAAGATAGTAATCAATATATACATTTGAATATGTCCAAAAGCATCAACTTACTACATCCTCTAACATCACATGAACATCATAACACAGAAGCAGGGAGAAGGGAACAGCAACCATTTAACAATGTTTCACAATGGCAGTCGCACCGACTTGAAATTCATATTCAGTGTTTTATACAGTAAAACAACAAACCCACAAACCCTTCACTCTGAGCGTGGTGGGTCAATTGCAACGAGCTGCGTGCTACTACGGTTTTATCTCAGGATCACCCCCAGCTCCGTACTAATCTAGTACCAATTGTATCAAAAAAAGATCACCTGATCCCCAGCTTTAGTACTGACCACAGGATTAAGCTCTTTATTGTAGTCCGTTACCAAACAGGAGCTGAGGGGGGAGCTCAATGTGAGTGATTGCTTTCAGCTCATTATATATCTAAAGAGTTATTTTCCCTTGGAACAAGATTTATTTTTTACTCACAAAATATTTACGGAAATGTATTTACATGCAGTAAATACTAAGGCTGTATTGCATATGAATATTTTGCCATTTTTTTAAACCAAATTCACAGCGTATAACCTATTTACCTAAAACTGCACTAAAATGAATGAAGCTGCGTTATTGGATAAACAAAACTGTTAGTCCTCATTATTTAATTCACACACAAAACAAATGCATTTGTTTATAGGAGCAAAGGGTAGCCTATATAACTTAAGGTAATCAAATCAGAAATGCTAATGACATATTTCAGGTATATAAAGGCTTACGTTCTTAGTGTATCCACCTGAGGCAATCGTGGCCAGTAGTTAGATGTAAAATTATACAATGGAGCAAAAACTTCACAGAAAAAAACACTATATGAAAAGTGCGGTGGCTAAGCTGAAAATGAGTGGTTCCCATTAGTGTATGTGTTTTAAAAACATTTAGAACGTCCCTCATGCAATGAATTCAGGTATGAATGACAGCCTTTAGTAGACTCAATTCAATATCCATCCACATTATTGTATTTTAGCACCATTGTAGTCCGCGATTACAATTCACGGTTATAAGGTTTAATTACAACCCATGAAATAATCAGAATAATTGGAAGTCGTATTGGATTGAGTGTTATTTATTTTAAATAATATAGGCCTACAATGCTATAGGTTGAACAAGAAATAAACTGGTTTGGTAGCAAACGTTTTTGACTTGAAATCATTTGATATCATTCTGGTTTAGAACATAAGAACATAAGAAAGCGAGGAGGCCATTCAGCTCATCTTGCTCGTTTGGTTGTTAGTAACAATTGATCCCAGAATCTCATCAAGCAGCTTCTTGAAGGATCCCAGGGTGTCACCTTCAACAACATTACTGGGGAGTTGGTTCCAGACCCTCACAATTCTCTGTGTAAAAATTGCCTCCTATTTTCTGTTCTGAATGCCCCTTTATCTAATCTCCATTTATGACCCCTGGTCCTTTTTCTTTTTTCAAGTCAAAGTAGTCCCTGGGTTGACATTGTCTATGCCTTTTAGGATTTTGAATGTTTGAATCAGATCGCCGCGTAGTCTTCTTTATTCAAGACTGAATAGATTCAATTCTTTTAGCCTGTCTGCATATGACATGCCTTTTAAACCGAGGGTAATTCTGGTTTGCTCTTCTTTGCACTCTTTCTAGAGCAGCAATATCCTTTTTTGTAACGAGGTGACCAGAACTGAACACAATATTCTAGGTGAGGTCTTACTAATGCATTGTAGAGTTTTAACATTACTTCCCTTGATTTAAATTCAACACTTCTCACAATATATCCGAGCATCTTGTTAGCCTTTTTTTATAGCTTCCCACATTGTCTAGATGAAGACATTTCTGAGTCAACATAAAAACTCCTAGGTCTTTTCATAGTTCCTTCTTCAATTTCACTATCTCCCATATGATATTTATAATGCACATTTGTATTGCCTGCGTGCAATACTTTACACTTTTCTCTATTAAATTTAATTTGCCATGTGTCTGTCCAATTCTGAATGCTGTCTAGATCATTTTGAATGACCTTTGCTGCTGCAACAGTGTCTGCCACTCCTCCTATTTTTGTGTTGTCTGCAAATTTAACGAGTTTGCTTACTATACCAGAATCTAACTCATTAATGTAGATTAGGAATAGCAGAGGACCTAATACTGATCCTGTGGTACACCACTGATTACCTCACTCCATTTTGAGGTTTCTCCTCTAATCAGTACTTTCTGTTTTCTACCTGTTAACCACTCCCTAATCCATGTGCATGCATTTCCTTGAATCCCTACTGCGCTCAGTTTGAGAATTAATCTTTTATGCGGGACTTTGTCAAAAGCTTTCTGGAAATCTAAATAAACCATGTCGTATGCTTTGCAATTATCCATTTTCAATGTTGCATCCTCAAAAAAGTCAAGTAGGTTAGTTAGACATGATCTCCCTTTCCTAAAACTGTGCTGACTGTCTCCCAGGATACTGTTACCATATTGGTAATTTTCCATTTTTGATCTTAATATAGTTTCCATAAGTTTACATATAATAGAAGTCAGGCTTATTGGTCTGTAGTTACCTGGTTCGGTTTTGTCTCCCTTTTTGTAGATCGGTATTACGTTTGCTATTTTCCAGTCTGTCGGTACAACCCCTGTTGTAGAGACTGTTGCATGATCTTGGTTAGCAGTTTGTAAATAACTTCTTTCATTTCTTTGAGTACTATTGGGAGCCTAGACTACTGCAACTCCCTCCTGGCTGGCCTCCTAGTCCGCCACCCGTCCGCTCCAGCTCATCCAGAACTCTGCTGCCCGCCTGGTGTTCTCTCCTCGCCTCGCCCATGCCTTCTCCACTACTCCGCTCGCTCCACTGGCTCCCGATCATCGCTCGCATCCAGTTCAAGACTCTTGTACTAGCCTACAGATGCCTTGACCAGACTGCACCCAGCTACCTCAGACCCTCATCTCTCCCTACACCCCACTCGACTTCTCCGCTCCGCCTGCACTAGAAGACTGGCTCTACCTCCACTCGCTCCCCTGCCTCAGAGCCCCCTCCTTCTCCACCCTCGCTCCGCAGTGGTGGAATGACCTTCCTACAGATGTCAGGACTGCCCAGTCCTGACCACATTCAGCGCCTCCTTAAGACTCACCTCTTCAAACAGCACCTGTAGAACTCCTCTGTTTGTATCCTGGGACACTATCACCCTTCATGTAAATGTGCTTTATTTTGCTCTTATCTGCCCCCTATTTTACTGCATTTAATCCTGTACTTCAGAATACTGTAATCTGCCAAGTGTTTAACCTGTAGTACTTTGTATTTAATCACATCCTGATGTAACTATCACTATTTAATCATATCCTGATGTAACTATCACTATTATCTGCTGTATTATTGAATTGTGGTTTGTCACACTGAACAAAATTATTGTATTTCTTGCTCTTATTGTATTACTTGTATTGTAACACTTGAAATGTATTTGCTTACGATTGTAAGTTAAGCCCTGGATAAGGCGTCTGCTAAAAATAAATAATAATAATAATAATCTCATCCGGCCCAGGGATTTGTTTATTTTAAGAGCTCTTAGTCCCTTTAACACTTCTGCTTCTGTTATGCTAAAGTTATTTAAAATTGGATAGGAACAGGTCGACTTGTGGGGCATGTTGTCCGTGTCCTCCTTTGTAAAAACCTGTGTAAAGTAATAATTTAATATACTAAGCTATTTTTTTTTTCCTTAAGTCTGTGATTTTGCCGTTTGTGTCTCTTAGACATTTAACCTCCTCTCTTGCTGTTATAATATTGGAAAAACGTTTTGGAATTGGTTTTAGCCCCTTAGCAATATTCATTTCTGTCTCTCTCTTGGCCTTTCTAACTTCCTTCTTGACTTGTGTTTGCAGTTCCAAACAGGAGGAGTGGCAAACACTGTTGCAGCAGCAAAGGTCATTCAAAATGATCTCGACAGCATTCAGAACTGGGCAGACACATGGCAAATGACATTTAATAGAGGAAAGTGGAAGGTGCTGCACGCAATACATTTCTCCCCTTCCTTTCTGTATTGGTTAATTGTGGTTAATTCTAGTTTTTTATTTTATTTAACATCGCTGAGTCCCTTGTCCCTCTGGATTGCAACCACAATGTAGAAACATCTAGAGAATGGATGGGAATGGTTAATAAACATCACTGCTGTTTCTCTTGAAGCGTGTTTATTTATTTCTAATACTGGACCCTGTCTTAATACTGTATCACATTCTGAATATGAATATAGCTGAGTTATTAATTGTAGGTAATACTTAGAATACCAGATACACATTTACCATTAAAAAGCAATCCATGTGATTTCTTTACCAGTCGTTCATTATTTTGTGTATCAGCCTCCACACAAAGCCCGGCGCAGTCGGTATACTGTAATGATGCTGCAGTCAGTCTGCCCGGACTGCACCTGAACCATCTTAAAAACACGAAGCCTCCAATAAGCTCATTTGTAAAAGTTAGTAAAGAATGGCGCTATAATCTAAGGAAGCTGAATGTGAACTCCTAGCTGGAGCAATGAGAGAGGGAGATAGGGGCGGGGCAGAGAAGGAGGGGAGGCAGCTGCTAGGCAACGGCTCCTGAACATTCCACTCCGCTGAGCAGAGACCGTTATCTCTCTTAACTAGATTTAACATTTTGCTAAATATTTAACTGGCATCTAAATCTGGAGTTTGTATGCAAATGAGCTCCACCAGCTTTGACCTTTCACGCAATTTGATTGGCTCTTGTAATGTTGAAATTTGCATATTTACCAATTAGCATAACATAAGTGCATAGCATAAGTGTGTGTGCGTGTCAATACCTGTGTCTGTGTGTCAGTACGTGTGTGTGTGTGTGTGCATGTGTATGAGTGTCAGTACCTGTGTGTGTGTGCGAGTGTCAGAGTGTGTGTGTGTGTGTGTGTGTCTCAGTGTGTGTTTCTCTGTGTCTGTCTCAGTGTGTGTGTGTCTCAGTGTGTGTCTCAGTGTGTGTGTATCTCAGTGAGTGTGTGTGTGTCTCAGTTTGTGTGTGTGTCTCAGTGTGTGTGTATCTCAGTGTGTGTGAGTGTGTCTCAGTGTGTGTGTGTCAGTGTGTGTGAGTGTGTGTCTCAGTCACTTCAAGTCATACAAGGAGCATTTCAAGTGGAGCGAAGCAATCAAAAAAAGGCGCCAAGTTAGAAGGAAGAATTGTGTGAATCTTGGGCTAGCACCTTTCAAGTGTGCCTATTTGTGATGCTTGACAAGATTGGCCTAATTGCTTCTCCCTAACTTGGGCTTTTTTGTGTTTGATATCACCCCTTTAAGCGGCTGTTGCATTTTCTAACTTGTTTATTTACATTGACAATGTTTGTCATGGGATTGAGAGGAGTTAGAAAAGCGTGTTTTTTAAACGACCGAGTCTCTATACAGCTCCAAGAGTTTAGCTGTTTTCACCATGTTGCAAATTACCATCTGTACCAAAAGACGAAATCTTACATCAAATTATTATCTATAAAAAAGACTGAAACACTCTTACATCAAATGTGATTATATAAATATATATATATATATATACAGTACATGTATATCATCCTCCTCCTCATCCTCATCAGTTCAATCAGGGTGGCTGTTTCCAGACTTGACCCTTGACCGTTGTGTAGCAGTCGTATTTATTTCTTAGCAGACTTCCTTATCCTGACTCCGTTATCCAGGGTGACTTGCAATTGTTAGAAATTCTCTCAGTACAAAGTAACACATTAAAAAATATTATGATACAGATATGAAAGTTTAAAATCAATTCAAGTAAGAGGAAAATAATAAAGCATACAGTAAACTATAAACAAGAGCAAATTCGACTAAAAGCAGAACGCAGCTCTCGCTATTCCTTATCCAATGCTGCCATCGTGTGGCCATTTATTAGAACTGTTGGTTTATTATTATTATTATTATTATTTTTTTATTATCAGAGCACAGCTCAGTGACAAGCGGTTGCTGGTTCCCTCTGCTGTTTACAATGGGTAGTACAGGTAAAGAAATTCACAATGACATTGTTACTGTTATTATTTATTTCTTAGCAGACATCCAGGGCTGCTTACAATTGTTACAAATGATCACAGTACAAAGTATCCCATTATAAAACATCACATTACAGAATATTATAATACAGATAAGAGCAGATATGAAAGTACCATAAAATCAATTCAAGTAAGAGCAAGATAATAAAGCGCACAGTAAATTATAAGAGTGAATTCGACTAAGAGCAGCTAAACCTGATAGTAACTATTTGCTGATATGAGTCCCTTAGGAACAGGCAGTAAGCATGATAAATACATGAGAATGATTTCAAATAAAACAATTACAGAAAACGTTATTATTTATACACACAG
This sequence comes from Huso huso, assembly GCA_036884735.1. NCBI lineage: Eukaryota > Metazoa > Chordata > Actinopteri > Acipenseriformes > Acipenseridae > Huso > Huso huso. The sequence goes on along the minus strand of CM072694.1, from coordinate 7,044,353 downwards.
TACTCTCCTGGCTATCCTGTAAATATTGTTTTGCTGTATTTTAAGAATGTATCTGAAATGTCTATTTTTGCACAGGGGTTAAGGTTATTACGAGTCATTTCAAAGGGCAACTGAGCTTCTAGATAGATAGATAGATAGATAGATAGATAGATAGATAGATAGATAAGAACAAACAGTTCTAGTAAATGTCCACACGGTGGCAGCATTGTATAAGGAATAAGAACATCAGAAAGTTTACCAGCGAGGAGAGGCCCCATTCAGCCCATCTTGCTTTCGTTTGGTTGTTAGTAGCATTGATCCCAGAATCTCATCAAGCAGCTTCTTGAAGGATCCCAGGGTGTCAGCTTCAACAACATTACTGGAGAGTTGGTTCCATACCCTCACAATTCTCTGTGTAAAAAAAAGTGCCTCCTATTTTCTGTTCTGAATGCCCCTTTATCGAATCTCCATTTGTGACCCCTGGTCCTTGTTTCTTTTCAGGTTGAAAAAAAGTCCCCGGGTCGACATTGTCAATACCTTTTTAGGATTTTGAAAGCTTGAATCAGATCGCCCATAGTCTTCTTTGTTCAAGACTGAATAGATTCAATTCTTTTAGCCTGTCTGCATACGACATGCCTTTTAAACCCGGGATAATTCTGGTTGCTCTTCTTTGCACTCTTTCTAGAGCAGCAATATCCTTTTTGTAACGAGGTGACCAGAACTGAACACAATATTCTAGGTGAGGTGTTACTAATGCATTGTAAAGTTTTAACATTACTTCCCTTGATTTAAATTCAACACTTCTCACAATATATCCGAGCATCTTGTTGGCCTTTTCTTATAGCTTCCCCACATTGTCTAGATGAAGACATTTCTGAGTCAACATAAACTCCTAGGTCTTTTTCATAGTTCCCTTCTTCAATTTCAGTATCTCCCATATGATATTTATAATGCACATTGGGATCAGTATTAGGTCCTCTGCTATTCATAATCTACATTAATGATTTAGATTCTGGTATAGTATGCAAACTTGTTAAATTTGCAGACAACCCAAAAATAGGAGGAGTGGCAAACACTGTTGCAGCAGCAAAGGTCATTCAAAATGATCTAGGCAACATTCAGAACTGGGCAGACACATGGCAAATGACATTTAATAGAGGAAAGTGGAAGGTACTGCACGCAGGCAATACATTTCTCCCCCCTTCCTTTCTATATTGGTTAATTGTGGGCTCTAGTTTTTTTTTTTAACATCGCTTGTCCCTTGTCCCCGTGGATTGCAACCACAATGTAGAAACATCTAGAGAATGGATGGGAATGGTTGATAAACATCCCTGCTGTTTCTCTTAAAGCGTGTTTATTTATTTCTAATACTGGACCCTATCTTAATACTGTATTACATTCTGAATATGAATATAGCGAGTTATTAATTGTAGATAATACTTAGAATAGCAGATACATTTTTAGCATTAAAAAGCAATCCATGTGATTTCTTTACCAGTCGTTCATTATTTTGTGTATCAGCCTCCACACAAAGCCGGCGCAGTCGGGTATACTGTAATGATGCTCCAGTCAGTCTGCCCGGACTGCACCTGAACCATCTTAAAACACGAAGCCTCAATAAGCTCATTTGTAAAGTTAGTAAAGAATGGCGCTATATAATCTAAGGAAGCTGAATGTGAACTCCTAGCTGGAGCAAGAGAGAGGGAGAGGGGGGGGGCAGAGAAGGAGGCGGAGGCGCTGCTAGGCAACCGGCTCCTGAACATTCCACTCCGCTGAGCAGAGACCGTTAGGATTTAAAAAATCACGAAAGTTCCGAGCGCCCGTTAGTATGGGCTGCCAGAAATGAGGAGAAAATAAATACAGCTTTTTTTAAATGTGTGCATTCAGATATCATTTAGAAATCTAGTTACAAGATTTAGGAGTTAGCTAAATATTTAAATAAATCTTAAATCTATTAGCTAGATTTAACATTTAACTAAATATTTAAATACATCTTAAATCTCTTAACTAGATTTAACATTTAGCTAAATATTTAAATAAATCTTAAATCTCTTAACTAGATTTAACATTTGTGTGTGCGTGTGTGTCAGTACCTGTGTGTGTGTGTGTGTGTATCAATACGTGTGTGTGTCAGTACCTGTGTGTGTCTGTGTCAGTACCTGTGTATGAGTGTGTGTCAGTGTGTGTGTGTCTCAGTGTGTGTGTCTCAGTGTGTGTGTGTGTGTGTCTCAGTGTGTGTCTCAGTGTGTGTGTGTGTGTGTGTCTCAGTGTGTGTCAGTACCTGTGTGTGTGTGTGTCACTACCTGTTTGTGTCACTATCTGTGTGTGTGTGTGTGTCTCAGTGTGAGTGTCTTAGTGTGTGTGTCTCAGTGTGTGTGTGTGTGTCTCAGGGTGTGTGTGTTTGTCAGTACCTGTGTTTGTGTGTGCGGGTCACTACCTGTGTGTGTGTCTGTGTCAGTACCTGTGTGTGTGTGTGTGTGGGTGTGGGTCAGTACCTGTGTGTGTGTTTCAGTACCTGTGTCTGTGTGTCAGAACCTGTGTGTGTGTGTCAGTACCTGTGTGTGTGTGCGCAGATCAGTACCTGTGTGTGTGTGTGGGGGGGTCAGTACCTGTGTTTGTGTGCGGGTCACTACCTGTGTGTGTGTGTGTGTGTGTCTGTGTGTGTTTGTGTCTGTACCTGTGTGTGCGTGTCAGTACCTGTGTGTGTGCGCAGGTCAGTACCTGTGTGTGTGTGGGTCACTACCTGTGTGTGTGGGTGTGTTTCAGTACCTGTGTCTGTGTGTCAGAACCTGTGTGTGTGTGTGTGCGTGCGCATGCGTGCGTCAGTACCTGTGTGTCTCTGGGAGATATATTTTTTGTCTCAAGTCCCCTCCCGCGCTCCGTTCATAACTGATGGAAAACTAAAACAGCTCCTCAGAACTATTCATGACGAGGGACATGTTAATAAAAACATAAACCATGGCGATTGTGTTGATAAAGATATCGCAGGAATAAGTCCAGGCAGCAGAACGCCAGGGAAAGCGACGCGTTGTGTTTTAAACCTGTCAGCGAGCCCGGCTCTGAAGAACAACAAAACACAAAACAAGAGAGCATACATCGAGGGCCTGTCAAATTTGAAAATTCATTTATTACATTTCTCTTCATAGAATCCTCTGTAAGGTTAACATACAACCAGTCATATACAGAACAATAGATTTTGATCATTTACTCTAGTTATTGATAAAAAAAAAAAAATTGTAATATTTGTAAAACTTCCATCCTTTCCACAAGTCTCAAAACACCTGAACCGTGCCGTCTGAAGATATCCCTGTGTCTCTATCAGATGAATCTATAACAGCACAGCAGCTCAAATTAAAATGTGCATCGCTGCCCGAACCCAGAGACTGTCTATCACATGTCTGCAAACCTCAAGCCTAGAGGCCGTCCCAAACAGCTAAATATTTAACTAAATATTAAATCTCTTAGCTAGATTGAACATTTAGCTAAATATTTAAATAAATCTTAAATCTCTTAGGTAGATTTAACATTTAGTTAAATATTTAAATTGCCGCTAAATCTGGAGTTTGTATGCAAATGAGCTCCGCCCGCTTTGAGATTTCACGCGATTTGATTGGCTCTTGTAATGTTGAAATATGCATATCTACCAATTAGCAACACATAAGTGTGTGTGTGTTTGTCAGTACCTGTGTGTGTGTGTGTGTGTGCGTTCAGCCTTGTTGACCCCTGTGTGTGTGTGTGTGTGTGTGTGTGTGTGTGTGTGTGTGCGTTCAGCCTTGTTGACCCCTGTGTGTGTGTGTGTTCAGCCTTGTTGACCCCTGTGTGTGTGTGTGTTCAGCCTTGTTGACCCCTGTGTGTGTGTGTGTGTGTTCAGCCTTGTTGATCCCTGTGTGTGTGTGTGTTCAGCCTTGTTGATCCGTGTGTGTGTGTGTGTGTTCAGCCTTGTTGATCCCTGTGTGTGTGTGTGTTTCAGCCTTGTTGATCCCTGTGTGTGTGTGCGTTCAGCCTTGTTGATCCCTGTGTGTGTGTGTGTTCAGCCTTGTTGACCCCTGTGTGTGTGTGTGTGTGTGTTTCAGCCTTGTTGACCCCTGTGTGTGTGTGTGTGTGTGTGTTTCAGCCTTGTTGACCCCTGTGTGTGTGTGTTCAGCCTTGTTGACCCCTGTGTGTGTGTGTGTGTGTTCAGCCTTGTTGACCCCTGTGTGTGTGTGTGTGTTCAGCCTTGTTGATCCCTGTGTGTGTGTGTGTGTTCAGCCTTGTTGATCCCTGTGTGTGTGTGTGTGTTCAGCCTTGTTGACCCCTGTGTGTGTGTGTGTGTGTGTGTGTGTGTTCAGCCTTGTTGACCCCTGTGTGTGTGTGTGTTCAGCCTTGTTGACCCCTGTGTGTGTGTGTGTGTATGTGTGTGTTAGGCCTTGTTGATCCCTGTGTGTATGTGTGTGTTCAGCCTTGTTGATTCCTGTGTGTGTGTGTGTGTGTGTGTGTTCAGCCTTGTTGATTCCTGTGTGTGTGTGTGTGTGTGTTTTCAGCCTTGTTGACCCCTGTGTGTGTGTGTGTGTGTGTGTGTTCAGCCTTGTTGACCCCTGTGTGTGTGTGTGTTCAGCCTTGTTGACCCCTGTGTGTCTCTCTGTGTTTCAGGTACCGGCGTTGGAAGCTGGGGGAGGATATCCATCTGATCGTTCGCTGTGAACACGATGGTGTGATGACCGGAGCCAACGGGGAAGTGTCCTTCATCAACGTCAAGACCCTCAACGAGTGGGACTCCAGGGTAGGGACCCCTTTCAATACCTTTAATCACAGCTTCAATCCGAGGAAACCCCACACCACTGATACAGGGGAACCCCAGAGAGAGACCGCTTTCAATACCTTTAATCACAGCTTCAACACGAGGAAACCCCACACCACTGATACAGGGGAACCCCAGAGAGAGACCGCTTTCAATACCTTTAATCACAGCTTCAACACGAGGAAACCCCACACCACTGATACAGGGGAACCCCAGAGAGAGACCGCTTTCAATACCTTTAATCACAGCTTCAACACGAGGAAATGTGGGGAAGCTATAAAAAAGGCCAACGAGATGCTCGGATATATTGTGAGAAGTGTTGAATTTAAATCAAGGGAAGTAATGTGCAAAGAAGAGCAACCAGAATTATCCCGGGTTTAAAAGGCATGTCGTATGCAGACAGGCTCAAAGAATTTAATCTGTTCAGTCTTGAACAAAAAGACTACTGTGGCGATCTGATTGAAGCATTCAAAATCCTAAAAGGTATTGACAATGTCGACCCAGGGGACTTTTTCAACCTGATAAAAGAAACAAGGACCAGGGGTCAGAAATGGAGATTAGATAAAGGGGCATTCAGAACAGAAAATAGGAGGCACTTTTTTACACAGAGAATTGTGAGGGTCTGGAACCAACTCCCCAGTAATGTTGTTGAAGCTGACACCCTGGGATCCTTCAAGAAGCTGCTTGATGAGATTCTGGGATCAATAAGCTACTAACAACCAAACGAGCAAGATGGGCTGAATGGGGCCTCCTCTCGTTTGTAAACTTTCTTATGTTCTGCCTCTGTTCTGCTAAAGTTATTTAAAATTGGATAGGAACAGGTCGACATGTGGGGCATGTTGTCCGTGTCCTCCTTTGTAAAAACCTGTGAAAAGTAATCATTTAATATACTACTATTTTTTTTCCTTAGTCTGTGATTTTGCCGTTTGTGTCTCTTAGACATTTAACCTCCTCTCTTACTGTTATAATATTGGAAAAACATTTTTGAAATTGGTTTTAGCCCCTTAGCAATGTTCATTTCTGTCTCTCTCTTGGCCTTTCTAACTTCCTTTTTGACTTGTGTTTGCAGTTCAAACAGGAGGAGTGGCAAACACTGTTGCAGCAGCAAAGGTCATTCAAAATGATCTCGACAGCATTCAGAACTGGGCAGACACATGGCAAATGACATTTAATAGAGGAAAGTGGAAGGTGCTGCACGCAGGCAATACATTTCTCCCCCTTCCTTTCTATATTGGTTAATTGTGGGCTCTAGGTTTTTTATTTAACATCGCTGAGTCCCTTGTCCCTGTGGATTGCAACCACAATGTAGAAATATATAGAGAATGGATGGGAATGGTTAATAAACATCACTGCTGTTTCTCTTAAAGCGTGTTTATTTATTTCTAATACTGGACCCTGTCTTAATACTGTATCACATTCTGAATATGAATATAGCTGAGTTATTAATTGTAGATAATACTTAGAATACCAGATCCATATTTAGCATTAAAAGCAATCCATGTGATTTCTTTACCAGTCGTTCATTATTTTGTGTATCAGCCTCCACAAAAGCCGGCGCGCAGTGCGGTATACTGTAATGATGCTGCAGTCAGTCTGCCGGACTGCACCTGAACCATCTTAAAAACACGAAGCCTCCAATAAGCTCATTTGTAAAGTTAGTAAAGAATGGCGCTATATAATCTAAGGAAGCTGAATGTGAACTCCTAGCTGGAGCAACGAGAGAGGGAGAGAGGGGGCGGGGCAGAGAAGGAGGCGGAGATGCTGCTAGGCAACCGGCTCCTGAACATTCCACTCCGCTGAGCAGAGACCGTTAGGATTTAAAAATGCGAAAGTTCCGAGCGGCGTCAGGCGCTTCGTTTAATTAACACACCGTTGCTAGCATTTTAATTTGGAAGATAAACATATTTTAAATACTCAAATAGCACTGTATTAAAAAACACTTCAGTTCCAGACCGTTTCCCAACAAATAAAAGAAGGTGCGTATTTATAATAAGTATATTTGTTATGATATTAAGAGTAAACGAATGTGCTACAGTTTGGTGTATAATGTATTTATTTATAAAATGTTGTAGTGTTATTTATTTATTTATTAATATTGTATTGTTTTCACAAAATAACATCCATACATTATCAGTTCACCTGCTGGTGTAATCAAATCACAAATATGAGTCAGTAATTCATACATAGACACGGGGGGCGTGACTATGACTAAAGGGGCAGTTCTGTAAAAAACAAAAAAAGCTAAATAAATAACTGTTAACAAACACATTGTTAAAAGTCGGAGTGTAAGCGCAGCTCTGCAACATACAATGCCAAATCAAACACGTCAATGGGCTTGCAGGTTAAAAGAGCTATGCACACCGGACGCGAGCAAAAATAATGAAAACTATTGATTTAAACTGAGTAATGCACAACACAAGCGAAGCAAGCGGCATGAATGAAGCGAGCAAATACAGAAACACATTTGTTTTATTTGTATTTTGCTACGCGCTGTTCGCATCGCAATGGACCAATCAGAAATAAGGTCAAAGGTAGCGGCTGTCAGACAAAGAGTGCGTTCACGAGACGCAGACTTTGCTAAGTCTGCGCAGATTCTGTAAAGATTCTGAAAATTCATTGGCTACTTGCTCCGATTCTGTGCAGAATGGCGAAAGTGTGCATGGCGTGAACGCACCCTGTCTGTCTTGCTCAGGCAACATTACCACAGAAATAAAAAATCGACATCAATTTAATTATTAAAGTCAAAAAATATAATGTTCTTTATGAGCCAGTGTCTGATTAAAAATACAATGAAAAGAAGGACGCCACATGTCAAGAAATAGCAGAACAATTGAAAATTGACGGTATGTCTATCTCTCGACGTCCGAGTCCTGCCTTGTTTCTCTCTCCTGCCTTTCTTTCTGCCTCTAATCAGTTATTTACAGGTGTTTTTATACCCTACTCATCTCTCTCTCTCAATTAATCTGTGCCGAATGAGCATAACAGACACTTCACCTATAACAACGGTGCCATCTCATTATACAATTAGTCCATCACAATGCTGCAAGCAAACTACAATTCCCAAAATCCCTTGCCTGTGTCTGTAGTCCCATGTGTGATGCCATAGGTCTGCCTGCCTCTGAGTTGTGATTACACAGGCATATTCTGCTGATTAGATTTCTTCTTGCTTTGACATGTTACTTTCAGTATGCAAATGTAGGGTGAAATTATCAACACTCCTTATATATATACCCTGTTCCAGCATCACAAAAAGTGTGTAGATTTATATGGGACGAATATGTTTGTTTTTTGTTATGAATGCAAGTTTTTATTTATTTTGTTCACTATGGTTCATACGTCTCTTACTGGAAGTAGTCCCTGGTGTGAGCCCCAAGTGAGGTATTAGCAAACCGGTACTTAACAACATGTAGGCACTGGTTTCCCCTATGGGGGGATCTTTAAATCCATGCACCAGTCGGAATCGGAAGTTACATTGTTTGGGTTGCTTGGAGAAAAAGACACGAGAAAACAGAAAGAATATAAGGTAGACAGAGTAAGAGAGCGGTGAGTTAGTGGAATTGAATTCACTGCACCCTCTGGGAACCCCGTGTGTGGTTCGGGGGTGTGTAATGTGTTTATATTATATAGAGGAGCGGGAGTTTGATGCGAGACTCGAGCAGACACAGCAGGCGCATTCATTATTATTAAAGCTGCTCGCAGACTCTCCGCGCCGTCCTCTGAGCGCTTTTGAAACAGACTGAGTTCGGATCGGTTTGTATTCATGTTGGGTTAATCAGAGATGAGTATATCGGCGGCTCGTCTGTAGTACTACAGGAGATTTGAATCGCACAGTTTGTCCCGCTCTGTGCAGCGCTGTCCCGTTTGTAACGCTGTGCATGAACTGCATTGTGTTAAACTGTCAGGTGTCCTCCTGTACTGTACGTGCATCGGCGTGGTTAATAATAATAATAATAACAACACAATGACCGATGCTTTCTATACGATCGCAATGTGCTGTGTGTCAAGAAGGGCTACCAGATATCACTATCTCCATAGTTATACTACATTTATATTAACTCTGTATTGCTATGAATTGTAATGTGTTCAAGTAAAGGATTGAGCAGTATGAATTATTTTCACTATATTCTGTGTTGGTTGGCAGTTCTAAGATTTGTTTTTGTTTACAATGAGAAATGGATCAATCGGAAGCAGAGATGGAGTCTCGAGGCCACATTTTAAGGTCAAGGTCTTGGTCTCGGTCTCAGCACGTCGGGTCTTGGTCTGGGTCTTGGGCTCGCATGTCTGGTCTGGGTCTCCGGCTCGGGTCTGCCTGGTCTGGGTCTTGGTTTCGGCATGTCGGGTTGGGTCTGGTCTTGGTCTTGATAGCAGACAGCACACAGATTGGTCTCATTCATAAACATTCAAGATTATTTTATTTCCTCTTTTATCATATATCCTTTTTTATCCATCAAAATTCACTCACATGGGGCTCCCGAGTGGCGCATCGAGTAAAGGCGCTCCGCGTGGAGTGCAGGATGTGCCCTATAGTCTGGTAATAGCGAGTTCGAGTCCAGGCTATTCCTTTGCCAACCGTGGACAGGAGCTCCCAGGGGAGGTGCTCAATTGGCCGAGCGCCGCCTAGGGGGAGGGAGGTTTTAGGTCGGCAAGGGTGTCCTCGGCTCACCGCGCACCAGCGACCCCTGTAGTCTGGCCGGGCGCCTGCGGGCTTGCCTGTAGGCTAGTACAAGAGTCTTGAACTGGATGCGAGTGGTGATCGGGAGCCAGTGGAGCGAGCGGAGTAGTGGAGTGGCGTGGGCAAAGCGAGGCAGAGAGAACACCAGGCGGACAGCAGAGTTGTGGATGAGCTGGAGGCGGACGGGTGGCGGACGCCTTGGGGAGGCCAGCCAGGAGTGAGTTGCAGTAGTCTAGGCGGGGAGTACCAGGGCCTGGACCAGGAGCTGGGTAGCATAGTTGGTGAGGAAGGGGTGGATTCTTGGATGTTGCTCAGGAAGAATCGGCAAGTGCGTGCCAGAGTGGAGATGTGCTGGGAATAAGAGAGGCAGGGGTCCAGGGTGACTCCAAGGTTCTTAGCTGAGGAAGAGGGAGAGAGTGTGGTAGATTCAGAGGAACAGAGATAGAGAGATCAGAGGAGGGGGAGAGGAGGAAAAAAAGGAGGTCAGATTTAGAGAGGTTGAGTTTGAGGTGATGCGAGTGCATCCAGGAGGAAATAGCAGACAGACAGGTAGAGATACGGGAGGAGATGGTGGAGTCAGAGGTGGGGAAGGAGAGGAAAATCTGAGCATCATCAGCATAGAAATGGTATGAGAAACCATAGGATGCGATGAGGGGGGCCCAGGGAGCGGGTGTAGAGAGAGAACAGGAGAGGACCCAAGACTGACCCTTGGGGACTCCAGTTAAGAGAGGGTGAGGTGTGGAGGTTGCTCCACGCCCAGGTTACCTGGTAAGTGCGGTTGGAGAGGTAGGAGGAGAACCAGGCCAGAGCAGTGCCAGAGATCCCCAGGTCAGCAAGAGATGATAGTAGAATAGAGTGATCAACAGTGTCAAAGGCAGCAGAGAGGTCGAGGAGAATTAGGACAGAGGAGAGAGAGGCAGCTCGGGCACATTTAAGTGAGTTGGTGACAGACAGGAGGGCGGTTTCAGTGGAGTGAGCAGAGCGGAAGCCAGATTGGAGAGGGTCAAGCAGAGAGTGGTTGGACAGGAAAGCAGAGAGCTGGCGGTGTACAGTCCGCTCGAGGGTTTTGGAGAGGAAGGGTAGGAGGGTGACAGGACGGTAGCTCTGGATCAATTATCAGGACGATACTAGAAATGTTCTATTTCCTGTTTGAAAATCTCCCGTTTCCTGTTTGTTTGGTAGATACCATAGAATGGAATTTACACACAAGAGTGGCATGTAGCTTCCTTGTCTAAATCTCTGATAAATTGTAGTTCCTTGTTTAATTAAAAATAAAGGAATAATTAATTAGGTAGAAATAAATGATTTAAACAAATGCATAGAGGAATAAATACATTTAGAAATAAATATTTTTAAATAAATAAATGTAGAAATGAATACATGTTTATATTATAAATGTATAAATAAATTAATAAATAGCAAGCTAGAAAACTACATGTCATATTAACTGATTTCGCTGATGCGTTTATCCACAGCAATTGACATTTATATACCTATATAAAAAGTACAAGTTTCATGTATATATATATATATATATATATATATATATATATATACAGTACATGTATATTTACAATTTTTTTTTGAACTTCTTAAAGCACTATTTTTTTGTATTCAGCCGATGAAGGACTTGTAGTCCGAAACGTCCTGACAATTGATTTGTAATCAATTATTCTACCTTTTTAAGTGCATGAAATATCCTTTTCTCTTCTTTTTTCTTATTGATCATTTTGGTACACAGCCGTTTTCCTTTTTCTCAAACTTTATATATATATTGAGAGGAACGGTAGTTCCTCATACGTTAGTGTGGCAGGAATGGCTGAGGGTCTGACGTCACGGCAGAAGAAGGCACAACAAAAACAAAAAGGTAAGGTGCAGTGGCGCGTGCGCCGTTTTATTTAAAGAATCCAAAAATAAAATAAATATTTAAACAAAAGAACACTTGCTCACAGAGCAAAATAAAAGGGTAAACAAAAACAAATCACGAACACTAAATCAACAATAAATAATAAGTAGACCATACAGGTCAGGCTGGGCAGTCGCTGTCACTGTTCCTGTATGTTATTTTCTTTTAGTTTCGCTTTTAATCTCCGTCTCGCTCTCTCCGCACCTACAACACCCACCCTGAACTAGAGAGCCGCAGGCTCTTTATAACAGGTGACCATCTCCCGATTAGCAACAAATTAAATCACCTAATTAATTCGGGAGATGGCCACCTTCTGCACGAGTTTTAATTATATACCATGTGGATGGGGCTTCCCATCCACGTTACTAAACAGTATAAAATAAACAAAACGCTACGCCCGTCAAAATACAAAACAACAACACATACGGCTCGCCGACAAAATACAATAAAATAATACAAAATAAATACACTGCACAGGGGCGGAGGGGGAGACCCCGATCTAAAAATAAACAAAACAATGTACAGGGCTGCGCGCCCTGTTACAGTTAGAAAAACTTGTGGGAAGCTGCCGAGATTTCGACAGCGAGACACGAGTGATCTGTCGCTTGCAGCCTCTGTGGAGTAGCGGTTAGAGTCCTGTTCTCCTGACTGGAGGGTTGTGAGTTCAATCCCAGCTGGGGGCCACGTTGCTGCTATACCTAGATTGATCCAGTAAAAAACCTGACTGTATAAATGTTTAATTGTATGTCACAATTGGAAGTTGGAACAATATGTGTGTTTGTTTTGTTCTTGGATGGGAGACTGTTTGGCAATACCAGGTACTGAAAACTTTTCTTTGAAGTTGTACGTGTTTAATTAACAAATAGTAGATTAAACAGCAAAAATGAGCTGATTTACTTTTAATGTATTGATGCCAGCTCGCTGCGCTCGTCTTAAATAATTCCCACCTCGCTTTGCTCGCCTTAAAAGATTCCCGGGTCGCTGGGCTCGCCGGCTACTCAATGCTGTTCAACACCACAGAGATAACACGGACATACACAAACAAGACAGCTGCTTCTGCATCCAGCGCTCAAAGAATATCACAGACATCTGCAGAGCGTTTTCAGATGTTACAGTAATAAAATAATGACTCGGATCGCATGATCGAGGAGTTTGGTGATAAAACGAGTGATCAGGAGATGATTTATCGGTATGCAGGAATATGAAGAGGTATGTGAAAAATACAGCGAACAAGGAGCGGGGCTGGAGAAGCAGTACTGAGATTCCTGTTGATATGCAGAGACTTTTAAACCTGTTTTACTGGGAATAAAATACTTTTGAACAGCGCATCTAAAATAAACTGAGCGTGTGAAAATAAATTGGATGTGACACGCCTGAGACGCGCTGAATAAACGGACCGCAAAGGGTTATTAATCGCTATTGAAACAATTGCATAAGTTATAGATGGATTTATTTCACGCATCCACCCGCTGTTTTAATTGCATTTGGATCATTCCAGACACCATCTGATACGCGAGCGCAACAAACTCAGCAATGCATTGATCATGAATACATTTTAAAAACACAAAACATCAAAGTCACAGCATGCATTATATTCGGGCCGGGACATTTCAATTGGATGAGAACAAGCAGAGTGTTTAGCCGCTCAGAAGCATGCTGCTCTTTCCCAGGTCATTTGCATATTTTGGGTAAACCAAGAGGCATGATGGGATGCTGGAGGCGTTATGGCAAACCCTGCTTTTCCTTTATTGTGTGCTCCCTCAATTAAACTGGTTATCGAACCCGGAGCATCTCTCATCTTTCACTTCTACTAATGAATTACTCTCCAACTCAGGGGAAACAAAACACAGATGTGTGGATTGTATTATCATGATGTGCTAGAATTTCCCTTGCGCTAAAGACTCACTGTGCTGTCTGTAGTAACTTGTATTATAACAAGGTCAAGTTTATCGAAACATACAGAGAATGGATGGGAATGGTCAATAAACATCACTGCTGTTTCTCTTAAAGCGTGTTTATTTATTTCTAATACTGGACCCTGTCTTAATACTGTATTACATTCTGAATATGAATATAGATGAGTTATTAATTATAGGTAATGCTTAGAATACCAGATACACATTTAGCATTAAAAAGCAATCCATGTGATTTCTTTACCAGTCGTTCATTATTTTGTGTATCAGCCTCCACACAAAGCCGAGCGCAGTGCGGTATACTGTAATGATGCTCCAGTCAGTGTGCCCGGACTGCACCTGAACCATCTTAAAAACACGAAGCCTCCAATAAGCTCATTTGTAAAAGTTAGTAAAGAATGGCGCTATATAATCTAAGGAAGCTGAATGTGAACTCCTAGCTGGAGCAACGAGAGAGGGAGAGAGGGGGCGGGGCAGAGAAGGAGGCGGAGACGCTGCTAGGCAACCGGCTCCTGAACATTCCACTCTGCTGAGCAGAGACCGTTAGGATTTAAAAAATGCGAAAGTTCCGAGCGCCGTTAGTATGGGCTGCCAGAAATGAGGAGAAAATAAATACAGCTTTTTATAAATGTGTGCATTCAGATATCATTTAGAAATCTAGTTACAAGATTTAACAGTTAGCTAAATATTTAAATACATCTTAAATCTCTTAACTAGATTTAACAGTTAGCTAAATATTTAAATAAATCTTAAATCTCTTAACTAGATTTAACAGTTAGATAAATATCTAAATAAATCTTAAATCTCTTAGCTAGATTTAACATTTAGTTAAATATTTAACTGGTCGCTAAATCTGAATATTTAACAATTAGCATAACATAATTGTACCTGTGTGTGTGTGTGTCTCAGTGTGTGTGTGTCTCAGTGTTTGTTTCTCAGTGCGTGAGTGTGTCTCAGTGTGTGTGTGTGTGTTTGTCTCAGTGTGTGTGCCTCGGGGTGTGTGTGTGTATGTGTGTGTGTGTGTGACTGACACACACACACGCACAAGGATCACAGAGAAGTTTGGTGCCAAACCAATTATTAGAACTGAACACAATATTCTAGGTGAGGTCTTACTAATGCATTGTAGAGTTTTAACATTACTTCCCTTGATTTAAATTCACCACTTCTCACAATATATCCAAGCATCTTGTTGGCCTTTTTTATAGCTTCCCCACATTGTTTAGATAAAGACATTTCTGAGTCAACATAAACTCCTAGGTCTTTTTCATAGATTTCTTCTTCAATTTCAGTATCTCCCATATGATATTTATAATGCACATTTTTATTGCCTGTGTGCAATACTTTACACTTTCCTCTATTAAATGTCATTTGCCATGTGTCTGCCCAGTTCTGAATGCTGTCTAGATCATTTTGAATGACCTTTTCTGCTGCACCAGTGTTTGCCAGTCCTCCTATTTTTGTGTCGTCTGCAAATTTAACGCGTTGGTGAGGTGCTTCAGAGACGCTATAAAATATGCCGGTATTGCTGTGGCGGTGTAAGCAATTCACACAGACCTATAAGCCGCTACAGTGGCGGTTCTGAACCGTCATAACTCCTCTGTGTGAAAGCACTTAGAATACCTGGCCAGGTTAAGTTAATTCTCTATTCAATTGCTAAGTAAGTAATTTATTGCTCATTTATAAGGTCGGCCTTTCAGATTCATAAGGTAAAATTAGGTGAAGCTATATCAATTTACTGTCAGTTTTGGTAAGGGGTTTATCTCTGCACTGGTCTCTCTCTCTCTCTCTCTCTCTCTCTCTCTCTCTCTCTCTCTCTCTCTCTCTCTCTCTCTCTCTCTCTCTCTCTCTCTCTCTCTCTCTCTCTCTCTCTCTCTCGTTGTTTTAACTGAATGATCTTTTCCTTAATTTCCACGTGGAAATTCTAATTAGATTCAGCTGTTTTGCTAATTTCCTTGGCAAAGGGCTTGTTGAGCTTGATTTATCACTATGTCTTTAAGTATCTTAATTGCGAGCTCTTTAAAGACGGCTATTACTTCCTGTGAAGGGGGAGTGGGTTCCTTTTTCTGGGGTGATTCTTTTTCGGGTGTGGTTTTTGTGGGTGCAGAGCGTTTGGAGGAAGGAGCAGGGTTTTTTTGAAGAGGAAGGTTGCTGGTCTGTAAAGGAGAGACCCGAAGCAATAATCTTTTGGTTGTTAGAAACAGTGTGTTTTCTCTAAGCTGCCATTTTCCAGTTTGAAAGTAACCAGTTATCTAATCTCCTGCCAAATTGAAACTATCCACATCATTCAAATGGTTTATTTTTATCCTAAGAGCAACAACGGTGACTAATCCATTTCTTATCTGAATCATCACTTTTTGTCTCCTTACCTGGTTGGAAACTCCAAGCTCTACAGGACCCAGGAGGAACCGGGTGAGATCTCCTGA
The DNA here is from genome assembly GCA_036884735.1 of Huso huso. Classification (NCBI taxonomy): domain Eukaryota; kingdom Metazoa; phylum Chordata; class Actinopteri; order Acipenseriformes; family Acipenseridae; genus Huso; species Huso huso. The sequence continues at coordinate 7,028,680 of CM072694.1, read as the reverse complement.
TGGGGAGGAATCTCTAAGTTTTTTGCTGCTGGATTATCTGTTCTGTTCTGACTGTTTGTTTGGGATTATTATCCTTTTTGTTTATTTATCAGGGTTTAACGAGCACCCCGCTCAGAAGTCTCATTTTGTTTGTTTTTTGTTTTGTGTTTAAACTGTTCTGGCTCAACTGCATTCTCAATACAGACCTGATATATAACAGCTTGGGACTTTCAAAGCATTGGCTGTTGTTGTTGTTTCATGGACATTTTGTTTTCTATAAGGACTGCCTGATGGACTCATTGGTAAACACTTTAATCAACATTGGCTATGTTAGGCTGTACATTACTGAAAGCTTTGATCTGTCCTATATGACTGGTATTGATGTGTGTTCTGGTAAACATTTTGACTGGTCCAAATGCTGTCTGATTCAAACCCATGTACACCAAATGTTTGACAGGAGGCTGTTTGGTCCAATGGTTAAAGAAAAGGGCTTGTAACTAGAAGGTCCTCGGTTCAAATCCCACCTCAGCCACTGACTCATTGTGTGACCCTGAGCAAGTCACTTCACCTCCTTGTGCTCCGTCTTTCGGGTGAGATGTAATTGTAAGTGACTCTGCAGCTGATGCATAGTTCACACACCCTAGTCTCTGTAAGTTGACTTGGATAAAGGCGTCTGCTAAATAAACTAATAATAATATGTTGAGTTTATATAAAAATAAAAATAAAAAAAAAACTACAGTATCTACCTCACCACTAATTCGCTACTACATATATTGCTCAAATGCATCTGTACCGTGAAATAATTATCGGGTTATTTGTTTAATTGGTTATTATTATTATTATTATTATTATTATTATTATTATTATTATTATTATTTCTTAGCAGAGACTTTCAATCGTAAGCAAATACATTTCAAGTGTTACAATACAAGTAATAATACAATTAAGAGCAAGATAAATACGATGGCTCGTAGCTTGTTCTCCCGTTGGAAAATGAATATATTCACGTAACTTCAGTGATCCTGTGAATTACTAGATGACGCATCGACATGAAACAGGTACTGCACCCGATTATTATCTGAAACGACCCAGTGGCATGAAATCTCAAGCAGCAGATTGATGTGGAGTGAGGGAGTCTTTTTTGGCTCTGTATATAATTATTTGTGATTTTGATATATTATCCAGCTCTGGTATTCTTTCATTTCTCATTGTGAATCCTTGTATGAAACCTTCGTCACTATTCAATAAAAGGATTGCTACGATCACGAACAACACGATATCTAACCATCCAAAATAACCGACCATCTTCACAAGAATCCAGACTCAATTCATCTCCTACCAGGATTGGAATGTAATCTAGGATTGAATTTGAATCTCGATCTTTTATAAATAAAGTTATAAATGTGTGCATTCAGATATCATTTAGAAATCTAGTTACAAGATTTAACAGTTAGCTAAATATTTAAATAAATCTTAAATCTCTTAGCTAGATTTAACATTTAGTTAAATATTTAACTGGCAGCAAACTCTGCAGTTTGTATGCAAATGAGCGTTTCACGCGATTTGATTGGCTCTTGTAATTGTGAAATTTGCATGTTTATCAATTAGCATAAAATAAGTGCATAGCATAAGTGTGTGTGCGTGTGTGTCAGTACCTGTGTGTGTGTGTGTGTGTGTGTGTTTGTCAGTACCTCCAGGGAAATCTGTGTTGTGTGAAAGGTGAATTTTTCCATTCTTTGATAAATCAGCAGAAAATATCGATACAAAACGTATAGCATTTAATATTTAGAGGAAAAAACATGCATTTGATCTCCCAAATAAAAATATACCCTTTAATTCCAGTCTAAAGTCAGCTTACTAAAGATTAATTATATATTATTATTATTATTATTATTTATTTCTTAGCAGACGCCCTTATCCAGGGCGACTTACAATTGTTACAACATATCACATTATACATTATTTCACATTATACAGATATCACATTATTTTTACATACAATTAACCATTTATACAGTTGGGTTTTTACTGGAGCAATCTAGGTAAAGTACCTTGCTCAAGGGTACAACAGCAGTGTCCCCCACTGGGGATTGAACCCACAACCCTCCGGTCAAGAGTCCAGAGCCCTAACCACTACTCCACACTGCTGCCCTTATATATATGTGTGTGTCAGTACCTGTGTGTGTGTGTCCGGGTGAGTACCTGTGTGTGTGTGTGTGTGCGTGTCAGTACCTATGTGTGTGTGCGGGTCAGTACCTCTGTGTGTGTGTTTGCACCTGTGTGTGTGAGTGTGTGTGTGTTTGAGTCTCAGTGTGTGTGGTTGCGTGTGTGTCTCTGTGTCTCAGTGTGTGTGTGTGTGTGTGTCTCAGTGTGTGTGTGTGTCAGTACCTGTGTGTGTGTGTGTCAGTGTGTGTGTCAGTGTGCTTGTGTGTGTCAGTACCTGTGTGTGTCAGTATCTTAGTGTGTGTGTGTCAGTACCTGTGTGTGTGTGTGTGTTTGTTTGTCAGTACCTGTGTGTGTGCGTGTCAGTATTTGTGTGTGTGTCAGTACCTGTGTGTGTCAGTATCTTAGTGTGTGTGTCAGTACCTGTGTGTGTGTGTGTGTTTGTTTGTCAGTACCTGTGTGTGTGCGTGTCAGTATTTGTGTGTGTGTCTGTGTCTCTGTGTGTGTGTCTCAGTGTTTCTCAGTGTGTGTGTGTGTGTCTCAGTGTGTGTGTCTCAGTGTTTCTCAGTGTGTGTGTGTGTGTCTCAGTGTGTGTGTCTCAGTGTTTCTCAGTGTGTGTGTTTGTGTCTCAGTGTGTGTGTCTGTCGCAGTCTCAGTGTGTGTGTTTGTTTCTCAGTCACTTCAAGTCATACAAAGAGCATTTCAAGTGGAGCGATAAAGTGGAGCGAAGCGATCAAAAAAAGGCGCCAAGTTAGAAGCAAGAATTGTGAATCTTGGGCCCCAGCACCTTTCCAAGTGTGCCTATTTGCTTGATGCTTGACAAGATTGGCCTAATTGCTTCTCCTAACTTGTTCTTTTGTGTTTGATATCACCCCTTTAAACGGCTGTTGCGTTTTTCTAACTTGTTTATTTACATTGACAATGTTTTTGTCGTGGGATTGAGAGGAGTTAGAAAAACGTGTTTGAAACGACCGAGAGTCTCTATACAGCTCCAAGAGTTTAGCTGTTTTCACCATGTTGCAGCGGCAAAACGAAATCACTTAGAATTACCATCTGTACCAAAAGCCTGAAACACTCTTACATCAAATGTGATTATATATATATATATATATATATATATATAAACACACAGTACATGTATATCATCCTCCTCCTCATCCTCATCATCCTCCTCATCCTCATCAGTTCAATCAGGGTTGCTGTTTCCAGACTTGACCCTTGACCGTTGTGTAGCAGTCGTATTTATTTCTTAGCAGACTTCCTTATCCAGACTCCGTTATCCAGGGTGACTTGCAATTGTTACAAGTTCTCTCAGTACAAAGTAACACATTAAAAAATATCATAATACAGATATGAAAGTATAAAATCAATTCAAGTAAGAGGAAAATAATAAAGCATACAGTAAACTATAAACAAGAGCAAATTCGACTAAAAGCAGAACGCAGCTCTCGCTATTCCTTATCCAATGCTGCCATCGTGTGGCCATTTAGTAGAACTGTTGGTTTATTAAAATATATCTTTTTTTTTTTTATTTTTTATCAGAGCACAGCTGAGTGACAAGCGGTTGCTGGTGCCCTCTGCTGTTTACAATGGGTAGTACAGGTAGTGAAATTCAGTAATGAATTACTGTTATTATTATTTGGGGCTGCTTACAATTGTTACAAGTACAAAGTATCACATTATAAAACATAACATTACAGAATATCATAATACAGATAAGAGCAGATATGAAAGTATAATAAGATCAATTCAAGTAAGAGCAAAATAATAAAGCACACAGTAAATTATAAGAGCGAATTCAACTAAGAGCAGCTAAACCTGATAGTAACTATTTGCTGATATGAGTCCAGTAAGAACAGGCAGTAAGCATGATAAATACATGAGAATGATTTCAAATAAGAGCAATTACAGAAAACGTTATTATTTATACACACAGTACTCTCCTGGGTATCCTGTAAATATTGTTTTTGCTGTGAATACGAGTCATTTCAAAGTGCAACTGAGCTGAGATAGATAGATAGATAGATAGATAGATAGATAGATAGATAGATAGATAGATACTTTACTTTTTCAAAATACCTTTATTAACTACTCACAAATCTTTAACATTACAAAGAAACACATAAAAACGAAAACATTAATACATAGTGAAATATTTACATTTTTTTTTTTTTTTTTAAATTAAATAAATAACCAACAGCAATTTACAAATAAATAATTAAATTCCCACCATCTGTCTCACAAAGTGCACCAGCAATACACCAATTCGATGAAAACATTTCCAAATCATTCACCATACTGTAATATTTAAAATCCAGTTTAATCCTACTGATAACCAGCATTCTAAAACAGTAACTGCATTGATTTCACCAACACCAGCAATATGAGCTTTTCTAGTTTTTAAAATAGAGAGCTTGGCTTGTCCTAGCAGGAAATTTGCTAGCTGACACACATATTTTTCCTTTTTGGTGTAAGCTACACCAAAGATAAAAACACACTCAGAAAATCAAGCCCAGGTCAATAAACAGGCGCCTTATGAGAACAAACAAAGGGGCTAAACGATTACAGAAAACAAAACCTATACAAAAGGGACATTTATCTGTTATTCCTGGGTCTATGATGCACAGGTAAGCATTGACAGCGATGATGGTGTGCAGGAGTCGCCACTGCAAGTCCCCTGATCTCTTGGGTAGAGGAGGTTTATACAGGCTCCTCCAGGCCGGTCTGGCCTGCTCTCCCACCTCCAACCGCCTCCAATGTGTTGTCTGGAAGTTCTTGTAACTGTCTTTTCATGACACAATTTAACACACAATTCATATAATTTTTTGCCTTCTGTATTTGCCAGGGGAGATCTGTCAACTTTTCCATTTTAGCAGGCTTACCTTCATCTTCCCACTCAAGGGGGCCAATGGGGAAATCAATAAGGAGGGAACGGGTCTCAAGTAAGGCCTGGTTCTTTGCTGAGAACCCATTTTTCAAATGTCATCCTGCTCTCTAGACAGGGCTGCTTGAATCTGACAAAGTAACCTGCCACCTACTCTCCTAGAATGTAAACCCAGAGCTAAGGACAACTGTTGTGGACTTTTCCATTTTGCTCTATTCACATCCACAACGTGTCGAAGCTTTATAACCCCAGCTTTCATCATTGATTTTGTAAACGACTGAGACTTTGTTAATTTTATTCTAAACCCAGGATTAAAATGACAGGTTCCTCAAGCAGCCAATAGAAGTCAAGAGTTCCCTCACCTCTTTTTAACCTCAGACTCTGCCATGCCCTAAGCAAACTCTGGTAAAACGGTGGCAGATTGGGCGAGTTGAACAGGGCACTATCTAGGAGGAAAAAGCTGTTTGTCCAGACCCAGCCCTCCAGCTTGATGCAGTAAAAACTGAGCTACATCAGTCCAGGAAGTTTCTCGCTGCTATACAGCAGTTTTTTACTGTTTGCAGCCTGAAAGCTTTGAGTCTACTAGACAAGTCCATCAAACCTTGCCCCTCCTTCTTCCAGCGGCAAAACAACACACACTGCCTCAACCAATGTAACCCGTCCCAGAAGAAACTTAAAAACTCTCTCTGAATTTCTTTTAAAAGATCTTTCGGAGGTTCCATACATATAAGCCTATGCCAGAGCATAGAAGCAGCTAAATTATTTATAATTAAGACCCTTCCCCGGTAAGAGATCTTTTGCAAAATCCAACGCCATTTCTGCAGGCGCCCTTTTACTTTCTCCAAACACCCCTCCCAGTTCTTCCTGACTGCCCTCTCATTCCCTAAGTATACTCCCAAATACTTTATCTCCTCTTGACTCCACTGCAAGCCACCTGGCAGAACTGGGATCCCACATCCCTTCCAATCCCCTATTAACAACCCTTCACTTTTTTGCCAGTTTATTTTGGCTGAAGAAATTGCTTCAAAACATTTCTGACTTTCATACAATTTGTCAACATCTGCTTGACTCTGAATAAAAACAGAAACATCATCTGCATAAGCGGAGACCTTAATTGGTTGAGCTAGGCTACCTGGGATAGTGAGTCCTGTTAAAACCTGTCTAAGTCTATTGATAAGCGGCTCAATAGAAAGAGAATACAGCATTCCTGAGAGAGGACAACCTTGTCTTATACCCCGGCGGACTGGGAAAGGTGCACTCAGCTCCCCATTGATCTTCAGCAAACTAAAAATGTCACAGTATAGGGACTGTATTTGAGATATAAATCTCGGGCCAAACCAGAGCTTCAAATACCTTCCATAAATAACTGTGGTCGACTCTGTCAAAGGCTTTTTCTTGATCAAGAGAGATAAGCCCAGCAGGGAAACTAAAGAGCTTAGAGGCAGCCAATATGTCTCGAATTAAAAAAATGTTGTCAAAGATGCATCGGTTGGGCACACAGTAGGTTTTGGTCAGGGTGTATAACAAGACCCAAAACAGTGCTTAGTCTTCTGGCCAGGGCTTTGGACATTATTTTGTAATCTGTGCATAACAAGGACACAGGTCTCCAGTTCTTTATATTACACAAATCCCCTTTCTTGGGTAATAGTGTTATCACTGCCCTCCTGCAGCTCATAGGCAGCACTCCTTTCTCCGTGCATTCATTTAGAACTGCGTACAGGTCATCCTTCAATAATGTCCAAAGAGTTTTAAAAAATTCAACAGGCAGCCCATCCATTCCTGGAGTTTTTCCCCCTTTTAGCCCCTGGAGGGCATCAGAGAGCTCTTGCAACGTTAGGGGAAACTCAAGTGCTTTCTTTTCCTCTTCAGCGAGCCTTGGCAGAGCCTCCAGGAACCGCTGTGTCGCTTCAGCCTGTTCCCCAACCTCCATTGTGAACAGTTCCGAATAGAATTTCACAGCGTGTCGCCGAATCTCCCCAGGCTCCCTCAGCTCTTCCCCTGTCGAAGTTTTTAAACAGTGAATGACTTTCCGCTCTGCTCTCTTTTTTTCCAATCCAAAAAAAACTGTGTGGGTGCATCGATCTCAGCTATATGCTGCATTCGGGACCTCACCAGCGCCCCCTGCATTTTGACATTCAGCAGTTCAGCCATCTGCTGTTTTTTGTTCTTGAGGTCTTGAATCGACCTACTATTGGGATTGGACTGTAGAGCTCCCTGAAGCTCTAACATATCCCTCTCCAGCTCTTCCAGAGCCGCAGTCATCCTCTTTGTGACATTAACAGTGTACTGCTGAGAGAACAATCTGATCTGCACCTTCCCCACATCCCACCACTCAGCCAGGGAAGTAAAAGCAGTCTTCTGCTCTCTCCACCTTTCCCATAGAAAACTCATACATTCTTTAAAATGGGTATCTTTTAAAAGCTGAGTGTTAAAATGCCAGTAAGACTTTCCTGGCTTTTGCAAGGGAACCATTACACTTAAAGTTAAAAGAGAATGATCGGATAACCCAGTTTGAGAAATAAAACACTTGGTGACCAGATTAAAATGCTGTTTAAAAATATAAAAGCGATCCAACCTGGCCAAGGAAACATTATTATTGCAGTATTTGACCCATGTATACTGTCTCATTGAATTGTTAAATTGTTTCCACACATCAGTCAAGTCATGCTTTTTAAAATCAAATTAAGTTCTGAAGCTGACTGAAGGTGTGGCTCAGGATGATTACGGTCCTCCATGTGGTTAACTGTGCAATTAAAATCACCAGCTAAAACAACCCTATCTCTGCCACTGCAGCCATTTAAAACTTGATCTAACGTTTTTAAAAAAGCCGGACCCGCTCTCGTCCATCATTCAGGGCATATATGTTTAAAAAAACAAACATGTTTTCCCCTATCTTTAAGTCAACTTTTAACAATCTCCCTTCACTACTTCAGTAACAACAGGGGAGACTGAATAAAACCTTTTGAAAACAGCACGGCCACCCCAGCTTACATTGGAGCCGTGACTAAGAAACACGTCCCCTTCCAGTCACCAACCCAGTCGACTTGGTTATTACAATCAGTGTGTGTTTTCTTGTAAAAAAACAACATTACATTTTTTCTGATCAAGGTATTCAAATAAAGCAGCTCTCTTCAGCTCATCTCTGCACCCATTAATATTTAAAGACCCAATTGTGAACGAATTCATTTTAGTGTGAAAAGGAAGGAAGGAAACTGGAAAAAGAAGAACCAGACACACTGACAAGAAGGTAAAGAAATTCCAATCCATTTAATCACTAGGTTTTTTTTTTTTAACTATTTACTGACTCTAGCGATCAGGTTTTTCAAACGCCAACGCTCCTGCTCAGTGAGGTCGGAGCCTGACGCTTTCTGTGAGGTAAAACGTGCCGCTAATAAAAACAAAGAGATATTTGGGAAATGGTCCTCAATATTAATCCCTCTTCTACCCTTCGTGATTTCCAAAAAATCTTTTATGTTACTGACACTGTAGCCAGTTCCAGAGAGAGCCGAGTCTGATGTTTGGGAACAGTCAGTCAAAACTGCCTCCTCTTTACTGTCTATCTCTGAGCTCTCTTCGGGAGTTTTGCTGGCAACTCTAACACTCCACGGCACTGTTGTTTTACTCTTCCCAGGCGCGCTTCACTTTCCTCAGTAACATTAGCTCTTTTTCTTTGCAGTTTCATCATCTTCCCGTTTCCTCTGTCTTTTCTTTTTTGAGTTTTGAACTTAAACTTTTCCTCTACCGTTTCTACATCCATTTTTTCTAATACTGAATTTATTTTACTTTCATCACCTGCTGTTGGATTTAACTCACTGCCCCAACCACACTCTCTGTTTGTTTGACCTCTACAGATTTAACAATACTCTCAGTTTGTTTGAGCTCTACAGACTCAGACGTATTCTGTATTTTTTACTGCAACCTGCTTCCAGCGCTGTCTACATCAAGAGCTGACGGTTTTTCAGCGCTAGTTGTTGCCGTCTCTCTGCTCTGTTTTCCAGTCACTGCCAGCTCTCCTACATTCACCTCAGTACTAGCTTCTTGTTCCAGTCTCTCATCCCCTGAGTTTCTGTCTGTCGGCTACTTTCGTTACCTGCATCTGCAGAATTATTAGAGCCGTTCCCAATTTCTTTCCCTCCTCTCTCCTCTCTGTTTCTTTATGCTCACTCTTTTTCCCTTGTCCTGTTCCGCCGTGCTAGCCTCATTTTCGGGACAGTTTTAAACAACATGCCCCTCTTTTCCCACAACCAAAACACCTCATGACATCTGTAGTCGCAAAGATAATATAACTATTCTCCTCTATTTTAAATTTGAGGGCTACGTTTAACTCCTGACTCATGTCATTTAAAATCATGTTAACTTGCCTGCGGAAAGAAACGATGTGTTTCAGCTTCGGAGATTTACACCCCAAGGGGATTCTCTTCGGACTCGAAACAATTTTCCCGTGTCTAGAGAGTGCATTCTCTAACACGTCATTCTTTAGAAAAGGGGGAACATTTGAAAGGATTACTTTTCTGGATGGTAAAACCAGAGGTAACACGGTAATAAATGTCTCATTTACCACAATTCCCTTTTCAACAGCTTTAGTAACGAGATTGATTTCATTCAGAAAAGCAACAATTGAACCATTCATTCGAGATGCAGACTTGATATTCTCGCATCCGACAACTTCACCTAACGCCAAAACACATTGCTCCAATGACACAAACCCCTCCGTTATGATTTTTACTCCATGACGACGACTTAACTTTTCAAAAGAAAAGTTTGTGGGAGCTTCCCTCCCCCCGGAACTGGCCATACTGGCCTATTCAAGCTGACAAAAGTCAGCTAAATTTTTGAAAACACCCAAAATAAATGAACCTAAATAACACTTATATCCCAAAAAAAAAAACACATATCACTCCCCTACTCTCTCCACAACCCCTCCTGCAGCAGCACACACTCCTCACACTCCCAGCATGCACCAACAGACAGAACAGGTAGATAGATAGATAGATAGATAGATAGATAGATAGAGATATTATTTTTTTTTAATATCCTTTATTTCAATCGATCAAAAACATACTAACATTACAAAACAACTAGCACAAATGTCCATACAAAACCTTCCATTACAACAATTACAAGCACATTTTTAAATTATCATCTTCCACCAAACACACCACCTCCCCAATTGCCCAAATTGACTGAAACTTTTCTAGCTGGTGCACCAATTTATAAAAAGTAAAATCAACTTTAATTCTTGAGATTACCAACACTTTAAAAATAGGTATTACCGCATCAGTTAAAACTCCATTCATTTTATTCTTCCTACTTTTCAAAATTGCCATTTTTGCCTGGCCCAGTAGAAAATTTGCCAATTGACAAAGATTTTATTTCCTTTAGCATTCTTCACCCCAAAAATAAAAGTAGTTTGAGTAAAACTCAGGCCCAATTCACTAAACAAATCATTCAATAACTCAAACAAAGGCTTTAACCGACCACAAAATAAATAACAATGAAAAAACTGTTTCCCTTATCGAGCAAAACTGACATGTATCTCCTCCCCCCGGCTGAATGATGGAGAGAAAAGAGTTGGTGGCCACAATGGTATGCAATATTCTCCACTGTAGATCCCCCACTCTCTTAGGAACTGGTGATCTATACAGATTCCTCCATGCAGGGGTGATGGAGTCCTCTACCTGTAGCCTCTCTCGCCAATGTATCAGGCAAGTTCTTTAAATTTTGAAAATGCAACACTTTCACACACATCCGATACATTTTTTTTTTTTTTGTATCCCCCGAACTGAACCTTATATCCTTCTGCAAACTTTAGGATCTGCCCGGGTATCAGTGGTCTGCCCTACTGCAGGTTCAACTTGCAGGTCCAACTCTGGCGGTTCTGTCTCCAGCTGGCTTTTTTCCTAAGAACAACTGACTCATCTGTTTTAACATGTCTGCAGGCAAAACAGCTTTCAACTGCACTAAAAACCCCTCCATCACACGCACTGATCTCACACCCAGCTCACTTGCTAGTAATTCTGCATTTTTCCAGGCTCGGTTATCAAAATTAATTAAATCACCGACCTTCACTACTCCTCTGGAAATTAAAAAGTAAAACAAAACTCTTTGATTCTAAAAGATTGCATTTTAACGCTGAATTATAAATTAGAGGCTCTTCAAGCAACCAATACATCCCTACAGACTTCAAATCTCTGTTAATTCTAAAAACCTTCCAAGCATTCAGCATCCCCTAAAAAACAGGCCCGAGAGATTTAACTTTCCACCATCTAATAAGAACAGATGCCTATCAAAATTCAACCTCCCTACTAAACGAAGAAAAGCAAAAGCCACTGTTCTCCAGGGTAATGATTCTTGACAGTACAGCAGCCTCTGAAAGGACTGGAGTCTAAAAGCTGTTATTCTGCTTTTTATATCCATCAATCCCTGTGTCCTCCTTCTACAGGCAAGTATAGCACCCCTGTTTTATCCAATGCAGCCCATCCCAAAAAAAAAAAGCAATACTCTCTGAATTTCCAACAGCAGAGAAGGAGGGGGATCCCCACACATTAATCTGTGCCACAACATTGATGTGACCAGGTTATTAATAATTAAAACTCTTCCTCTATAGGAAAGCTTAATTAGAAGCCACCGCCATTTATCCAATCGACCTTTCACCTGATCCAGTATTCCTTCCCAATTCTCTTTAGCCAGTCCCTGCTCTCCCAAGTGAACTCCCAAATATCTGAAAACCTCCCTGTTCCATTTAAGCCCTGATGGTAAATCCGGTGGTCTGCTGCCCTCCCACTCTCCCATTAAAAAGGCATTACTCTTGTCCCAATTTACCTGAGCTGAGGACACTTTTTTCAAATACCCTCAAGCTCTCCTCTATTATCTGAATGTCTCTCTTATTTGTTACTAAAATAGCAAGATCATCAGCGTAAGCCACCACCTTAACAGGCTCCATTGTCACAGTAGGGATAGACAACCCATTCAAAATCTTTCTCAATTTTACCATCAGGGGTTCAAATGACAGAGAATATAACATTCCCGATAGAGAACAACCCCATGCGAATTCCCCCTTGAACTTTAAAAGGAGCAATAATATACCATTTATTTTAAGTACACTAAAAATGCTACTATAGAGCAACTTAATTTTTCCCAAAAAAATTGGGACCAAAGCCAAATGACCTAATAACATCAAAAAGATACCGGTGGTCTACCCGGTCAAAAGCCTTCTCTTGATCCAGAGAGAGCAATCCAGCTTTAAAACCAAAGAGCTTGGAGGCAACTATTAAATCCCCGCACCAAAAATATATATTATCAAATATTGTTCGGCCTGGTACACAGTATGTTTGGTCTGAATGCACAATAGTGCTCATTACTCCGGATAATCTATTTGCCAATGCCTTCGACAAGATTTTATAGTCAGTGCAAAGAATACTTATGGGCCTCCAGTTCTTAATAAGACACAAGTCCCCTTTCTTAGGCAGCAGAGTCAGTACTGCGCCCGGCAGCTCAGTGGCAGTTCATTTTCCACAATGCATTCCTCCATCACTTCCAAAAGGTCACCTCCCCCAACTCAGACCAGAACGTTTTATAAAACTCAACAGGTATTCCATCGATTCGGGTGTTTTACCTGTGTTGAGCCCTTCCAGAGCTTTAGAAAGTTCCTGCAACGTCAGTGCACTCTCCAGCTTCTCCCCTCGCCTTGTGGAACCTCCAAGTTAGCCCCTGAGGAACTGCTTGGCTCCCTCAGATCCATCCACAGCCTCTGCCGTGTACAGTTGTGAAAAAAGAAACCACAGTGTGCTCCTGATAGCCTCAGGCTCACACAGCAACTGACCATTCACTGTTCTAAGACAGTGTATTGCTTTACTCTGAACCACTTTCTTTTCCAATGCAAAAAAAAGTATTGAGTTGGAGCATCCATCTGGGAAAGCTTTGAAAACCTTGAACGCACCAATGCTCCCTGTACCTGTGAGTCCAACAACTCAGCCAAACTCCTCTTTTGAGCTTCAGATCTTCATAAAGCCTGTCACTGTATGTGGTCTCCAGTGCATTATGGAGTTCAGTAATCTCCTCCTCCAGCTCTCTCATCACCTCACTAGTGCTCTTTGTAGCATTCATAGTGTACTGCTGACAAAACAGTCGGGTCTGAATTTTACTCACATCCCACCATTGCCTTATTGATAAAAATACCTTTTTCTGCCTCCTCCACCGTTCCCAAAAGAATTTGAAACATTTTAAAAAATGACTGTCTTTTAAAAGTTTAATATTAAAATGCCAATAAGACGAATAAACACGTGCAATAGGGATAATCATATTCAAACTGACCAAACTATGATCAGATAGACCTGTGGGGTGAATAGTACATTTAGAATAACAATTTAATTGATGCTTAAAACATAAAACGTATCTAATCGAGCTAAACATATATTCCCATCACTCCCCTAGCCCAGGTATACTGCTTCACATCAGGATTCATTACTCTCCACACATCCTCCATATCCTGCGCTGTTAAAACAGTGACCAGCTCCTTAACTGACCTGGGGTGAGGCTCTGGGCCGTTTCTGTCTAGCTTGTCGTCAACTGTACAGTTAAAATCACCAGCTAATAAAACCACTTCTTCAGTCTGACTCTGGGCAATAACTCCATTGAGAGTCTGAAAAACAGCACCCTCTCTCTACCATCATTTGGTGCATAAATATTAACAAAAACTAACTTTCTACCTTCTACCGATACCTGCACTTTTAACAAGCGTCCTTTAATAACCTCACTTACATTGATAGAGTCATACTTAAACCCTTCATAAAATAATATGGCAACTCCAGCACTAAAATTCGTTCCATGACTAAAAATAACCTCCCCTTCCCAATCCCGAATCCATTCAGATTTATTATTCTCATCTGTATGGGTCTCCTGGAGCATGGCAACGTTAACTCTCTTTTGGGTTAAATATTCAAACAGAGCTGCTCTCTTTGCACAATCTCTACCCCCATTAACATTTAAAGTTCCTATATTAAGAGTCTGCATTATAGGTTTTAAAGGAAAAATACACTGGAAAATACACACACTAATAAAAATGTAGACATGAAAAAGAAATAATGCTTGTGTAGACTTATCCATCATGACTTTTTTAGAGAGGCAACGAACTTTACTTATTATATTTTTAACTGATCTCTTTCCTTTGCTCCATTCCCAATACAGCTGCATTACGCCTAATTTGTTGTGCCGAATTTAAAAAACAATTTTAAATCAGGGAAGTGATCAATAACTTCAATCCCTTTTCCCTTTGATAGCGCTTAAAAATGCCCGAATGCTTTCAGCACTATACCCCCCTCTCGCTGCTGACTAGCCGAGAGATCAGAGCTAACCGATGAGTCAGTATCACTACCCCGTCCCCACTAAAATCGCCACCACTGCCTGTTGCGCAATGCATTTGAGCGCAATCCACTCTCAGATAACTCACTCACTAATCTATCAGCCTGGTCGACTCCATCCTCAGAAACAAGGCTGCGTTTTACTGCAAAACTATGCCTAATTTTAGCCTTTCTTTTCCCTTTGGGAGTTTAAACTCACCCACTTCCTCTCCTTCTCCAACACTAAAACTATACCTTTATTCTGTGCAAAACTTTCCTCAATCTGTTCTCTCCCTCACCACCCTGTCCGTCAACTACCACCCCACCACAGGTGTTTTAGACGATTCCTGCAACTCACTTTCCCCATCTACCATACCAGACTCAACCAAACCCGGGTTGACTTTCTCAGTCTCCCTCTCCTGCTTCTAGTACTCTCCGCTGTACTGCGATCCCAAGGTCCCTCAACCTGGCTCCCCAGCTCAGCTACGCTCTCTCACCCTCAATGACTTCTTCCCCCTCACTTTCAGTTTCTCCTTCAGTCCTCTTACAGTTCTTGCAATATGCCCTTTACGGCCACATTTAAAACATTTCATTGTATCAGAAGAAGCAAACACTACATAATCGCTACCTCCACCCGAAACCTAAAAAGCTACATTCAGCTCTCCAGTCGGGTCATTCAGCAGCATATATACCTGTCTCCTGAAAGAAACTACATGCTTTAACTCAGGGGCCTTACAACCCAGAGGAATCATTGTAACGCCTGACATTAATTGACCATGACGACTTAGCTCTCTCACTACAAGTTCATTTTTTTTCAGAAAAGGCGAATATTGGAAATTGTTATTTTCCTAGCGGAGCCGCAAGAGGCAGAACAGACACTAACACTCCGTCAATAACCAACCCTTGCTGAACCATTTCAGAAACTATTAATTCATTGCTCAAAATACAACTACAACCTTATTCATCCGTGACGCCGACTTGATATTCTCACACCCAATTACTTTTCCAAGTTCTACCACACATTTCTCAACCGACAGACACATCCACTACAATTTTTATGCCATTTCTCCGTGTCATATGTTCAAAATTGGGAACTGATCCCCTCGGGATTCCCCCGACTTTGGCCATCACGGCCGATAAGACCCAACTATTTCCCCTTCTTTTATTTTTTAAACCTATAACATAAAAAAAAGGATGAAAAGTGAAAAAAAAGGAATGAAAAAAAACAACGGGAAAAAACCCCTCACTCACTCTGAGCTCCACACGCTGCAAGCACTCCCAACAGACACCGCGACAAACAGACAGCACGAATAGATAGATAGATAGATAGATAGATAGATAGATAGATAGATAGATGGATGGATAGATAGATAGATAGATGGATAGATAGATAGATAGATAGATAGATAGATAGATAGATAGATAGATAGATAGATAGATAGATAGATAGATGGATAGATAGATAGATAGATAGATAGATAGATAGATAGATAGATAGATAGATAGATAGATAGATAGATAGATAGATAGATAGATAGATAGATGGATGGATGGATGGATAGATAGATAGATAGATAGATAGATAGATAGATAGATGGATGGATGGATAGATAGATAGATAGATAGATAGATAGATAGATAGATAGATAGATAGATAGATAGATGGATGGATAGATAGATAGATAGATAGATGGATGGATGGATAGATAGATAGATAGATAGATAGATAGATAGATAGATAGATAGATAGATACTTTACTTTTTAAATAACATTTATTTACAACAGAGTATAAACTTTTACATTACAATAAATTCTACAAAAAATTCATATATTTAGAACAAGTTCATCAGACTCTTCATCCACCTCACAGAGCACTCCATTAAAACACCATATAATTTCAAATTTTAATAAATCGTGCATCATTTTATAAAAAATTAAATTCAACACCTATAATGCTCCTTACTAGCTTTGAAACACTTTAACCAAGTCTTGACTGTTTTTATCAATTTCACTGCTCCTACTTTTAAAATGGCCAATTTAGCTTGACCTAACATAAAATTAGCCAACTGAAACACAAACTTTTTTACTCTTTTTGCATATGTGACCCCAAAAAATAAAAACCGTCTTCGTGAACTCCAAACCCAGCTTTAAAAAGAGGTTGTTTAAAAAAAAACAAACAATGGATCCAATCTTTTGACATTCCATGTAGCAGTGAAAAACAGTCTCTTTTTTTGCAGAAAGGGCACTTGTCATTCACCTCCGGATTTAGTATTGTTATAAAAGCATTAACAGCCAGAATGGTATGCAAGAGTCTCCATTGTAAGTCACCAGATCTTTTACCAAGGGGAGGTTGGTATAAAGCTCTCCAGGCTGGCTTGTCCTCCTCTCCAGCTCCCAGCCGCTCTCCAATGCGTGTCCGTAGAACTTTAAGCACATCTTGGAACTTTACTTTCACACATTTGATATGCTTTTTTCCCCTCCAATAGGGAAAAGTGGCATCTACACAAGTCCTTCACTTTTAAAATCTTGCCACTCTCCTCCTCAAAATTACTAATAGCAGGAGAGATTAGCAAGGAAGGAAACGGAGCCTGCTGAGGGATTCGATGCTCACTAAAAACACTCTCCAGTGCCTCTCGCCACTCTGGGAGCAGAGCTTCATTCAGCTGTGACAGGTAAACGCCTGCCACACGCCAGACCGCATGGCCAGAGCATTGGCTAAACATTCTGGGTCCTTCCAAGCACATTTTTCTGTGTCTATTAGATCATAGATCCTCACAAGTTTAGCCCTAATAAGGGAATCATTAACCGATTTGAAACTATAAATGAAACTAAATTGGGGATTTAACACCAAAGGCTGTTGTAGAACCCAAAAGGGGTCTAAAAAAACTCATACTCGCCTTTAGTGCACCCCAAGCCCTCAGCATGCTCCTGTAAAACAGAGGAAGACACGACAAATTAATTTGACCAACATCCATAAATAGCAAATTAAAATCAAAACCAAACCTCCAACCTGACGAAAGAAAGACAACGCCAGTCCTCTCAAGGCAACTCTACCGTGAATAAAACAATTTTTGCAACGTTTGCAGTCTGAAAGCAGCTGTCCTGCACTCAATATTAATGAATCCTTGCCCACCCTCATCCAATGGCAAATGCAACACACACTGCCCTCAACCAGCAATATCCATTCCAAAAAAACTCCAAAAGCAGGGATTGGATCTGTTTCAACAACATTTTTTGGAGGCTCCACACAAATTAACTTATGCCAAAGACTGGAGGCTGCACTAAATTATTTACCACTAAAACTCTTCCCTCTAAAAGACATTTGAGGAAGCAGCCACCTCCACCTCTGCAAACGTCCTTTATATTTTCCAAAACCCCTTCCCAATTTTGCCTTTCCATTTTCTCATTGCCCATAAAATTCCCAAATACTTGAAACCTTCTCGGTCCACTGCAGTCCATCAGGCAATACCAATGACTTGCATCTTTTTCTTCCCCAACCTGCACAGCACTGCTCTTACTCCAATTTACTCGTGCAGACGAAACCTTTTCAAAGATTTTCTGGGTCTCAACTAGCACTTTTATGTCTTCTTGACTACTTATAAACAACATAATATCGTCAGCATAAGCTGACAGCTTAATTGACTGATTGCAGTTTGGAATATCTAAGCCTGTCAAAACACTTCTTAACCTACTCAAGAAAGGTTCAATTGATAGTGCGATAACATACCAGATAGTGGGCATCCTTGTCTAATTCCTCTCTGAATTTTAAAAGGTGCAGTAAGTCCTCCGTTTATTTTAATCAAACTGAAAACGTTACAATAGAGCGATCTTATTTTACTAATGAAATTAGAGTTAAGACCAAAAGCAGCGAGGACCTTCCATAAATACTGGTGGTCGACTCTATCAAAAGCCTTTTCCTGATCTAACAAAAAAAGACCAGTACTAAAGCCAAACAATTTTGAGGCTGCCAATATGTCCCTGACCAAAAAGATATTATCAAAAATGGATCTATTTGGGATGCAATAAGTTTGATCAGGGTGCACCACAGTCTCGATCACTGTACTCAGTCTGTTGACTAGAGCTCTAGAAAGAATTTTATATTCGGAGCACAACAGTGACACAGGTCTCCAATTTTTTATGTCGCAAAGATCACCTTTCTTTGGAAGGAGCGTGATAACTGCTCTCCTGCAGCTTAGCGGCAGCTCTCCTTGCTCAAAACTCTCTTCAAAAACTTCAGCAAGATCATATTTCAACAGTTGCCAAAACTTTATAAAACTCCACGGGCAAGCCATCAATGCCAGGAGCTTTGCCCTGATTCAGCCTTGCAGAGCAACAGTAAGTTCTTCGATAGACAGGGCACTCCCCAGCCCTTCATTAGCCTCCTCAGGCAAACACGTCATGCCCTGCAGGAAACCCTGCACCTCCCTCAGGCTCAGCCCCAGCCTCCGCTGCAAATAAACCTGAGTAGAACTGGACAGCGTGCCTCCTGATCTCCTCCGGGTCTCTCAGCTCCACTCCGTCCGGGTCTCCTTAGACAATGAATTGCCTTCCTTTGGCTACTTTTTTCTCCAAACTGAAAAAAAAAAAACTGAGTAGGTGCAATCTTCGAAGCCCCTTGCACCCTAGATCTCACCAGTGCTCCTTTCACTTTTACATCCAAAAGATTTGCAATTAATTTTTTTGTACTTTAATTTTTCAATTAGATTATCATTTTGCTTGAGTCTAGAGCTCTCTGGAGCTCTAAGACATCCCGCTCCAGCTCCTGCAGAGACTCATTTACCCTCTTTGTAACGTTTTCATTGTACTGTTGACAGAATGTTTTTATTTGAACTTTACCTCACGTCCCACCATTGTCTAAGATTTGAAAAGAACCTTTATCATCCCTCCATGTTTTTTCAAAAAAGAAATTAAAACATTTGATAAAATGCAAATCATTTAACAAACTAGTGTTGAATTTCCAATAAGGAACGACTACGTTTAACATTAGGCAATAAAACAGAAAGGAATACAAGGTTGTGATCAGAAAAGGTAGAAGGAGAGATGCTACATTGTTTTATCAGATTAAAATGCTCTTTGAAAACATAAATCCGATCTAATCTCGCCATTGAGATGTGACTCTTACTGTACTTAACCCAAGTATATTGTCTTTTATTTGGATGCACACTTTTCCACACATCAATTAAATCAATCTTTTTAATATAACTGATAATTCTCTTGCAGACTTAAGGTGTGGCTCAGGATGATTTCTGTCCATTTTACAATGAGCAGTACAATTAAAGTCCCCTGCTAAAAACAAAACCTCATCAGACGTGCATTCTACTAAAACCTCGTCCAGAATTTTGAAAAATTCCAACCTCTCTTTTCCATCATTGGGGGCATAAATATTAATAAATACAAAGGATTGTCCTTCTACTACAGCTTCTATTTTAAGCATCCGACCTTTTACCAGTTCAGTAAAGTCCACAGACTCAGGTTTAAAAATGTTCCTTAAACAAAACTGCCACCCCAGCACTCACATTAGATCCATGACTAAAGAACATTTGCCCTTTCCATTCCTTTTCCCACTCTGACTGGGTTTTGAAATCACAATGAGTTTCTTGTAAGAAAATGACATCCAGTTTTTTCTGGTTCAAATATTCAAAAACAGAAGCCCTCTTAAAACTGTCTCTACAACCATTTATGTTAATAGTCCCTAACAGAAAAGTCATCATTGGGATAGAAAAAAAACAAACAATATTTGGAAAAAAAACCACGGAGTTTACCATTTTTATTTTTGATTAAGTTTACCACGAACTCTAATCAAACAATTCTTTAAACACCAGCGTTCTTGATCTGTAAAATTTGACCCAGAGGACTTCTTTACCAGATAAGCCGCTGAGTTCACAAACAAACTTAAGTCAGGAAAAAAATCCTCCACATCAACTTTTCTCCTTCCCTTTGTCAACAGTAAAAACTCTCTTATGTCTTGCTCACCATACCCGCTCTTTAACAAAATGGATTCAGAGCATTGAGAGGAGTCGGTTAACACAGCCTCCTCCTCCTCCTCTCTCTCTGACTCTGAATTACTTTCATGTATGGTGCTGGCAACCAAAACACTCCAGGGCTTTTGCCCCTCCTTTTTAGGAGGTTGTTCTTTTCCCCTTGTTTCTACTTCCTCTATATTTTTCCTTTTTAATAATTTTTTCCTCTTTTTCCTGAGTCTTAAATCCAACATTATCATTCATATTCTCACTCATTTCCATTGCCAAACTGCTTACTTCAGAAACATTCTCCGATGCACTCTCCCCTAGACGCTCGGTTTTATTTCCACCCGCACCCTGATTGTCCTCTCTTACTTCTCCAGTCTCTGCTTCTCTCATACTATCCGTATCATTAACAGTACCACTTTCAATCTGTTGTTTTTCATTACCATCACTACTGGTATTCTTAATTTCCTTCTCCAGTTTTACTCTCTGTTCCGCTCACCTCCACACCAACACTCGTCCCAGCCACCTCTCCATCATTTTCAGCGCTCACATTCCCTCTCTCTCCATACCCCCACTCTCTGTTTCAACATCAACATTACTCGGCTCCGTGGATTTCAAGTTCACCGCTACTTTCTCGCTCACCTCTCCCCTTCTCTCCTCTCTATCTTTTGTTTTCGGGCAATTTTTGACTAAATGTCCATCCGCCCCCACAATTGAAACATTTCATCGTTTCTGAAGTAGCAAAATCACGTAGTCACAGCCATCCACTTTAAACTTTAAAACAATGTTAAGTTCCTCTCACCCCTTTATTCAGAACCATAAACAACTGTCTCCTGAAAGGAGACCACATGTTGTAATAATGGAGATTTACAGCCCAACGGGATTCTTTTTGGGGCTGAAACAATTTGCCCATGTCGAGACAATTCATTTATAATTAATGCATTTTTAAGGAAAGGTGGAACGTTTGATATGATTATTTTCCTCGCTGGTGTCACTAATGGCGTCACTGCAACCAGAGAATCATTCAAAACAATTCCATTTTCTACTACTTTATTCACTAGATCAGTTTGACTTAAAAACGCCACGACTGATCCATTCATTCTAGATGCAGACTTTATATTGTCATAACCGACTACTTTCCCAATCGCTAACATGCACTTCTCTATAGGAACAAAACCTTCCGTAGCTATTTTAACTCCGTGCTTACGAGTTAAACTCTCAAGGGGAAACCCCTGAGCCAGCCATGCTGACCGCAAAGACAAACTTTTTAATTTATTTAACAAACAAAAACAAATAACTATTCACATTAACAAACACATATAAAAAAGAAAGAAAAACGAAACACCTACTTTCAATCCACTCCACCTCACTCACTCCACTCTCCCAGCATGCATCACACTAGACAGAACAGATAGATAGATAGATAGATAGATAGATAGATAGATAGATAGATAGATAGATAGATAGATAGATGGATGGATGGATAGATAGATAGATGGATGGATGGATAGATAGATAGATAGATAGATAGATAGATAGATGATAGATAGATAGATAGATAGATAGATGGATAGATAGATAGATAGATGGATGGATGGATAGATAGATAGATAGATAGATAGATAGATAGATAGATAGATAGATAGATGGATGGATAGATAGATAGATGGATGGATGGATGGATAGATAGATAGATGGATGGATGGATAGATGGAGACTGTGTGGTCCAGTGGTTAAAGAAAAGGTCTTGTAACCAAGAAGTCCTCAGTTCAAATCCCACCTCAGCCACTGGCTTATTGCGTGACCCTGAGCAAGTCACTTGTGCTCCGTCTTTCAGGTGAGACGTAGTTGTAAGTGACTCTGCAGCTGATGCATAGTTCACACACCCTAGTCTCTGTAAGTCGCCTTGGATAAAGGTGTCAAAATAAACTTATGCTATGCACATATGTTATGCTAATTGGTAAATATGCAATTTTCAATACAAGAGCCAATCAAATTGCGTGAAAGCACAACGCGGGCGGAGCTCATTTCCATACAAACTCCAGATTTAGCTGCCAGTTAAATATTTAAGTAAATGTTAAATGTAGCTAAGAGACATGTTTCCCTCTGCTTGTTTTAAAGCATAGTTTTAATGCACGTGTTAGATTAATGTTTATATATATATATATATATATATTCATTGATTTGTTTCTTTTGAATACTTTATTTATTCTGATAACTGTTTGCTGGTTTGTTTCTATATACCCACCTGCAGAATGGTTTATTCTGGGGAGGGGGGAGGTCTGAAGGGTATAAAGGCTGTTAGTTTTGTTCAGTCAGGATCGCTCTTTTGTGCAGATCAGAGGGCAGTTTTGCAGCTCTGTGGTTGGACTCAGTTATTGGAGTCAGTACCTGTGATTAGGTGACTATAAATAGTTCTTTTTGGTTTCCACTTTTTCTTTCCTCAAATTGTTTGACATTTTGTTCAATTAGCTTTTTGTTTATTATTGTTCTTAAATAAAAATAATTGGTTTGGCACCAAACTTCTCTGTGATCCTTGTGCGCGCGTGTGTGTGTCAGTCACACACACACACACACACACACACACACACAGACACACAGACACACACACACACACACACCGAGACACACACACACTGAGACACAGACACACACACTGAAACACACACTGAGACAAACACTGAGACACACACACACACTGAGACAAACACACTGAGACACACACTCACACTGAGAGACACACACACTGAGACACACACACTCACGCACTGAGACACAAACACACACACATACACTGAGACACAAACACACTGAGACACACACACACACTGAGAAACACACACACACTGAGACAACACTGAGACACACACACACACTGAAACACACACACACACACTGAGACACACACACACACACACTGAGACACACACACTGAGACACACACACACACACTTAAACACACACTGAGACAAACACTGAGACACACACACACTGAGGCAAACACACTGAGACACACACTCACACTGAGAGACAAACACACTGAGACAACACTGAGACACACACACACACTGAGACACACACACACACACTGAGACACAGACACACACTGAGACACACACACTGAGACACACACACACAGGTACAATTATGTTATGCTAATTGTTAAATATTCAGATTTAGCAGCCAGTTAAATATTTAACTAAATGTTAACTCTAGCTAAGAGATTTAAGATTTATTTAAATATTTAGCTAACTGTTAAATCTTGTAACTAGATTTCTAAATGATATCTGAATGCACACATTTATAAAAAGCTGTATTTATTTTCTCCTCATTTCTGGCAGCCCATACTAACGCCCGAACTTTCGCATTTTAAATCCTAACGGTCTCTGCTCAGCGGAGTGGAATGTTCAGGAGCCGGTTGCCTAGCAGCGTCTCCGCCTCCTTCTCTGCCCCGCCCCCTCTCTCCCTCTCTCGTTGCTCCAGCTAGGAGTTCACATTCAGCTTCCTTAGATTATATAGCGCATTCTTTACTAACTTTTACAAATGAGCTTATTGGAGGCTTCGTGTTTTAAGATGGTTCAGGTGCAGTCCGGGCAGACTGACTGCAGCATCATTACAGTATACCTTTTGCGCCGCTTTGCTTTGTGTGGAGGCTGATACACAAAATAATGAACGACTGGTAAAGAAATCACATGGATTGCTTTTGAATGGTAAATGTGTATCTGGTATTCCAAGTATTATCTACAATTAATAACTCAGCTATATTCATATTCAGAATGTGATAGAGTATTAAGTTCCTGGTTAACCTGTGATCTTTGAAATTGACGAGGAAATCAGTTTATGGGAAAGTAATCAAGCACTTTGTTTTTAAGGAAGTCTCTCGAAGTGGTGTTTTGGGATTGCAATTAACCAGTCGGTCTGGAGTAGAGATTTGTCCGAATCTGTGGAGGAGTGAATTCCTGGGAATTCGCACTCCTCCAGGGAGCCGCCATCTTCCTCAGCGACATCGTCATCGGAATTATCACAAACGGACCGCTAAAGTGACCTGGAATACATGAACTCAGCTGCTCGGTTCTAGTTTTGTGAAATCGACAGACGTTGTGTCTCCTTTTTTAAGTAGGAGTTGATAAAGGCTGGAGTTGAGGGTTTGAAAACGTGACCCAATGAGAAGTCTTGTTTTGTTTGACAGCGTATAAAGATTTTACTGACAAAAAGGCCTGATATGTTACATTGGAAGTGCTTCGCCTGTAAAGAGTTTGATAGTATGTTTACTTGATTTCCATTTTTATCATTCAAATACTAAACAGGTAAGATGCTCCCTCTGCAGATTACAGATTCTCTTCAGATTTCCGCGGTTCTGTGCAGTTTGGGACGGCCTCTAGGCTTGAGGTTTGCAGACATGTGATAGACAGTCTCTGGGTTGGGCAGCGATGCACATTTTAATTTGAGCTGCTGTGCTGTTATAGATTCATCTGATAGAGACACAGGGATATCTTCAGACGGCACGGTTCAGGTGTTTTGAGACTTGTGGAAAGGATGGAAGTTTTACAAATATTACAATTTTTTTTTTAATCAATAACTAGAGTAAATTATCAAAATCCGTTGTTCTGTATATGACTGATTGTATGTTAACCTTACAGAGGATTCTATGAAGGGAAATGTAATAAATGAATTTTCAAATTTGACAGGCCCTCGATGTTCGTCTCTTGTTTTGTGTTTTGTTGTTCTTCAGAGCCATGCTCGCTGACAGGTTTAAAACACAATGCGCCGCTTTCCTGGCGTTCTGCTGCCTGGACTTATTCCCTTTATATCTTTATCAACACAATCGCCATGGTTTATGTTTTATTAACATGTCCCTCGTCATGAATAGTTCTGAGGAGTTGTTTTAGTTTTACATCAGTTATGAACGGAGCGCGGGAGGGGACTTGAGACAAAAAATATATCTCCCAGAGACACACAGGTACTGACGCACGCATGCGCACGCGCACACACACACACACAGGTACAGACACAAACACACACACACACAGAGGTACTGACACACACACAGGTACAGACACAAACACACAGGTAGTGACCCGCACACACACACACACAGGTACTGACACACACACACACACACACACAGGTACTGACCCCCACACACACACACAGGTAGTGACCCGCACACACACACAGGTTCTGACACAGACACAGGTACTGAAACACACACACACACACACACACAGGCACTGACCCACACCCACACACACACAGGTAGTGACCTGCGCACACACAGGTACTGACAGACACACACAGAGGTACTGACAGACACACACAGGTACTGACAAACACACACACAGATACTGACCTGCGCACACACACACACAGGTACTGACACACTCAGAGGTTCTGACACACAGACACAGGTACTGAAACACACACACACACACACACACACACACACACAGGCATTGACCCACACCCACACACACACACACAGGTACTGACAGACACACACACAGGTACTGACACGCACACACACACTCAGGTACTGACACGCACGCACACACTGAGACACACACACACACTAAGACACACACACTGAGACACACACACACACTGAGACACACAGATAGTGACACACACACACACTCACAGGTACTGACACACACACACACACAGGTACTGACACAGACACACACACACACACACAGATAGTGACACACACACACACAGGTACTGACACACACACAGTTACTGACACGCACACACAGCTACTGAGACACACACACAGGTACTGACACGCACACACACAGGTGCTGACACACACAGGTACTGACACACACACACAAACACACTCTTGGTACTGACACACACACTGAGACACACACACACTGAGACTGCGACAGACACACACACACTGAGACACACACACACACACACACACTGAGACACACACTGCGACAGACACACACACCCTGAGACACACACTCACACATACACACACACACACAGGTACTGACACACACACAGGTACTGACATGCACACAGACACACAGGTACTGACACACACACACACTAATGTTATTGTAATTGGTAAATATGCAAATTTCAACATTACAATAGCCAATCAAATCACGGGAAAGCACGAAGCGGGCGGAGCTCATTTGCATACAAACTCCAGATTTAGCTGCCAGTTAAATATTTAACTAAATGTTAAATCTAGCTAAGAGATTTAAGATTTATTTAAATATTTAACTAAATGTTAAATCTAGCTAAGAGAGATTTAAGATTTATTTAAATATTTAGCTAACTGTTAAATCTTGTAACTAGATTTCTAAATGATATCTGAATGCACACATTTATAAAAAGCTGTATTTATTTTCTCCTCATTTCTGGCAGCCCATACTAACGGCGCTCGGAACTTTGGCATTTTTAAATCCTAACGGTCTCTGCTCAGCGGGAGTGGAATGTTCAGGAGCCGGTTGCCTAGCAGCGCCTCCGCCTCCTTCTCTGCCCCCGCCCCTCTCTCCCCTCTCTCGTTGCTCCAGCTAGAGTTCACATTCAGCTTCCTTAGATTATATAGCGCCATTCTTTACTAACTTTTACAAATGAGCTTATTGGAGGCTTCGTGTTTTTAAGATGGTTCAGGTGCAGTCCCGGGCAGACTGACTGCAGCATCATTACAGTATACCGCACTGCTGCTCGGCTTTGTGTGGAGGCTGATACACAAAATAATGAACGACTGGTAAAGAAATCACATGGATTGCTTTTTAATGCTAAATATGTATCTGGTATTGTACGTATTATCTACAATTAATAACTCAGCTATATTCATATTCAGAATGTGATACAGTATTAAGACAGGGTCCTGTATTAGAAGTAAATAAATACGCTTTGAGGGTGGATTGCGCACATCCAGATTCAGTCTGGATCAGACTTGATCTCGGATTGAATCCTGGATTGATATTTTTTTCCGTTGTGCAGATCGAGATTCAAATTCAATCCTGGATTACATTCCAATCCTGGTAGGAGATGAATTGAGTCTGGATTCTTGTAAAGATGGTCGGTTATTTTGGATGGTTAGATATCGTGTTGTTCGTGATCGTAGCAATCCTTTTATTGAATAGTGACGAAGGTTTTATACAAGGATTCAGAATGAGAAACGAA
>CM072694.1:6975721-6995697 GCA_036884735.1 Huso huso | reverse complement strand
ATATGTTAATGTAACATTATTCAGCAGCTTTCATTCAACTATGAAGCAAAATTATTTAATCTTATAGGGTGATGCAATACTTTTTTGTTCACAGCCGTGAAGTTAAAACGTAAAAGTTTAGGATTCTCAACTCACACCCAAATGCATTAAAACAAAACATATGGCCATAGTTTAGATATTTTATTTAACATCATGTAATCAAAGAAACTACAAAACTATATAACAAAACTCTAGTGGAAGCCAAAATACTAGTACTGCATTTCATGTTAGATTCCAAAATGTCACGTTTTTCAATTTGTCAGTTTTTCATTAAGTATATGGATAACTACAAAGCGGTGTGTGATTCAATATGTTAACGTAACTTTATTCAGCAGGTTTCATTCGACTTTATGAAGCAAAATTAGTTCATTCTATAGAGTGAGGCAAAACCTCTGGTCATATCTGTAGTCTATTTCTAACAGACTTAGCTGTGATTTTTAATATGAAATGTGACAGTGTCAAAATTGCAACACAATGCAAAGAGATTCGAAGTAATACATTCATAGAAAAAACATCAATAAAACAGAGTTCTGCGTATAAGGTTTCTTATCTTGTTATTTGACCTAAAACAAAATCCCTGAGTCGTGGGTCTGGTTTGTTCTCAGCTGCATCTCCAGTGGGTTCAAAGTCCAGCTCAGGACACTGGAAATGCAGCTGAACTCACACACTGAGAACAAGCAGGCAGCAGAGAAGACTGAGCCCACACTCCAGGGCTTACATCATGAGACACTAGCAAAGGAATTCCATTTCTCATTTCATGAAGACTGAGCCCACACTCCAGGGCTTACATCATGATACACTAGCAAAGGAATTCCATTAATCATTTCATGAAGGCTGAGCCCACACTCCAGGGCTTACATCATGATACACTAGCAAAGGAATTCCATTTCTCATTTCATGAAGACTGAGCCCACACTCCAGGGCTTACATCATGATACACTAGCAAAGGAATTCCATGATACAGAGGAATCCCATTTTTCATTTCATGAAGACTGAGCCCACACCCAGGGCTTACATCATGAGACACTAGCAAAGGGAATTCCATTTCTCATTTCATGAAGACTGAGCCCACACTCCAGGGCTTACATCATGAGACACTAGCAAAGGAATCCCATTTCTCATTTCATGAAGACTGAGCCCACACTCCAGGGCTTACATCATGATACACTAGCAAAGGAATTCCATTTCTCATTTCATGAAGACTGAGCCCACACTCCAGGACTTACATCATGAGACACTAGCAAAGGAATTCCATGATACAGAGGGAATCCCATTTCTCATTTCATGAAGACTGAGCCCACACTCCAGGGCTTACATCATGATACACTAGCAAAGGAATTCCATTAATCATTTCATGAAGACTGAGCCCACACCCAGGGCTTACATCATGAGACACTAGCAAAGGAATTCCATTTTCATTTCATGAAGCCAGTATGATCAAACCTGCAGCAGCATCTCCCCCTTTGACAAGCTTGTATTTTTCAATGTCTCCCTTGGGTTTGTTCAGTTCCACTGCAGATCTATCTCAGGAATCATTGACAGTTTAAACAATGACAAACCTTTTACATTACAGAGGTAATGGAAACATAATAATGTACTCTTTATATACACAGATACTGGAAAACATACAGGAACTCAAACTCAATGTCAATGAAATCCTTTCTAAATAACTAAGCCTGCCTTTGGATGTACTGCATTGTCACTCTAATGATATCATACTGATACAAAATACAAGCAAACAAGCCATATTTTGCCCAAAAGGAATAAACAGCAGCTAATGGTGATTCCACAAAAGCACCAGCTCTGTTACTGCCAACCAGTCTGAGGCAACTTCATTCTGCAGATTGTTTATATCAATTATTCATAAACTGTATAAACTATGAATGTAGTAATAATGGTAATGTTGTAGCATGTATGTTTTTGCAGATTAGTAATGCATGCAAAATTTGTTTGCAAACCTTTCATGTTTTACAGTATATTTATACAGTTCTAATATTGTGGGTCTGTCATAATAATTGCACACACAGCAATCTACCCATTAAACGATAGGAATTGTATTTCAATCCCATTGCACTGAAACAGGACTCCAGTATACAACAAGCTTGGAGTTTCTCAGTATTTAAACACTAAGCAGAGCAGATTCATTCATTCAAATCCATTCAAAACCAAAACAGCATTTGCTCCAGTGCAAAGTTTGCACCACTTGAAATAAACAAAGTAGGGATGGAAATAAGACTCTATTGCATAGCAGTTTTGCCCATTCCAGGTTTCACTGGCAGCTTGATTAGCCACAGTGTACAGGTAACAAACTGATCAAACTGCTATGCAATTGAAGTCTTATTTCCATCCCTGAAACAAATAATTGTAACTCTGTCCTAAATCCTCACAGCATGATGAGGAGAGTTTCATTTCAATTCAGGGGCAGGAGTGGAGCTGAATCAGGGCTCTCCAGTTCATTCTGAAAGAATGGGTCTGTCTCCCTTCAGCTTGACATGCTCCCCTTCTCAGTGTCTCTGGATTCAGGCTGGCTCTCACTCCTGGGGACTACCTTCATTTACTGTAGGGTGAGAGAGACACAAGGAATCAGACAGCCTCCACACACACAAACAAGCAGGGTGGAGAGGTGAGGGACTGGGAGGGGGGGAGGCTGGCTCCGTGAATTCTCTGGTGTTTCTTTAGGCTGCCTAAAGCGATGGAAGCTCTCTCCTGATTCAGCACAGTGATACGGCTTCTCCAGTGTGAATTCGCTGGTGTTTGTTTAGTGTTCCTTTGTCAGTGAAGCTTTTCCCACATTCAAAACAGTGATACGGTTTCTCTCCAGTGTGAATTGTTGGTGTCTTTTTAGGTTTCTAACTGACTGAAGCTCTCCATACATTCATGACAGTGATTGGCTTCTCTCCAGTGTGAATTCGCTGGTGTACTTTTTTAGACTCCTAACTGACTGAAGCTCTCCCCACATTCAGTACAGTGATACGGCTTCTCTCCAGTGTGAATTGCTGGTGTCTTTGTAGGGTTCCTGACCGACTGAAACTCTCCCACATTCAGCACAGTGATAAGGCTTCTCTCCAGTGTGAATTGGTGGTGTGTTTTTAGGCTTCCTAACTGAGTGAAACTCTCCCCACATTCAGCACAGTGATACGGCTTCTCTCCAGTGTGAATTTGCTGGTGTGCTTTTAGGCTTCCTAACCGAATGAAGCTCTTCCTACATTCAGTATACTGATGTGATATCCTTGGCTGGTATATGTTTTCTGAATCCTTAAACAAGTCAACAGACTCTCTCTTCAATGTGGACAGATTGCAGTTCAGTCTCTTCTTTAATGCGGACAGGCTTCAGTTCAGTCTCTTCTTTCATGTGGACAGGCTGCAGTTCAGTCTCTTCCTCTTTAATGTGGACAGGCTCCAGTTCAGTCTCTTCTTTCATGTGGACAGGCTCCAGTTCAGTCTCTTCTTGTTTAATGTGGACAGGCTCCAGTTCAGTCTCTTCTTCTTTAATGTGGACAGGCTCCAGTTCAGTCTCTTCTTGTTTAATATGGACAGGCTCCAGTTCAGTCTCTTCCTCTTTAATGTGGACAGGCTCCAGTTCAGTCTCTTCCTCTTTTAATGTGGACAGGCTCCAGTTCAGTCTCTTCTTGTTTAATATGGACAGGCTCCAGTTCAGTCTCTTCTTTCATGTGGACAGGCTCCAGTTCAGTCTTTTCCTCTTTAATGTGGACAGGCTCCAGTTCGGTCTCTTCTTTAATGTGGACAGGCTCCAGTTCGGTCTCTTCTTTAATGTGGACAGGCTCCAGTTCAGTCTCTTCTTCTTTAATGTGGACAGGCTCCAGTTCAGTCTCTTCTTTAATGTGGACAGGCTCCAGTTCAGGCATCTCCTGTTTAATGCAGATAGGGACCAATTCCAGAACCTCCTCCTGTTTAATGTAAACACAGTCCATCGTTGTTCCTTGGTTTTCACCAGGATAAGGCAGTCCTGAAAACAGAAAATGAAATGAAGTATTACGATCTGTTCTCTATCGGTGTGTTTACACTTACAACTCTAACCTGAACGGGCTTAGGTTCGGGACCATTCAAAAATTCTTATCATTTGATCCCCCGTTTACACTTGAGCACAGGACACTTTCCCCAAGTTCGCCACTCCTGGCGCAAAAATTCAAGCAGCTCGGCTTTGTTTGATGGCTTCTGACCATCCATCTTCCTCTTGATCACATTCCAGAGGTTTTCAATGGGGTTCAGGCCTGGAGATTGGGCTGGCCAGGTCAACCTTGTACTTGGCTTGATTCATGCCAAAGCTGCCCGATTCCAGCCTTGCTGAAGCACCCCCAGATCATCACCGATCCTCCACCACATTTCACAGTGGGTGCGAGACACTGTGGCTTGTAGGCCTCTCCAGGTCTCCATCTAACCATTAGACGACCAGGTGTTGGGCAATGCTGAAAATTTGACTCATCTGGGGGTGCTTCAGCAAGGCTGGAATCGGGCAGATTTGTCTTTGTGAAGGACGCATGAATCAAGCCAAGTACAAGGTTGTCCTGGAAGAAAACTTGCTTCCTTCTGCTCTGACAATGTTCCCCAACTCTGAGGATTGTTTTTCCAGCAGGACAATGCTCCATGCCACACAGCCAGGTCAATCAAGGTGTGGATGGAGGACCACCAGATCAAGATCCTGTCATGGCCAGCCCAATCTCCAGACCTGAACCCCATTGAAAACCTCTGGAATGTGATCAAGAGGAAGATGGATGGTCAGAAGCCATCAAACAAAGCCGAGCTGCTTGAATTTTTGCGCCAGGAGTGGCATAAAGTCACCCAACATCAATGTGAAAGACTGGTGGAGAGCATGCCAAGACGCATGAAAGCTGTGCTTGAAAATCAGGGTTATTCCACCAAATATTTATTTCTGAACTCTTCCTAAGTTAAAACATTAGTATTGTGTTGTTTAAAAATGAATATGAACTTATTTTCTTTGCATTATTCGAGGTCTGACAACACTGCATCTTTTTTTGTTATTTTGACCAGTTGTCATTTTCTGCAAATAAATGCTCTAAATGACAATATTTTTATTTGGAATTTGGGAGAAATGTTGTCAGTAGTTTATAGAATAAAACAAAAATGTTCATTTTACCCAAACACATACCTATAAATAGTAAAACCAGAGAAACTGATAATTTTGCAGTGGTCTCTTAATTTTTTTCCAGAACTGTGTATATATATATATATATATATATATATATATATATATATATATATATATATATATATATATATATTACACAGACGTGCTCAAATTTGTTGGTACCCCTCCACAAAAAAACGAAGAATGCACAATTTTCTCTGAAATAACTTGAAACTGACAAAAGTAATTGGCATCCACCATTGTTTATTCCATATTTAATAGAAATCAGACTTTGCTTTTGATTTTTTATTCAACATAATATTGTAAATAAGAAAACAAATGAAAATGGCATGGACAAAAATGATGGGACCGCTAACCTAATATTTTGTTGCACAACCTTTAGAGGCAATCACTGCAATCAAACGTTTTTCTGTAGCTCTCAGTGAGACTTCTGCACCTGTTAACAGGTAGTTTGGCCCACTCTTCCTGAGCAAACCGCTCCAGCTGTCTCAGGTTTGATGGGTGCCTTCTCCAGACTGCAAGTTTCAGCTCTTTCCATAGATGTTCGATAGGATTCAGATCAGGACTCATAGAAGGCCACTTCAGAATAGTCCAATGTTTTGTTCTTATCCATTCTTGGGTGCTTTTAGCTGTGTGTTTGGGTCATTATCCTGTTGAGGACCCATGACCTGCGACTGAGACAGAGCTTTCTGACACTGGGCAGTACGTTTCGCTCCAGAATGCCTTGATAGCCTTGAGATTTCATTGTGCCCTGCACAGATTCAAGGCACCCTGTGCCAGGCGTAGCAAAGCAGCCCCAAAACATAACCGAGCCTCCTCCATGTTTCACTGTAGGTATGGTGTTCTTTTCTTTGAAAGCTTCATTTTTTCGTCTGTGAACATAGAGCTGATGTGACTTGCCAAAAAAGCTCCAGTTTTGACTCATCTGTCCAAAGGACATTCTCCCAGAAGGATTGTGGCTTGTCAGTATGCATTTTAGCAAATTCCAGTCTGGCTTTATGTTTTCTTTCAAAAGTGGAGTCCTCCTGGGTCTTCTTCCATGGAGCCCACTTTCGCCTCAAAAAAAGCGACGGATGGTGCGATCAGAAACTGACGCACCTTCACCTTGGAGTTCAGCTTGTATCTCTTTGGCAGTTATCCTTGGTTCTTTTTCTACCATTCGCACTATCCTTCTGTTCAATCTGGGGTCGATTTTCCTCTTGCGTCACAACCAGGAGGTTGGCTACAGTTCCATGGACCTTAAACTTTTAATAATATTTGCAACTGTTGTCACAGGAACATCAAGCTGCTTGGAGATGGTCTTGTAGCCTTTACCTTTACCATGCTTGTCTATTATTTTCTTTCTGATCTCCTCAGACAACTCTCTCCTTTGCTTTCTCTGGTCCATGTTCAGTGTGGTGCACACAATGATACCAAACAGCACAGTGACTACTTTTCTCCATTTAAATAGGCTGAATGACTGATTACAAGATTGGAGACATGTGTGGTACTAATTAAAGAAACAAATTAGTTTGAAATATCAATATAATCCAATTATTTATTATCTTTTCTAAGGGTACCAACAAATGTGTCCAGGCCATTTTAGAATATCTTTGTAGAATAAGCAATAATTCATCTTTTTTCACAGCTTCTTTGCTTTATTCTATGACATACCAAAGGCA
Source organism: Huso huso (assembly GCA_036884735.1). Taxonomy (NCBI): domain Eukaryota; kingdom Metazoa; phylum Chordata; class Actinopteri; order Acipenseriformes; family Acipenseridae; genus Huso; species Huso huso. The sequence continues at coordinate 6,988,869 of CM072694.1, read as the reverse complement.
TGCAAGTATACATGATAAAATAGCTTTTAATTTCATCACTTTTCAGGAGGAATGAAGCATTATTTCAATGAGCTGTAAGGGTACCAACAAATTTGAGCACGTCTGTGTAATAATATATATATATATATATATATATATATATATATATATATATATATATATACACACAGTACCAGTCAAAAGTTTGAGTACACTTGCTGGAAACTAGGTTTTTTTCATAACTGACAATGTTTTACGTCAGATAACGCTTTCTGTAAATACTTGAAAATGAAAACACATGTTACAATATACAAAACAAAACATAAGGAGTATCAAAGCAATGTTCAAGAAAATTGAAAATTGTCTCTAAATCTTTGATTCCTAAAAATAGCCGCCCTTTGCCTTAATAAAAGCTTCACAAACACGAGGCATTCGGTTAACAAGTTTCAGCAGGAAATCACCCGACATGTCTTCCCAGCTCTTCTGCAGCAATTCCCAGAGATGTAGGGCACTGTGGGTAGCTTTGCTTTGACTCTTCTGTCCAGTTCGTCCCATACAAGTTCTATGGGATTGAGGTCTGAGACTGGGCAGGCCAGGTCATTAGATTGAGTTGTCCTTCACTTTCCTTCTTCGCCAGATAGTTCTTGCACAGCTTTGAGGTGTGTTTCGGGTCATTATCTTGCTGAAGAATGAAGGACTGCCCAACTAGCCGTAATCCTGATGGAATGGCATGCCTCTGAAGTATGTTACGATAGCCATGCTGGTTGAGCTTGCCATGGACTTGGTAAAGATCACCAACTCTGTCACCAGCAAAGCAACCCCAGACCACGACACTGCCTCCTCCATGCTTGACAGAACCACACATGCAGAACTCATGCGCTCACCCTCTCTGTGTCTTACAAATATTCATCGGTTGGACCCAAATATTTCAAATTTTGACTCATCGGTCCATAAGACCGACTTCCACTCCTCAAAACGTCCCGTTTCTGTGTTTTTTGACCCAGGCAAGTCTCTTCCTCTTATTCTGCGCTATTAACAATGGTTTCTTTGCAGCAATTCTTCCAGTTAGGCCAGCTAACTGTACATCTGTACTTCTAGTAGCATTTAGCTGAGCTTGTATTTCAGGGGCAGTTAATCGCCGGTTTCGCAGACTTGTGACTCGAATGAACTTGTTCTCTGATTCTGAGGTCACCCTTTGGCCTGCCTGACCTTGTTCGGTCCTCATGAGTGCTAGTCTCTTTAAATCGTTTGATGGTCTTGGCCACAGCAGTTACAGACACTTGCAAAGTTCTTGCGATTTGTCTTAAAGATTGACCTTAATTTCTTAAAGTAATTAGTCTTTTTTTCTTTGCTTAACTTTTTTGCCATTTTCTGCTCCCTTACATTCAGGAATGACAAACTTGTGCCTATGCTACCTATATTTATAGTAATCATGGACCCTCACCTGTTAACAATAATTGGTGACAAAAGGTTAATTAGGTAACATGCTAGTTAACTCAGAGAACATCTAACAAAGACACTTTTATACTTAGGCCAGTGTTCTAACACCGTGTTAAACACATTTTCAGACTTTTTAACTGATTTGGGCTTCAGACTGAAATCCTCTTGCTTTGGGTGACCATTTCATTCAAATTGACAAGATTTACATTTTCATTTAAAATTAAAATTTTTGAATGCAATTCACTTATGATTATCAGCTTATATAAGTACATGTATTATGTAATGAAATATTAAGTGTTTATAGACACGTTTATACAGTTAAAAGCATAGATAATCATTAAAAACCTGGTTTCAAGCAGGTGTACTCAAACTTTTGACTGGTACTATAAATATATATATATATATATATATATATATATATATATATATTGGGAAATATTTTAAGAAAAATAAAAAACTGAAATATCTTGCTAGCTAGCATAAGTATTCAACCCCCACACATTAATATTTGGTAGAGCCACCTTTCGCTGCAATAACAGCTTTAAGTCTTTTGGGGTAAGTATGTACCAGCTTTGCACACAGTGTCGGAGTGATTTTGGCCCATTCTTCTTGGCAGATTTGCTCCAGGTTGTTCAGGTTGGTTGCACGACGCTTGTGGACCGCAATTTTCAAATAGTGCCACAGATTGAGATCAGGACTTTGACTGGGCCACTGTAGGACATTCACCTTTTTGTTCTTGAGCCACTCCAATGTTGCTTTGGCCTTGTGCTTGGGATCATTGTCCTGCTGAAAGGTGAATTTCCTCCCAAGCTTCAGTTTTTGAGCGGACTGAAGCAGGTTCTCTTGCAGTATTTCCCTGTATTTTGCTCCATCCATTCTCAGTCCCTGCTGATGAGAAGCATCCTCACAGCATGATGCTGCCACCACCATACTTCACTGTAGGGATGGTGTGTCTTGAGGCATGGGCAGTGTTAGGTTTGCGCCACACATAGCGCTTTGAGTTTTGGCCAAAAAGCTCTATCTTGGTCTCATCTGACCACAAAATCTTTTCCCACATCGCAGCTGGGTCACTCTCATGCTTTCTGGCAAACTCCAGACGTGCTTTCAGATGGTACTTTTTGAGTAACGGCTTCTTTCTTGTCACCCTCCCATACAGGCCAGTGTTATGCAGAGTTCTTGATATGGTTGACTGGTGCACCATTACTCCACTCCCAGCCACTGAACTCTGTAGCTCCTTCAAAGTGAATGTTGGCCTCTCTGTGGCTTCTCTCACAAGTCTCCTTGTTTGAGGGACAGCCTTTTCTTGGCAGTGCCTGGGTGGTGTGATGCAGCTTCCACTTCCTGATTATTGATCCAACTGTGCTCACTGGATTATCCAAACACTTGGATATTATTTTGTACCCTTTCCCTAATCTATGTATTTGTATTACTTTATCTCTAACTTCTGTAGAATGCTCTTTGGTCTTCATTTTCCTTCAGATTCACAGCCTGACCAATGATCCTTCAACAGTGGGGTTTTTATCCAGAAAATGTGACAGCAACTTTAATAGTTCACAGGTGGAGGCCAATGGTAAGGTAATTGTGTCCTCGTTACTGCAATTTATTTCATCGGTGTAAACTGGGAGCTTCCACAGCACAAGGTTTGAATACTTATGCAAGCAAGATATTTCAGTTTTTATTTTTTTTTTAAAATATTTCCCAACATAAAACCAATGTCACCTTAAAATAATTGATTTGGAGTTTCAGTGTTTTAAAATAAAATACCAAACAGAACGAAATTTCAATGTAGCATTTGTAATTCAGTAATAGGAGAGAATTGGTCAGGGGTCTGCGGAAATGCAGAATTAGGCATTGTGAACGGAATTCTGCTTTGCAACTGCAACTTTATATAAAATAAAAACTGCACAAACAGTCTTTACCGCTGTTATTGTGCTATAAAAAATAATGGATTGCTTTGAAAACTACACTACCCAGAAGCCCAGCGATGACGCTTGTATAAAACGTTTTTGCATGTTTATTTGGATCATTTTGTGGGCGTTACGCTGATGGGCTGTCCGTCTCTGTTGTGAGTCGAGTTGTATAAAAAAGCAACTGCTGTTTTGTGAGAGTTCTATTCTGTGGAATTATTTTGGTGTATATTCAGAAAAATGAAAAGTACCTGAAAAAAAAAACCTTCAACAACCCCCCCCCCCCCCCCCCCCCCCCCCACCCCACCCCACCCCCCCCCCGATTAAGAAAAAAACTTAACTGAATTTATGTATTCATTTACTTAGTTATCGCAAATCCGTTGCTCCGTCACCCGTTCAAACTTATTATTTCTAATTTATCATTTACTCCTTAATAATACTATTTACTAAGAGTGACTTATTTTTTTTTTTTTCTCGTGTTGCTGTAACATGGCTCTCTCTACTGTAGTAAGAACAGAAAATGGTGAAAATTGAACAATATGTGGACCAATAAACGCTTATTTATTTTATCAACTCTCCCGAACGCTTTTTTTGTTTTTCTGGAATTGTTGTTTAGGTGATTTGACACTTTATTTTTATTTTAAGTATAAACTGTTCCTCTAAAGTAACCGTATGTTTTCATACAGATGGGAAAAGATGATCAAACATCACCAGTAGACCTGCTGTTGTGTTTAAAAGTAGCACTGTAGTTTTAAAAAAGATTAATGTTTTATTAAAATGGCCTGGAGATACTGTAATTGTATAACTAAAAAATAAAACGTTTATTGCAAACATAGAAGGTTGTGTTATTTTTTTTGGTTGACTCTCACTATAACGCCACCCTCGCTTATTGCCCAGTTTTGCCCATGGCCCTTACCAGGCGGTATAAAGAGGGTTGACTGTATTTTAGGCTATACAAAAACAAAACAATGTATTCCAATATGCATCAAAATGACGCCTCTGGCATTTCTAGGTAGTAAGTGCTTATAAAATTGTTATTTTAGGACATCTAATACATATATTTAGGAAAAGTCAAGAATGAACATGTGCATGGGATTCACAAACACAGAGTTATTTACATATTACCTCAAAACGTCAAATTGAAGCACATGGTGGTTCTAGTGTTAAAAACCACTCTGCGTCCGAGTGCGATTCAAATCTCCTGTACAATTCAAATCTCCTGTAGTACTACAGACGGGCCGCCGACAGTCATGTCTGATTAACCCGACATGAATACAAATCCGATCCGAAGTCAGTCTGTTTCAAAGAGCGCTCCGAGTGACAGCGCCGGAGAGTCTGCGAGCAGCTTTAATAATAATGAATGCGCCTGCTGTGTCTGCTCGAGTCTCGCATCAAACTCCCGGTCCTCTATATAATATAAACACATTACACACCCCGAACCACACACGGGGTTTCCAGCGGCTGCAGTGAATTCAGTTCCAATAACTCACCGCTCTCTTTCTCTTTCTCCTATCCCTTCTGTTTTCTCGTGTCTTTTTCTCCAAGCAAGTCAGACAATGGACCTTCCAGTTCCGACTGGTGCGCGGATTTAAAGATTCCCCCCATAGGGGAAACCAGTGCCCGCATGTTGTTAAGTACCGGTTTGTTTAACCAATTCCTCGAGTAAAATGAAAGACTCATTTGTACACACAGTATTAAGACTGAAAAGCTGAAGTAATACCTCATTTGGGGCTCTCACCAAGGACCACTTCCAGTAAAAGACGTATAAACCGCAGTGAAAAAAAAAAGAACTTGCATTCAAACAAACAACAAACATATTTGGCCCATATAAATAAACACACTTCTTGTGACGCTAGAACAGTGTATAGGAGTGATATTTTCACCTGAAACTACCATACTGAAAGTAGCATGTCAAAGCAAGAAGGAATCTAATCAGCAGAATATGCCTGTGTAATCACAACTCAGCGGCTGGCAGACCTACGGCATCACACATGGGACTACAGAAACTGGCAAGGGATTGTGGGAGTTGTAGTTTGTTTGCAGTGTCACTTATGTGACTGAACACTGCATTAGCCACGGTCTTAGATTTTTTTAATTTGATATCTAAGGTGAGTAATACAAACTATACCAAGTACAAAAATGCAACAGATATATTTGTTTTATTTCTTTGGATTAATACTTCATATGCTTGTTTTTTGTGAACACAATCACCCACAGAACTGTATAATAAAGTTTGTTTCTAGAATTCTGTACTTTGTATGCGTGTGTTTTATAATATGCATACCTGTCAGCACTGAGCTTTCAAAAGAAGGGAGACTGCAGGGGGAAGAACTCTGAAACAGGCCTTCACGGGCAGGGTGACCATATGACTTCATCATGTACACCAGAACACTTTTGGGATAGTTTAGGCTCTTCAACTCACACCCAATGCATTCTGGGAAGTGTAGTCTGCTGTGAGCAGTGCCCAAGAGGTGTAGAATGTACCAGAATTCATTGCAAGTGGAAAAGCCTGAACTGTCCCACTGAACAAGGAGTCACATGGTAACCTGAATGCATGCCTGCCACAGGCTTCCCATGGGACCTAAAGTATGACCAATACAGACAGGAACTGCATTGCAGGAAATAGTGATTTTAGAACCTGAAATGTTACCAAAGATAATCGAGTTTAAAAAAAAAAAAGTTAAAATTTAAGATGAGAAAATCCTGGCCTGGCTTTGGTGGGCAGCCTTGGTTTACTTCACAAGCATGGCACTAAAACACTTTGCACCAGCTTTTGTTTTCAAATGAAGTTAGTTTAAAACATTTCAACAGAACACCCCCTCATGCATTACTATGTTACACATGAGGCTGCAAAATAATTAACAGTTAAACAAATTCATAAAATGAGTGAAGCAGGGCTCAGGGTTTGTTTCTTGTTGACGCCTGGTTCATCCCAATACATTACATATTGTATACTGAAGTAGAATTCTATATATAACATTTGTTACCTAACTATTTAATGAAGGGGCAAGTGAGGGTATTCATTCATTTTATCAACATGATAAATAATTGAAGGTATAGTAATTGCCCTGTTATTGTTCAATATAAAAATAGGGTTACAGCTCAATGGAGGAAGAGAGTCTCTGCCCCTGGGTTCACACAGTGAATTAGTGAAGGGTCCTTGAATAACACACCATATTGAGAATGGCCTGATCACGAAACAAGCAAAGCATTCAATGTAGGAAAGAGAGAGAGAGAGAATCCCATTGACATGGCCATTCTGACACAAAGTAACTTACACACCCACCAAAAAAAAAATAATAATAAAATCCAAAACCGCCTTCACAAGCAAGATTTATTAAATCACGTTTTGGCATTTTCCAAAAAGATACAACTCCAGCTACAAAGACAGCCACTGAACACACTCCCATTGCAGCTCCCAGAAGAGACCACACATTGACTTGGGCTGCAAGAAAAAAAAAAAAAAAAGAGAGAGAGATTACACCAAAAGTTAACTTTACTTGAACTGCAGTTGTGTTCACATCATGCATATTACCACTTCTAGGCAAAAGCGAAGGATTCATCTCTCTTCAGCTCAATTGGGCCAGAAGACACAAATGCCTTTACTGCACCACCATCCATCCCTTCAGCACTGCAACCCACAGGGAGGAGTCTAGTAAACAAACTGGACAATGAAATGCAAACTTCAAGCCACGCCTCCCCACAGACAGCGCTTTTCCTGGAATGCACCGTCTGCTACAGAGGCTGTCTGATGGCCGGTTTGAAATCACAGATCACAACACTGCAGTGGAAGTAAATCTGAAAACAGTACACCTTGTCAAGCAAAACTTGCATCAATAGATCACGTAGTACCGTCATCCAATGGGGGAAACCATGAGGATTACTGAACTGAAAACCTCTCTACACAAATATTGCATCATAGTAACTGTTTCTTGCAGACATCTATCAAACATCTCACTAAAGACTTGAGCACAGTGACTATTTGCTGCTTGCAAAGCAATCCAAACCATGCATTGTGGTACAAGATCCCCATCCCAACACTCCACCTTACCTGTCCTTTCAGTGCATCCAGGCCGCTTGTGAAGGAAAACATTTTCATTTCAAACCTCTTGAGATGGGAAGGGAACAGCACTCTTGCATTGCTGGAGACTGGGTGAAAGATGGTCAAGTATTCATCTGCAGAGTTCTCACAGCTACAAAGAGAAAGTAGGTCAGGAGCACATCAGCCACAAGGCCAATTCCTAGGTTTTGTAGCAGTGATATCATATTCCAGTATCTTACCTGTCCACAACAACATCCCACTTTGAGAGCTATTCCTGTCAGCAGAATAGGTTGCCCAGCAGTTCTCCAAAACAACTCAGCCTGATCCCTGCTGTACAGGAGTTCTACCTCAAAATACAAGGGTCTTCGCAAGTACTTCACAACAGGGTAATCCTGAGCTCTATATAAGTCATTGTACGTTGAATCTGCAGAGACGCAAGGGAGAATTTATAGGCAGAAACACACTACTAGAGCATCTATATTATTTCAATTGCCAAGTCCTACCCAATGCAAGCCGCATGATTACAGCAAGGTCTCCCAAGCCAGGCTGGACTACAGGTGCAGGATTATTCTGGTACAAGAGCAGTACTACCTTGGTGTCATTGACCAGATAGTGACAGGCAACTCAACCTGGAAAGAGGAAATGGGGTTAGAGAGTTTCAGAATCAATCATAAAGAGACTCAATTTGTGATGCAATCCTTACCGGGCAAGATGTGAACAACACTTGATTCTCATAAGTCAGGAGGTTGTTGTCAAGCTGGAAGAGAAATCACAAAGGCTCAAGTTGCAATGAACTTGTAGATTTAGTATGGAGCTGCACACCAAGTTGCAGACTGGCCAATATGGTACTCAGGATCATCCCCAGCTGTGTACTAACTTATTACCAAACTCAAAATATGTTTGGTTATGAATAGTTCAGTTTTATAATTGTTAAAACATTATGGGTTTTTATATTTGTTTCAGTTAGTATGATACCCACAAATCTGTCTACAGAAACTGCTAGACTAACTTGGTATTGTTTTAGTAACCTCTAGGAGGGCAACAGCAGTTATTTGGGGTTTGTTGCAAATACACATTTGAAGACACAGCTGGCGACTCTTGAGCTGCAATTTTTATTAACTTGTGTACTAGTTTAGTCCCATCCTCTGTACTAACCATGGGATCATCCCCAGTTAGTACGCTCCTTTCAGTTCATTGCAACCAACCCAGAAAGTCTCTAGGCAGCACATGCAATGTCATATCCAAGAGTCATGTCATGTGTCACAGCACCTTGGTTAACTGGACAAGCAGTTCAATACAATGGTGGCATCCTTCAGATGACAAGTGTCCACGATTCATGCAAGTAATTCAGCCGATAAACACAGGTCACCATGGCCCTCCAGATTGATTCAGAGGTGCTGTAGCGTCCCCTTGTCAACATGCTGAACCTCCTCAAACATGATTTTAAATGTATCAATACTAACCCTTCTAGTTGTTCCACAGGAATTGACATTGAAGTAGAAAACCGCATTGATAGCATCAGACTGAAGAGGCCGGCAACTCGGATCCCTTAGAGTTAGTTGACTTGGAGACAAGCTGGGGACAGATTCCACTTTCACAGCAAGAGCTGCCATAGTTCCATTGGTGAAGCAATCTGAAACACAGCATTTGGATTCAGGTTAGGAAACAGATTATAGCTCCAATACCACTTCATGCAACCTTCTGCCAATCTCAAAAGCAGCTATTATACAGAATGCTTGGCCTGCAGGAGATAGTTACCAATCATCCTTGTAGGGAAACTGCAGGACAGAGAGAAGTCAGCCACCACAACCATGGTCTCAATGTCCTTCAAAGTCAAGTCAAGCCTGCTTCTGATGCCTGAAGAACTGATCACCTACAGAGACAATACATCAGGTCAATAATGTGTTGAACCCAAAACAGCTAAAATCACATTTTAAAGTTCCATCACTTACTTCATATGTGGCATCAACTGAATTGGTTAGAAAAGGGAGTTGTAGACCACAAATAATCACTTACTGATGTCTTTGAGAATGGCTTCAACTACAGCAGGATGAGTAAAGGTGTATCCTCTGGCACTATATTCAGCAAGTAGGTCAGGGGCAGAATGTAGGTTCTGGTGTCTGGAGGAGTTACCTGAAAGAAAAGCAAGGGTTTGTAGGATTAAACCCAAAGCCAGACAACAAGCAACATCCACAGGAAGCAAGTGGTTTCAAAGGGCAATTGGATGGTTGAACAGGTTGGATGTTACCTTTTGCTTCACATTGGGGTCCTCAAATGGCACCTGGAGAGTGTAGGTCTGGATCCATTGGGAAAGACATGCTCCTGACATTATAACCTTTTAGGTTGGCTTTGGCACAGTTAAAGTCTCTGGTCCAACTATAATTTGACCAGCTCCACATCAGGCAGGAATGTCCCCAGGGTCACATTGAACACTCTGGTTTTAGGAACAGTGTCTGAAATTAAAACATGCAGTTAAAAATTATTATTATTATTATTATTTATTTTTGAGCAGCCCTTATCCAGGGCGACTTACAATCGTAAGCAAATACATTTCAAGTGTTACAAACACAAGTAATACAATAAGAGCAAGATATACAATAACTTTTGTTCAAGTGTGACAAAACCACAATTCAATAATACAGCAGATAATAGTGATAGTTACATCAGGATATGATTAAAATACTACAGGTTAAACACTTGGCAGATTACAGTATTGTGAAGTACAGGATTAAATGCAGTAAAAAGGGGCAGATAAAGCAAAAAAAAGCACATTTAAATGAAGGGTGATAGTGTCCCAGGATACAAACAGAGGAGTTTTACAGGTGCTGTTTGAAGAGGTGAGTCTTAAGGAGGCCGGAATGTGGTCAGGGACTGGGCAGTCCTGACATCTGTAGGAAGGTCATTCCACCACTGCGGAGCAAGGGTGGAGAAGGGAGGGCTGTGGAGGCAGGGGAGCGTAGCGGAGGTAGAGCCAGTCTTCTAGTGCAGGCGGAGCGGAGAGGTAGAGTGGGGGTGTAGGGAGAGATGAGGGTCTGGAGGTAGCTGGGTGCAGTCTGGTCAAGATTTACGTCATAATTTTTGTTTACGACTGTAAGTCGCCCTGGACAAGTGCGTCGGCTAATAAATAATAATAATAATAATAATAATAATTACGTTTTACTTGTTGTCATGTATATACGTGATATTTTCCTTTCATGTAAATATGTGTTTTATTATTATTATTAATAATTTATTTTTGTAAGGTAGCAATACGCTTCCTTAATATTTGTAATTACAGAACCGCTTCTGAATTAACTGCGCTGAACCGGCAGCTGTGAAAGGGAGACATTATGTGCGCTCACGAGATCATTATCTGCAGAATCTGACCAGTTCATAAAAGGTCATTCGATAATTGGTCACATTCTGCACAAGATCTGGCGCAGAATTATCTCCGTGAACGCACGCTGACACTTTATTCACTTCAATGCCAAGCGCAGCTGTAAAACGAGAGAGCGACGCTTGAGAAATGCAGTCTTTCTATATTCACTTAATGTGCATGTGCCGAGGGAACATCAATTAAATGCACGCCCTCTTCCCCGCACAGCACGAGTGTTATGTGGTCGGGCTGGAGTTCCACGCACGGGGTGAACACCTGCTCATCCTCGGGAGCTGCACGGGGTTAGCCTGGGCCCCGTGTCTCGAGGGAACATCAGTTAAATGCACGCCCCTGTACCCCGCGGTGCACGAGTATTATGAGGCGGCCTGAGTTCCATGAGCTCGCAGTGAACACCTGCTTAGTCACGTATATACGCGGATATTTTGAACACGAGCTACTTGATAATATAATTTTCGTGAATACGTGTTACTTTGTCACGTATATACGTGATATTTTTTGAAAACGTAGTTACGTAGATGATTTTATATCTTGTATTTACATTTTACTTTATCATGTATATACGTGATATTTTTTTTAACACACGCTTCGTCATAATTTTGGTTACGACTGTAAATCGCCCTGGACAAGTCGTCGGTTAATAAATAATAACAATAATAATAATTACGTTTTTACTTGTTGTCATGTATATACGTGATATTTTCCTTTCATGTAAATATGTGTTTTATTATTATTATTTTATTTATTTATTTTGTAAGGTAGCAATGCGCCTTAATATCTGTAATTACAGAACCGCTTCTGAATTAACTGCGCTGAACCGGGCAGCTGTGAAAGGAGACATTAAGGGTGCGTTCACGGAGATCATTATGTGCAGAATCTGACCAGTTCATAGAAGGTCATTGGATAAATTGGTCACATTCCGCATAAGATCTGCACAGAATTATTCCGTGAACGAATCGCTGAGACTTTATTCACTTCAATGCGCAAGCGCAGCTGTAAAACGAGAGAGCGACGCTGGGAAATGCAGTCTTTCGATTTCACTTCAATGCGCAAGCGCAGCTGTAAAACGAGAGAGCGACGCTGAGAAATGCAGACTTTCTATATTCACTTCAATGTGCATGTGCCGAGGGAACATCAATTAAATGTATCGCCCTGTTCCCGCCCAGCACGAGTATTATGTGGCCGGGCTGGAGTTCCACGAGCTCGGGTGAACACCTGCTCATCCTCGCGGGAGCTGCACGGGAGTTAGCCTGGGTCCCGTGTCTCGAGGGAGCATCAGTTAAATGCACGCCCCCTGTACCCCGCGGTGCACGAGGTATTATGAGTTCTGCCTGAGTTCCACAATCCCGATGTGAACACCTGCTTAGAGCTGGATTCCTTTAGAAGCAGCCCCAGACGCTGGCTTAAAAATAGCCGACCGCTGCTGTTGGAGATTCCTGCAAAAAACATGATTTTTAGCAATTAAAATAAGTCGACCACTGCTTTAAGCCTACGGAAAATTGGAACAATTAGCAGGCTCTCAAAATCAGCGAATGTGGTAGGAGGCTGAAAATTGAATACTCATGTAATTGGGTTAGTTGTGTGTTTGTGTTTATTGAAGAGGCCTGCTGTAGGAGAGCAGGATCCGAGATTGGCGGGTAGGATTGTAGGGAGTACATTTACAAGAGGGACCCTAATTAACTGGGGAATAAATTCATCATTTTGTGTCGTTGGCAATGTTACCTGAAAGCAGCGGCAATGTTATTTCATAATATTAGTTACTTAACGTTCGTAACATTACAAAAACCTTCCAAAAATGTTCTTTAAAATTACTTCATGTTATCCTGACTTTCGAATAACATTCACCTAACGTTCTGGGTACATCACTGTGTTAGCTGGGTTTATCCAATCTATTACTGACACCTTTGTGGTCAGTGATACGCAACTGCACGTCATTAATGTTGCTTAACATTCAATTTCTGCAAGTGTCACATGATACTTATGGAGGGTGACACGTGCTTAAATTAAGATGCTCTTCCGCAATGGTATTCTGCTTGCTGATCATGTTATTCTGCTTGCTGATTGTGATTATGCAACATGGTATTCTGGTTTATGGATCATTAACATGAAGACCAGTGTTCGTTTACCAGGGTTGCCATGGAAACTGTGGACCCACAATCCTCCTGGTGCATCGCTCACGTTACAGATGGCGGATAGACCTGAATTAAGACAAGTTCGAGTTTTTTCCGAATTTTCTTTTTATATTCGTTTGTTATTGTATAAGAATTAATACTCGATCACATGTGCTCATAACATAGACGATGCATGATACAATTTAGCTATATAACCAACTTATAATGATCTGAGAGTATAGTGACCACATTTGTCACTGTTTTTTTGTTTTGTTTTCTAGTATATAGTGTATATA
>CM072694.1:6937310-6975221 GCA_036884735.1 Huso huso | reverse complement strand
CTCATCTTAAATTTTAACTTTTATTTATTTATTTTTTTAAACTCAATTATCTTTGGTAACATTTCAGGTTCTAAAATCACCATTTCCTGCAATGCAGTTCCTGTCTGTATTGGTCATACTTTAGGTGCCATGGGAAGCCTGTGGCAGGCATGCATTCAGGTTACCATGTGACTCCTTGTTCAGTGGGACAGTTCAGGCTTTTCCACTTGCAATGCATTCTGGTACATTCTACACCTCTTGGGCACTGCTCACAGCAGACTACACTTCCCAGAATGCATTGGGTGTGAGTTGAAGAGCCTAAACTATCCCAAAAGTGCTCTGGTGTACATGATGAAGTCATATGGTAACCCTGCACATGAAGGCCTGTATCAGAGTTCTTCCCCTGCAGTCTCTTTCTTTTGAAAGCTCAGTGCTGACAGGTATGCATATTATAAAACACACGCATACAAAGTACAGAATTCTAGAAACAAACTTTATTATACAGTTCTGTGGGTGATTGTGTTCACAAAAAACAAGCATATGAAGTATTAATCCAAAGAAATAAAACAAATATATCTATTGCATTTTTGTACGTGGTGTAGTTTGTATTACTCACCTTCGATATCAAATTAAAAAAATCTAAGACCGTGGCTAATGCAGTGTTCAGTCACATAACAGTGATACTGCAAACAACCTACAACTCCCACAATCCATTGCCAGTTTCTGTAGTCCCATGTGTGATGCCATGGGTCTGCCAGCCGCTGAGCTGTGATACACAGGCATATTCTGCTGATTAGATTCCTTCTTGCTTTGACATGCTGCTTTCAGTATGGTAGTTTCAGGTGAAACTATCACCCCTATAAACTGTTCTAGCGTCACAAGAAGTGTGTTTATTTATATGGGCCAAATATGTTTGTTGTTTGTTTGAATGCAAGTTATTTTTTTTTTTTACACTGCGGTTTATACGTCTTTTACTGGAAGTGGTCCTTGGTGAGAGCCCCAAATGAGGTATTACTTCAGCTTTTCAGTCTTAATACTGTGTACAAATGAGTCTTTCATTTTACTCGAGGAATTGGTTAAACAAAACCGGTACTTAACAACATGCGGGCACTGGTTTCCCTATGGGGGGAATCTTTAAATCCGCGCACCAGTCGGAACTGGAAGGTCCATTGTCTGAATTGCTTGGAGAAAAAGACACGAGAAAACAGAAGGGATAGGAGAAAGAGAAAGAGAAAGAGAGCGGTGAGTTATTGCAAGTGAATTCACTCCACCCTCTGGGAACCCCGTGTGTGGTTCGGGGGTGTGTAATGTGTTTATATTATATAGAGGACCGGGAGTTTGATGCGAGACTCGAGCAGACACAGCAGGCGCATTCATTATTATTAAAGCTGCTCGCAGACTCTCCGGCGCCGGCACTCTGAGCGCTCATTGAAACAGACTGAGTTCGGATCGGATTTATATTCATGTCGGGTTAATCAGACATGACTGTCGGCGGCCCGTCTGTAGTACTGCGGGAGATTTGAATTGTACAGGAGATTTGAATTGTACAGGAGATTTGAATCGCACTCGGACGCAGAGTGGTTTTTAACACTAGAACCACCATGTGCTTCAATTTGACGTTTTGAGGTAATATGTAAATAACTCTGTGTTTGTGAATCCCATGCACATGTTCATTCTTGACTTTTCCTAAATATATGTATTAGATGTCCTAAAATAACAATTTTATAAGCACTTACTACCTAGAAATGCCAGAGGCGTCATTTTGATGCATATTGGAATACATTGTTTTGTTTTTGTATAGCCTAAAATACAGTCAACCCTCTTTATATCGCGTGGTAAGGGCCATGGGCAAAACTGGGCAATAAGCGAGGGTGGCGTTATAGTGAGAGTCAACCAAAAAAAATAACACAACCTTCTATGTTTGCAATAAACGTTTTATTTTTTTAGTTATACAATTACAGTATCTCCAGGCCATTTTAATAAAACATTAATCTTTTTAAAACTACAGTGCTACTTTTAAACACAACAGCAGGTCTACTGGTGATGTTTGATCATCTTTTCCCATCTGTATGAAACATACACGGTTACTTTAGAGGAACAGTTTATACTTAAAATAAAAATAAAGTGTCAAATCACCCAAACAACAATTCCAGAAAAACAAAAAAAGCGTTCGGTAGAGTTGATAAAATAAATAAGCGTTTATTGGTCCACATATTGTTCAATTTTCACCATTTTCTGTTCTTACTACAGTAGAGAGAGCCATGTTACAGCAACACGAGAAAAAAACAAAAAATAAGTCACTCTTAGTAAATAGTATTATTAAGGAGTAAATGATAAATTAGAAATAATAAGTTTGAACGGGTGACGGAGCAACGGATTTGCGATAACTAAGTAAATGAATACATAAATTCAGTTAAGTTTTCTTAATCGGGGGTGGGGGGGGGTTGAAGGTTTTTTTTTTCAGGTACTTTTCATTTTTCTGAATATACACAAAAATAATTCCACAGAATAGAACTCTCACAAACAGCAGTTGCTTTTTTATACAACTCGACTCACAACAGAGACGGACAGCCCATCAGCCGTAACGCCCACAAAATGATCCAAATAAACATGCAAAAACGTTTTTATACAAGCGCCATCGCTGGGCTTCTGGGTAGTGTAGTTTTCAAAGCAATCCATTATTTTTATAGCACAATAACAGCGGTAAAGACTGTTTGTGCAGTTTTTATTTTATATAAAGTTGCAGTTGCAAAGCAGAATTCGTTCATTAATGCCTAATTCTGCATTTCCGCAGACCCCTGACCAATTTCTCCTATTACTGAATTACAAATGCTACATTGAAATTTCGTTCTGTTTGGTATTTTTATTTTAAAACACTGAAACTCCAAATCAATTATTTTAAGGTGACATTGGTTTTATGTTGGGAAATATTTTAAAGAAAAATAAAAAACTGAAATATCTTGCTTGCATAAGTATTCAAACCTTGTGCTGTGGAAGCTCCCAGTTTACACCGATGAAATAAATTGCAGTAACGAGGACACAATTACCTTACCATTGGCCTCCACCTGTGAACTATTAAAGTTGTCACATTTTCTGGATAAAACCCCACTGTTGAAGGATCATTGGTCAGGCTGTGAATCTGAAGGAAAATGAAGACCAAAGAGCATTCTACAGAAGTTAGAGATAAAGTAATACAAATACATAGATTAGGGAAAGGGTACAAAATAATATCCAAGTGTTTGGATAATCCAGTGAGCACAGTTGGATCAATAATCAGGAAGTGGAAGCTGCATCACACCACCCAGGCACTGCCAAGAAAAGGCTGTCCCTCAAACCTCAGCGCTCAAACAAGGAGACTTGTGAGAGAAGCCACAGAGAGGCCAACATTCACTTTGAAGGAGCTACAGAGTTCAGTGGCTGGGAGTGGAGTAATGGTGCACCAGTCAACCATATCAAGAACTCTGCATAACACTGGCCTGTATGGGAGGGTGACAAGAAAAAAGCCGTTACTCAAAAAAAGTACCATCTGAAAGCACGCCTGGAGTTTGCCAGAGCATGAGAGTGACCCAGCTGCGATGTGGGAAAAGATTTTGTGGTCAGATGAGACCAAGATAGAGCTTTTGGCCCAAAACTCAAAGCGCTATGTGTGGCGAAAACCTAACACTGCCCATGCCTCAAGACACACCATCCCTACAGTGAAGTATGGTGGTGGCAGCATCATGCTGTGAGGATGCTTCTCATCAGCAGGGACTGAGAATGGATGGAGCAAAAATACAGGGAAATACTGCAAGAGAACCTGCTTCAGTCTGCTCAAAAACTGAAGCTTGGGAGGAAATTCACCTTTCAGCAGGACAATGATCCCAAGCACAAGGCCAAAGCAACATTGGAGTGGCTCAAGAACAAAAAGGTGAATGTCCTACAGTGGCCCAGTCAAAGTCCTGATCTCAATCTGTGGCACTATTTGAAAATTGCGGTCCACAAGCGTCGTGCAACCAACCTGAACAACCTGGAGCAAATCTGCCAAGAAGAATGGGCCAAAATCACTCCGACACTGTGTGCAAAGCTGGTACATACTTACCCCAAAAGACTTAAAGCTGTTATTGCAGCGAAAGGTGGCTCTACCAAATATTAATGTGTGGGGGTTGAATACTTATGCTAGCTAGCAAGATATTTCAGTTTTTTATTTTTCTTAAAAATATTTCCCAATATATATATATATATATATATTTATAGTACCAGTCAAAAGTTTGAGTACACCTGCTTGAAACCAGGTTTTTAATGATTATCTATGCTTTTAACTGTATAAACGTGTCTATAAACACTTAATATTTCATTACATAATACATGTACTTATATAAGCTGATAATCATAAGTGAATTGCATTCAAAAATTTTAATTTTAAATGAAAATGTAAATCTTGTCAATTTGAATGAAATGGTCACCCAAAGCAAGAGGATTTCAGTCTGAAGCCCAAATCAGTTAAAAGTCTGAAATGTGTTTAACACGGTGTTAGAACACTGGCCTAAGTATAAAAGTGTCTTTGTTAGATGTTCTCTGAGTTAACTAGCATGTTACCTAATTAACCTTTTGTCACCAATTATTGTTAACAGGTGAGGGTCCATGATTACTATAAATATAGGTAGCATAGGCACAAGTTTGTCATTCCTGAATGTAAGGGAGCAGAAAATGGCAAAAAAGTTAAGCAAAGAAAAAAAGACTAATTACTTTAAGAAATGAAGGTCAATCTTTAAGACAAATCGCAAGAACTTTGCAAGTGTCTGTAACTGCTGTGGCCAAGACCATCAAACGATTTAAAGAGACTAGCACTCATGAGGACCGAACAAGGTCAGGCAGGCCAAGGGTGACCTCAGAATCAGAGAACAAGTTCATTCGAGTCACAAGTCTGCGAAACCGGCGATTAACTGCTCCTGAAATACAAGCTCAGCTAAATGCTACTAGAAGTACAGATGTACAGTTAGCTGGCCTAACTGGAAGAATTGCTGCAAAGAAACCATTGTTAATAGCGCAGAATAAGAGGAAGAGACTTGCCTGGGTCAAAAAACACAGAAACGGGACGTTTTGAGGAGTGGAAGTCGGTCTTATGGACCGATGAGTCAAAATTTGAAATATTTGGGTCCAACCGATGAGTATTTGTAAGACACAGAGAGGGTGAGCGCATGAGTTCTGCATGTGTGGTTCTGTCAAACATGGAGGAGGCAGTGTCGTGGTCTGGGGTTGCTTTGCTGGTGACAGAGTTGGTGATCTTTACCAAGTCCATGGCAAGCTCAACCAGCATGGCTATCCTAGCATACTTCAGAGGCATGCCATTCCATCAGGATTACTGGTTAGCAATCCTTCATTCTTCAGCAAGATAATGACCCGAAAACACACTTCAAAGTTGTGCAAGAACTATCTGGCGAAGAAGGAAAGTGAAGTACAACTCAATCTAATGACCTGGCCTGCCCAGTCTCCAGACCTCAATCCCATAGAACTTGTATGGGACGAACTGGACAGAAGAGTCAAAGCAAAGCTACCCACAAGTGCCCTACATCTCTGGGAATTGCTGCAGAAGAGCTGGGAAGACATGTCGGGTGATTTCCTGCTGAAACTTGTTAACCGAATGCCTCGTGTTTGTGAAGCTTTTATTAAGGCAAAGGGTGGCTATTTTTAGGAATCCAAGATTTAGAGACAATTTTCAATTTTCTTGAACATTGCTTTGATACTCCTTATGTTTTGTTTTGTATATTGTAACATGTGTTTTCATTTTCAAGTATTTACAGAAACGTATACGACGTAAAACATTGTCAGTTATGAAAAAAAAACCTAGTTTCCAGCAAGTGTACTCAAACTTTTGACTGGTACTGTGTGTGTATATATATATATATATATATATATATATATATATATATATATATATATATATATATATATTACACACAGACGTGCTCAAATTTGTTGGTACCCTTACAGCTCATTGAAATAATGCTTCATTCCTCCTGAAAAGTGATGAAATTAAAAGCTATTTTATCATGTATACTTGCATGCCTTTGGTATGTCATAGAATAAAGCAAAGAAGCTGTGAAAAAGATGAATTATTGCTTATTCTACAAAGATATTCTAAAATGGCCTGGACACATTTGTTGGTACCCTTAGAAAAGATAATAAATAATTGGATTATATTGATATTTCAAACTAATTTGTTTCTTTAATTAGTACCACACATGTCTCCAATCTTGTAATCAGTCATTCAGCCTATTTAAATGGAGAAAAGTAGTCACTGTGTTGTTTGGTATCATTGTGTGCACCACACTGAACATGGACCAGAGAAAGCAAAGGAGAGAGTTGTCTGAGGAGATCAGAAAGAAAAATAATAGACAAGCATGGTAAAGGTAAAGGCTACAAGACCATCTCCAAGCAGCTTGATGTTCCTGTGACAACAGTTGCAAATATTATTAAGAAGTTTAAGGTCCATGGAACTGTAGCCAACCTCCCTGGGCCGCGGAGGAAAAAAATCGACCCCAGATTGAACAGAAGGATAGTGCGAATGGTAGAAAAAGAACCAAGGATAACTGCCAAAGAGATACAAGCTGAACTCCAAGGTGAAGGTACGTCGGTTTCTGATCGCACCATCCGTCGCTTTTTTTTTTTGAACGAAAAGTGGGCTCCATGGAAGAAGACCCAGAGGACTCCACTTTTGACAGAAAACATAAAGCCAGACTGAATTTGCTAAAATGCATACTGACAAGCCACAATCCTTCTGGGAGAATGTCCTTGGACAGATGAGTCAAAACTGGAGCTTTTGGCAAGTCACATCAGCTCTATGTTCACAGACGAAAAAATGAAGCTTTCAAAGAAAAGAACACCATACCCACAGTGAAACATGGAGGAGGCTCGGTTATGTTTTGGGGGGGCTTTGCTGCGCCTGGCAACAGGGTGCCTTGAATCTGTGCAGGGCACAATGAAATCTCAAGGCTATCAAGGCATTCTGGAGCGAAACGCACTGCCCAGTGTCAGAAAGTTTGTCTCAGTCGCAGGTCATGGGTCCTCCAACAGGATAATGACCCAAACACACAGCTAAAAGCACCCAAGAATGGATAAGAACAAAACATTGGACTATTCTGAAGTGGCCTTCTATGAGTCCTGATCTGAATCCTATCGAACATCTATGGAAAGAGCTGAAACTTGCAGTCTGGAGAAGGCACCCATCAAACCTGAGACAGCTGGAGCGGTTTGCTCAGGAAGAGGGCCAAACTACCTGTTAACAGGTGCAGAAGTCTCACTGAGAGCTACAGAAAACGTTTGATTGCAGTGATTGCCTCTAAAGGTTGTGCAACAAAATATTAGGTTAGCGGTCCCATCATTTTGTCCATGCCATTTTCATTTGTTTTCTTATTTACAATATTATGTTGAATAAAAAATCAAAAGCAAAGTCTGATTTCTATTAAATATGGAATAAACAATGGTGGATGCCAATTACTTTTGTCAGTTTCAAGTTATTTCAGAGAAAATTGTGCATTCTTTTCGTTTTTTGTGGAGGGGTACCAACAAATTTGAGCATCGCTCTGTGTAATATATATATATATATATATATATATATATACACAGTTCTGGAAAAAAATAAGAGACCACTGCAAAATTATCAGTTTCTCTGGTTTTACTATTTATAGGTATGTGTTTGGGTAAAATGAACATTTTTGTTTTATTCTATAAACTACTGACAACATTTCTCCCAAATTCAAATAAAAATATTGTCATTTAGAGCATTTATTTGCAGAAAATGACAACTGGTCAAAATAACAAAAAAAAAAGATGCAGTGTTGTCAGACCTCGAATAATGCAAAGAAAATAAGTTCATATTCATTTTTAAACAACACAATACTAATGTTTTAACTTAGGAAGAGTTCAGAAATCAATATTTGGTGGAATAACCCTGATTTTCAAGCACAGCTTTCATGTCTTGGCATGCTCTCCACCAGTCTTTCACATTGATGTTGGGTGACTTTATGCCACTGGCGCAAAAAATTCAAGCAGCTCGGCTTTGTTTGATGGCTTCTGACCATCCATCTTCCTCTTGATCACATTCCAGAGGTTTTCAATGGGGTTCAGGTCTGGAGATTGGGCTGGCCATGACAGGGTCTTGATCTGGTGGTCCTCCATCCACACCTTTGATTGACCTGGCTGTGTGGCATGGAGCATTGTCCTGCTGGAAAAAAATCCTCAGAGTTGGGGAACATTGTCAGAGCAGAAGGAAGCAAGTTTTCTTCCAGGACAACCTTGTACTTGGCTTGATTCATGCGCCCTTCAAAAAGAAATCTGCCCGATTCCAGCCTTGCTGAAGCACCCCCAGATGAGTCAAATTTTCAGCATTGCCCAACACCTGGTCGTCTAATGGTTAGATGGAGACCTGGAGAGGCCTACAAGCCACAGTGTCTCGCACCCACTGTGAAATGTGGTGGAGGATCGGTGATGATCTGGGGGTGCTTCAGCAAGGCTGGAATCGGGCAGCTTTGGCATGAATCAAGCCAAGTACAAGGTTGACCTGGCCAGCCCAATCTCCAGGCCTGAACCCCATTGAAAACCTCTGGAATGTGATCAAGAGGAAGATGGATGGTCAGAAGCCATCAAACAAAGCCGAGCTGCTTGAATTTTTGCGCCAGGAGTGGCGAACTTGGGGAAAGTGTCCTGTGCTCAAGTGTAAACGGGGGATCAAATGATAAGAATTTTTTGAATCGTGATCGAACCTAAGCCCGTTCAGGTTAGAGTTGTAAGTGTAAACACACCGATAGAGAACAGATCGTAATACTTCATTTCATTTTCTGTTTTCAGGACTGCCTTATCCTGGTGAAACCAAGGAACAACGATGGACTGTGTTTACATTAAACAGGGAGGAGGTTCTGGAATTGGTCCCTATCTGCATTAAACAGGAGATGCCTGAACTGGAGCCTGTCCACATTAAAGAAGAGACCGAACTGGAGCCTGTCCACATTAAAGAGGAAAAGACTGAACTGGAGCCTGTCCACATGAAAGAAGAGACTGAACTGGAGCCTGTCCATATTAAACAAGAAGAGACTGAACTGGAGCCTGTCCACATTAAAGAGGAAGAGACCGAACTGGAGCCTGTCCACATTAAAGAGGAAGAGACTGAACTGGAGCCTGTCCATATTAAACAAGAAGAGACTGAACTGAGCCTGTCCACATTAAAGAAGAAGAGACTGAACTGGAGCCTGTCCACATTAAACAAGAAGAAGAGACTGAACTGGAGCCTGTCCACATGAAAGAAGAGACTGAACTGGAGCCTGTCCACATTAAAGAGGAAGAGACTGAACTGCAGCCTGTCCACATGAAAGAAGAGACTGAACTGAAGCCTGTCCGCATTAAAGAAGAGACTGAACTGCAATCTGTCCACATTGAAGAGGAGTCTGTTGACTTGTTTAAGGATTCAGAAAACATATACCAGCCAAGGATATCACATCAGTATACTGAATGTAGGAAGAGCTTCATTCGGTTAGGAAGCCTAAAAGCACACCAGCAAATTCACACTGGAGAGAAGCCGTATCACTGTGCTGAATGTGGGGAGAGTTTCACTCAGTTAGGAAGCCTAAAAACACACCACCGAATTCACACTGGAGAGAAGCCTTATCACTGTGCTGAATGTGGGGAGAGTTTCAGTCGGTCAGGAACCCTACAAAGACACCAGCGAATTCACACTGGAGAGAAGCCGTATCACTGTACTGAATGTGGGGAGAGCTTCAGTCAGTTAGGAAGTCTAAAAGTACACCAGCGAATTCACACTGGAGAGAAGCCGAATCACTGTCATGAATGTATGGAGAGCTTCAGTCAGTTAGGAAACCTAAAAGACACCAAACGAATTCACACTGGAGAGAAACCGATCACTGTTTTGAATGTGGGAAAAGCTTCACTGACAAAGGAACACTAAACAAACACCAGCGAATTCACACTGGAGAGAAGCAGATCACTGTGCTGAATGCGGAGAGAGCTTCAGTCGCTTAGGCAGCCTAAAGAAACACCAGAGAATTCACGCCGAGCCAGCCTCCCCCCCAGTCCCTCACCTCTCACCCTGCTTGTTTGTGTGTGTGGAGCTGTCTGATTCCTTGTGTCTCTCACCCTACAGTAAATGAAGGTAGTCCCCAGGAGTGAGAGCCAGCCTGAATCCAGAGACACTGAGAAGGGGAGCATGTCAAGCTGAAGGAGACAGACCCATTCTTTCAGAATGAACTGAGAGCCCTGGGATTCAGCTCCACTCCTGCCCTGAATTGAAATGAAACTCACTCATCATGCTGTGAGGATTTAGGACAGAGTTACAATTATTTGTTTCAGGGATGGAAATAAGACTTCAATTGCATAGCAGTTTGATCAGTTTGTTACCTGTACACTGTGGCTAATCAAGCTGCCAGTGAAACCTGGAATGGGCAAAACTGCTATGCAATAGAGTCTTATTTCCATCCCCTGCTTTGTTTTATTTCAAGTGGTGCAAACTTTGCACTGGAGCAAATGCTGTTTTGGTTTTGAATGGATTTGAATGAATGAATCTGCTCTGCTTAGTGTTTAAATACTGAGAAACCCAAGCTTGTTGTATACTGGAGTCCTGTTTCAGTGCAATGGGATTGAAATACAATTCCTATCGTTTAATGGGTAGATTGCTGTGTGCAATTATTATGACAGACCCACAATATTAGAACTGTATAAATATACTGTAAAACATGAAAGGTTTGCAAACAAATGTTGCATGCATTAATCTGCAAAACCTACATGCTGCAACATTACCATTATTACTACATTCATAGTTTATACAGTTTATGAATAATTGATCTAAACAATCTGCAGAATGAAGTTGCCTCAGACTGGTTGGCAGTAACAGAGCTGGTGCTTTTGTGGAATCACCATTAGCTGTTTATTCCTTTTGGGCAAATATGGCTTGTTTGCTTGTATTTTGTATCAGTATGATATCATTAGAGTGACAATGCAGTACATCCAAAGGCAGGCTTAGTTATTTAGAAAGGATTTCATTGACATTGAGTTTGAGTTCCTGTATGTTTTCCAGTATCTGTGTATATAAAGAGTACATTATTATGTTTCCATTACCTCTGTAATGTAAAAGGTTTGTCATTGTTTAAACTGTCAATGATTCCTGAGAGAGATCTGCAGTGAACTGAACAAACCCAAGGAGACATTGAAAAATACAAGCTTGTCAAAGGGGGAGATGCTGCTGCAGGTTTGATCATACTGGCTTCATGAAATGAGAAATGGAATTCCTTTGCTAGTGTCTCATGATGTAAGCCCTGGAGTGTGGGCTCAGTCTTCATGAAATGATTAATGGAATTCCTTTGCTAGTGTATCATGATGTAAGCCCTGAGTGTGGGCTCAGTCTTCATGAAATGAGAAATGGGATTCCTCTGTATCATGGAATTCCTTTGCTAGTGTCTCATGATGTAAGTCCTGGAGTGTGGGCTCAGTCTTCATGAAATGAGAAATGGAATTCCTTTGCTAGTGTATCATGATGTAAGCCCTGGAGTGTGGGCTCAGTCTTCATGAAATGAGAAATGGGATTCCTCTGTATCATGGAATTCCTTTGCTAGTGTCTCATGATGTAAGCCCTGGAGTGTGGGCTCAGTCTTCATGAAATGAGAAATGGAATTCCTTTGCTAGTGTCTCATGATGTAAGCCCTGAGTGTGGGCTCAGTCTTCATGAAATGAGAAATGAAATCCTTTGCTAGTGTCTCATGATGTAAGCCCTGGAGTGTGTGCTCAGTCTTCATGAAATGAGAAATGGGATTCCTCTGTATCATGGAATTCCTTTGCTAGTGTATCATGATGTAAGCTTGGAGTGTGTGCTCAGTCTTCATGAAATGAGAAATGGATTCCCTCTGTATCATGGAATTCCTTTGCTAGTGTATCATGATGTAAGCTCTGGAGTGTGGGCTCAGTCTTCATGAAATGAGAAATGGATTCCTCTGTATCATGGAATTCCTTTGCTAGTGTATCATGATGTAAGCCCTGGAGTGTGGGCTCAGTTCATGAAATGAGAAATGGAATTCCTTTGCTAGTGTCTCATGATGTAAGCCCTGAGTGTGGGCTCAGTCTTCTGCTGCCTGCTTGTTCTCAGTGTGTGAGTTCAGCTGCATTTCCAGTGTCCTGAGCTGGACTTTGAACCCACTGGAGATGCAGCTGAGAACAAACCAGACCCACGACTCAGGGATTTTGTTTTAGATCAAATAAGATAAGAAACCTTATACACAGAACTCTGTTTTATTGATGTTTTTTTCTATGAATGTATTACTTCGAATCTCTTTGCATTGTGTTGCAATTTT
This sequence comes from Huso huso, assembly GCA_036884735.1. Taxonomy (NCBI): domain Eukaryota; kingdom Metazoa; phylum Chordata; class Actinopteri; order Acipenseriformes; family Acipenseridae; genus Huso; species Huso huso. The sequence continues at coordinate 6,962,913 of CM072694.1, read as the reverse complement.
GACACTGTCACATTTCATATTAAAAATCACAGCTAAGTCTGTTAGAAATAGACTACAGATATGACCAGAGGTTTTGCCTCACTCTATAGAATGAACTAATTTTGCTTCATAAAGTCGAATGAAACCTGCTGAATAATGTTACGTTAACATATTGAATCACACACTGCTTTGTAGTTATCCATATACTTAATGAAAAACGTGACATTTTGGAATCTAACATGAAATGCAGTGCTAGTATTTTGGCTTCCACTAGAGTTTTGTTATATAGTTTTGTAGTTTCTTTGATTACATGATGTTAAATAAAATATCTAAACTATGGCCATATGTTTTGTTTTAATGCATTTGGGTGTGAGTTGAGAATCCTAAACTTTTACGTTTTAACTACGGCTGTGAACAAAAGTTTTGCATCACCCTATAAGATTAAATAATTTTGCTTCATAGTTGAATGAAAGCTGCTGAATAATGTTACCTTGTTAACATATTAAATTACACACTGCTTTGCAGTTGTCTGTATGCTTTAAAAAGCTGAGAAATTGAAATCTAACATGGAATACTGTACAATGATGGCTTCCAGGAGACTTGCGATCTCATTTTGTAGTTTAATTGATACTTCATGATAAATAAAGCATCTAAAGTATGTTTTCTTTTAATTGTCTCAATTCTAGAATTCTAGGTGATGCTAAACTTCTGTCCGAGCTGTACATATAAATCAGCACTGCCATTAAAATAGAATGTTTAAATCTTTATATATTGTGTATCGATTGCATTCTATAAGACAGTGTGAAGTGTAGATCATGCTATTAAAAGAGAACACCTTTACACATTTCACTATTCAGAAGCCACTAATAAACTTTGCATTGATTTTACACTGAACTGTTGTGAAGTGCTTTTTCTTTATTGTTTTACTGCTCGGCTCCACTATTTGTGCTGCCTGTCTAGGAGAAGAGAAGTCTATTAATCCAAACAGCATGCAGATTGATTTAGATTGGATCAGGAGCAATGGATCCTCACACAGGTTTGCACTGTACAGGTATGGCATTCATGCAGAAATGGCAAAAATGAACAAACAAAATGCAGTATTATTTTAAAACATTAAGGTCACAGAAATAACACTACAGGGTGCTTCATGTGGACAGCCTTTGGAAACACATTTAGAAGCACACTGCTGCAGTTTGATTACTAGAACATGTAATTTTAATGGAATGAGGGTGAAATGATGCAAACAGTAACATGTAACAATAATAATCCTGGTTTGTTAACTTTAGATTGTAGTTGTATTGGAACCCAAGGGCTGAAGCTGAAATGTATAGAAGAGGTTCAGACTGATACAACTGAACAAGGAAATGTCACTCACACTAACAAGGACCATATTGGAAATGGAAACAATAATTACACAGAAATCTAATAGTGGTGTTATTAATGTGCAAGAATAAACTGGATTGCTGGACTGCATTGGATTAAAAATAATAGGATCATTTCTAACATTTACACTTTTATTAACTGTGTTCCAAATATAAAATCCATCAAAGACTAGCAACTCTGCACACACTTCCTGTGCTGTAAACCTGGACTTCATGGAGAAGGGCAGAACGGAGCTCTCGCTATTCCTTATCCAATGCTGCCATCGTGCGGCCATTTACTAGAACTGTTTGTTTCATTCTCTCTCACCCACTCTCTCTATCTGAACGCAGTTCAATTGTCCTTTGAAATTACTCTGATTAACCTTAACCCCTGTACATTAAATAGACATTTCAGATACATTCTTAAAATACAGCAAAAACAATATTTACAGGATAACCAGGAGAGTACTGTGTGTATAAATAATAACGTTTTCTGTAATTGCTCTTATTTGAAATCATTCTCATGCATTTATCATGCTTACTGCCTGTTCTTACTGGACTCATATCAGCAAATAGTTACTATCAGGTTTAGCTGCTCTTAGTCGAATTCGCTCTTATAATTTACTGTGTGCTTTATTATTTTGCTCTTACTTGAATTGATTTTATGGTACTTTCATATCTGCTCTTATCTGTATTATGATATTCTGTAATGTGATGTTTTATAATGTGATACTTTGTACTGTGATAACAACTGTAAGTCGACCTGAATGTCTGCTAAGAAATAAATACTAATAACAGTAGTAATGTCATTGTGAATTTCACTACCTGTACTACCCATTGTAAACAGCAGAGGGCACCAGCAACTGCTTGTCACGGAGCTGTGTTCAGATCAAATAAAATGTTAGTTTAATACAGTGGTGGCCGGTACGTGGATCGCAAAGATTTCCGGTGGATGTCGGGACGAATCATAGCATATACTCATACAACAGTGTTTGTTTCGGCTGATGGGCAGAGTCTTCTGTGTCGTCCAGTAGCACAGATGAAATCTCAACAGTTTCTGCATATGAGACAAACAAAATGCTTGTGGAAAATACATTTTAATTTAGGCGCACGTAGGCGTCTAGAAATTCCTAAAGGTAGACTATAAAAAATAAACGTGATTTATTTTTTCACCTGGAAAGTAAAACCAAAAAAACAACTCATTTGGATCTAAACTCAGCTCAATCGTAATGCACCCTGGGAATGTAGTTTATTGGTGTCCACTGCCCACTGTTAATCGCACATTAAAAACTACAAATCCCATACCCGCCAGTTTCACTGATTTATCAGTGCGATGGCTACTCGTTTCCAGACAGTTTGTCAAACCAAGATGAGGAAAATAACAAATTCAGATATGTCGGCTTCTTTACAGGAAATGAGCAATGCGGGTGTGTCAGAAATTGAAAGCGAACAGGGAACTTCGAGTTAGTTGCAGCGTGTTCACAGTCGTGTAAAATACAAGTTCAACCAACAGTGGCTAAAAGATTTCACCTGGCTTCAGTTTGACAATGTTAAAAAAAATCCATGTTGTGCCCGTTTTATCAGGATGCAGGGGAACTGATGGCAGCAAGACTGCATTTTAACAGGGAGCCAGGAGTTCAAACATGAAAATATCTTAAACACAGCGCTTCAAAAACGGCACGCAGTGTGCGGAGAGGCAGCTCAGCGCGCTGCCATGAACAGCAAGCAGCGCCTTCTGAGGAGCATTGTGTTACGTTTTTGTTGTGGTTGTTTTGTTTTATTATTGCTATTACGTATTGCACACTATTATATTAAATCTCGCTTATAATTGCTGGTCATAGCTTTGAGTTGGTCAAAGCTAGTACTTTTAATACAGTGCTATCTGAGTATTTAAAATATGGTTACTTCAAAATTAAAATGTCAGCAGCGGTGTGTTAATTAAAACAAGCGCCTGACGCCGCCGAACTTTCTCATTTTTAAATCCTAACGGTCTCTGCTCAGCGGAGTGGAATGTTCAGGAGCCGGTTGCCTAGCAGCGCCTCCGCCTCCCTTCTCTGCCCCGCCCCTCTCTCCCTCTCTCGTTGCTCCAGCTAGAGTTCACATTCAGCTTCCTTAGATTATATAGCGCCATTCTTTACTAACTTTTACAAATGAGCTTATTGGAGGCTTCGTGTTTTTAAGATGGTTCAGGCGCAGTCCGGGCAGACTGACTGGAGCATCATTACAGTATACCGCACTGCGCTCCATCTTGCTCGTTTGGTTGTTAGTAGCTTATTGATGCCAGAATCTCATCAAGCAGCTTCTTGAAGGATCCCTGGGTGTCAGCTTCAACAACATTACTGGGGAGTTGGTTCCAGAACCTCACAATTCTCTGTGTAAAAAAAGTGCCTCCTATTTTCTGTTCTGAATGCCTCTTTATCTAATCTCCATTTGTGACCCCTGGTCCTTGTTTCTTTTTTCAGGTTGAAAAAGTCCCCTGGGTCGACATTGTCTATACCTTTTTAGGATTTTGAATGCTTGAATCAGATCGCCGCGTAGTCTTCTTTGTTCAAGACTGAATAGATTCAATTCTTTTGAGCCTGTCTGCATACGACATGCCTTTTAAACCCGGATAATTCTGGTTGCTCTTCTTTGCACATTACTTCCCTTGATTTAAATTCAACACTTCTCACAATATATCCGAGCATCTCGTTGGCCTTTTTTATAGCTTCCCCACATTTCCTCTGGATGAAGCTGTGATTAAAGGTATTGAAAGCGGTCTCTCTCTGGGGTTCCCCTGTATCAGTGGTGTGGGGTTTCCTCGTGTTGAAGCTGTGATTAAAGGTATTGAAAGCGGTCTCTCTCTCTGGGGTTCCCCTGTATCAGTGATGTGGGGTTTCCTCGGGTTGAAGCCGTGATTAAAGGTATTGAAAGCGGTCTCTCTCTGGGTTCCCCTGTATCAGTGGTGGGGGTTTCCTGTTGAAGCTGTGATTAAAGGTATTGAAAGCGGTCTCTCTCTGGGGTTCCTGTATCAGTGGTGTGGGGTTTCCTCGGGTTGAAGCCGTGATTAAAGGTATTGAAAGCGGTCTCTCTCTGGGGTTCCCCTGTATCAGTGGTGTGGGGTTTCCTCGGGTTGAAGCTGTGATTAAAGGTATTGAAAGGGGTCCCTACCCTGGAGTCCCACTCGTTGAGGGTCTTGACGTTGATGAAGGACACTTCCCCGTTGGCTCCGGTCATCACACCATCGTGTTCACAGCGAACGATCAGATCGATATCCTCCCCCAGCTTCCAACACCGGAACCTGAAACACAGAGACACACACAGGGGTCAACAAGGCTGAACACACACACACACACACACACACACACACACACACACACACACACACACACACACACACACACACAGGGGTCAGCAAGGCTGAACACACACACACACACACACACACACACACAGGGATCAACAAGGCTGAACACACACACACACACAGGGGTCAACAAGGCTGAACACACACACACAGACACACACACAGAGGGGTCAACAAGGCTGAACACACACCAACACACACACAGGGATCAACAAGGCTGAACACACACACACACACACACAGGGGTCAACAAGGCTGAACACACACACACAGACACACACACAGAGGGGTCAACAAGGCTGAACACACACCAACACACACACAGGGATCAACAAGGCTGAACACACACACACACACACGGGTCAACAAGGCTGAACACACACACACAGGGATCAACAAGGCTGAACACACACACACACACACACACACACACACACACAGGGATCAACAAGGCTGAACACACACACACACACACACACACACACGGATCAACAAGGCTGAACACACACACACACACAGGGGTCAACAAGGCTGAACACACACACACACACACACACAGAGGGGTCAACAAGGCTGAACACACACCAACACACACACAGGGATCAACAAGGCTGAACACACACACACACACACACACACACACACACACACAGGGGTCAACAAGGCTGAACACACACACAGACACACACACAGAGGGGTCAACAAGGCTGAACACACACCAACACACACACAGGGATCAACAAGGCTGAACACACACACACACACACGGGTCAACAAGGCTGAACACACACACACAGGGATCAACAAGGCTGAACACACACAGGGATCAACAAGGCTGAACACACACAGGGGTCAACAAGGCTGAACACACACAGGGGTCAGCAAGGCTGAACACACACACACAGACACACACACACAGAGGGGTCAACAAGGCTGAACACACACCAACACACACACAGGGATCAACAAGGCTGAACACACACACACACACACACGGGTCAACAAGGCTGAACACACACAGGGGTCAACAAGGCTGAACACACACACACAGGGGTCAACAAGGCTGAACACACACATACACACACACAGGGGTCAATAAGGCTGAACACACACAGGGGTCAGCAAGGCTGAGCACACACACACACACAGGGGTCAACAAGGCAGAACACACACACACAGGGGTCAGCAAGGCTGAGCACACACACACACACACACACACAGGGATCAACAAGGCTGAACACACACACACACACAGGGATCAACAAGGCTGAACACACACACACACACAGGGGTCAACAAGGCTGAGCGCACACACACACACACACAGGGGTCAACAAGGCTGAACACACACACACACAGGTGTCAGCAAGGCTGAGCACACACACACACACACAGGGGGGTCAACATGGCTGAACACACACACACACACGGGTCAGCAAGGCTGAGCACACACACACACACACACAGGGGTCAACAAGGCAGAACACACACACACACACAGGGGTCAGCAAGGCTGAGCACACACACACACACACAGGGGTCAACAAGGCTGAACACACACACACACACACAGGGGTCAGCAAGGCTGAGCACACACACAGACACACACACACACAGGGGTCAACAAGGCAGAACACACACACACTCGGGGGTCAGCAAGGCTGAGCACACACACACACACACAGGGGTCAACAAGGCAGAACACACACACACAGACACACACAGAGGGGTCAACAAGGCTGAACACACACCAACACACACACAGGGATCAACAAGGCTGAACACACACACACACACACACACACACACACACGGGTCAACAAGGCTGAACACACACACAGACACACAGGTACTGACACAAACACACACACTTATGTGTTGCTAATTGGTAGATATGCATATTTCAACATTACAAGAGCCAATCAAATCGCGTGAAAGCTCAAAGCGGGTGGGGCTCATTTGCATACAAACTCCAGATTTAGCGGCCATTTAAATATTTAGCTAACTGTTAAATCTAGCTAAGAGATTGAAGATGTATTTAAATATTTAGCTAACTGTTAAATCTTGTAACTCGATTTCTAAATGATATCTGAATGCACACATTTATAAAAAAGCTGTATTTATTTTCTCCTCATTTCTGGCAGCCCATACTAACGGGCGCCGGAACTTTGGCATTTTTAAATCCTAACGGTCTCTGCTCAGCGGAGGGAATGTTCAGGAGCCGGGTTGCCCAGCAGCGCCTCCGCCTCCTTCTCTGCCCCCCCCCTCTCTCCCTCTCTCGTTGCTCAGCTAGGAGTTCATTCAGCTTCCTTAGATTATATAGCGCCATTCTTTACTAACTTTTACAAATGAGCTTATTGAGGCTTCGTGTTTTAAGATGGTTCAGGTGCAGTCCGGCAGACTGACTGCAGCATCATTACAGTATACCCCATTTCTGCCGGGCTTTGTGTGGAGGCTGATACACAAAATAATGAACGACTGGTAAAGAAATCACATGGATTGCTTTTAATGCTAAATGTGTATCTGGTATTCTAAGTATTATCTACAATTAATAACTCAGCTATATTCATATTCAGAATGTAATACAGTATTAAGACAGGGTCCAGTATTAGAAATAAAGAAACAGCAGTGATGTTTATTGCCCATTCCCATCCATTCTCTATATGTTTCTACATTGTGGTTGCAATCCACAGGGACAAGGGACTCAGTGATGTTAAATAAAAAAAACTAGAGCCCACAATTAACCAATATAGAAAGGAAGAGGGAGAAATGTATTGCCTGCGCACAGTACCCTCCATTTTCCTCTATTAAATGTCATTTGCCATATGTCTGCCCAGTTCTGAATGCTGTCGAGATCATTTTGAATGATCTTTGCTGCTGCAACAGTGTTTGCCACTCCTCCTGTTTGGAACTGCAAACACAAGTCAAAAAGGAAGTTAGAAAGGCCAACAGAGAGACAGAAATGAACATTGCTAAGGGGCTAAAACCAATTCCAAAACGTTTTTCCAATATTATAACAGCAAGAGAGAGGTTAAATGTCTAAGAGACAAAAACGGCAAAATCACAGACGAAGGAAAAAAATAGCGAGTATATTAAATGATTACTTTTTCACAGGTTTTTACAAAGGAGGACACGGACAACGTGCCTCACATGTCGACCTGTTCCTATCCAGTTTTAAATAACTTTAGCATAACAGAGGCAGAACATAAGTTTCAAATGAGAGGTTTCCCCATTCAGCCCATCTTGTTTGTTTGGTTGTTAGTAGCTTATTGATCCCAGAATCTCATCAAGCAGCTTCTTGAAGGATCCCAGGTGTCGGCTTCAACAACATTACTTTGGAGTTGGTTCCAGACCCTCACAATTCTCTGTGTAAAAAAAGTGTCTCCTATTTTCTGTTCTGAATGCCCTTTATCTAATCTCCATTTCTGACCCTGGTCCTTGTTTCTTTTTTTCAGGTTGAAAGTCCCCTGGGTCAACATTGTCAATACCTTTTAGGATTTTGAATGTTTGAATCAGATCGCGCGTAGTCTTCTTTTGTTCAAGACTGAATAGATTCAATTCTTTTGAGCCTGTCTGCATACGACATGCCTTTTAAACCCGGGATAATTCTGGTTGCTCTTCTTTTGCACATTACTTCCTTTGATTTAAATTCAACACTTCTCACAATATATCCGAGCATCTCGTTGGCCTTTTATAGCTTCCCACATTTCCTCTGGTTGAAGCTGTGATTAAAGGTATTGAAAGCGGTCTCTCTCTGGGGTTCCCCTGTATCAGTGGTGTGGGGTTTCCTCGGGTTGAAGCTGTGATTAAAGGTATTGAAAGCGGTCTCTCTCTGGGGTTCCCCTGTATCAGTGGTGGGGGGCTCCTCTGGTTGAAGCTGTGATTAAAGGTATTGAAAGCGGTCTCTCTGGGGTTCCCTGTATCAGTGGTGGGGTTTCCTCTGTTGAAGCTGTGATTAAAGGTATTGAAAGCGGTCTCTCTCTGGGGTTCCCTGTATCAGTGGTGTGGGGTTTCCCGTGTTGAAGCTGTGATTAAAGGTATTGAAAGCGGTCTCTCTCTCTGGGTTCCCCTGTATCAGTGGTGTGGGGTTTCGGCTGAAGCTGTGATTAAAGGTATTGAAAGGGGTCCCACCCTGAGTCCCACTCGTTGAGGGTCTTGACGTTGATGAAGGACACTTCCCCGTTGGCTCCGGTCATCACACCATCGTGTTCACAGCGAACGATCAGATCGATATCCTCCCCCAGCTTCCAACGCCGGAACCTGAAACACAGAGACACACACAGGGGTCAACAAGGCTGAACACACACACACACACACACAGGGATCAACAAGGCTGAACACACACACACACACACACACACACAGGGTCAACAAGGCTGAACACACACACACACAGGGGTCAACAAGGCTGAACACACACACACACACAGGGGTCAACAAGGCTGAACACACACACACACACACACACACACACACACAGGGATCAACAAGGCTGAACACACACACAGGGGTCAACATGGCTGAACAAACGCACACACACACACACACACACACACACAGGGGTCAACAAGGCTGAACACACACACACACAGGGGTCAAAGGCTGAACACACACATACACACACACACAGGGGTCAACAAGGCTGAACACACACACACACACACACACACACACACACACACACACACAGGGATCAACAAGGCTGAACAAACGCACACACACACACACACACAGGGGTCAACAAGGCTGAACACACACACACACGGGTCAGCAAGGCTGAACACACACATACACACACACACACACACAGGGGTCAACAAGGCTGAACAAACGCACACACACACACACACAGGGGTCAACAAGGCTGAACACACACACACACACACAGGGATCAACAAGGCTGAACACACACACAGGGGTCAACAAGGCTGAACAAACGCACACACACACACACACAGAGGTCAACAGAGGTTCAGGTGCAGTCCGGGCAGACTGACTGCAGCATCATTACAGTATACCGCACTGCGCTCGGCTTTGTGTGGAGGCTGATACACAAAATAATGAACGACTGGTAAAGAAATCACATGGATTGCTTTTTAATGCTAAATGAGTATCTGGTATTCCAAGTATTATCTACAATTAATAACTCAGCTATATTCATATTGAGAATGTGATAGAGTATTAAGTTCCTGGTTAACCTGCGATCTTTGAAATTGACGAGGAAATCAGTTTATGGGAAAGTAATCAAGCACTTTGTTTTTAAGGAAGTCTCTCGGAAGTGGTGTTTTGGGATTGCAATTAACCAGTCGGTCTGGAGTAGAGACGGTCCGAATCTGTGGAGGAGTGAATTCCTGGGAATTCGCACTCCTCCAGGGAGCCGCCATCTTCCTCAGCGACATCGTCATCGGAATTATCACAAACGGACCGCTAAAGTGACCTGGAATACATGAACTCAGCTGCTCGGTTCTAGTTTTGTGAAATCGACAGACGTTGTGTCTCCTTTTAAGAAGTAGGAGTTCATAAAGGCTGGAGTTGAGGGTTTGAAAACGTGACCCAATGAGAAGTCTTGTTTTTGTTTGACAGCGTATAAAGATTTTACTGACAAAAAGGCCTGATATGTTACATTGAAGTGCTTCGCCTGTAAAGAGTTTGATAGTATGTTTACTTGATTTCCATTTTTTATCATTCAAATACTAAACAGGTAAGATGCTCCCTCTGCAGATTACAGATTCTCTTCAGATTTCATGTTCTGTGCAGTTTGGGACGGCCTCTAGGCTTGAGGTTTGCAGACATGTGATAGACAGTCTCTGGGTTCGGGCAGCGATGCACATTTTAATTTGAGCTGCTGTGCTGTTATAGATTCATCTGATAGAGACACAGGGATATCTTCAGACGGCACGGTTCAGGTGTTTTGAGACTTGTGGAAAGGATGGAAGTTTTACAAATATTCTTTCCCCCCACACACACACACGTACTGACACAAACACACACACACACAGGTACTGACACACACACACACACACACACAGGTACTGACACACACACACACACAGATACTGACACAAACACACACACACAGATACTGCCACGCACGCACACACATGTACTGACAAACAGACACACACTGAGACACACACACACAGGTACTGACACGCACACACACACACAGATAGTGACACACACACAGGTACAGACACAGGTACTGACACACACACACACACTGAAACACTGAGACACACACACATACTGAGACACTGAGACACACACACACACAGATAGTGACACACACAGGTACTGTCACACACGCACACACACAGAGGTACTGACACAGACACACACAAACACAGGTACTGACACACACACACACAAACACAGGTACTGACCTGCGCGCACACACACACACACACAGGTACTGACACACACACACAGCTACTGACACGCACACACACACACACACAGGCACTGACCAACACCCACACACAGAGGTACTGACCTGCGCACACACAGGTACTGACAGACACACACACAGGTACTGACACGCACACACACAGGTATTGACACACACACACACAGATACTGACATGCACGCACACACACGTACTGACAAATACACACACACTGAGACACACACACTAAGACACACACACTGAGAAACACACACAGATAGTGATACACACACAACAAACACAGGTACTTACCTGCGCGCACACACACACACACACAGGTACTGACACACACACACACACACAGGTACTGACACACACACACAGCTACTGACACGCACACACACACACACACACAGGCACTGACCAACACCCACACACAGAGGTACTGACAGACACACACACAGGTACTGACACGCACACACACACAGGTACTGACACGCACACACACACACAGGTACTGACACACACAAACACAGGTATTGACACACACACACACAGATACTGACACGCACGCACACACACGTACTGACAAATACACACACACTGAGACACACACACTAAGACACACACACTGAGACACACACACAGATAGTGACACACACGCACACACACACACAGATAGTGACACACACTTTGATACACACACTGACACACACACACTGAGACACACACACACACAGGAACTGACACACACAGGTACTGACACACACACACACACACACTGAGACACACACACACACACAGATACACGCACACACACAGGTACTGACACACGAACACACAGGTACTGACACACACACGCACACTGAGACACACACACTGAGACACCCCACACACAGATAGTGACACACACACACACACACACAGGTACTGACACACACACACACACACACAGGTACTGAGACACACACACACACTGAGACACACACACTGAGACACACACACACACACACACACACACACACAGACACAGGTAAGGACACACACACAAATGTTAAATGTAGCTAAGATTTAATATTGTAATATTGTGTTAAATCTTGTAACTAGATTTCTAAATGATATCTGAATGCACACATTTATAAAAGCTGTATTTATTTTCTCCTCATTTCTGGCAGCCCATACTAAAATAAATTGAACTTTCGATTTTTAAATCCAATCGGTCTCTGCTCAGCGGAGTGGAATGTTCAGGAGCCGGTTGCCCAGCAGCCTCCGCCTTTTCTTTTGCCCGCCCCTCTCCCTCTCTCGTTGCTCCAGCTAGGAGTTCACATTCAGCTTCCTTAGATTATATAGCGTAGCCATTCTTTACTAACTTTACAAATGAGCTTATTGAGGCTTCGTGTTTTTAAGATGGTTCAGGTGCAGTCCGGCAGACTGACTGGAGCATCATTACAGTAACACATCTTGCGCTGGCTTTGTGTGGAGGCTGATACACAAAATAATGAACGACTGGTAAAGAAATCACATGGATTGCTTTTTAATGGTAAATGTGTATCTGGTATTCTAAGTATTATCTGCAATTAATAACTCAGCTATATTCATATTCAGAATGTGATAGAGTATTAAGACAGGTCCAGTATTAGAAAATAAATAAACACGCTTTAAGAGAAACAGCAGTGATGTTTATTGCCCATTCCCATCCATTCTCTAGATGTTTCTACATTGTGGTTGCAATCCACAGGGACAAAGGACTCAGCGATGTTAAATAAAAAACTAGAGCCCACAATTAACCAATATAGAAAGGAAGGGGAGAAATGTATTGCCTGCGTGCAGTACCTTCCACTTTCCTCTATTAAATGTCATTGCCATGTCTGCCCAGTTCTGAATGCTGTCGAGATCATTTTGAATGATCTTTGCTGCTACAACAGTGTTTGCCAGCTCCTCTTATTTTTGTGTCACTTGTTGATTTATTTATATAAATGTGTTTGTTGTTCACCCCTTTATTATTATTTCTCATCTCGGTGTGGTTTTGATGTATTTGCTTCACTGGATCCCCCCAAACCACTTTTCTTTTCCTCTATGGAACTATACAGCTAAACTCCGATTGTCTGAAGGACTGTCTGCCCAATGCACGCCCCGCCCCTGTTGCTTAGCAACTGCTGTCTCCGTTCCACGGCTCTGCTTGCCAGCGGCTCGCTGCTTGATCATATTATATCATAGATTATATTGGCTTGCAGTTTATATAAAATACTTGGATCTATCAGTTTCACAAAGTCTCCGCGTTCCAGCTCCAGTCTGCAGCGCGGAATCTCCTTCACAAGTCCGGCCTCCTCTCTCACAATATTCCTCCGCATTTATAAAGGCAGTAGATGATTGGCAGGGCGGGGAGATCAAGCAGCGAGCCGCTGGCAAGCAGAGCCGTGAACGGGAGACGCGGTTGCTAGTGCAACAGGGGGGGGCGGCATTGGGCAGACAGTCCTTCAGCCAATCGGAGTTTCGCTCGTATAGTTCCATAGAGGAAAGAGAGAAAGTAGTTTAGGGGGGTCCAGTGAAGCAAATACATCAAACCACACTCGAGATGAGAAATAATAATAAAGAGCTGAACAACAAAACACACATTTATATAAATAAATCAATAACAAGTGACATAAAAATAGGAGGAGTGGCAAACACTGTTGCAGCAGCAAAGGTCATTCAAAATGATCTCGACGGCATTCAGAACTGGGCAGACACATGGTAAATGACATTTAATAGAGGAAAGTGGAAGGTGCTGCACGCAGGCAATACATTTCTCACCCCTTCCTTTCTATATTGATTAATTGTGGGCTCTAGTTTTTTATTTAACATCGCTGAGTCCCTTGTCCCTGTGGATTGCAACCACAATGTAGAAACATCTAGAGAATGGATGGGAATGGGCAATAAACATCACTGCTGTTTCTCTTAAAGCGTGTTTATTTATTTCTAATACTGGACCCTGTCTTAATACTGTATCACATTCTGAATATGAATATAGCTGAGTTATTAATTGTAGATAATACTTAGAGTATCAGATACACATTTAGCATTAAAAAGCAATCCATGTGATTTCTTTACCAGTCGTTCATTATTTTGTATATCAGCCTCCACACAAAGCCGAGCGCAGTGCGGTATACTGTAATGATGCTCCAGTCAGTCTGCCCGACTGCACCTGAACCATCTTAAAAAACACGAAGCCTCCAATAAGCTCATTTGTAAAAGTTAGTAAAGAATGGCTATATAATCTAAGGAAGCTGAATGAACTCCTAGCTGAGCAACGAGAGAGGGAGAGAGGGGGGGCAGAGAAGGAGGGGAGACGCTGCTAGGCAACCGCCCTGAACATTCCACTCCGCTGAGCAGAGACCGTTAGGATTTAAAAATGCGAAATTCCGAGCCTGAGCCGTTAGTATGGGCTGCCAGAAATGAGGAGAAAATAAATACAGCTTTTTATAAATGTGTGCATTCAGATATCATTTAGAAATCTAGATACAAGATTTAACATTTAGGTAAATATTTAAATAAATCTTAAATCTTTAACTAGATTTAACATTTTGCTTAATATTTAACTGGCAGCTAAATCTGGAGTTTATATGCAAATGAGCCCTCCCACCTTGAACTTTCACGTGATTTGATTGGCTCTTGTAATGTTGAAATTTGCATGTTTACCAATTAGCATAATATAAGTGCATAACATAAGTGTGCGTGTGTGTGTGTCAGCACGTGTGTGTGTGTGTGTCAGTACCTGTGTGTCATGGGTCAGTAACTGTGTGTGTGTGTGTGTGTACCTGTGTGTGTCAGTAACTGTGTGTGTGTGTGCTGGTCAGTACCTGTGTGTGTGTGTGTGTGTGTGTGTGTGTGACTTGTGTGTGCGTATGTGTGTGTGTGTGTGTGTGTGTGTGTGTGTGTGTGTGTGTGTGTGTGTGTGTGTGTGTGTGTGTGTGTGTGTGTATCCAGGCATGTCTCGTGTGTGTTTCTGTCTCAGTGTGTGTGTCTGTCCCAGTGTTTGTCTGTCTAAGTGTGTGTGTGTCTCAGTGTGTGGAAACGTCACCAGTGTGTGTGTGTTTGTCCCAGTGTGTGTGTCTTAATGTGTGTGTTTGTCTCAGTTTCTGTGTGTGTCTCAGTGTGTGTGTGTGTGTCTCTGTGTGTCTGTGTGTGTCACAGTGTGTGTGTGCCTCAGTGTTTGAGTGTGTGGCTCAGTGTGTATGTCTTAGTGTGTGTGTGTGTCTCAGTGTGTGTGTGTGTCTCAGTGTGTGTGTCTCAGTGTGTGTGTGTGTCTCAGTGTGTGTGTGTGTGTGTGTCTCTCAGTGTGTGTGTGTCTCAGTGAGTGTGTGTGTGTGTGTCTCAGTGTGAGTGTCTGTGTCTTAGTGTGTGTCTGTGTGTCTCAGTGTGTCTGTGTGTCTCAGTGTGTGTGTGTCTCAGTCACTTCAAGTCATACAAAGAGCATTTCAAGTGGAGCGATAAAGTGGAGCGAAGCGATCAAAAAAAGGCGCCAAGTTAGAAGCAAGAATTGTGTGAATCTTGTGTCCCAGCACCTTTCCAAGTGTGCCTATTTGCTTGATGCTTGATAAGATTGGCCTAATTGCTTCTCCTAACTTGGGCTTTTGTGTTTGATATCACCCCTTTAAACGGCTGTTGCGTTTTTCTAACTTGTTTATTTACATTGACAATGTTTTTGTCGTGGGATTGAGAGGAGTTAAAAACGTGTTTGAAAACCGAGAGTCTCTATACAGCTCCAAGAGTTTAGCTGTTTTCACCATGTTGCAGCGGCAAAACTAAATCACTTAGAATTACCATCTGTACCAAAAGACTGAAACACTCTTTTACATCAAATGTGAAAAACCATAAATACCTCTTATACACAATAAGATATTCCTCTTCCGTCTACTTTTTATTCTCCACCTTCTTCATCTTCCCTTCCGGGTGTGTAGCGACTTTTCAAACAGAAAAGCTAAATAACTGGACATCTACCAATCCTGTGATTCCACATGTTGGTCAACGTCAAAACAAACCAGGAATGCAAGCAGTTTGATATCCACACCATTTATATGAAACAATGTATTTATGTTTTAAAACAGCACATATCAGTGGAAAAAAAAAAATACCGTGGTTTGAACTTGCATCATGACGTTCTTGAAGCGCACACGTTCTTGAACACGTGGCACTTTACACAAACGTACACTTTACACAAACGTAACTTTACACACACGTTTTACACAAACGCACACTTTACACAAACGTACACTTTACACATGCAGTTGTCATAGATTACTGGCTTGAAGACCTTTTTTTTTTTTGGAAGATTAGTTTTGTTTCTGCAGCTGTCAACCTGCTTTCAAACTGCTTCTAACTGCGTTGTCCTTGTCCACGACTCTACTTCTCCCCCTTCTTATCTGGCATAGTTTCGGCAACTCTTCCCATCATCCAAGAGTTACGCGGTGCTGTGTCATCTACTATCAGAACAACATCTCCTACGATGAAGTTTCTTCAAACACGAGACCACTTCTGTCGCTCCTGCAACAACGGTAAGTTCTCACCTGTCCATCTCTTCCAGAACAAATCAGCCATGAACTGGACTTGCTTCCATCTTCAACGAGCATACAAATCTTCTTTTCTGAACAAACCAGGAGGCATATTTGGCTTAGTCTTCAACCGCAGCAAATGATTAGGTGTTAGAGCTTCCAAATCATTCACATCATCAGAGACCCTTATGATTGGATGATCATTAACGATGGCTTCCACCTCACAAGGAACTGTCTGAAGACCTTCATCATCAAGTGTTTGCTGTTTTAGAACAGCACTGAGAATCTTTCTCTCCTTATCTGTCTTTCCCACACACCGCCGTGGTGAGACCCAGCTGGTGGGTTGAAAATCCGCTTCACTCCATTCTTTAGCATAGCCCCTTGCAATCTGGCTTGATTCAAACTTTCAATAGCTTCTCTCAGTTCAGGCTCCGCTCCAATGAAATTGGTAGCATTGTCAGATCGGATTTCCAAAACTTGACCTCCTCTTCAGATGATCCGACGCAGTGCATTGATACAAGAGTCAGTGTCCAAAGAAGATGCCACTTCAATATGTACTGCCCTTACTGCTAAACATGTCAACATCTCTCCATATCTCTTGACCACACTTAGGGTGGATTAAGTACATCGAGATCAAGATTCGTCCCAGTCTAGGACTGACTAATCCAAGATTGGATCCTGGATTCATTTCTGTTGCGCAGATCAAGACTGGTGGTGGATCTATGGATCCGAGAATGAATCTAAAATTCACCCGTTAATCCTGGATTCAGGTTGTCTGTGACACTAGTTGATTTGGGAAACACCGTCTCGTGAATTGGTAGTCAAAGCATAACCATGGCAACGACTAAAACCTGTGCGTTTTCTTTCTTTGAGAAAAACCATTTATCAAATTTAATTTTTGATAACTATAAAGATATTATAATATAGAGAATAAAACAATAAAAACCGATAACCAAACGTTATTTACCTTGATAGCAAGTGTATGTGCTGATTAACTAATGTATGTGTGAGTTATGAATAGGAGTAATAATCAAGAACTGAATTAATTACTAGAACATGTATTTATTTACAAAACATTTCCTGAGGTAGGTGAGTGATTGATACTGCCCGCCCCCTTATGCCGCTGTCAGCTGCTTTGAAAAGGCAGAGGAATAAGCTGCAGTAACTGTACATAAACTTGTACAGAATAATTAGTATTGTACACTTGGAACTGTTTTATCTTACATGGTATCTGTTTTTTTTTCTAAATCTAATACATACTGTGTGGTCCAGTGGTTAAAGAAAAGGGCTTATAACCAGGAGGTCCCCGGTTCAAATCCCACCTCAGCCACTGACTCATTGTGTGACCCTGAGCAAGTCACTTCACCTCCTTGTGTTCCGTCTTTCGGGTGAGATGTAGTTGTAAGTGACTCTGCAGCTGATGCATAGTTCACACACCCTAGTCTCTGTAAGTCGCCTTGGATAAAGGCGTCTGCTAAATAAACAAATAATAACATGTTGAGTTTATATAAAAAACACACAAAAAACTACAGTATCTACCTCACCACTAATTCACTACTACATATATTGCTCAAATGCATCTGTACCGGTGAAATAATTATCGTTTAATTGGTGAATATTATTATTATTATTATTTATTTCTTAGCAGACGCCCTTATCCAGGGCGACTTTCAATCGTAAGCAAATACATTTCAAGTGTTACAGTACAAGTAATAATACAATTAAGAGCAAGATAAATACGATGGCTCGTAACTTGTTCTCCCGTTGGAAAATGAATATATTCACGTAACTTCAGTGATCCTGTGAATTACTAGATGACGCATCGACATGAAACAGGTACTGCACCCGATTATTATCTGAAACGACCCAGTGGCATGAAATCTCAAGCAGCAGATTGATGTGGAGTGAGGGAGTCTTTTTTGTCTCTGTATATAATTATTTGTGATTTTGATATATTATCCAGCTCTGGTATTCTTTCGTTTCTCATTCTGAATCCTTGTATAAAACCTTCGTCACTATTCAATAAAAGGATTGCTACGATCACGAACAACACGATATCTAACCATCCAAAATAACCCACCATCTTCACAAGAATCCAGACTCAATCCACCTCCTACCAGGATTGGAATGGAATCCAGGATTGAATTTGAATCTAGATCTGCACAACGGAAAAAAATATCAATCCAAGATTCAATCCGAGATCGAGTCTGATCCAGACTGAATCTCGATGTGCGCAATCCACCCTCAAAGCGTGTTTATTTATTTCTAATACTGGACCCTGTCTGAATACTGTATCACATTCTGAATATGAATATAGCTGAGTTATTAATTGTAGGTAATACTTAGAATACCAGATACACATTTAGCATTCAAAAGCAATCCATGTGATTTCTTTACCAGTCGTTCATTATTTTGTGTGTCAGCCTCCACACAAAGCGGAGCGCAGTATACAATGATGCTGAAGTCTGCCAACTGCAGCTGAACATTTGTAAAAAGTTATTTGTAAAGAATAAAGGCGCTATATAATCTAAGGAAGCTGAATGTGAACTCCTAGCTGGAGCAACGAGAGAGGGAGAGGGGGCGGGCAGAGAAGGAGGCGGAGACGCTGCTAGGCAACCGGCTCCCTGAACATTCCACCCGCTGAGCAGAGACCGTTAGGATTTAAAATGCGAAAATTCCGAGCGCCGTTAGTATGGGCTGCCAGAAATGAGGAGAAAATAAATACAGCTTTTTTATAAATGTGTGCATTCAGATATCGTTTAGAAATCTAGTTACAAGATTTAACAGTTAGCTAAATATTTAAATACATCTTAAATCTCTTTAACTAGATTTAACATTTTGCTAAATATTTAACTGGCAGCTAAATCTGAGTTTGTATGCAATGAGCTCCTCCCGCTTTGAACTTTCACGCGATTTGATTGGCTCTTGTAATGTTGAAATTTGCATTCAGATATCATTTAGAAATCTAGTTACAAGATTAAACACAATATTACAATATTAAATCTTAGCTACATTTGTGTGTGTGTGTCAGTACCTCTGTGTGTGTGTGTGTGTCAGTGTCAGTACTGTGTGTGTGTGTGTGTGTGTGTGTTCTGGGATAAGGAAGATAAGATCTGGGATAAGGAAGAACTGCTCTCGGAGCTCAGGGACGCCCTGCTAGTGACAAGAACTGCCCTCGGAGCTCAGGGACGCCCTGATAGTGACAAGAACTGCCCTCGGAGCTCAGGGACGCTCTGATAGTGACAATCTTCAAAAAGGGAGACAAGGCAGATTGTGGGAACTACAGGGGCATCTCCTCCTGTCAACCACGGGCAAAGTAATTTCTACCCTTGTCTGAAGAAGTTCTCCCAGAAGGGCAGTGTGGTTTCTGCCCATCCAGAGGTACTGCAGACGTGATCTTCACAGCACGCCAACTACAAGAGAAACGCCGGAAACAAAAGCAGCCATTGTACTTGGCCTTCATAGACCTAACGAAAGCCTTTGACACAGTTAACCGCCACGCTCTCTGGCGGATTCTCTCGAAATACGGCTGCCCTGACAAGTTCGTCGGAAAACTGAGGCTGCTGCATGACGGCATGTCTGCCACAGTGCTCAGCAACAGCAGCTCTGAGTCAGAGCCCCTCACTGTGGAGACAGGGGTCAAACAGCGGCTCTGAGTCAGAGCCCCCTCACTGTGGAGACAGGGGTCAAACAGAGGCTCTGAGTCAGAGCCCCTCACTGTGGAGACGGGGGTCAAACAGCGGCTCTGAGTCGGAGCCCCTCACTGTGGAGACGGGGGTCAAACAGCGGCTCTGAGTCGGAGCCACTCACTGTGGAGACGGGGTCAAACAGCGGCTCTGAGTCGGAGCCCCTCACTGTGGAGACGGGGGTCAAACAGCGGCTCTGAGTCGGAGCCCCTCACTGTGGAGACGGGGGTCAAACAGCGGCTCTGAGTCGGAGCCCCTCACTGTGGAGTCGGAGCCCCTCTCTGTGGAGACGGGGTCAAACAGCGGCTCTGAGTCGGAGCCCTCTCTCTGTGGAGACGGGGTCAAACAGCGGCTCTGAGTCGGAGCCTCGCTGTGAGACGGGGTCAAACAGCGGCTCGAGTCGGAGCCCCTCTGTGGAGACGGGGGTCAAACAGCGGGTCTGAGTCGGAGCCCCCTCGCTGTGGAGAGACGGGGTCAAACAACGGCTCGGAGTCGGAGCCCCTCGCTGTGGAGGGAGACGGGGTCAAACAGCTGCTCGAGTCAGAGCCCCCTCTGTGGAGACGGGGTCAAACAGCGGCTCTGAGTCGGAGCCCTCGCTGTGGAGACTGGGGTCAAACAGCAGCTCGGAGTCGGAGCCCCTCACTGTGGAGATAGGGGTCAAACAGCGGCTCTGAGTCAGACCCCCCTCACTGTGGAGTCAGGGGTCAAACAGGGCTGCATCATCGCACCCACCCTGTTTGCCGTTTTCATTGCTGCCATTTTTCACCTCATTGGCCAAGACCTGCCACAGGGAATTCAAATCCTGTACCGAACAGATGGCAGGCTCTTCAACCTCAACAGGTTCAAGGCTAAAAGCAAAGTCGTCACCACCACCATCATGGAGCTTCAGTACACCGACGATGATGCCATCACAGCGCACTCCGCAGAAGACCTCCAGTGTATCCTGAATTCTTTTGCCAAGGCATACAGGATCCTGGGTCTAGCCTTGAATATAAAGAAGACGCAAGTTCTTCACCAACCGCCACCCAAAAGCCTCCACTCGCCCACAATACAAGTCAACAATAACACCCTTGAAAATGTTGATCACTTTCGGCATACCTCGGCAGCGTTCTCTCCTCCAAAGCAGACATTGACTCAGAGATAAACCACCTCCTGAGGTGTGCCAGTGGAGCTTACGCAAGACTGAGAAAAGAGTCTTCAAAGACCATGACCGACAGGTCCACACAAACTCCTGGTCTACAAAGCTGTTGTTCTCCACACACACTGCTACGCAGCCGAAACATGGACCACCTACAGTAGGCACCTGAAAGCTCTGGAACAACACCACCAAAGATCCCACACGGAAAACCCTGAGGATCAGCTGGGAGGACAGACGCACCAACACCAGCGCTCTGGAGGAGGCCAACAAAACAGCATCACCACTACCATAATGCAACACCAACTCCGATGGACAGGCCATGTCATCCGCATGCCCAACTCACACCTCCCGAAACAGATCATGTACTCCCAGCTGAGGGAAGGTCAGCAAGCCCTGGCAAAAAGAAACGCTACAAAGACAACATCAAAACAAACCTGAAGAAATTCAACAGCACCTCCAACAACTGGGAAGACATTGCACTAAACAGACACAGCTGGAGGGAAATCGTTGAAGAGGGGGCTGCACTACATGAAAAGGATCTTCGCTGTGCCGCGGAGGACAAGCGGCAGCTACGCAAGGAGAGACTCAACACCAGGAAGAACCAACTACCAACCACAACCAACACTCACCCCTGCCCACACTGCACCAAAATATGTGACTCCCGGATAAGCCTTTACAGCAAACTGAAGAGCCACAAATAGAAAACCCTCTGGAGGACAATCATACTCGACTCGAGTGATCGCCGATGATGATGATGATGATGATGATGATGTGTGTGTGTGTGTGTGTCTCAGTGTGTGTGTCTTAGTCTGTCTGTGTGTGTGTGTGTGTGTCTCAGTGTGTGTGTCTTAGTCTGTGTGTGTGTGTGTCTCTCAGTGTGTGTGTGTCTCGGCTTTGTGTGGAGGCTGATACACAAAATAATGAACATTTGCAGTAAATGTCCAGATACATACTGAGACAATGTGAGGGTCTCCTCCCTCACACCCTCTTAGCAATGTTCATTTCTGTCTCTCTCTTGGCCTTTCTAACTTCCTTTTTGACTTGTGTTTGCAGTTCCAAACAGGAGGAGTGGCAAACACTGTTGCAGCAGCAAAGGTCATTCAAAATGATCTCGACAGCATTCAGAACTGGGCAGACACATGGCAAATGACATTTAATAGAGGAAAGTGGAAGAAGGTGCTGCAGGCAAAATACATTTCTCCCCTTCCTTTCTATATTGGTTAATTGTTGGCTCCAGTTATTTTATTTAACATCACTGAGTCCCTTGTCCCTGTGGGATTGCAAACCACAAATGTAGAAACATCTAGAGAATGGATGGGAATGGTTAGTAAACATCACTGTTTCTCTTAAAGCGTGTTTATTTATTTCTAATACTGGACCCTATCTTAATACTCTATCACATTCTGAATATGAATATAGCTGAGTTATTAATTGTAGGTAATACTTAGAATAGATACACATTTAGCATTAAAAGCAATCCATGTGATTTCTTTACCAGTCGTTCATTATTTTGTATCAGCCTCCACACAAAGCCGAGCGCAGGCGGTATACTGTAATGATGCTCCAGTCAGTCTGCCCGGACTGCACCTGAACCATCTTAAAACACGAAGCCTCCAATAAGCTCATTTGTAAAAAGTTAGTAAAGAATGGCGCTATATAATCTAAGGAAGTTGAATGTGAACTCCTAGCTGGAGCAACGAGAGGGAGAGGGGGCGGGCAGAGAAGGAGGCGGAGACGCTGCTAGGCAACCGCTCCTGAACATTCCACTCCGCTGAGCAGAGACCGTTAGGATTTAAAAATGCGAAAGTTCCGGCGCCCGTTAGTATGGGCTGCCAGAAATGAGGAGAAAATAAATACAGCTTTTTAGAAATGTGTGCATTCAGATATCATTTAGAAATCTAGTTACAAGATCTAACAGTTAGCTAAATATTTAAATAAATCTTAAATCTCTTAACTAGATTTAACATTTAGCTAAATATTTAAATAAACCTTAAATCTTAGCTAGGTTTAACAGTTAGCTATTGGCTTAAAAACGCCCAACACGAGCATTGGTTTGCCCCATGGTCTGCACTATTATCAGCGATGTGTGCAACAAGCCACTGGTAGATTACAAAAAACATCAATTAAACTTAGGCTAGGTAGTTGTGATCTTAATATGTTTTATTCTTTATTAATTAAATTATATTCATTGAAAAGGCAAGAGAACCAGATTGTTATTATTATTGTTTTGGTTTAATATAATATAGTAGGCTAATGTTCCTATTGAAGTAGGCTACAATATTTTTTCATTAAAAGTTGCCGTTTGTTCTTTGAAATTAATGTTCCGCTTTCATATTTTGTTGTGTACTACTCATTTAATCAAACCAAGTAGTGTAAGAAGATGCTTATATCGTTCATGACGTTTTTCAAATCAAATAAGCTATTTGTCTATAAAACGAGAATAGAGTTGCAGCCAGTGTCATCTTACTTAAAGGCCTCAAGCTGAAATCGTAGTAATTTAAAAAGTCGGCTACAAACGTGGCAGCGGACTGTCTCTTTTAACGCGCACGCAAGAACTTGCAGACTTGATGCAACTGTGTTGAGATTTTAAAAAAGAAAGCGTTTTATGAGATTTTTAACTATAGGTACCGCACTATGACTCAAGCTCAGACACAAATGAATCCCTACGCTGTAGTGACGTGGCATGTTGCTTTGAAACCACGCCCACTATAGTGCTTCAGTGGCGGTACAGCCTTTCACACAGGCAGTTAAGACGCTTCAGTGCCAGCTCTGAACCACCTGGTGAGGTGCTTCAGAGACGCTATAAAAATATGATGGTATTGCTGTGGCGGTGTAATCCAACCCTTGTCCAGTTACCAAGTGTCTGTCTTGAAATGATCCTTCAGGATCAAAAGGTATTTTTATAGCTTCCTTTAGGCCTGGTTGGAGCACTGGATTCCTCCATTTAGTTTCGCCGCTTTTAGTCGAGTCTGAATGATTTATGGCAGAATGTCCTCATGAGTCTGGTGATAGAGAAATATGAAGTACGCCTTGTTTGACTTCATGAAGAAGGGACAGTGGAGATTGGAGTCACAGATTTCATCTGTCCCTGAGACGACATTCAAACAAAACATTTAAACAACGTCGATTGGGACTTCGAGAGAGAGGTTTTAGTGAATTGGCCAGCAAAAAAAAAAAAAAAAACTCAATCAATTGGCCCGACTTCAATATTTCTCAGGTTTGAAAGCTCTTTATTATGAAATAGCAAACCAAGTAATTTAAATATGGCTGGTTTTTATGATGGGATATTATAGCATTGACGTTGATTTATATGAGATATTGGTCCAGGATAGACCGTAACTGACATGGCTACACAGTACAGGCCAGCGGTGTAGTGCTGGGGGGTCATGGGGAGCCCCCAATTCTCTTTGGCAGGGAGAGCACTGCTTCCATACTTCACGTGTAGAATATTGAACTGTTTTGCTCCTGTTAATATATGGAGATATCTATGTGTAACCCATACAAATAAGCAAAGAATACAATAACCGTAAAACACCCTTGAGAGAGAAATAATGAAAGAAGTTTGAATATAGCGTGCCTGGTCTGGAACAACAGGTGTGAATAAGAAGGGAACCTGTAATAACGCTTTACAATTAGATGTAATGATTGGGACAGTTCTTATTTTAGACCCATATATGAGAAATAATGTAGATAAAATAAGCTAAACATTTATTTAAAAGATAAAACTCAATCGCAACAAACAAATAAAGGGTACCTGTGGCCTTAAACATCTTATTTTGCAAACGGATGCACTTTTCAAAACCTCAGTCTCATTCGCTCTTAAGCGCCTGCAATAGGACAGTGAGACGAGACGATTCTGGACCAAACCATTCAGTATATGAGAAGGGGGAGTGAGGGAGCGTTGCACATAGGATTAATAATAACGATGGCGTTTTAATCATGTGTGTATTAGTCTATGAAACTGGTTGTGTAAATATGTACAGTGTTTGCTTGTTTATTTATTTTAATATAAATAGCTGTAAGTCTAGTTGCTTTACAATAATACCTCAATACCTGATTGTCTGAATTTATAATCAATTGGTATATTGTTAGCCCTTTCAAATAACGTAACTACGAGTGATAAACTGCGGTTCTGTTGAGTTTATGGGGAAACAGGGACTGCAGGAGGGGTGGTAG
>CM072694.1:6901137-6936810 GCA_036884735.1 Huso huso | reverse complement strand
TGCAGCGTGTTCACAGTCGTGTAAAATACAAGTTCAACCAACAGTGGCTAAAAGATTTCACCTGGCTTCAGTTTGACAATGTTAAAAAAATCCATGTTGTGCCCGTTTTATCAGGATGCGGGGAACTGATGGCAGGCAAGACTGCATTTAACAGGGAGCCAGGGTTCAAACATGAAAATATCTTAAACACAGCGCTTCAAAACGACACGCAGTGTGCGGAGAGGCAGCTCAGCGCGCTGCCATGAACAACAAGCAGCGCCTTCTGAGGAGCATTGTGTTACGTTTTGTTGTGGTTGTTTTGTTTTATTATTGCTATTACGTATTGCACACTATTATATTAAATCGCTTATAATTGCTGGTCATAGCTTTGAGTTGGTCAAAGCTAGTACTTTTTAATACAGTGCTATCTGAGTATTTAAAATATGGTTACTTCAAAATTAAAATGTCAGCAGCGGTGTGTTAATTAAACGAAGCGCCTGACGCCGCTCGGAACTTTCTCATTTTTAAATCCTAACGTAGGTTGGTCCAAAGATGCACCTGGCAATTCTGCCTCTATATGGCCACGCTGCTCAGAGCGCTCTCTGATACTCATGAACTTGGCAGTTTTCAACTCGTTGTACAATTAAATACAAATCAGTTAAGCACCATCTTTCTGTATTTTGTAGAAGTATAAATACTCCGGTAAACATAAATAACATTCATCATACTCATACTTTGACGGTTTTTGTTTTATTTCCCTTTAAAAACTACCATTTCTGAAAATAATACGGTCTCAAGCATATTCAAACTGGTAGAAAATGAATAAAAACATTAAATTAAATCTAAAACACACATTTTCAGTATAGTATAGTAACTGAAGAAGACATAACATGTGCAATGTAATTTATTTTTGCTCGTAGTACTTTCTTGTAGTGATCTCAAAACAACGCATCACGGCACCACATGTTTTCTTGATAGTGCAAAATATGCATTTCGAACGGGTCCGCGGCACCGAGTTTTATTTTTCTACACTTTTTTAAACTCACGGTTGATGAGTCCTGGTCGATTTTGATTCATGTTTGTGTAATAAATTAAAAGTAGACAGTCTAAACTTTTTGTCAGTGTAGGCCCTAAAATGTACGTCATACAGAAGGGCGTTTTTTTCCGTTTTTTTTCCTTTACGCGATGATCTCAACACCTAAACCAATCAGGGCCGAGCTGACACTTAAACTATTGGTTGTTGAAGGTGTCTATAATAAAACGTAATTTAAATCAAGAGCCAATCATGGTCGGCATTTTAGATATTAAGGCGTTAACATTGTACGCACTTCCTCACCAGCTTGTAATTTTTTGAACAGTCCTCAGTATGTTGTTTGTTATGGAGCGGTGCTCCCAACGTTCTGACAGCGAGTACTATACGGACGCAGCAGAGCAATACTTTATTGTACGGAATTAGGAATAGAGTTATTACATTTATTAAAGTTATTAAATTATAAAAATGTAAATGATAATTTATATGTACAGATTTTGAGCAATGGAGTTATACACGAAATATATGTATTTGCCGTTGATAGACAAAATGATCGACCCCTGAAATATGCGTTTTGTGATATTTTAATCACTACTTCATCCTTAATTTAAAAAATCAAGAACTTAATTTTAAACAAAAAATGGTCTAGAACGTAAAAAATTAATTTAAAATAGAAATAAAAACGTGAAATTGCTTAGACAAACTGCCTTTTGTTGTACGGGGGGTGAAACAGTGCCGCGGCTCCAGCAATGCTGAACATGAACTAGGTCATTTAAAATACGCTAGTACAGTAGTTGATATAATAGGCAAACAGTTAAAAACTATAGATAATGCGGATATAACATAGATCTGACATATGCTTGTGTGTGTGTCTGTCATTAGACTGCCGTTTGAGCTCATATCTCCTGTGTAGGTTGAATATTTTTAGGCTCGGTAGTTTTAACATGTAACAAAACGTCACAAAGTGGTCATTTGAATATTAATTAAATAATTAGTTTTATTTATTTTAACCATTGTTGTTTTAAACTACACAACGGCAACAAATATGATACCAAATTATATATTATGCTTTAAATATATCAACTTTATAGAAATTACAAAGTTGCAATTGTGTAACAATTTACACAAATTTAAATTAGATTAATATATTAATAAGTTAAAAATGCTAAACACTTTATTTATATACAAATAATCACATTACCTGCCTTTTCAGTGGCAAATGCACTCTACAAATTCTTAACATGTAAAACATTGTTATGATGACTTTTGAACCTTAAACAAACACTATAACACATATTGCAAAACTGGAATAGTTATAATTTCTTAATAGACAAATAAAAACGCTTTTAAACAAGCTATAATATGTTATGTTGCGATACATTATAAACAAAACCCTTGCATTTAAAAATGACACCTAACCCATTTTTTTCAGTACAGATTTACTGCACAGACACGTGTCTGTAGGTGCCACGCCTTCTGGGCAGTCCTGACACTTGGGTGAGATGCGTTTTTAGGGGCAGGTTGTTGCATTAAAAGAAAAACTAACTTTCAATTGAAAAACACGACCAAGCTTAGCGTAAACTTTTTCTTTAATTTTTTTTTGTTTTTTAATTTTTTTTATTTATTTTTTTTTAATTCAGAAAGCTAAAGTCAGTAGAGTGCAACACTTAAATCAAGATGGCCGCCGAGAAGGAAAGGGTAGCAAGTTTGGTGCATAAAAAGCATTTCTACACGTTTTAAATCATTTTTTATATATTTTAATTTTAGATATGTTTAAGTTAGGTAAAAACTGTTAATAATAACCTATTTTTTTTGTTTGTTGTTGAAATCTAAAAAAATATGGCTGATGGGCAGAGTCTTCTGTGTCGTCCAGTAGCACAGATGAAATCTCAACAGTTTCTGCATATGAGACAAACAAAATGCTTGTGGAAAATACATTTTAATTTAGGCGCACGTAGGCGTCTAGAAATTCCTAAAGGTAGACTATAAAAAATAAACGTGATTTATTTTTTTCACCTGGAAAAGTAAAACAAAAAAAACAACTCATTTGGATCTAAACTCAGCTCAATCGTAATGCACCCTGGGAATGTAGTTTATTGTGTCCACTGCCCACTGTTAATCGCACATTAAAAACTACAAATCCCATACCCGCCAGTTTCACTGATTTATCAGTGCGATGGCTACTCGTTTCCAGACAGTTTGTCAAACCAAGATGAGGAAAATAACAAATTCAGATATGTCGGCTTCTTTACAGGAAATGAGCAATGCGGGTGTGTCAGAAATTGAAAGCGAACAGGGAACTTCGAGTTAGTTGCAGCGTGTTCACAGTCGTGTAAAATACAAGTTCAACCAACAGTGGCTAAAAGATTTCACCTGGCTTCAGTTTGACAATGTTAAAAAAAATCCATGTTGTGCCCGTTTTATCAGGATGCAGGGGAACTGATGGCAGGCAAGACTGCATTTTAACAGAGAGCCAGGAGTTCAAACATGAAAATATCTTAAACACAGCGCTTCAAAACGACACGCAGTGTGCGGAGAGGCTCAGCTGCTGCCATGAACAGCAAGCAGCGCCTTCTGAGGAGCATTGTGTTACGTTTTTGTTGTGGTTGTTTTGTTTTATTATTGCTATTACGTATTGCACACTATTATATTAAATCTCGCTTATAATTGCTGGTCATAGCTTTGAGTTGGTCAAAGCTAGTACTTTTTAATACAGTGCTATCTGAGTATTTAAAATATGGTTACTTCAAAAATTAAAATGTCAGCAGCGGTGTGTTAATTAAACGAAGCGCCTGACGCCGCTCGAACTTTCTCATTTTAAATCCTAACGGTCTCTGCTCAGCGGAGTGGAATGTTCAGGAGCCGGTTGCCTAGCAGCGTCTCCGCCTCCTTCTCTGCCCCGCCCCCTCTCTCCCTCTCTCGTTGCTCCAGCTAGGAGTTCACATTCAGCTTCCTTAGATTATATAGCGCCATTCTTTACTAACTTTTACAAATGAGCTTATTGAGGCTTCGTGTTTTTAAGATGGTTCAGGCGCAGTCCGGCAGACTGACTGGAGCATCATTACAGTATACCGCACTGCGCTCCATCTTGCTCGTTTGGTTGTTAGTAGCTTATTGATGCCAGAATCTCATCAAGCAGCTTCTTGAAGGATCCCTGGGTGTCAGCTTCAACAACATTACTGGGGAGTTGGTTCCAGAACCTCACAATTCTCTGTGTAAAAAAAGTGCCTCCTATTTTCTGTTCTGAATGCCTCTTTATCTAATCTCCATTTGTGACCCTGGTCCTTGTTTTTTTTTCAGGTTGAAAAAGTCCCCCTGGGTCGACATTGTCTATACCTTTTAGGATTTTGAATGCTTGAATCAGATCGCGCGTAGTCTTCTTTGTTCAAGACTGAATAGATTCAATTCTTTGAGCCTGTCTGCATTCGACATGCCTTTTAAACCAGGATAATTCTGGTTGCTCTTCTTTGCACATTACTTCCTTGATTTAAATTCAACACTTCTCACAATATATCCGAGCATCTCGTTGGCTTTTTTATAAGCTTCCCACATTTCCTCAGTGGTGTGGGGTTTCCTCGTGTTGAAGCTGTGATTAAGGTATTGACGGTCTCTCTGGGGTTCCCCTGTATCAGTGGTGTGGGGTTTCCTCGTGTTGAAGCTGTGATTAAAGGTATTGAAAGCGGTCTCTCTCTCTGGGGTTCCCCTGTATCAGTGATGTGGGGTTTCCTCGGGTTGAAGCCGTGATTAAAGGTATTGAAAGCGGTCTCTCTCTGGGGTTCCCCTGTATCAGTGGTGTGGGGTTTCCTCGTGTTGAAGCTGTGATTAAAGGTATTGAAAGCGGTCTCTCTCTGGGGTTCCCCTGTATCAGTGGTGTGGGGTTTCCTCGGGTTGAAGCCGTGATTAAAAGGTATTGGCGGTCTCTCTCTGGGGTTCCCCTGTATCAGTGGTGTGGGGTTTCCTCGGGTTGAAGCTGTGATTAAAAGGTATTGAAAGGGGTCCCTACCCTGGAGTCCCACTCATTGAGGGTCTTGACGTTGATGAAGGACACTTCCCGTTGGCTCGGTCATCACACCATCGTGTTCACAGCGAGCGATCAGATCGATATCCTCCCCAGCTTCCAACACCGGAACCTGAAACACAGAGACACACAGGGGTCAACAAGGCTGAACACACACACACACACACACACACACACACACACACACACACACACACACACACACACACACACACACAGGGGGTCAACAAGGCTGAACACACACACACACACACACACACACACACACACAGGGATCAACAGGCTGAACACACACACACACAGGGGTCAACAAGGCTGAACACACACACAGACACACACACAGAGGGGTCAACAAGGCTGAACACACCAACACACACACAGGGATCAACAAGGCTGAACACACACATACACACACAGGGGTCAACAAGGCTGAACACACACACACAGACACACACACAGGGGTCAACAAGGCTGAACACACACCAACACACACACAGGGATCAACAAGGCTGAACACACACACACACACGGGTCAACAAGGCTGAACACACACACACAGGGATCAACAAGGCTGACACACACACACACACACACACACACACACACACACACAGGGATCAACAGGCTGAACACACACACACACACACACACAGGGATCAACAAGGCTGAACACACACACACACACAGGGGTCAACAAGGCTGAACACACACACACACACACACAGAGGGGTCAACAAGGCTGAACACACACCAACACACACACAGGGATCAACAAGGCTGAACACACACACACACACACACACACACACACACACAGGGGTCAACAAGGCTGAACACACACACACACACACACAGAGGGGTCAACAAGGCTGAACACACACCAACACACACACAGGGATCAACAAGGCTGAACACACACACACACACGGGTCAACAAGGCTGAACACACACACAGGGATCAACAAGGCTGAACACACACAGGGGTCAACAAGGCTGAACACACACAGGGGTCAACAAGGCTGAACACACACACAGGGGTCAGCAAGGCTGAACACACACACACAGACACACACACAGAGGGGTCAACAAGGCTGAACACACACCAACACACACACAGGGACAACAAGGCTGAACACACACACACACACACACGGGTCAACAAGGCTGAACACACACAGGGGTCAACAAGGCTGAACACACACACACAGGGGTCAACAAGGCTGAACACACACATACACACACACAGGGGTCAATAAGGCTGAACACACACAGGGGTCAGCAAGGCTGAGCACACACACACACACAGGGGTCAACAAGGCAGAACACACACACACACAGGGGTCAGCAAGGCTGAGCACACACACACACACACACACAGGGATCAACAAGGCTGAACACACACACACACACACAGGGATCAACAAGGCTGAACGCACACACACACACACAGGGGTCAACAAGGCTGAGCGCACACACACACAGGGGTCAACAGGCTGAAACACACACACACACAGGTGTCAGCAAGGCTGAGCACACACACACACACAGGGGGGTCAACATGGCTGAACACACACACACACACAGGGGTCAGCAAGGCTGAGCACACACACACACACACACACAGGGGTCAACAAGGCAGAACACACACACACACACAGGGTGAGGCTGAGCACACACACACACACAGGGGTCAACAGGCTGAACACACACACACACACAGGGGTCAGCAAGGCTGAGCACACACACACACACAGACACACACAGGGGTCAACAAGGAACACACACACACACTCGGGGGTCAGCAAGGCTGAGCACACACACACACACACACGGGTCAACAAGGCAGAACACACACACACAGACACACACAGAGGGGTCAACAAGGCTGAACACACACCAACACACACACAGGGATCAACAAGGCTGAACACACACACACACACACACACACACACACGGGTCAACAAGGCTGAACACACACACAGACACACAGGTACTGACACAAACACACACACTTATGTGTTGCTAATTGGTAGATATGCATATTTCAACATTACAAGAGCCAATCAAATCGCGTGAAACTCAAAGCGGGTGGGGCTCATTTGCATACAAACTCAGATTTAGTGACCATTTAAATATTTAGCTAACTGTTAAATCTAGCTAAGAGATTGAAGATGTATTTAAATATTTAGCTAACTGTTAAATCTTGTAACTCGATTTCTAAATGATATCTGAATGCACACATTTATAAAAAGCTGTATTTATTTTCTCCTCATTTCTGGCAGCCCATACTAACGGCGCTCGGAACTTTGGCATTTTAAATCCTAACGGTCTCTGCTCAGCGGAGTGGAATGTTCAGGGCCGGTTGCCTAGCAGCGTCTCCGCCTCCTTCTCTGCCCCCCCCTCTCTCCCTCTCTCGTTGCTCCAGCTAGGAGTTCACATTCAACTTCCTTAGATTATATGGCGCCATTCTTTACTAACTTTTACAAATGAGCTTATTGAGGCTTCGTGTTTTTAAGATGGTTCAGGTGCAGTCCGGGCAGACTGACTGCAGCATCATTACAGTATACCTTTTGCGCTTTCGGCTTTGTGTGGGCTGATACACAAAATAATGAACGACTGGTAAAGAAATCACATGGATTGCTTTTTAATGCTAAATGTGTATCTGGTATTCTAAGTATTATCTACAATTAATAACTCAGCTATATTCATATTCAGAATGTAATACAGTATTAAGACAGGGTCCAGTATTAGAAATAAAGAAACAGCAGTGATGTTTATTGCCCTTTCCCATCCATTCTCTATATGTTTCTACATTGTGGTTGCAATCCACAGGGACAAGGGACTCAGTGATGTTAAATAAAAACTAGAGCCCACAATTAACCAATATAGAAAGGAAGAGGGAGAAATGTATTGCCTGCGTGCAGTACCCTCCATTTTCCTCTATTAAATGTCATTTGCCATGTGTCTGCCCAGTTCTGAATGCTGTCGAGATCATTTTGAATGATCTTTGCTGCTGCAACAGTGTTTGCCCCTCCTCCTGTTTGGAACTGCAAACACAAGTCAAAAGGAAGTTAGAAAGGCCAACAGAGAGACAGAAATGAACATTGCTAAGGGGCTAAAACCAATTCCAAAACGTTTTTCCAATATTATAACAGCAAGAGAGGAGGTTAAATGTCTAAGAGACACAAACGGCAAAATCACAGACGAAGGAAAAAAAATAGCGAGTATATTAAATGATTACTTTTCACAGGTTTTTACAAAGGAGGACACGGACAACGTGCCTCACATGTCGACCTGTTCCTATCCAGTTTTAAATAACTTTAGCATAACAGAGGCAGAACATAAGTTTCCAAATGAGAGGTTTCCCCATTCAGCCCATCTTGTTTGTTTGGTTGTTAGTAGCTTATTGATCCCAGAATCTCATCAAGCAGCTTCTTGAAGGATCCCAGGGTGTCGGCTTCAACAACATTACTGGGGAG
Organism: Huso huso; assembly: GCA_036884735.1. Classification (NCBI taxonomy): domain Eukaryota; kingdom Metazoa; phylum Chordata; class Actinopteri; order Acipenseriformes; family Acipenseridae; genus Huso; species Huso huso. Next base: position 6,928,301 of record CM072694.1, on the reverse strand, counting down.
TTGGTTCCAGACCCTCACAATTCTCTGTGTAAAAAAGTGTCTCCTATTTTCTGTTCTGAATGCCCCTTTATCTAATCTCCATTTCTGACCCCTGGTCCTTGTTTCTTTTTTCAGGTTGAAAAAGTCCCCTGGGTCAACATTGTCAATACCTTTTAGGATTTTGAATGTTTGAATCAGATCGCCGCGTAGTCTTCTTTGTTCAAGACTGAATAGATTCAATTCTTTGAGCCTGTCTGCATACGACATGCCTTTTAAACCCGGGATAATTCTGGTTGCTCTTCTTTGCACATTACTTCCCTTGATTTAAATTCAACACTTCCCAATATATCCGAGCATCTCGTTGGCCTTTTTTATAGCTTCCCACATTTCCTCTGGTTGAAGCTGTGATTAAAGGTATTGAGCGGTCTCTGGGGTTCCCCTGTATCAGTGGTGTGGGGTTTCCTCTGGTTGAAGCTGTGATTAAAGGTATTGAAAGCGGTCTCTCTCTGGGGTTCCCCTGTATCAGTGGTGTGGGGTTTCCTCTGGTTGAAGCTGTGATTAAAAGGTATTGAAAGCGGTCTCTCTCTGGGGTTCCCCTGTATCAGTGGTGTGGGGTTTCCTCTGGTTGAAGCTGTGATTAAAGGTATTGAAAGCGGTCTCTCTGGGGTTCCCCTGTATCAGTGGTGTGGGGTTTCCTCGTGTTGAAGCTGTGATTAAGGTATTGAAAGCGGTCTCTCTCTGGGGTTCCCCTGTATCAGTGGTGTGGGGTTTCCTCGGGTTGAAGCTGTGATTAAAGGTATTGAAAGGGGTCCCTACCCTGGAGTCCCACTCGTTGAGGGTCTTGACGTTGATGAAGGACACTTCCCCGTTGGCTCCGGTCATCACACCATCGTGTTCAGCGAGCGATCAGATCGATATCCTCCCCAGCTCCAACGCGGAACCTGAAACACAGAGACACACACAGGGGTCAACAAGGCTGAACACACACACACACACACAGGGATCAACAAGGCTGAACACACACACACACACACACACACACAGGGGTCAACAAGGCTGAACACACACACACACACAGGGGTCAACAAGGCTGAACACACACACACACAGGGGTCAACAAGGCTGAACACACACACACACACACACACACACACACAGGGATCAACAAGGCTGAACACACACACAGGGGTCAACATGGCTGAACAAACGCACACACACACACACACACACACAGGGGTCAACAAGGCTGAACACACACACACACACGGGGGTCAGCAAGGCTGAACACACACATACACACACACACAGGGGTCAACAAGGAACACACACACACACACACACACACACACACACACACACAGGGATCAACAAGGCTGAACAAACGCACACACACACACACACAGGGGTCAACAAGGCTGAACACACACACACACAGGGGTCAGCAAGGCTGAACACACACATACACACACACACACACACAGGGGTCAACAAGGCTGAACAAACGCACACACACACACACACAGGGGTCAACAAGGCTGAACACACACACACACACAGGGATCAACAAGGCTGAACACACACAGGGGGTCAACAAGGCTGAACAACGCACACACACACACAGAGGTCAACAAGGCTGAACACACACAGGGGTCAACAAGGCTGAACACACACACACACGGGTCAGCAAGGCTGAACACACACATACACACACACACACACACACAGGGGTCAACAAGGCTGAACACACACACACACAGGGGTCAGCAAGGCTGAACACACACACACACACACACACACACAGGGGTCAACAAGGCTGAACAAGCACACACACACACACACAGGGGTCAACAAGGCTGAACACACACACACACACAGGGATCAGCAAGGCTGAACACACACAGGGGTCAGCAAGGCTGAACAAACGCACACACACACACACACACAGAGGTCAACAAGGCTGAACACACACAGGGGTCAACAAGGCTGAACACACACACACACGGGTCAGCAAGGCTGAACACACACATACACACACACACACACACACACAGGGGTCAACAAGGCAGAACACACACACACACAGGTGTCAACAAGGCAGAACACACACACACGGGTCAGCAAGGCTGACACACACACACACACAGGAGTCAACAAGGCTGAGCGCACACACACACACACACAGGAGTCAACAAGGCTGAGCGCACACACACACACACACACAGAAGGGTCAACAAGGCTGAATGCACACACAGACACACAGGTACTGACACACACACACACACACACAGGTACTGACAAACACACACACACTTATGTGTTGCTAATAGGTAGATATGCATATTTCAAAATTACAAGAGCCAATCAAATAGCGTGAAAGCTCAAAGCGGGCGGAGCTCATTTGCATACAAACTCCAGATTTGGCAGCCATTTAAATATTTAACTAAATGTTAAATCTACCTAAGAGATTTAAGATGTATTTAAATATTTAGCTAACTGTTAAATCTTGTAACTAGATTTCTAAATGATATCTGAATGCACACATTTATAAAAAGCTGTATTTATTTTCTCCTCATTTCTGGCATACTAACGGCGCCGGAACTTTGGCATTTTTAAATCCTAACGGTCTCTGCTCAGCGGAGTGGAATGTTCAGGAGCGGTTGCCTAGCAGCGTCTCCGCCTCCTTCTCTGCCCCCCCCTCTCTCCCCTCTCGTTGCTCCAGCTAGAGTTCACATTCAGCTTCCTTAGATTATATAGCGCCATTCTTTACTAACTTTTTACAAATGAGCTTATTGGAGGCTTCGTTTTAAGATGGTTCAGGTGCAGTCCGGGCAGACTGACTGCAGCATCATTACAGTATACCGCACTGCGCTCGGCTTTTGTGTGGAGGCTGATACACAAAATAATGAACGACTGGTAAAGAGATCACATGGATTGCTTTTTTTAATGCTAAATGTGTATCTGGTATTCTAAGTATTATCTACAATTAATAACTCAGCTATATTCATATTGAGAATGTGATAGAGTATTAAGTTCCTGGTTAACCTGCGATCTTTGAAATTGACGAGGAAATCAGTTTATGGGAAAGTAATCAAGCACTTTGTTTTTAAGGAAGTCTCTCGGAAGTGGTGTTTTGGGATTGCAATTAACCAGTCGGTCTGGGTAGAGGCGGTCCGAATCTGTGGAGGGTGAATTCCTGGGAATTCGCACTCCTCCAGGGAGCCGCCATCTTCCTCAGCGACATCGTCATCGGAATTATCACAAACGGACCGCTAAAGTGACCTGGAATACATGAACTCAGCTGCTCGGTTCTAGTTTTGTGAAATCGACAGACGTTGTGTCTCCTTTTAAGTAGGAGTTCATAAAGGCTGGAGTTGAGGGTTTGAAAACGTGACCCAATGAGAAGTCTTGTTTTTGTTTGATAGCGTATAAAGATTTTACTGACAAAAAGGCCTGATATGTTACATTGGAAGTGCTTCGCCTGTAAAGAGTTTGATAGTATGTTTACTTGATTTCCATTTTTATCATTCAAATACTAAACAGGTAAGATGCTCCCTCTGCAGATTACAGATTCTCTTCAGATTTCGGTTCTGTGCAGTTTGGGAATGACCTCTGGGCTTGAGGTTTGCAGACATGTGATAGACAGTCTCTGGGTTGGCAGCGATGCACATTTTAATTTGAGCTGCTGTGCTGTTATAGATTCATCTGATAGAGACACAGGGATATCTTCAGACGGCACGGTTCAGGTGTTTTGAGACTTGTGGAAAGGATGGAAGTTTTACAAATATTCTTTCCCCCCACACACACACACGTACTGACACAAACACACACACACACACGTGACACACACACACACACACACACAGGTACTGACACACACACACACAGATACTGACACAACACACACACACAGATACTGCCACGCACGCACACACATGTACTGACAAACAGACACACACTGAGACACACACACACAGGTACTGACACGCACACACACACACAGATAGTGACACACACACAGGTACAGACACAGGTACTGACACACACACACACACACTGAAACACTGAGACACACACACATACTGAGACACTGAGACACACACACACAGATAGTGACACACACAGGTACTGTCACACACGCACACACACAGAGGTACTGACACAGACACACACAAACACAGGTACTGACACACACACACAAACACAGGTACTGACCTGCGCGCACACTCACACACACACAGGTACACACACACACACAGCTACTGACACACGCACACACACACACACACAGGCACTGACCAACACCCACACACAGAGGTACTGACCTGCACACAGGTGCTGACAGACACACACAGGTACTGACACGCACACACACACAGGTACTGACACGCACACACCACACAGGTTCTGACACACACACACACAGGTACTGACACACACAAACACAGGTATTGACACACACACACACAGATACTGACATGCACGCACACACACGTTATGACAAATACACACACACTGAGACACACACTAAGACACACACACTGAGAAACACACATGATAGTGATACACACACAACAAACACAGGTACTTACCTGCGCGCACACACACACACACACAGGTACTGACACACACACACACACAGGTACTGACACACACACACAGACACTGACACACACACACACACACACACACACAGGCACCACCAACACCCACACACAGAGGTACTGACAGACACACACACAGGTACTGACACGCACACACACAGGTACTGACACACACACACACAGGTACTGACACACACAAACACAGGTATTGACACACACACACAGATACACTGACACGCACGCACACACACGTACTGACAAATACACACACTGAGACACACACTAAGACACACACACTGACACACACACAGATAGTGACACACACACACACACACACAGGAACTGACACACACAGGTACTGACACACACACACACACACTGAGACACACACACACACAGATAGTGACACGCACACACACAGGTACTGACACGCACACACACACAGGTACTGACACACACACGCACACACTGAGACACACACACACTGAGACACTCCCACACACACAGATAGTGACACACACACACACACACACAGGTACTGACACAGACACACACACACACGGGTACTGAGACACACACACACACTGAGACACACACACTGAGACACACACACACACACACACACACACACAGACACAGGTGCACACACACAAATGTTAAATGTAGCTAGATTTAATATTGTAATATTGTGTTAAATCTTGTAACTAGATTTCTAAATGATATCTGAATGCACACATTTATAAAAGCTGTATTTATTTTTCTCCTCATTTCTGGCAGCCCATACTAGCTTGGCGCTCGGAACTTTGGCATTTTAAATCCTAACGGTCTCTGCTCTCATGAGTGGAATGTTCAGGAGCGGTTGCCCTAGCAATCTCCGCCTCCTTCTCTGCCGCCCCCTCTCCCTCTCTCGTTGCTCCAGCTAGGGTTCACATTCAGCTTCCTTAGATTATATAGCGCCATTCTTTACTAACTTTTACAAATGAGCTTATTGGAGCCCGTGTTTTTAAGATGGTTCAGGTGCAGTCCGGGCAGACTGACTGGAGCATCATTACAGTATACCGCCTCTTTCGGCTTTGTGTGGAGGCTGATACACAAAATAATGAACGACTGGTAAAGAAATCACATGGATTGCTTTTTAATGGTAAATGTGTATCTGGTATTCTAAGTATTATCTGCAATTAATAACTCAGCTATTCATATTCAGAATGTGATAGAGTATTAAGACAGGGTCAGTATTAGAAATAAATAAACACGCTTTAAGAGAAACAGCAGTGATGTTTATTGCCCATTCCATCCATTCTCTAGATGTTTCTACATTGTGGTTTGCAATCCACAGGGACAAAGGACTCAGCGATGTTAAATAAAAACTAGAGCCCACAATTAACCAATATAGAAAGGAAGGGGGGAGAAATGTATTGCCTGCGTGCAGTACCTTCCACTTTCCTCTATTAAATGTCATTTGCCATGTGTCTGCCCAGTTCTGAATGCTGTCGAGATCATTTTGAATGATCTTTGCTGCTGCAACAGTGTTTGCCACTCCTCCTATTTTTGTGTCACTTGTTGATTTATTTATATAAATGTGTGTTTTGTTGTTCACCTCTTTATTATTATTTCTCATCTCGAGTGTGGTTTGATGTATTTGCTTCACTGGATCCCCCTAAACTACTTTCTCTCTTTCCTCTATGGAACTATACGAGCTAAACTCCGATTGTCTGAAGGACTGTCTGCCCAATGCACGCCCCGCCCCCTGTTGCTTAGCAACCGCGTCTCCCGTTCCACGGCTCTGCTTGCCAGCGGCTCGCTGCTTGATCATATTATATCATAGATTATATTATTGCAGTTTATATAAAATACTTGGATCTATCAGTTTCATAAAGTCTCTCCGCGTTCCAGCTCCAGTCTGCAGCGCGGAATCTCCTTCACAAGTCCGGCTCTCCCTCTCACAATATTCCTCCGCATTTATAAAGGCAGTAGATGATTGCAGGGGCGGGAGATCAACAGCGAGCCGCTGGCAAAGCAGAGCCATGGAACGGGAGACGCGGTTGCTATGCAACAGGGGGCGGGCGTGCATTGGGCAGACAGTCCTTCAGCCAATCGGAGTTTCGCCAGATATAGTTCCATAGAGGAAAGAGAGAAAGTAGTTTAGGGGGTCCAGTGAAGCAAAAAATACATCAAACCACACTCGAGATGAGAAATAATAATAAAGAGCTGAACAACAAAACACACATTTATATAAATAAATCAATAACAAGTGACATAAAAATAGGAGGAGTGTATAAACACTGTTGCAGCAGCAAAGGTCATTCAAAATGATCTCGACGGCATTCAGAACTGGGCAGACACATGGTAAATGACATTTAATAGAGGAAAGTGGAAGGTGCTGCACGCAGGGCAATACATTTCTCACCCCTTCCTTTCTATATTGATTAATTGTGGGCTCTAGTTTTTTATTTAACATCGCTGAGTCCCTTTGTCCTGTGGATTGCAACCACAATGTAGAAACATCTAGAGAATGGATGGAATGGGCAATAAACATCACTGCTGTTTCTCTTAAAGCGTGTTTATTTATTTCTAATACTGGACCCTGTTTAATACTGTATCACATTCTGAATATGAATATAGCTGAGTTATTAATTGTAGATAATACTTAGAGTATCAGATACATTTAGCATTAAAAGCAATCCATGTGATTTCTTTACCAGTCGTTCATTATTTTGTATATCAGCCTCCACACAAAGCCGAGCGCAGTGCGGTATACTGTAATGATGCTCCAGTCAGTCTGCCCGGACTGCACCTGAACCATCTTAAAAACACGAAGCCTCCAATAAGCTCATTTGTAAAAGTTAGTAAAGAATGGCGCTATATAATCTAAGGAAGTTGAATGTGAACCCTAGCTGGAGCAACGAGAGGGAGAGAGGGGCGGCAGAGAAGGAGGGGGAGACGCTGCTGGCAACCTGCTCCTGAACATTCCACTCCGCTGAGCAGAGACCGTTAGGATTTAAAATGCTAAAGTTCCGAAAGCGCCGTTAGTATGGGCTGTGAAATGAGGAGAAAATAAATACAGCTTTTTATAAATGTGTATTCAGATATCATTTAGAAATTTAGATACAAGATTTAATAGTTAGGTAAATATTTAAATAAATTAAATCTCTTTAACTAGATTTAACATTTTGCTAAATATTTAACTGGCAGCTAAATCTGAGTTTATATGCAAATGAGCTCCTCCCACCTTGAACTTTCACGTGATTTTGATTGGCTCTTGTAATGTTGAAATTTGCATGTTTACCAATTAGCATAATATAAGTGCATAACATAAGTGTGCGTGTGTGTGTGTGTCAGTACGTGTGTGTGTGTGTGTGTCAGTACCTGTGTGTCTGCGGGTCAGTAACTGTGTGTGTGTGTGTGCGTGTGTGTCAGTACCTGTGTGTGTGTCAGTAACTGTGTGTGTGTGTGCGTGTGCTGGTCAGTACCTGTGTGTGTGTGTGTGTGTGTGTGTGCCAGTACCTGTGTGTGTGTATGTGTGTGTGTGTGTGTGTGTGTGTGTGTGTGTGTGTGTGTGTGTGTGTGTGTGTGTGTGTGTGTGTGTGTGTGTGTGTGTCAGTATCTGTGTATGTCTCGGTGTGTGTGTGTTTCTGTCTCAGTGTGTGTGTCTGTCTCAGTGTTTGTCTGTCTAAGTGTGTGTGTGTCTCAGTGTGTGTGGAAATGTCACTCAGTGTGTGTGTTTGTCTCAGTGTGTGTCTTAATGTGTGTGTTTGTCTCAGCTTGTGTGTGTCCCAGTGTGTGTGTGTGTCTCTGTGTGTCTGTGTGTGTCACAGTGTGTGTGTGCCTCAGTGTTTGAGTGTGTGGCTCAGTGTGTATGTCTTAGTGTGTGTGTGTCTAGTATGTGTGTGTCTCAGTGTGTGTGTGTCTCAGTGTGTGTGTGTGTCTCAGTGTGTGTGTGTGTGTGTGTGTGTCTCTCATAGTGTGTGTGTCTCAGTGAGTGTGTGTGTGTGTGTGTCTCAGTGTGAGTGTCTGTGTCTTAGTGTGTGTCTGTGTGTCTCAGTGTGTCTGTGTGTCTCAGTGTGTGTGTGTCTCAGTCACTTCAAGTCATACAAAGAGCATTTCAAGTGGAGCGATAAAGTGGGGCCAAGCGATCAAAAAGGCGCCAAGTTAGAAGCAAGAATTGTGTGAATCTTGTGTCCCAGCACCTTTCCAAGTGTGCCTATTTGCTTGATGCTTGATAAGATTGGCCTAATTGCTTCTCCTAACTTGGGCTTTTGTGTTTGATATCACCCCTTTAAACGGCTGTTGCGTTTTTCTAACTTGTTTATTTACATTGACAATGTTTTTTGGTGGGATTGAGAGGGTTAGAAAACGTGTTTGAAACGACCGAGTCTCTATACAGCTCCAAGAGTTTAGCTGTTTTCACCATGTTGCAGCGGCAAAACTAAATCACTTAGAATTACCATCTGTACCAAAAGACTGAAACACTCTCACATCAAATGTGAAAAAACCATAAATACCTCTTATACACAATAAGATATTCCTCTTCCGTCTACTTTTTAAGGGTGTGTAGCGACTTTTCAAACAGAAAAGCTAAATAACTGGACATCTACCAATCCTGTGATTCCACATGTTGGTCAACGTCAAAACAAACCAGGGAATGCAAGCAGTTTGATATCCACACCATTTATATGAAACAATGTATTTATGTTTTAAAACAGCACATATCAGTGGAAAACAAAAAATCCCGTGGTTTGAACTTGCATCATGACGTTCTTGAAGCGCACACGTCCTTCGAACACGTGGCACTTTACACACACGTACACTTTACACAAACGTACACTTTACACACACGTACACTTTACACACACGTACACTTTACACACACGTACACTTTACACATGCAGTTGTCATAGATTACTGGCTTGAAGACCTTTTTTTTTTGGAAGATTAGTTTTGTTTCTGCAGCTGTCAACCTGCTTTCAAACTGCTTCTAACTGCGTTGTCCTTGTCCACGACTCTACTTCTCCCCCTTCTTATCTGGCATAGTTTCGGCAACTCTTCCCATCATCCAAGAGTTACGCGGTGCTGTGTCATCTACTATCAGAACAACATCTCCTACGATGAAGTTTCTTCAAACACGAGACCACTTCTGTCGCTCCTGCAACAACGGTAAGTGCTCACCTGTCCATCTCTTCCAGAACAAATCAGCCATGAACTGGACTTGCTTCCATCTTCAACGAGCATACAAATCTTCTTTTTCTGAACAAACCAGGAGGCATATTTGGCTTAGTCTTCAACCGCAGCAAATGATTAGGTGTTAGAGCTTCCAAATCATTCACATCATCAGAGACCCTTATGATTGGATGATCATTAACGATGGCTTCCACCTCACAAGGAACTGTCTGAAGACCTTCATCATCAAGTGTTTGCTGTTCTAAAACAGCACTGAGAATCTTTCTCTCCTTATCTGTCTTTTCCCACACGCCGTGGTGAGACCCAGCTGGTGGGTTGAAAATCCGCTTCACTCCATTCTTTAGCATAGCCCTTGCAATCTGGCTTGATTCAAACTTTCAATAGCTTCTCTCAGTTCAGGCTCGGCCCAATGAAATTGGTAGCATTGTCAGATCATTTCCAAAACTTGACCTCCTCTTCAGATGATCCGACGCAGTGCATTGATACAAGAGTCAGTGTCCAAAGAAGATGCCACTTCAATATGTACTGCCCTTACTGCTAAACATGTCAACATCTCTCCATATCTCTTGACCACACTTAGGGTGGATTGCGCACATCGAGATCAAGATTCGTCCCAGTCTAGGACTGACTAATCCAAGATTGGATCCTGGATTCATTTCTGTTGCGCAGATCAAGACTGGTGGCGGATCTGCGGATCCGAGAATGAATCTAAAATTCAGCCGTTAATCCTGGATTCAGGTTGTCTGTGACACTAGTTGATTTGGAAACACCGTCTCGTGAATTGGTAGTCAAAGCATAACCATGGCAACGACTAAAACCTGTGCATTTTCTTTCTTTGAGAAAAAGCATTTATCAAATTTAATTTTTGATAACTATAAAGATATTATAATATAGAGAATAAAACAATAAAAAACCGATAACCAAACGTTATTTACCTTGATAGCAAGTGTATGTGCTGATTAACTAATGTATGTGTGAGTTATGAATAGGAGTAATAATCAAGAACTGAATTAATTACTAGAACATGTATTTATTTACAAAACATTTCCTGAGGTAGGTGAGTGATTGATACTGCCCCGGCCCCTAATGCCGCTGTCAGCTGCTTTGAAAAGGCAGAGGAATAAGCTGCAGTAACTGTACATAAACTTGTACAGAATAATTAGTATTGTACACTTGGAACTGTTTTATCTTACATGGTATCTGTTTTTTTTTTTTCTAAATCTAATACATACTGTGTGGTCCAGTGGTTAAAGAAAAGGGCTTATAACCAGGAGGTCCCCGGTTCAAATCCCACCTCAGCCACTGACTCATTGTGTGACCCTGAGCAAGTCACTTCACCTCCTTGTGCTCCGTCTTTCGGGTGAGATGTAGTTGTAAGTGACTCTGCAGCTGATGCATAGTTCACACACCCTAGTCTCTGTAAGTCGCCTTGGATAAAGGCGTCTGCTAAATAAACAAATAATAACATGTTGAGTTTATATAAAAAACACACAAAAAACTACAGTATCTACCTCACCACTAATTCACTACTACATATATTGCTCAAATGCATCTGTACCGGTGAAATAATTATCGTTTAATTGGTGAATATTATTATTATTATTATTTATTTCTTAGCAGACGCCCTTATCCAGGGCGACTTTCAATCGTAAGCAAATACATTTCAAGTGTTACAGTACAAGTAATAATACAATTAAGAGCAAGATAAATACGATGGCTCGTAGCTTGTTCTCCCGTTGGAAAATGAATATATTCACGTAACTTCAGTGATCCTGTGAATTACTAGATGACGCATCGACATGAAACAGGTACTGCACCCGATTATTATCTGAAACGACCCAGTGGCATGAAATCTCAAGCAGCAGATTGATGTGGAGTGAGGGAGTCTTTTTTGGCTCTGTATATAATTATTTGTGATTTTGATATATTATCCAGCTCTGGTATTCTTTCGTTTCTCATTCTGAATCCTTGTATAAAACCTTCGTCACTATTCAATAAAAGGATTGCTACGATCACGAACAACACGATATCTAACCATCCAAAATAACCCACCATCTTCACAAGAATCCAGACTCAATCCACCTCCTACCAGGATTGGAATGTAATCCAGGATTGAATTTGAATCTAGATCTGCACAACGGAAAAAAATATCAATCCAAGATTCAATCCGAGATAGAGTCTGATCCAGACTGAATCTCGATGTGCGCAATCCACCCTCAAAGCGTATTTATTTATTTCTAATACTGGACCCTGTCTGAATACTGTATCACATTCTGAATATGAATATAGCTGAGTTATTAATTGTACATAATACTTATAATACCAGATATACATTTACCATTAAAAAGCAATCCATGTGATTTCTTTACCAGTCGTTCATTATTTTGTGTATCAGCCTCCACAAAGCCGAAGCGAAAAGCGGTATACTGTAATGATGCTCCAGTCAGTCTGCCCGGACTGCACCTGAACCATCTTAAAACACGAAGCCTCCAATAAGCTCATTTGTAAAAGTTAGTAAAGAATGGCGCTATATAATCTAAGGAAGCTGAATGTGAACCCCTAGCTGGAGCAACGAGAGAGGGAGAGAGGGGCGGGGCAGAGAAGGAGGCGGAGACGCTGCTAGCAACCGGCTCCTGAACATTCCACTCCGCTGAGCAGAGACCGTTAGGATTTAAAAATGCCAAAGTTCGGCGCCCGTTAGTATGGGCTGCCAGAAATGAGGAAAATAAATACAGCTTTTTTATAAATGTGCATTCAGATATCATTTAGAAATCTAGTTACAAGATTTAACAGTTAGCTAAATATTTAAATACATCTTAAATCTCTTAGCTAGATTTAACATTTAGTTAAATATTTAACTGGCCGCTAAATCTGAATATTTAACAATTAGCGTAACATAATTGTACCTGTGTGTGTCTCAGTGTGTGTGTGTGTCTCAGTGTGTTTGTGTGTCTCAGTGTGTTTGTGTGTCTCAGTGTGTTTGTCTCAGTGTGTGTGTGGGTGTCTCAGTGTGTGTCTCAGTGAATGTGTGTGTGTCTCAGTGTTTGTCTCAGTGTGTGTCTCAGTGTGTGTGTGTGTGTGTGTCTCACTGTGTGAGTGTTTCAGTGTGTGTGTCTGTCTCAGTGTGTGTCTCAGTGTGTGTGTCTCGGTCTGTGTGTGTGTTTGTGTCTCAGTGTGTGTGTCTCAGTGTATGTGTGTGTGTCTCTTAGTGTGTGTCTCAGTGTGTGTGTCTCTCACTGTGTGAGTGTTTCAGCGTGTGTGTCTCGGTGTGTGTGTCTCAGTGTGTGTGTGTGACACACACACACACACACACGCGCACAAGGATCACAGAGAAGTTTGGTGCCAAACCAATTATTTTTATTTAAGAACAATAATAAACAAAAAGCTAATTGAACAAAATATCAAACAATTTGAGGAAAGAAAAAGTGGAAACCAAAAATAACTATTTAAAGTCACCTAATCACAGGTACTGACTCCAATAACTGAGTCCAACCACAGAGCTGCAAAACTGCCCTCTGATCTGCACAAAAAGACGATCCTGACTGAACAAAACTAACAGCCTTTATACCCTTCCAGACCTCCCCTCCCCAGAATAAACCATTCTGCAGGTGGGTATATAGAAACAAACCAGCAAACAGTTATCAAGAATAAATTAAGTATTAAAAAAGAAACAAACCAATGAATATATATATATATATATATATATATATATATATATATATATAACATTAATCTAACACGTGCATTAAAACTATGCTTTAAAACAAGCAGAGGGAAACGTACTTTAAAATCAGCTGTCCCCCTTTCAATATCTTCTACAGGTACTGCCCTGACCACAGGAAGTCAGTACTCAGGGAAGTCAATAAAAGCTTCCCTCACCAACATGGCTGCTTCCCCACTTCCTGTCAAGATGGAGGACCTCACCACCACACCCAACTCAGGTTACCTGAACCATTGCATATCAGTTTATCTCAACAATAGTACTGCAATACATTGTTCTGGAAGTGTGCTCCTTTCCAAACCAGCTCTCTAAACCGTACTCTTCATTAACCTTTCTTTTTGTTGTTCAGGACACTCCCAACCACAGGCCTCCAGTCCCCCGTACAACAGGCAAGTGAATTTTGTTTTATTATTTTCCTTACTAGACACAAGGATCAGCAACACCATAGAAAAACAGATTAAAAACATTTGCAGTAAATGTCCAGATACATACTGAGACAATGTGAGCGTCTCCTCCCTCACACTCCTCCTCCTCATCATCATCCTTATCTTCCTCATCAGGTCAATCAGGCTTGGCTGTTTCCAGACTTGACCCTTGACCGTTGTGACTTGAGACTTGACAAATATATATATTAGAACAAACAGTTCTAGCAAATGTCCACATGGTGGCAGCATTGTATAAGGAATAAGAACATAAGAGCATAAGAAAGTTTACCAACGAGAGGAGGCCATTCAGCCCATCTTGCTCGTTTGGTTGTTAGTAGTTTATTGATCCCAGAATCTCATCAAGCAGCTTCTTGAAGGATCCCAGGGTGTCAGCTTCAACAACATTACTGGGGAGTTGGTTCCAGACCCTCACAATTCTCTGTGTAAAAAGTGCCTCCTATTTTCTGTTCTGAATGCCCTTTATCTAATCTCCATTTGTGACCTCTGGTCCTTGTTTCTTTTTCAGGTTGAAAAAAGTCCCCTGGGTCGACATTGTCAATACCTTTTAGGATTTTGAATGCTTGAATCAGATCGCGTAGTCTTCTTTGTTCAGGACTGAACAGATTCAATTCTTTTTAGCCTGTCTGCATACGACATGCCTTTTAAACCCGGGATAATTCTGGTTGCTCTTCTTTGCACTCTTTCTAGAGCAGCAATATACTTTTTGTAACAAGGTGACCAGAACTGAACACAATATTCTAGGTGAGGTCTTACTAATGCATTGTAAAGTTTTAACATTACTTCCCTTGATTTAAATTCAACACTTCTCACAATATATCCGAGCATCTTGTTGGCCTTTTTTTTTTATAGCTTCCCACATTGTCTAGATGAAGACATTTCTGAGTCAACATAAACTCCTAGTTCTTTTCATAGATTCCTTCTTCAATTTCAGTATCTCCCATATGATATTTATAATGCACATTTTTATTGCCTGCATGCAATACTTTACACTTTTTCTCTATTAAATGTCATTTGCCATGTGTCTGCCCAGTTCTGAATGCTGTCTAGATCATTTTGAATGACCTTTGCTGCTGCAACAGTGTTTGCCAGTCCTCCTATTTTTGTGTCGCCTGCAAATTTAACGAGTTTGCTTACTATACCAGAATCTAAATCATTAATGTAGATTAGGAATAGCAGAGGACTAATACTGATCCCTGTGGTACACCACTGGTTACCTCGCTCCATTTTGAGGTTTCTCCTCTAATCAGTACTTTCTGTTTTTTCTACATGTTAACCACTCCTAATCCATGTGCATGCATTTCCTTGAATCCCTACTGCGGTCAGTTTGAGAATTAATCTTTTATGCGGGACTTTGTCAAAAGCTTTCTGGAAATCTAAATAAACCATGTCGTATGCTTTGCAATTATCCATTTTCAATGTTGCATCCTCAAAAAGTCAAGCAGGTTAGTTAGACACGATCTCCCTTTCCTAAAACCATGCTGACTGTCTCCCAGGATATTGTTACCATATAGGTAATTTTCCATATTGGATCTTATTATAGTTTCCATAAGTTTTACATATAATAGAAGTCAGGCTTATTGGTCTGTAGTTACCTGGTTCGGTTTTGTCTCCCTTTTGTGGATTGGTATTACGTTTGCAATTTTCCAGTCTGTTTGGTACAACCCCTGTGTCAAGAAACTGTTGCATGATCTTGGTTAGCGGTTTGTAAATAACTTCTCTCATTTCTTTGAGTACTATTGGGAGGATCTCATCCGGCCCAGGGATTTGTTTATTTTAAGAGCTCTAGTCCCTTTAACACTGCCTCTGTTATGCTAAAGTTATTTAAAACTGGATAGGAACAGGTCGACTTGTGAGGCATGTTGTCCGTGTCCTCCTTTGTAAAAACCTGTGAAAAGTAATCATTTAATATATTTGCTATTTTTTTTCCTTCGTCTGTGATTTTTGCCGTTTGTGTCTCTTAGACATTTAACCTCCTCTTACTGTTATAATATTGGAAAATGTTTTGGAATTGGTTTTAGCCCCAATGTTCATTTCTGTCTCTTTTGGCCTTTCTAACTTCCTTTTTGACTTGTGTTTGCAGTTCCAAACAGGAGGAGTGGCAAACACTGTTGCAGCAGCAAAGGTCATTCAAAATGATCTCGACAGCATTCAGAACTGGGCAGACACATGGCAAATGACATTTAATAGAGGAAAGTGGAAGGTGCTGCACGAGGCAATACATTTCTCCCCCTTCCTTTCTATATTGGTTAATTGTGGGCTCTAGTTTTTTATTTAACATCGCTGAGTCCCTTGTCCCTGTGGATTGCAACCACAATGTAGAAACATATAGAGAATGGATGGGAATGGGCAATAAACATCACTGCTGTTTCTCTAAAAGCGTGTTTATTTATTTCTAATACTGGACCCTGTCTTAATACTGTATCACATTCTGAATATGAATATAGCTGAGTTATTAATTGTAGGTAATACTTAGAATACCAGATATACATTTACCATTAAAAGCAATCCATGTGATTTCTTTACCAGTCGTTCATTATTTTGTGTATCAGCCTCCACACAAAGCCGCGCGGTGCGCGTATACTGTAATGATGCTGCAGTCAGTCTGCCCGGACTGCACCTGAACCATCTTAAAACGAAGCCTCAATAAGCTCATTTGTAAAGTTAGTAAAGAATGGCGCTATATAATCTAAGGAAGCTGAATGTGAACTCCTAGCTGAGCAACGAGAGAGGGAGAGGGGCGGGGCAGAGAAGGAGGCGGAGACGCTGCTAGGCAACCGGCTCCTGAACATTCCACTCCGCTGAGCAGAGACCGTTAGGATTTAAAAATGCCAAAAGTTCCGGCGCCGTTAGTATGGGCTGCCAGAAATGAGGAGAAAATAAATACAGCTTTTTATAAATGTGTGCATTCAGATATCATTTAGAAATCTAGTTACAAGATTTAACATTTAGCTAAATATTTAAATACATCTTAAATCTCTCTTAGCTAGATTTAACATTTAGTTAAATATTTAACTGGCAGCTAAAGTGCATAGCATAAGTGTACCTGTGCGTGTGTCAGTATCTGTGTGTGTGTGTCTGTGTCAGTACCTGTGCGTGTCAGTACCTGTGTGTGTGTGTGCGTGTCAGTACCTGTGAGTGTGTGCATGTGTGACAGTACCTGTGTGTGTCACTATCTGTGTGTGTCTGTCTCAGTGTCTCAGTGTGTGTGTGTGTCTCAGTGTCTCAGTGTGTGTGTGTCAGTACCTGTGTGTGTATCACTATCTGTGTGTGTGCGTGTCAGTACCTGTGTGTGTGTGTGTCACTATCTGTGTGTGTGTGTGTCTCAGTGTGTGTGTCTTAGTGTGTGTGTCTCAGTGTGTGTGTGTCAGTACCTGTGTGTGTATCAGTGTGTGTGTCACTGTCTGTGTGTGTGTGTCTCAGTGTCTCAGTGTGTGTGTGTGTGTGTGTCTCAGTGTCTCAGTGTGTGTGTGTGTGTCAGTACCTGTGTGTGTATCACTATCTGTGTGTGTGTGCGTGTCACTATCTGTGTGTGTGTGTCTCAGTGTGTGTCTGTTTGTCAGTACATGTGTGTGCGTGCGTGTCAGTATCTGTGTGTGTGTGCGTGTCAGTACCTCTGTGTGTCTCTGTCAGTACCTGTGTGTGCGCAGGTCAGTACCTGTGTGTGTGTGGGTCAGTGCCTGTGTGTGTGTGTCTGTGTGTCAGAACCTGTGTGTGTGTGTGTGTGGGGGGGTCACTACCTGTGTGTGTGTGTGAGTGTGTGTGTTTGTGTCAGTACCTGTGTGTGTGTGTGTGTGTGTTTGTGTCAGTACCTGTGTGTGTGTGTGTGTGTGCGTGCGCATGCGTGCGTCAGTACCTGTGTGTCTCTGGGAGATATATTTTTTGTCTCAAGTCCCCTACCGCGCTCCGTTCATAACTGATGTAAAACTAAAACAACTCCTCAGAACTATTCATGACGAGGGACATGTTAATAAAAACATAAACCATGGCGATTGTGTTGATAAAGATATCGCAGGAATAAGTCCAGGCAGCAGAACGCCAGGGAAAGTGACGCGTTGTGTTTTAAACCTGTCAGCGAGCCCGGCTCTGAAGAACAACAAAACACAAAACAAGAGACGACATCGAGGGCCTGTCAAATTTGAAAATTCATTTATTACATTTCTCTTCATAGAATCCTCTGTAAGGTTAACATACAACCAGTCAGATACAGAACAACAGTTTTTGATAATTTACTCTAGTTTTTGATAAAAAAAAAAAAAAAAAATTAGTAATATTTGTAAAACTTCCATCCTTTCCACAAGTCTCAAAACACCTGAACCGTGCCCGTCTGAAGATATCCCTGTGTCTCTATCAGATGAATCTATAACAGCACAGCAGCTCAAATTAAAATGTGCATCGCTGCCCGAACCCAGAGACTGTCTATCACATGTCTGCAAACCTCAAGCCCAGAGGCCGTCCCAAACTGCACAGAACCCGGAAATCTGAAGAGAATCTGTAATCTGCAGAGGGAGCATCTTACCTGTTTAGTATTTGAATGATAAAAATGGAAATCAAGTAAACATACTATCAAACTCTTTACAGGTGTAAGCACTTCCAATGTAACATATCAGGCCTTTTTGTCAGTAAAATCTTTATACGCTGTCAAACAAAAACAAGACTTCTCATTGGTCACGTTTCAAACCCTCAACTCCAGCCTTTATGAACTCCTACTTAAAGGAGACACAACATCAATCGATTTCACAAAACTAGAACCGAGCAGCTGAGTTCATGTATTCCAGGTCACTTTAGCGGTCCGTTTGTGATAATTCGATGACGATGTCGCTGAGGAAGATAAGCTCTCCCTGGAGGAGTGCGAATTCCCAGAATTCACTCCTCCACAGATTCGGACCGTCTCTACTCCAGACAGACTGGTTAATTGCAATCCCAAAACACCACTTCCGAGACTTCCCCAAAAACAAAGTGCTTGATTACTTTCCCATAAACTGATTTCCTCGTCAATTTCAAAGATCGCAGGTTAACCAGGAACTTAATACCCTATCACATTCTCAATATGAATATAGCTGAGTTATTAATTGTAGTTAATACTTAGAATACCAGATACACATTTAGCATTAAAAAGCAATCCATGTGATTTCTTTACCAGTCGTTCATTATTTTGTATCATCCTCCACACAAAGCCGAGCGCAGTGCGGTATACTGTAATGATGCTCGAGTCAGTCTGCCCGGACTGCACCTGAACCATCTTAAAAAACGGAAGCTCCAATAAGCTCATTTGTAAAAGTTAGTAAAGAATGGCGCTATATAATCTAAGGAAGTTGAATGTGAACTCCTAGCTGGAGCAACGAGAGAGGAGAGGGGGGGCAGAGAAGGAGGCGGAGACGCTGCTAGGCAACCGGCTCCTGAACATTCCTCCGCTGAGCAGAGACCGTTAGGATTTAAAAATCACGAAAGTTCCGAGCCCGTTAGTATGGGCTGCCAAATGAGGAGAAAATAAATACAGCTTTTTTATAAATGTGTGCATTCAGATATCATTTAGAAATCTAGTTACAAGATTTAACAGTTAGCTAAATATTTAAATAAATCTTAATCACTTAACTAGATTTAACATTAGTTAAATTTAACTGGCCGCTAAATCTGAATATTTAACAATTAGCGTAAACATAATTGTACCTGTGTGTGTCTCAGTGTGTGTGTGTCTCGGTGTGTGTGTGTGTCTCAGTGTGTTTGTGTGTCTCAGTGTGTTTGTCTCAGTGTGTGTGTGTGTCAGTGTTGTCTCAGTGTGTGTGTGTCTCAGTGTTGTCTCAGTGTGTGTGTGTGTCTCAGTGTTGTCTCCGTGTGTGTGTGTCTCAGTGTTGTCTCAGTGTGTGTGTGTGTGTCTCAGTGTTGTCTCTGTGTGTGTGTGTCTCTCAGTGTGTGTGTGTGTCTCAGTGTTGTCTCCGTGTGTGTGTGTCTCAGTGTTGTCTCAGTGTGTCTAAGTGTGTGTGTGTCTCAGTGTGTTTGTGTCTCAGTGCGCAGTGTGTGTCTCAGTGTGTGTGTGTGTCTCAGTGTTGTCTCCGTGTGTGTGTGTGTGTCAGTGTTGTCTCTGTGTGTGTGTGTGTCTCAGTGTTGTCTCAGTGTGTGTAAGTGTGTGTCTCAGTGTTGTCTCCGTGTGTGTGTGTGTCTCAGTGTGTCTCTCAGTGTGTGTGTGTGTCTCAGTGTTGTCTCCGTGTGTGTGTGTGTGTGTCTCAGTGTTGTCTCCGTGTGTGTGTGTCTCTGTGTGTGTGTGTGTCTCAGTGTTGTCTCAGTGTGTGTGTGTGTCTCAGTGTGTGTGTGTCTCAGTGTGTTTGTGTCTCAGTGTGTGTGTCTCAGTGTTGTCTACGTATGTGTGTGTCTCAGTGTGTCTCTCAGTGTGTGTGTGTGTCTCAGTGTTGTCTCCGTGTGTGTGTGTGTCTCAGTGTTGTCTCCGTGTGTGTGTGTCTCTCAGTGTGTGTGTGTGTCTCAGTGTT
The DNA here is from genome assembly GCA_036884735.1 of Huso huso. Taxonomy (NCBI): domain Eukaryota; kingdom Metazoa; phylum Chordata; class Actinopteri; order Acipenseriformes; family Acipenseridae; genus Huso; species Huso huso. The sequence goes on along the minus strand of CM072694.1, from coordinate 6,907,894 downwards.
GTCTCAGTGTGTGTGTGTCTCAGTGTGTGTGTCTCAGTGTGTTGTGTCTCAGTGTGAGTGTCTCAGTGTTGTCTCCATTGTGTGTGTCTCAGTGTGTTTCTATCTCAGTGTGTGTCTCAGTGTTGTCTCCGTATGTGTGTGTCTCTCAGTGTGTGTGTGTGTGTCTCAGTGTTGTCTCCGTGTGTGTGTGTGTCTCAGTGTTGTCTCCGTGTGTGTGTGTCTCTCAGTGTGTGTGTGTGTCTCAGTGTTGTCTCAGTGTGTGTGTGTGTCTCAGTGTGTGTGTCTCAGTGTGTTTGTGTCTCAGTGCGTGAGTGTGTGTGTCTCTCAGTGTGTGTGTGTCTCAGTGTTGTCTCCGTGTGTGTGTGTGTGTCTCAGTGTTGTCTCCGTGTGTCTCAGTGTTGTCTCAGTGTGTGTGTCTCAGTGTTGTGTCCGTGTGTGTGTGTCTCAGTGTTGTCTCAGTGTGTGTGTCTCAGTGTTGTCTCAGTGTGTGTGTGTCTCAGTGTTGTCTCAGTGTGTGTGTGTCTCAGTGTTGTCTCAGTGTGTGTGTGTCTCAGTGTTGTCTCCGTGTGTGTGTGTCTCAGTGTTGTCTCAGTGTGTGTGTGTGTGTCTCAGTGTTGTCTCTGTGTGTGTGTGTCTCAGTGTGTGTGTGTGTGTCTCAGTGTTGTCTCAGTGTGTCTAAGTGTGTGTGTGTGTCTCAGTGTGTTTGTGTCTCAGTGCGTGAGTGTGTGTCTCTCAGTGTGTGTGTGTGTCTCAGTGTTGTCTCCGTGTGTGTGTGTCTCAGTGTTGTCTCCTGTGTGTGTGTGTGTCTCAGTGTTGTCTCAGTGTGTGTAAGTGTGTGTCTCAGTGTTGTCTCCGTGTGTGTGTGTGTCTCAGTGTGTGTCTCTCAGTGTGTGTGTGTGTCTCAGTGTTGTCTCCGTGTGTGTGTGTGTCTCAGTGTTGTCTCCGTGTGTGTCTCTCAGGTGTGTGTGTGTCTCAGTGTTGTCTCAGTGTGTGTGTGTCTCAGTGTTGTCTCGTGTGTGTGTCTCAGTGTGTGTGTGTCTCAGTGTTGTCTCAGTGTGTGTGTGTGTCTCTCAGTGTGTTTGTGTCTCAGTGCGTGAGTGTGTGTGTCTCAGTGTGTGTGTGTCTCAGTGTTGTCTCCGTGTGTGTGTGTCTCAGTGTGTTTCTATCTCAGTGTGTGTGTCTCAGTGTTGTCTCCGTATGTGTGTGTGTCTCAGTGTGTGTCTCTCAGTGTGTGTGTGTGTGTCTCAGTGTTGTCTCCGTGTGTGTGTGTGTCTCAGTGTTGTCTCCGTGTGTGTCTCTGTGTGTGTGTGTGTCTCAGTGTTGTCTCAGTGTGTGTGTGTGTCTCAGTGTGTGTGTGTCTCAGTGTGTTTGTGTCTCAGTGCGTGAGTGTGTGTGTCTCTCAGTGTGTGTGTGTCTCAGTGTTGTCTCCGTGTGTGTGTGTGTGTGTCTCAGTGTTGTCTCCGTGTGTGTCTCAGTGTTGTCTCAGTGTGTGTGTCTCAGTGTTGTGTCCGTGTGTGTGTGTCTCAGTGTTGTCTCAGTGTATGTGTCTCAGTGTTGTCTCAGTGTGTGTGTGTCTCAGTGTTGTCTCAGTGTGTGTGTGTGTGTCTCAGTGTTGTCTCAGTGTGTGTGTGTGTGTGTCTCAGTGTTGTCTCCGTGTGTGTCTCAGTGTTGTCTCAGTGTGTGTGTGTGTGTCTCAGTGTTGTCTCTGTGTGTGTGTCTCTCAGTGTGTGTGTGTGTCTCAGTGTTGTCTCAGTGTGTCTAAGTGTGTGTGTCTCAGTGTGTTTGTGTCTCAGTGCGTGAGTGTGTGTGTCTCTCAGTGTGTGTGTGTGTGTCTCAGTGTTGTCTCCGTGTGTGTGTGTCTCAGTGTTGTCTCAGTGTGTGTAAGTGTGTGTCTCAGTGTTGTCTCTGTGTGTGTGTGTGTCTCGGTGTGTGTCTCTCAGTGTGTGTGTGTGTCTCAGTGTTGTCTCCGTGTGTGTGTGTCTCAGTGATCTCTCCGTGTGTGTGTGTCTCTCAGTGTGTGTGTGTGTCTCAGTGTTGTCTCAGTGTGTGTGTGTCTCAGTGTGTGTGTCTCAGTGTGTTTGTGTCTCAGTGTGTGTTTCTCAGTGTTGTCTCCGTATGTGTGTGTGTCTCAGTGTGTGTCTCTCAGTGTGTGTGTCAGTGTTGTCTCAGTGTGTGTGTGTCTCAGTGTTGTCTCCGTGTGTGTGTGTCTCTCAGTGTGTGTGTGTGTCTCAGTGTTGTCTCAGTGTGTGTGTGTGTCTCAGTGTGTGTGTGTCTCAGTGTGTTTGTGTCTCAGTGCGTGAGTGTGTGTGTGTGTCTCAGTGTTGTCTCCGTGTGTGTGTGTCTCAGTGTGTTTCTATCTCAGTGTGTGTGTCTCAGTGTTGTCTCCGTATGTGTGTGTCTCAGTGTGTGTCTCTCAGTGTGTGTGTGTGTCAGTGTTGTCTCGTGTGTGTGTGTGTGTCTCAGTGTTGTCTCCGTATGTGTGTCTCTCAGTGTGTGTGTGTCTCAGTGTATGTGTCTCAGTGTGTGTGTGTCTCAGTGTGTGTGTCTCAGTGTGTTTGTCTCAGTGCGTGAGTGTGTGTGTCTCTCAGTGTGTGTGTGTGTGTCTCAGTGTTGTCTCCGTGTGTGTGTGTCTCAGTGTTGTCTCCGTGTGTGTGTGTGTCTCAGTGTTGTCTCAGTGTGTGTAAGTGTGTGTCTCAGTGTTGTCTCCGTGTGTGTGTGTGTCTCGGTGTGTGTCTCTCAGTGTGTGTGTGTGTCTCAGTGTTGTCTCCGTGTGTGTGTGTGTCTCAGTGTTGTCTCCGTGTGTGTGTGTCTCAGTGTGTGTGTGTGTCTCAGTGTTGTCTCAGTGTGTGTGTGTGTCTCAGTGTTGTCTCCGTGTGTGTGTGTCTCTCAGTGTGTGTGTGTGTGTCTCAGTGTTGTCTCAGTGTGTGTGTGTGTCTCAGTGTGTGTGTGTCTCAGTGTGTTTGTGTCTCAGTGCGTGAGTGTGTGTCTCTCAGTGTGTGTGTGTCTCAGTGTTGTCTCCGTGTGTGTGTGTCTCAGTGTGTTTCTATCTCAGTGTGTGTGTGTCTCAGTGTTGTCTCCGTATGTGTGTGTCTCAGTGTGTGTCTCTCAGTGTGTGTGTGTGTGTCTCAGTGTTGTCTCCGTGTGTGTGTGTGTCTCAGTGTTGTCTCCGTGTGTGTGTGTCTCTCAGTGTGTGTGTGTGTGTCTCAGTGTTGTCTCAGTGTGTGTGTGTGTCAGTGTGTGTGTGTCTCAGTGTGTTTGTGTCTCAGTCGTGAGTGTGTGTCTCTCAGTGTGTGTGTGTCTCAGTGTTGTCTCCGTGTGTGTGTGTGTGTGTCTCAGTGTTGTCTCCGTGTGTGTCTCAGTGTTGTCTCAGTGTGTGTGTCTCAGTGTTGTGTCCGTGTGTGTGTCTCAGTGTTGTCTCAGTGTGTGTGTCTCAGTGTTGTCTCAGTGTGTGTGTGTCTCAGTGTTGTCTCAGTGTGTGTGTGTGTCTCAGTGTTGTCTCAGTGTGTGTGTGTGTCTCAGTGTTGTCTCCGTGTGTGTGTGTCTCAGTGTTGTCTCAGTGTGTGTGTGTGTCTCAGTGTTGTCTCTGTGTGTGTGTGTCTCTCAGTGTGTGTGTGTGTGTCTCAGTGTTGTCTCAGTGTGTCTAAGTGTGTGTGTGTCTCAGTGTGTTTGTGTCTCAGTGCGTGAGTGTGTGTGTCTCAGTGTGTGTGTGTGTGTCTCAGTGTTGTCTCCGTGTGTGTGTGTGTCTCAGTGTTGTCTCAGTGTGTGTAAGTGTGTGTCTCAGTGTTGTCTCTGTGTGTGTGTGTGTGGTGTGTGTCTCTCAGTGTGTGTGTGTGTCTCAGTGTTGTCTCCGTGTGTGTGTGTGTCTCAGTGATCTCTCCGTGTGTGTGTGTCTCAGTGTGTGTGTGTGTCTCAGTGTTGTCTCAGTGTGTGTGTGTGTCTCAGTGTGTGTGTCTCAGTGTGTTTGTGTCTCAGTGTGTGTTTCTCAAGTGTTGTCTCCCGTATGTGTGTGTGTCTCAGTGTGTCTCTCAGTGTGTGTGTGTCTCAGTGTTGTCTCAGTGTGTGTGTGTCTCAGTGTTGTCTCCGTGTGTGTGTGTCTCTCAGTGTGTGTGTGTGTCTCAGTGTTGTCTCAGTGTGTGTGTGTCTCAGTGTGTGTGTGTCTCAGTGTGTTTGTGCTCTCAGTGTGAGTGTGTGTGTGTGTGTGTCTCAGTGTTGTCTCCGTGTGTGTGTTCCCAGTGTGTTTCTATCTCAGTGTGTGTGTCTCAGTGTTGTCTCCATGTGTGTGTCTCAGTGTGTGTCTCTCAGTGTGTGTGTGTGTCTCAGTGTTGTCTCGTGTGTGTGTGTGTGTCTCAGTGTTGTCTCCGTGTGTGTGTCTCTCAGTGTGTGTGTGTCTCAGTGTTGTCTCAGTGTGTGTGTGTGTGTCTCAGTGTGTGTGTGTCTCAGTGTGTTTGTGTCTCAGTGCGTGAGTGTGTGTGTCTCTCAGTGTGTGTGTGTCTCAGTGTTGTCTCCGTGTGTGTGTGTGTGTCTCAGTGTTGTCTCAGTGTGTGTCTCAGTGTTGTGTCCGTGTGTGTGTGTCTCAGTGTTGTCTCCGTGTGTGTGTGTGTGTGTCTCAGTGTTGTCTCAGTGTGTCTCAGTGTTGTGTCCGTGTGTGTGTCTCAGTGTTGTCTCCGGTGTGTGTGTGTCTCAGTGTTGTCTCCGTGTATGTGTGTCTCTCAGTGTGTGTGTGTGTCTCAGTGTTGTCTCAGTGTGTGTGTGTGTCTGTGTGTGTGTGTGTCTCAGTGTGTTTGTGTCTCAGTGCGTGAGGTGTGTGTGTCTCAGTGTGTGTGTCTCAGTGTTGTCTCCATTTGTGTGTGTGTGTGTCTCAGTGTTGTCTCAGTGTGTGTGTCTCAGTGTTGTGTCGGTGTGTGTGTATCCCAGTGTTGTCTCAGTGTGTCTCAGTGTTGTCTCAGTGTGTGTGTCTCAGTGTTGTCTCAGTGTGTGTGTGTGTGTCTCAGTGTGTGTGTGTCTCAGTGTTGTCTCCGTGTGTGTGTGTGTGTCTCAGTGTTGTCTCAGTGTGTATGTGTGTGTCTCAGTGTGTGTGTGTTTGTGTCAGTGCATGAACATCCCAGACACCGTTAAATCCATTATTAAAATAAACACGCGAAGAGAAACAGCAGGGGATGTTTATTGCCATTCCCATCCATTCTCTGTATGGGCTGCCAAGAATGAGGAGAAATAAAACAACTTTTTATAAATGTGCATTCAGATATCATTTAGAAATCTAGTTACAAGATTTAACATTTAGCTAAATATTTAAATATATGCCGTCTCTTAGCTAGATTTAACATTTAGCTAAATATTTAAATAAATCTTAAATCTCTTAGCTAGATTTAACATTTAGTTAAATAATTAACTGGCCGCTAAATCTGAATATCTAACAATTAGCATTACATAATTGTACCTCTGTGTGTGTCAGTGTGTGTTTGTCTCAGTGTGTGTGTTTGTGTCAGTGTGTGTGTCTCAGTTTGTGTGTGTCTCGGTGTGTGTCTCAGTGTGTGTGTGCGTTTGTTCAGCCTTGTTGACCCCTGTGTGTGTGTGTGTGTGTTGTTGTTAATCCCTGTGTGTGTGTGTGTGTGTCCAGCCTTGTTTTCCCCTGTGTGTGTGTGTGTGTGTGTTTGTTCAGCCTTGTTGATGTGTGTGTGTGTGTGTGTGTGTGTTCAGCCTTGTTCACCCTGTGTGTGTGTGTGTGTGTGTGTGTGTGTTCAGCCTTGTTGATCCCTGTGTGTGTGTGTGTGTGTGTGTGTGTGTGTTGTGTTCAACCTGGACCCTGTGTGTGTGTGTGTGTTCAACCTTGTTCACCCCTGTGTGTGTGTGTGTGTGTGTGTGTGTGTGTGTGTGTGTTTGTTCAGCCTTATTCCCTGTGTGTGTGTGTGTATGTTCAGCCTTGTTGATCCCTGTGTGTGTGTGTGTGTTCAGCCTTGTTGGATCCCTGTGTGTACCAGCCTTGTTACTCCTGTGTGTGTGTGTGTGTGTGTTTGTGTGTTCAGCCTTGTTGACCCCTGTGTGTGTGTGTGTGTGTTCAGCCTTGTTGATCCCTGTGTGTGTGTGTGTGTGTATGTTCCTTATTGATCCCTGTGTGTGTGTGTGTGTGTGTTCAGCCTTGTTGACCCCTGTGTGTGTGTGTGTGTGTGTGTGTGTGTGTGCCAGCCAGTGATCCCTGTGTGTGTGTGTGTGTGTGTGTGTGTTGTGTGACCCCTGTGTGTGTGTGTGTGTGTGTGTGTGTGTGTGTGTACCTGGCCTTGTTGACCCCTGTGTGTGTGTGTCTGTGTGTGTGTGTGTGTGTTCAGCCTTGACCCCCCCCTGTGTGTGTGTGTGTGTTCAGCCTTGGTGGGACCCCTGTGTGTGTGTGTGTGTGTTCAGCCTTCTTGACCCCTGTGTGTGTGTGTGTGTGTGTGTTCAGCCTTCTTGACCCTGTGTGTGTGTGTGTGTGTTATTAATATTCATCCCTGTGTGTGTGTGTTCAGCCTTGTTGACCCCTGTGTGTGTCTGTGTGTGTGTGTGTGTGTCAGTACCTGTGTGTGTATCAGTGTGTGTGTCACTATCTGTGTGTGTGTTTCTCAGTGTGAGTGTCTTAGTGTGTGTGTGTTTGTCAGTACATGTGTGTGCGTGCATGTCAGTATCTGTGTGTGTGTGTGTGTGTGTGTGTGTGTGTGTCAGTACCTGTGTGTCTCTGGGAGATATATATTTTTGTCTCAAGTCCTCAACTCCGTTCATAACTGAT
>CM072694.1:6865197-6900637 GCA_036884735.1 Huso huso | reverse complement strand
AGCTCGTAGGATTCAGACAATACATAGCCATGTCCCACAGCTCGGCTCCCCTCCCCAACATACATATCCGTAAATCAGGCGCTTTACCAGCTAAACCAGGCCACAGTATCGGATTCTCTTGAAAGCAGGTCTGTACTGCTAAACCCGTGATGCGTCTCTCCACACTCTAACTTGTAAACAGTTTATCAATGTTAGAACACTGGCAGTGTGACGTGGCTCACAGAGACTAACAAAAAGGGTCATTACACTTTGTCCCGATAAACGTTTAAGTGTTGACCTGTTATTTAAATTAATGGTTGGTGTTAGCTACTTTTCTGTATATTCAATTACAGTACGATTGGTGGGCTGCACATTAAATATTAAATACAATACAAAACAACCAATCACCATAATACAGAATTGTGCTTTTTCTTTACTGCTTTACTGCTCGGCTCCACTATTTGTGCTGCCTGTCTAGGAGAAGAGAAGTCTATTAATCCAAACAGCATGCAGATTGATTTAGATTGGATCAGGAGCAATGGATCCTCACACAGGTTTGCACTGTACAGGTATGGCATTCATGCAGAAATGGCAAAAATGAACAAACAAAATGCAGTATTATTTTAAAACATTAAGGTCACAGAAATAACACTACAGGGTACTTCATGTGGACAGCCTTTGGAAACACATTTAGAAGCACACTGCTGCAGTTTGATTACTAGAACATGTAATTTTAATGGAATGAGGGTGAAATGATGCAAACAGTAACATGTAACAATAATAATCCTGGTTTGTTAACTTTAGATTGTAGTTGTATTGGAACCCAAGGGCTGAAGCTGAAATTTATAGAAGAGGTTCAGACTGATACAACTGAACAAGGAAATGTCACTCACACTAACAAGGACCATATTGGAAATGGAAACAATAATTACACACAGAAAGCTACTAGTGGTGTTATTAATGTGCAAGAATAAACTGGATTGCTGGACTGCATTGGGTTAAAAAATAATAGGATCATTTCTAACATTTACACTTTTATTAACTGTGTTCCAAATATAAAATCCATCAAAGACTAGCAACTCTGCACACACTTCCTGTGCTGTAAACCTGGACTTCATGGAGAAGGGCAGAACGGAGCTCTCGCTATTCCTTATCCAATGCTGCCATCGTGCGGCCATTTACTAGAACTGTTTGTTTCATTCTCTCCCACCCTCTCTCTATCTGAACGCAGTTCAGTCCTTTGAAATTACTCTGATTAACCTTAACCCCTGTACATTAAATAGACATTTCAGATACATTCTTAAAATACAGCAAAAACAATATTTACAGGATAACCAGGAGAGTACTGTGTGTATAAATAATAACGTTTTCTGTAATTGCTCTTATTTGAAATCATTCTCATGCATTTATCATGCTTACTGCCTGTTCTTACTGGACTCATATCAGCAAATAGTTACTATCAGGTTTAGCTGCTCTTAGTCGAATTCGCTCTTATAATTTACTGTGTGCTTTATTATTTTGCTCTTACTTGAATTGATTTTATGGTACTTTCATATCTGCTCTTATCTGTATTATGATATTCTGTAATGTGATGTTTTATAATGTGATACTTTGTACTGTGATAACAACTGTAAGTCGACCTGAATGTCTGCTAAGAAATAAATACTAATAACAGTAGTAATGTCATTGTGAATTTCACTACCTGTACTACCCATTGTAAACAGCAGAGGGCACCAGCAACTGCTTGTCACGGAGCTGTGTTCAGATCAAATAAAATGTTAGTTTAATAGTGGTGGTGGCCGTACGTGGATCGCAAAGATTTCGGTGGATGTCGGGGACGAATCATAGCATATACTCATACAACAGTGTTTGTTTCGGCTGATGGGCAGAGTCTTCTGTGTCGTCCAGTAGCACAGATGAAATTCAACAGTTTCTGCATATGAGACAAACAAAATGCTTGTGGAAAATACATTTTAATTTAGGCAATGAGATGCCTAGAAATTTAAAGGTAGACTATAAAAATAAACGTGATTTATTTTTTCACCTGGAAAGTAAAACCAAAAAAACAACTCATTTGGATCTAAACTCAGCTCAATCGTAATGCACCCTGGGAATGTAGTTTATTGGTCCACCGCCCACTGTTAATCGCACATTAAAAACTACAAATCCCATACCCGCCAGTTTCAATTGATTTATCAGTGCGATGGCTACTGTTTCCAGACAGTTTGTCAAACCAAGATGAGGAAAATAACAAATTCAGATATGTCGGCTTCTTTACAGGAAATGAGCAATGCGGGTGTGTCAGAAATTGAAAGCGAACAGGGAACTTCGAGTTAGTTGCAGCGTGTTCACAGTCGTGTAAAATACAAGTTCAACCAACAGTGGCTAAAAGATTTCACCTGGCTTCAGTTTGACAATGTTAAAAAAAATCCATGTTGTGCCCGTTTTATCAGGATGCAGGGGAACTGATGGCAGGCAAGACTGCATTTTAACAGGGAGCCAGGAGTTCAAACATGAAAATATCTTAAACACAGCGCTTCAAAACGGCACGCAGTGTGCGGAGAGGCAGCTCAGCGCGCTGCCATGAACAGCAAGCAGCGCCTTCTGAGGAGCATTGTGTTACGTTTTTGTTGTGGTTGTTTTGTTTTATTATTGCTATTACGTATTGCACACTATTATATTAAATCTCGCTTATAATTGCTGGTCATAGCTTTGAGTTGGTCAAAGCTAGTACTTTTTAATACAGTGCTATCTGAGTATTTAAAATATGGTTACTTCAAAATTAAAATGTCAGCAGCGGTGTGTTAATTAAACGAAGCGCCTGACGCCGCTCGGAACTTTCTCATTTTTAAATCCTAACGGTCTCTGCTCAGCGGAGTGGAATGTTCAGGAGCCGGTTGCCTAGCAGCGTCCGCCTCCTTCTCTGCCCCGCCCCCTCTCTCCCTCTCGTTGCTCCAGCTAGAGTTCACATTCAGCTTCCTTAGATTATATAGCGCCATTCTTTACTAACTTTACAAATGAGCTTATTGAGGCTTCGTGTTTTAAGATGGTTCAGGCGCAGTCGGGCAGACTGACTGGAGCATCATTACAGTATACCGCTTTGCGCTCCATCTTGCTCGCTTGGTTGTTAGTAGCTTATTGATGCCAGAATCTCATCAAGCAGCTTGAAGGATCCCTGTGTCAGCTTCAACAACATTACTGGGAGTTGGTTCCAGAACCTCACAATTTCTGTGTAAAAAAAGTGCCTCCTATTTTCTGTTCTGAATGCCCTTTATCTAATTCCATTTGTGACCCTGGTCCTTGTTTCTTTTTTCAGGTTGAAAAGTCCCCTGGGTCGACATTGTCTATACCTTTTAGGATTTTGAATGCTTGAATCAGATCGCCCAGTAGTCTTCTTTGTTCAAGACTGAATAGATTCACCCTTTGAGCCTGTCTGCATACGATATGCCTTTTAAACCCGGATAATTCTGGTTGCTCTTCTTGCACATTACTTCCTTGATTTAAATTCAACACTTCTCAATATATCCGAGCATCTCGTTGGCTTTTTATAGCTTCCCCACATTTCCTCTGGATGAAGCTGTGATTAAAGGTATTGAAAGCGGTCTCTCTCTGGGGTTCCCATCAGTGGTGTGGGGTTTTCGTGTTGAAGCTGTGATTAAAGGTATTGAAAGCGGTCTCTCTCTGGGGTTCCTGTATCAGTGATGTGGGTTTTCGGTTGAAGCCGTGATTAAAGGTATTGAAAGCGGTCTCTGGGGTTCCTGTATCAGTGGTGGGGTTTCGTGTTGAAGCTGTGATTAAAGGTATTGAAAGCGGTCTCTCTCTGGGGTTCCCCTGTATCAGTGGTGTGGGTTTCCTCGGTTTGAAGCCGTGATTAAAGGTATTGAAAGCGGTCTCTCTCTGGGGTTCCTGTATCAGTGGTGTGGGGTTTCCTCGGTTGAAGCTGTGATTAAAGGTATTGAAAGGGGTCCCTACCCTGGAGTCCCACTGCTGAGGGTCTTGACGTTGATGAAGGACACTTCGCTGGCTCCGGGTCATCACCATCGTGTTCTGTAACGATCAGATCGACATCCTCCCCAGCTTCCAACACCGAACCTGAAACACAGAGACACACACAGGGGTCAACAGACACACACACACACACACACACACACACACACACACACACACACACACACACACACACACACACACACACACACACACACACACACACAGGGGTCAGCAAGGCTGAACACACACACACACACACACACACACACAGGGACAACAAGGCTGAACACACACACACACAGGGGTCAACAAGGCTGAACACACACACACAGACACACACACAGGGGTCAACAAGGCTGAACACACACCAACACACACACAGGGATCAACAAGGCTGAACACACACACACACACACACACAACAAGGCTGAACACACACACACAGACACACACACACAGAGGGGTCAACAAGGCTGAACACACACAACACACACACAGGGATCAACAAGGCTGAACACACACACACACACACGGATCAACAAGGCTGAACACACACACAGGGATCAACAAGGCTGAAACACACACACACACACACACACACACACACACACACACAGGGATCAACAAGGCTGAACACACACACACACACACACACACACACACGGATCAACAAGGCTGAACACACACACACACAGGGGTCAACAAGGCTGAACACACACACAGACACACACACAGAGGGGTCAACAAGGCTGAACACACACCAACACACACACAGGGATCAACAAGGCTGAACACACACACACACACACACACACACACACACACACAGGGGTCAACAAGGCTGAACACACACACACAGACACACACACAGAGGGGTCAACAAGGCTGAACACACACCAACACACACACAGGGATCAACAAGGCTGAACACACACACACACACACGGGTCAACAAGGCTGAACACACACACAGGGATCAACAAGGCTGAACACACAGGGGTCAACAAGGCTGAACACACAGGGGTCAACAAGGCTGAACACACACACAGGGGTCAGCAAGGCTGAACACACACACACAGACACACACAGAGGGGGTCAAGGTTGAACACACACCAACACACACAGGGATCAACAAGGCTGAACACACACACACACACACACACGGGTCAACAAGGCTGAACACACACAGGGGTCAACAAGGCTGAACACACACACACAGGGGTCAACAAGGCTGGAACACATACACACACACAGGGGTCAATAAGGCTGAACACACACAGGGGTCAGCAAGGCTGAGCACACACACACACACACAGGGGTCAACAAGGCAGAACACACACACACACAGGGGTCAGCAAGGCTGAGCACACACACACACACACACACACACAGGGATCAACAAGGCTGAACACACACACACACACACAGGGATCAACAAGGCTGAACACACACACACACACAGGGGTCAACAAGGCTGAGCGCACACACACACACAGGGGTCAACAAGGCTGAACACACACACACAGGTGTCAGCAAGGCTGAGCACACACACACACACAGGGGGGTCAACATGGCTGAACACACACACACACGGGTCAGCAAGGCTGAGCACACACACACACACACACACAGGGGTCCAACAGGCAGAACACACACACACAGGGGGTCAAGGCTGAGCACACACACACACACACACACAGGGGCCAACAAGGCTGAACACACACACACACACACAGGGGTCAGCAAGGCTGAGCACACACACAGACACACACACAGGGGTCAACAAGGCAGAACACACACACACTCGGGGGTCAGCAAGGCTGAGCACACACACACACACACAGGGGTCAACAAGGCAGAACACACACACACAGACACACACAGAGGGTCAACAAGGCTGAACACACACCAACACACACACAGGGATCAACAAGGCTGAACACACACACACACACACACACACACGGGTCAACAAGGCTGAACACACACACACAGACACAGGTACTGACACAAACACACACTTATGTGTTGCTAATTGGTAGATATGCATATTTCAACATTACAAGAGCCAATCAAATCGCGTGAAAGCTCAAAGCGGGTGGGGCTCATTTGCATACAAACTCCAGATTTAGCGCCATTTAAATATTTAGCTAACTGTTAAATCTAGCTAAGAGATTGAAGATGTATTTAAATATTTAGCTAACTGTTAAATCTTGTAACTCGATTTCTAAATGATATCTGAATGCACACATTTATAAAAGCTGTATTTATTTTCTCCTCATTTCTGGCAGCCCATACTAACGGGCTTCGGAACTTTGGCATTTTTAAAACCTAACGGGTCTGCTCAGCGGAGTGGAATGTTCAGGAGCCGGTTGCCTAGCAGCGCCTCCGCCTCCTTCTGCCCCGCCCCCTCTCTCCCTCTCTCGCTCAGCTAGGAGTTCACATTCAGCTTCCTTAGATTATATAGCGCCATTCTTTACTAACTTTTACAAATGAGCTTATTGGAGGCTTCGTGTTTTTAAGATGGTTCAGGTGCAGTCCGGGCAGACTGACTGCAGCATCATTACAGTATACCGCACTGCGCTCGGCTTTGTGTGGAGGCTGATACACAAAATAATGAACGACTGGTAAAGAAATCACATGGATTGCTTTTTAATGCTAAATGTGTATCTGGTATTCTAAGTATTATCTACAATTAATAACTCAGCTATATTCATATTCAGAATGTAATACAGTATTAAGACAGGGTCCAGTATTAGAAATAAAGAAACAGCAGTGATGTTTATTGCCCATTCCCATCCATTCTCTATATGTTTCTACATTGTGGTTGCAATCCACAGGGACAAGGGACTCAGTGATGTTAAATAAAAAAACTAGAGCCCACAATTAACCAATATAGAAAGGAAGAGGGGAGAAATGTATTGCCTGCGTACAGTACCCTCCATTTTCCTCTATTAAATGTCATTTGCCATATGTCTGCCCAGTTCTGAATGCTGTCGAGATCATTTTGAATGATCTTTGCTGCTGCAACAGTGTTTGCCACTCCTCCTGTTTGGAACTGCAAACACAAGTCAAAAAGGAAGTTAGAAAGGCCAACAGAGAGACAGAAATGAACATTGCTAAGGGGGCTAAAACCAATTCCAAAACGTTTTTCCAATATTATAACAGCAAGAGAGGAGGTTAAATGTCTAAGAGACACAAACGGCAAAATCACAGACGAAGGAAAAAAAAATAGCGAGTATATTAAATGATTACTTTTCACAGGTTTTTACAAAGGAGGACACGGACAACGTGCCTCACATGTCGACCTGTTCCTATCCAGTTTTAAATAACTTTAGCATAACAGAGGCAGAACATAAGTTTCCAAATGAGAGGTTTCCCCATTCAGCCCATCTTGTTTGTTTGGTTGTTAGTAGCTTATTGATCCCAGAATCTCATCAAGCAGCTTGAAGGATCCCAGGTGTCGGCTTCAACATTACTTTTGGAGTTGGTTCCAGACCTCACAATTCTCTGTGTAAAAAAAGTGTCTCCTATTTTCTGTTCTGAATGCCCCTTTATCTAATCTCCATTTCTGACCCCTGGTCCTTGTTTTTTCAGGTTGAAAAGTCCCCTGGGTCAACATTGTCAATACCTTTTGGATTTTGAATGTTTGAATCAGATCGCCGCGTAGTCTTCTTTGTTCAAGACTGAATAGATTCAATTCTTTGAGCCTGTCTGCATACGACATGCCTTTTTAAACCCGGATAATTCTGGTTGCTCTTCTTGCACATTACTTCTTTGATTTAAATTCAACACTTCTCACAATATATCCGAGCATCTCGTTGGCCTTTTTTATAGCTTCCCACATTTCCTCTGGTTGAAGCTGTGATTAAAGGTATTGAAAGCGGTCTCTCTCTGGGGTTCCCTGTATCAGTGGTGGGGTTTTCCTCTGGTTGAAGCTGTGATTAAAAGGTATTGAAAGCGGTCTCTCTCTGGGGTTCCTGTATCAGTGGTGGGGTTTCCTCTGGTTGAAGCTGTGATTAAAGGTATTGAAAGCGGTCTCTCTCTGGGGTTCCCTGTATCAGTGGTGGGGTTTCTCTGGTTGAAGCTGTGATTAAAGGTATTGAAAGCGGTCTCTCTGGGGTTCCCCTGTATCAGTGGTGTGGGGTTCCTCGTGTTGAAGCTGTGATTAAAGGTATTGAAAGCGGTCTCTCTCTGGGGTTCCCTGTATCAGTGGTGGGGTTTCCTCGGTTGAAGCTGTGATTAAAGGTATTGAAAGGGGTCCCTACCCTGGAGTCCCATTTCGTTGAGGGTCTTGACGTTGATGAAGGACACTTCCCGTTGGCTCGGGTCATCACACCATCGTGTTCACAGACAATCCATCAGATCGATATCCCCCCAGCCCAACGCCGAACCTGAAACACAGACACACACAGGGATCAACAAGGCTGAACACACACACACACACACACAGGGACCAGGATGAACACACACACACACACACACACACACACAGGGGTCAACAAAGGCTGAACACACACACACACACAGGGGTCAACAAGGCTGAACACACACACACACAGGGGTCAACAAGGCACACACACACACACACACACACACACACACAGGGATCAACAAGGTTGAAACACACACAGGGGTCAACATGGCTGAACAAACGCACACACACACACACACACACACACAGGGGTCAACAAGGCTGAACACACACACACACACACAGGTCAGCAAGGCTGAACACACACATACACACACACACAGGGGTCAACAAGGCTGAACACACACACACACACACACACACACACACACACACACACACACACACAGGGATCAACAAGGCTGAACAAACGCACACACACACACACACACAGGGGTCAAATAAGGAACACACACACACACAGGGGTCAGCAAGGCTGAACACACATACACACACACACACACACAGGGGTCAACAAGGCTGAACAAACGCACACACACACACACAGGGGTCAACAAGGCTGAACACACACACACACACACACAGGGATCAACAAGGCTGAACACACACACAGGGGTCAACAAGGCTGAACAAACGCACACACACACACACACAGAGGTCAACAAGGCTGAACACACACAGGGGTCAACAAGGCTGAACACACACACACGGGTCAGCAAGGCTGAACACACATACACACACACACACACACACAGGGGTCAACAGGCTGAACACACACACACACGGGTCAGCAAGGCTGAACACACACACACACACACACACAGGGGTCAGCAAAGGCTGAAACAACACACACACACACACACACAGGGGTCAACAAGGCTGAACACACACACACACACACAGGGATCAACAAGGCTGAACACACACACAGGGGTCAACAAGGCTGAACAAACACACACACACACACACACACAGAGGTCAACAAGGCTGAACACACACAGGGGTCAACAAGGCTGAACACACACACACACGGGTCAGCAAGGCTGAACACACACATACACACACACACACACACACACACAGGGGTCAACAAGGCAGAACACACACACACACACACAGGTGTCAACAAGGCAGAACACACACACACGGGTCAGCAAGGCTGAGCACACACACACACACACACAGGAGTCAACAAGGCTGAGCGCACACACACACACACAGGAGTCAACAAGGCTGAGCGCACACACACACACACACAGAAGGGTCAACAAGGCTGAATGCACACAGACACACAGGTACTGACACACACACACACACACACAGGTACTGATAAAACACACACACACTTATGTGTTGTTAATAGGTAGATATGCATATTTCAAAATTACAAGAGCCAATCAAATAGCGTGAAAGCTCAAAGCGGGCGGAGCTCATTTGCATACAAACTCCAGATTTGGCAGCCATTTAAATATTTAACTAAATGTTAAATCTACCTAAGAGATTTAAGATGTATTTAAATATTTAGCTAACTGTTAAATCTTGTAACTAGATTTCTAAATGATATCTGAATGCACACATTTATAAAAAGCTGTATTTATTTTCTCCTCATTTCTGGCAGCCCATACTAACGGGGCTCGGAACTTTGATTTTTAAATCCTAACGGTCTCTGCTCAGCGGAGTGGAATGTTCAGGAGCCGGTTGCTCAGCAGCTGCCTCCGCCTCCTTCTCTGCCCCCCCTCTCTCCCTCTCTCGTTTCCAGCTAGAGTTCACATTCAGCTTCCTTAGATTATATAGCGCCATTCTTTACTAACTTTACAAATGAGCTTATTGGAGGCTTCGTGTTTTTAAGATGGTTCAGGTGCAGTCCGGGCAGACTGACTGCAGCATCATTACAGTATACCGCACTGCGCTCGGCTTTGTGTGGAGGCTGATACAAAATAATGAACGACTGGTAAAGAAATCACATGGATTGCTTTTAATGCTAAAATGTATCTGGTATTCTAAGTATTATCTACAATTAATAACTCAGCTATATTCATATTGAGAATGTGATAGAGTATTAAGTTCCTGGTTAACCCGCGCATCTTTTGAAATTGACGAGGAAATCAGTTTATGGGAAAGTAATCAAGCACTTTGTTTTTAAGGGAAGTCTCGGAAGTGGTGTTTTGGGATTGCAATTAACCAGTCGGTCTGAGTAGAGACGGTCCGAATCTGTGGAGGAGTGAATTTGGGAATTCACTCCAGGAGCCGCCATCTTCCTCAGCGACATCGCCATCGGAATTATCACAAACGGACCGCTAAAGTGACCTGGAATACATGAACTCAGCTGCTCGGTTCTAGTTTTGTGAAATCGACAGACGCGTGTGTCCTTTTAAGAAGTAGGAGTTCATAAAGGCTGGAGTTGAGGGTTTGAAACGTGACCCAATGAGAAGTCTTGTTTTTGTTTGACAGCGATAAAGATTTTACTGACAAAAGGCCTGATATGTTACATTGAAGTGCTTCGCCTGTAAAGAGTTTGATAGTATGTTTACTTGATTTCCATTTTTATCATTCAAATACTAAACAGGTAAGATGCTCCTCTGCAGATTACAGATTCTTCAGATTTCAGCGGTTCTGTGCAGTTTGGGACGGTTTCTAGGCTTGAGGTTTGCAGACATGTGATAGACAGTCTCTGGGTTCGGCAGCGATGCATTTTAATTTGAGCTGCTGTTGTTATAGATTCATCTGATAGAGACACAGGATATCTTCAGACGGGCACGGTTCAGGTGTTTTGAGACTTGTGGAAAGGATGGAAGTTTTACAAATATTCTTTCCCCACACACACACACACGTACTCGACACAAAACACACACACACACAGGTACTGACACACACACACACACACACACACAGGTACTGGACACACACACACACACAGATACTGACACAAACACACACACACAGATACTGCCACGCACACACACACATGTACTGACAAACAGACACACACTGAGACACACACACAGGTACTGACACGCACACACACACACACAGATAGTGACACACACAGGTACAGACACAGGTACTGACACACACACACACACACTGAAACACTGAGACACACACACATACTGAGACACTGAGACACACACACACACAGATAGTGACACACACAGGTACTGTCACACACGCACACACACAGAGGTACTGACACAGACACACACAAACACAGGTACTGACACACACACACAAACACAGGTACTGACCTGCGCACACACACACACACACACACAGGTACTGACACACACACACAGCTACTGACACACACACACACACACACACAGGCACTGACCAACACCCACACACAGAGGTACTGACCTGCGCACACACAGGTACTGACAGACACACACACAGGTACTGACACGCACACACACACAGGTACTGACACGCACACACCACACAGGTTCTGACACACACACACACAGGTACTGACACACACAAACACAGGTATTGACACACACACACACAGATACTGACATGCACGCACACACACGTACTGACAAATACACACACACTGAGACACACACTAAGACACACACACTGAGAAACACACACAGATAGTGATACACACACAACAAACACAGGTATTTTACTATACACACACACACACACACAGGTACTGACACACACACACACACAGGTACTGACACACACACACAGCTACTGACACACACACACACACACACACACACAGGCACTGACCAACACCCACACACAGAGGTACTGACAGACACACACAGGTACTGACACGCACACACACAGGTACTGCACACACACACACACACAGGTACTGACACACAAACACAGGTATTGACACACACACACAGACATTGGACACGCACGCACACACACGATGACTGGGACAAACACACACACTGAGACACACACACTAAGACACACACTGAGACACACACACAGATAGTGACACACACGCACACACACACACAGATAGTGACACACTTTGATACACACACTGACACACACACACAGAGACACACACACACAGAACTGACACACACAGGTACACACACACACACACACTGAGACACACACACACACACAGATAGTGACACGCACACACACAGGTACTGACACGCACACACACACAGGTACTGACACACACACGCACACACTGAGACACACACACACTGAGACTCCCCCACACACAGATAGTGACACACACACACACACACAGGTACTGACACACACACACACACACACACTGAGACACACACACACTGAGACACACACACTGAGACACACACACACACACACACACACACACACAGACACAGGTACTGACACACACACAAATGTTAAATGTAGCTAAGATTTAATATTGTAATATTGTGTTAAATCTTGTAACTAGATTTCTAAATGATATCTGAATGCACACATTTATAAAAGCTGTATTTATTTTCTCCTCATTTCTGGCAGCCCATACTAACGGCGCCGAACTTTGGCATTTTTAAATCCTAACGGTCTCTGCTCAGCGGAGTGGAATGTTCAGGAGCCAGTTGCCCTAGCAGCGTCTCCGCCTCCTTCTCTGCCCGCCTCTCTCCTCTCGTTGCTCAGCTAGGAGTTCACATTCAGCTTCCTTGTATTATATAGCCATTCTTTACTAACTTTACAATGAGCTTATTGGAGGTCGTGTTTTAAGATGGTTCAGGTGCAGTCCGGCAGACTGACTGGAGCATCATTACAGTATACCGCAGACTGCGCCGGCTTTTGTGTGGAGGCTGACACACAAAATAATGAACGACTGGTAAAGAAATCACATGGATTGCTTTTTAATGGTAAATGTGTATCTGGTATTCTAAGTATTATCCCAATTAATAACTCAGCTATATTCATATTCAGAATGATAGATATTAAGACAGGGTCCAGTATTAGGAAATAAATAAACACGCTTTAAGAGAAACAGCAGTGATGTTTATTGCCCATTCCCATCCATTCTCTAGATGTTTTACATTGTGGTGCAATCCACAGGACAAAGGACTCAGCGATGTTAAATAAAAAACTAGAGCCCACAATTAACCAATATAGAAAGGAAGGGGAGAAATGTATTGCCTGCGTGCAGTACCTTCCACTTTCCTCTATTAAATGTCATTGCCATGTGTCTGCCCAGTTCTGAATGCTGTCGAGATCATTTTGAATGATTTGCTGCCGCAACAGTGTTTTGCCCTCCTCCTATTTTTGTGTCACTTGTTGATTTATTTATATAAATGTGTGTTTTGTTGTTCACCCTTTATTATTATTTCTCATCTCGAGTGTGGTTTGATGTATTTGCTTCTGGATCCCCTAAACTACTTTCTCTTTCCTCTATGGAACTATACTAGCTAAACTCCGATTGTCTGAAGGACTGTCTGCCCAATGCACGCCCGCCCCCTGTTGCTTAGCAAAGGCCTCCTGCTCCACGGCTCTGCTTGCCAGCGGCTCGCTGCTTGATCATATTATATCATAGATTATATTATTGCAGTTTATATAAAATACTTGATCTATCAGTTTCATAAAGTCTCTCCGCGTTTCCAGCTCCAGTCTGCAGCGGAATCTCCTTCACAAGTCCGGCTCTCCCTCTCACAATATTCCTCCGCATTTATAAAGGCAGTAGATGATTGGCAGGGCGGGGAGATCAAGCAGCGAGCCGCTGGCAACCAGAGCCGTGGAACGAGAGACGCGGTTGCTATGAAACAGGGGGGGCGTGGATTGGGCAGACAGTCCTTCAGCCAATCGGAGTTTCGCTCGTATAGTTCCATAGAGGAAAGAGAGAAAGTAGTTTAGGGGGGTCCAGTGAAGCAAATACATCAAACCAGACTTGAGATGAGAAATAATAATAAAGAGGTGAACAACAAAACACACATTTATATAAATAAATCAATAACAAGTGACACAAAAATAGAGGAGGTGGCAAACACTGTTGCAGCAGCAAAGGTCATTCAAAATGATCTCGACAGCATTCAGAACTGGGCAGACACATGGCAAATGACATTTAATAGAGGAAAGTGGAAGGTACTGCTAGGCAATACATTTCTCCCCTTCCTTTCTATATTGATTGGTTGTGGGCTCTAGTTTTTTATTTAACATCACTGAGTCCCTTGTCCCTGTGGATTGCAACCACAATGTAGAAACATCTAGAGAATGGATGGGAATGGGCAATAAACATCACTGCTGTTTCTCTTAAAGCGTGTTTATTTATTTCTAATACTGGACCCTGTCTTAATACTGTATCACATTCTGAATATGAATATAGCTGAGTTATTAATTGTAGGTAATACTTAGAATACCAGATACACATTTAGCATTAAAAAGCAATCCATGTGATTTCTTTACCAGTCGTTCATTATTTTGTGTATCAGCCTCCACACAAAGCCGAGCGAAAAGTGCGGTATACTGTAATGATGCTGCAGTCGGTCTGCCCGGACTGCACCTGAACCATCTTAAAAACACGAAGCCTCCAATAAGCTCATTTGTAAAAGTTAGTAAAGAATGGCTATATAATCTAAGGAAGCTGAATGTGAACTCCTAGCTGGAGCAACGAGAGAGGGAGAGAGGGGGGGCAGAGAAGGAGGGGAGCTGCTAGGCAACCGGCTCCTGAACATTCCACTCCGCTGAGCAGAGACCGTTAGGATTTAAAAATGCCAAAGTTCCGAGCGCCGTTAGTATGGGCTGCCAGAAATGAGGAGAAAATAAATACAGCTTTTTATAAATGTGTACATTCAGATATCATTTAGAAATCTAGATACAAGATTTAACAGTTAGGTAAATATTTAAATAAATCTTAAATCTCTTAACTAGATTTAACATTTTGCTAAATATTTAACTGGCAGCTAAATCTGGAGTTTATATGCAAATGAGCTCCTCCCACCTTGAACTTTCACGTGATTTGATTGGCTCTTGTAATGTTGAAATTTGCATGTTTACCAATTAGCATAATATAAGTGCAATATAACATGCGTGTGTGTGTGTGTGTGTGTGTGTGCAGTACGTGTGTGTGTGTGTGTGTGCGGTGTGTACCTGTGTGTGTGTCAGTAACTGTGTGTGTGTGTGCTGGCTGGTACAGTGTGTGTGTGTGTGTGTGTGTGTCTGTGTGTGTGTGTGTGTGTGTGTGTGTGTGTGTCAGTATCTGTGTATGTCTCGGTGTGTGTGTGTTTCTGTCTCAGTGTGTGTGTCTGTCTCAGTGTTTGTCTGTCTAAGTGTGTGTGTGTCTCAGTGTGTGTGGAAATGTCACTCAGTGTGTGTGTTTGTCTCAGTGTGTGTGTCTTAATGTGTGTGTTTGTCTCAGTTTCTGTGTGTGTCTCAGTGTGTGTGTGTGTCTCTGTGTGTCTGTGTGTGTCACAGTGTGTGTGTGCCTCAGTGTTTGAGTGTGTGGCTCAGTGTGTATGTCTTAGTGTGTGTGTGTGTCTCAGTATGTGTGTGTGTCTCAGTGTGTGTGTCTCAGTGTGTGTGTGTGTGTGTCTCAGTGTGTGTGTGTGTGTGTGTGTGTCTCTCATAGTGTGTGTGTCTCAGTGAGTGTGTGTGTGTGTGTGTCTCAGTGTGAGTGTCTGTGTCTTAGTGTGTGTCTGTGTGTCTCAGTGTGTCTGTGTGTCTCAGTGTGTGTGTGTCTCAGTCACTTCAAGTCATACAAAGAGCATTTCAAGTGGAGCATTTAAAGTGGAGCGATAAAGTGAGCCGGGTTATCAAGGCGCCAAGTTAGAAGCAAGAATTGTGTGAATCTTGGGCCCCAGCACCTTTCCAAGTGTGCCTATTTGCTTGATGCTTGACAAGATTGGCCTGATTGCTTCTCCTAACTTGTTCTTTTGTGTTTGATATCACCCCTTTAAACGGCTGTTGTGTTTTTCTAACTTGTTTATTTACATTGACAATGTTTTTGTCGTGGGATTGAGAGGAGTTAGAAAAACGTGTTTGAACCGAGAGTCTCTATACAGCTCCAAGAGTTTAGCTGTTTTCACCATGTTTGGCAAAACTAAATCACTTAGAATTACCATCTGTACCAAAAGACTGAAACACTCTCACATCAAATGTCAAAAAAACCATAAATACCTCTTACACACCAAGATATTCTCTTCCGTCTACTTTTTAATGGTGTGTAGCGACTTTTCAAACAGAAAAGCTAAATAACTGGACATCTACCAATCCTGTGATTCCACATGTTGGTCAACGTCAAAACAAACCAGGAATGCAAGCAGTTTGATATCCACACCATTTATATTAAACAATGTATTTATGTTTTAAAACAGCACATATCAGTGAAAAACAAAAATCCTGTGGTTTGAACTTGCATCATGACGTTTTAGCGCACACGTTCTTGAACACGTGGCACTTACACACACCACTTGACCGTACACTTTACACAAACGTACACTTTACACAAGCGTTACACTTTACACATACACACGGACCACTTTACAGCGTACACTTTACACAAAGCTCGTACACTTTACACAAACCTACACTTTACACATGCAGTTGTCATAGATTACTGGCTTAAAGACCTTTTTTTTGGAAGATTAGTTTTGTTTCTGCAGCTGTCAACCTGCTTTCAAACTGCTTCTAACTGCGTTGTCCTTGTCCACGACTCTACTTCTCCCCCTTCTTATCTGGCATAGTTTCGGCAACTCTTCCCATCATCCAAGAGTTCGCAGCGGTGCTGTGTCATCTACTATCAGAACAACATCTCAAACGATGAAGTTTCTTCAAACACGAGACCACTTCTGTCGCTCCTGCAACAACGGTAAGTGCTCACCTGTCCATCTCTTCCAGAACAAATCAGCCATGAACTGGACTTGCTTCCATCTTCAACGAGCATACAAATCTTCTTTTTCTGAACAAACCAGGAGGCATATTTGGCTTAGTCTTCAACCGCAGCAAATGATTAGGTGTTAGAGCTTCCAAATCATTCACATCATCAGAGACCCTTATGATTGGATGATCATTAACGATGGCTTCCACCTCACAAGGAACTGTCTGAAGACCTTCATCATCAAGTGTTTGCTGTTTTAGAACAGCACTGAGAATCTTTCTCTCCTTATCTGTCTTTCCCACACACCGCCGTGGTGAGACCCAGCTGGTGGGTTGAAAATCCGCTTCACTCCATTCTTTAGCATAGCCCCTTGCAATCTGGCTTGATTCAAACTTTCAATAGCTTCTCTCAGTTCAGGCTCCGCTCCAATGAAATTGGTAGCATTGTCAGATCGGATTTCCAAAACTTGACCTCCTCTTCAGATGATCCGACGCAGTGCATTGATACAAGAGTCAGTGTCCAAAGAAGATGCCACTTCAATATGTACTGCCCTTACTGCTAAACATGTAAACATCTCTCCATATCTCTTGACCACACTTAGGATGGATTGTGCACATCGAGATCAAGATTCAATCCCAATCTAGGACTGACTAATCCAAGATTGGATCCTGGATTCATTTCTGTTGCGCCAGATCAAGACTGGTGGCGGATCTGTGGATCCGAGAATGAATCTAAAATTCACCTGTTAATCCTGGATTCAGGTTGTCTGTGACACTAGTTGATTTGGAAACACCGTCTCGTGAATTGGTAGTCAAAGCATAACCATGGCAACGACTAAAACCTGTGCATTTTCTTTCTTTGAGAAAACCATTTATCAAATTTAATTTTTGATAACTATAAAGATATTATAATATAGAGAATAAAACAATAAAAACCGATAACCAAACGTTATTTACCTTGATAGCAAGTGTATGTGCTGATTAACTAATGTATGTGTGAGTTATGAATAGGAATAATAATCAAGAACTGAATTAAACCTCTTCGCCCTCTAGTCCCTGGTGGCGCTCCGGAACTAAGTGCTAAATATTATATTTCATAACTCATTTTTTAATTATTCCATCTTCAAAAGAAAAAAAGCTGACTCGATATCAAAATCGTTGTTTTCCTACCGTCAAACAGCAAAGAATTTTCGAATCCAAATTTCACATCATGAGATATCCCATTCACAATGTGTCTATTAACCCCCTTCCATTCAAAACAAAAGCAATCGACAAGCTTTGCGTTTTGCTGCTCTGGTCTTACAACCTTGATCTGTCTTTCTCCTGATCACGTTGTGGGGAGGTCACAAGCTTTCCATTCAAACCTTTACTTTGTTTGTATAATCCATCACAGAGTAATCAATGTGCAAACAAACTCCGCCCACCTCTTGAATGAGATAAGAAAAAAAAAAAAAACCTCCTTTCAAAGGCAAATGCATGTGCAATGGATAGCATGTGAGGTCAAGAAGATAACATCCCTTTAGAACTTAGTATATCAATTGACATAAAGATTTCACAATGGGTTTTTTTGGAGAGGTTTGGGACCCTTGGGCTTAGCTTTGTAAAAACTCCCTGTAGGAATTTGATCCCTTTGTTCAAACAGTTCCAAATTTTTGTTAGTATATTAGACATGTTGGTGAAGCACTGGAAAAAAATCTGGCTCTTTTCATATGCTACACGTTGAAAAATGACTATAGAACATAAAAAATGAAAAGCGTTTGTTGTTTTTTTATGTATTTTTTCTGGATATCTCCTTCCAGTGTGGTACTGAGTAAGACTTTTATCACACCTGAGGTTTTAGTCTTAATGCCCAAGGGGTTATAATTGAATTCAAACCCTGAACCATGCCTGTGCTGTCTATGCTTTGGAAGATATTGTGATTTATTTAAAGGCACAATGTGTGTGTGAAGTTGTCTGTGAGGGGCTAATCAACAACTGGTTAATTACTAGAACATGTATTTATTTACAAAACATTTGCTGAGGTAGGTGGTGATTGATACTGCCCCTGCCCCTGATGCCGCTGTCAGCTGCTTTGAAAAGGCAGAGGAATAAGCTGCAGTAACTGTACATAAACATACAGAATAATTAGTATTGTACACTTGGAACTGTTTTATCTTACATGGTATCTGGTTTTTCCTAAATCTAATACATACTGTGTGGTCAATGGTTAAAGAAAAGGGCTTGCAACCAGAAGGTCCCGGTTCAAATCCACCTCAGCCACTGACTCATTGTGTGACCCTGAGCAAGTCACTTCACCTCCTTGTGTTCCGTCTTTTCGGGTGAGACGTAGTTGTAAGTGACTCTGCAGCTGATGCATAGTTCACACCCTAGTCTCTGTAAATCGCCTTGGATAAAGGCGTCTGCTAAATAAACTAATAATAACATGTTGAGTTTATATAAAAAACACACAAAAAACTACAGTATCTACCTCACCACTAATTCGCTACTACATATATTGCTCAAATGCATCTGTACCGGTGAAATAATTATCAGTTATTTGTTTAATTGGTGAATATTATTATTATTATTATTATTATTATTATTATTATTATTTATTTCTTAGCAGGCGCCCTTATCCAGGGCGACTTTCAATCGTAACAAATACATTTCAAGTGTTACAGTACAAGCAATAATACAATTAAGAGCAAGATAAATACGATGGCTCGTAGCTTGTTCTCCGTTGGAAAATGAATATATTCACGTAACTCAGTGATCCTGTGAATTACTAGGCGAGGCATCGACATGAAACAGGTACTGCACCGATTATTATCTGAAACGACCCAGTGGCAATGAAATCTCAAGCAGCAGATTGATGTGGGTGAGTGAGTCTTTTTGTCTCTGTATATAACTATTTGTGATTTTGATATATTATCCAGCTCTGGTATTCTTTCGTTCTCATTCTGAATCCTTATATAAAACCTTCGTCACTATTCAAAAAGGATTGCTACGATCACGAACAACACGATATCTAACCATCCAAAATAACCGACCATCTTCACAGAATCAGACTCAATCCACCTCCTACCAGGATTGGAATGTAATCTAGGATTGAATTTGAATCTAGATCTGCACAGCGGAAAAAATATCAATCAAGATTCAATCTGAGATCGAGTCTGATCAGACTGAATCTCGATGTGCATAATCCACCCTCAAAGCGTATTTATTTATTTCTAATACTGGACCCTGTCTGAATACTGTATCACATTCTGAATATGAATATAGCTGAGTTATTAATTGTGATAATACTTAGAATACCAGATACACATTTAGCATTAAAATGCAATCATGTGATTTCTTTACCAGTCGTTCATTATTTTTTTATCAGCCTCCACACAAAGCGGCGCAGTCTCGGTATACTGTAATGATGCTGCAGTCAGTCTACCGGACTGCACCTGAACCATCTTAAAAAACACGAAGCCTCAATAAGCTCATTTGTAAAGTTAGTAAAGAATGGCTATATAATCTAAGGAAGCTGAATGAACTCCTAGCTGGAGCAACGAGAGAGAGGAGAGGGGCGGGGCAGAGAAGGAGGCGGAGGCGCTGCTGGGCAACGGCTCCTGAACATTCCACTCCGCTGAGCAGAGACGTTAGGATTTAAAATGCAAAGTTCCGGCGCCGTTAGTATGGGCTGCCAGAAATGAGGAGAAAATAAATACAGCTTTTTATAAATGTGTGCATTCAGATATCATTTAGAAATCTAGTTACAAAGATTTAACAGTTAGCTAAATATTTAAATAAATCTTAAATCTTAGGTATATTTAACATTTAGTTAAATATTTAAATGGCCCTAAATCTGAGTTTGTATGCAAATGAGCTGCATAACATATTGTACCTGTGTGTGTGTGTCTCAGTGTGTGTGTCTCACTGTGTGTGTCTCACTGTGTGTGTGTCTCAGTGTGTGTGTTTGTCTCAGTGTGTTTGTGTCTCAGTGTGTGTGTGTCTCAGTGTGTTTGTATCTCAGTGTATGTGTGTGTGTTTGTGTCTCTGTGTGTGTGTGTTTCTCACTGTGAGTGTCTCAGTGTGTGTGTGTCTCGGTGTGTGTGTGTGTGTGTGTGTGTGACTGACACACACACAGCGCACAATGATCACAGAGAAGTTTGGTGCCAAACCAATTATTTTTATTTAAGAACAATAATAAACAAAAAGCTACTTGAACAAAATATCAAACAATTTGAGGAAAGAAAAAGTGGAAACCAAAAAGAACTATTTCTAGTCACCTAATCACAGGTACTGACTCCAATAACTGAGTCCAGCCACAGAGCTGCAAACCTGCCCTCTGATCTGCACAAAAGACGATCCTGACTGAACAAAACTAACAGCCTTTATACCTTCAGACCTCCCCTCCCCAGAATAAACCATTCTGCAGGAGGTATATAAAACAAACCAGCAAACAGTTATCAGAATAAATAAAGTATTCAAAAGAAACAAATCAATGTATATATATATAAACATTAATCTAACACGTGCATTAAAACTATGCTTTAAAACAAGCAGAGGAAGCGTACTGAAAATCAGCTGTCCCCCTTTCAATATCTTCTACAGGTACTGCCCTGACTACAGGAAGTCAGTACTCAGGGAAGTCAATAAAGCTTCCCTCACCAACATGGCTGCTTCCCCACTTCCTGTCAAGATGGAGGACCTCACCACCACACCCAACTCAGGTTACCTGAACCATTGCATATCAGTTTATCTCAACAATAGTACTGCAATACATTGTTCTGGAAGTGTGCTCCTTTCCAAACCAGCTCTCTAAACCGTACTCTTCATTAACTTTTCTTTTGTTTTCAGGACACTCCCAACCACAGGCCTCAGTCCCCGTACAACAGGGAAGTGAATTTTGTTTTATTATTTTCCTTACTAGACACAAGGATCAACAACACCATACAAAAACAGATTAAAAACATTTGCAGTAAATGTCCAGATACATACTGAGACAATGTGAGGTCTCCTCCCTCACCTCCTCCTCCTCCTCCTCATCATCATCTTATCTTCCTCATCAGGTCAATCAGTCTTGGCTGCTTCCAGACTTGACCCTTGACCGTTGTGACTTGAGACTTGACATAAATATATATATATTAGAACAAACAGTTCTAGTAAATGTCCACACGGTGGCAGCATTGTATAAGGAATAAGAACATAAGAACATAAGAAAGTTTACAAACGAGGAGGCCATTCAGCCCATCTTGCTCGTTTGGTTGTTAGTAACATTGATCCCAGAATCTCATCAAGCAGCTTCTTGAAGGATCCCAGGGTGTCAGCTTCAACAACATTACTGGAGAGTTGGTTCCAGACCCTCACAATTCTCTGTGTAAAAAGTGCCTCCTATTTTCTGTTCTGAATGCCCCTTTATCTAATCTCATTTTGACCCCTGGTCCATGTTTTTCTTTCAGGTCAAAAAAAAAGTAAATCAGATGCCACGTAGGTCTTCTTTGTTATACACTGAATAGATTAAATTCTTTGAGCCTGTCTGCATATGACATGCCTTTTTAACCAGGATAATTCTGGTTGCACTGTTTAAAAGTATTTTCTTTCACAGTTAAACAGGTTTAAAAGTCTCTGCAGATCAACAGGACTCTCAGTACTGCATCCAGCCCTGCTCCTTGTTCGTTGTATTTATCACATACCTCTTCATAGTCGTGCATACCGATAAATCATCTCCTGATCACTCTCTTTATCACCAAACTCCTCGATCACGCGATCCAGTCGTTATTTTATTACTGTAACATCTCAAAACGCTCTGCAGATGTCTGTGATGTTCTTTTGCGCTGGATGCAGAAGCAGCTGTCTTGTTTGTTTGTGTCCGTGTTATCTCTGTGGTGTTGAACAGCAGTGAGTGTGTGACCCAGCGACCGGGAATCTTTAAGGCAAACAAAGCGAGGTGGGAATTATTTAAAGGCGGCGCAGCGAGCAACATCAATACATTAAAAGGAAATCAGCTCATTTTGCTGTTTAATCTACTATTGTTAATTAAACACATACAACTTCAAGGAAAAGTTTTTCAGTACCTGGTATTGCCAGACAGTCTCAATCAAATACCAGCCAAACATATTATTAGGATTTTTAGCAGACACACTTATCAGGCCAACTTCCAATTGTGATATACAATTACCCATTTATACAGTTGTGTTTTTTACTGGATCAATCTAGGGAAAGCAACAACATGCCCCCAGCTGGGATTGAACTCACAACCCTCCAGTCAGGAGCACAGGACTCTAACGCTACTCCACAGAGGCTGCAAGCGGACGCCTCACTCATGTCTCACTGTCTAAATCTCAGCAGCTTCCCACAAGTCTAACGTATGAGGAAATACCGTTCCTCTCAATATATATATAAAGTTTGAGAAAAAGGAAAACGGCTGTGTACCAAAATGATCAATAAGGAAAAAGAAGAGAAAAGGATATTTCAGGTAAAAAGTCAAATCAATTATCAGGGCGTTTGGGACTACTAAGTCCTTCATCGGCTGAATACAAAAAAACAGTGCTTTAAGTTAAAAAAAATTGCAAATATACATATACTGTATATATATATATATATACACATGAAACTTGTACTTTTTATATAGTTATATAAATGTCAATTGCTGTGGATAAAAGCATCAGCCAAATCAATTAATATGACATGTAGTTTTCAACTATTTATTAATATATTTATACATTTATAATATAAACATGTATTCATTTCTACATTTATTTCTTTAACAATATTAATTTCTAAATGTATTTATTCCTCTATGCGTTTGTTTAAATTGTAGCAATTCCCATGCTACATAATGTGGGTGTAAGTCTCACCCACCTGTCCCTTTAATTAGGGTCAGTAGCCTGGCCAGGTTAAACTTCATTTCCCATAGTTCCTTGCAACCACCCTCTGTTCATCCTCTCTCCCCATTGGCTCATTCAAATTTCACCCCTCAATCTCAGAGCTCCTTAGTAGCCAGCAGTTGTATTAAAGCTGGCTAATCAGGGAGAGAGGGACTCCCTTTCTCACAGGAATCCATTAAACTACAGCATTTTCTCTACTTAAATTTCAGTGAATCCATTACCATCCTTAGATAATTCCAGTGCATCCGTTCATTTTCTTTTGTCGCTGTGCTTTGTCTAAACTGCTCTTTTTGTTTTCACTGTTACTTGTTTAAGTTTAGCTGTTTTTCTAGGTCTGTTTAGTGTTTGTTGTTTTATGTGTGACAGCCTCCATTTTTTCCTGATCCTCCTGATTTTTTACCAAACAACTGTTCACCATTCAACTCAACTCTACTGGACAGTCTGAACAATTTCAACGTACTCAATGTTTTCAACCTTCTACAATCACCATCATTTAGGGACACTTTGCTGGACTGCCTTATCTGTGGGTGAGATCATTTCTTTTTGTTTGGATTTTTTCTTTAATTTGATACTTTGTTTCCTGTATTTTTTGTTATTTTGTTACTTTGTATGGATTTCAATTACCCTGCTATTACTGGACTTGTTGGGCCTACCTGTCATTTCCCACCATTGCCATAGAGACTGTGTTAAATGTAATTGTTTCCACAAGTCACTGTTTTTCATCTGTATCTATTTATTTATCCTTGGTCTTTATCGGTGTGTGTTGTGTTTGTGAGTGTGGGTTTATTGGAGACCCTCCGGACACCCTTCATTTCTATTTTATGATACTGTTTAGCCTTCTGTTTGTCCCTACATACTTATTTGTACCATCTTATTTCTTACCTGTTACCTGCAATTATTTGAATTCCTTTCTTATCATTATTCATCTCATTCATTTGTTCATTTTTTTATTTGTTGACTTTATTGTTCACAATAATAAACCGGTTGTTCTTGAAATTGACACCTCTGACGTCCCTGCTTTTGCTGTCTGTCACTCTTGCTGACTTCTTTAGCTATAGGAATAGGGCCAGTAGTATCTCCTTAGGGAGGACAGTGCAACTGCTTCCCAGTTGTGCAGAGTGATCGTTACAATATGTTCCACAATATAGTACAAAATACATCAAGATATTTTGAAACCTACTCTGTTTGGTGTTCGTGATTTTGTTTTGTTCAAACCTTTTATTTTATTTGTTTGTTAAAATAAAATGGCGCAGCGCCTTTGCACGACAGTACCTGCCTATTTGTTTTTCTTCCTGTATCGGGCCTGACGTCACCACTCTGCCAACCCTGCCACAAATACAAATACTAACAAAACCACACTGGTCAAAATAAAAGGCACAAGGGCTGACAGCGGTGCGAGGTATTCTGGTAGAGGAAATGATGCTAGTGGCAACACTGGAAGCAACAATGCTGACAGAGGTGCAGGGCACTCC
Organism: Huso huso; assembly: GCA_036884735.1. Classification (NCBI taxonomy): domain Eukaryota; kingdom Metazoa; phylum Chordata; class Actinopteri; order Acipenseriformes; family Acipenseridae; genus Huso; species Huso huso. The sequence continues at coordinate 6,875,126 of CM072694.1, read as the reverse complement.
GACAAAGCTAGCGGTGGCAATGCTGACAGCAGAACATGCTGCCTCCTCCAGACCTGCAGCCAGCAGTGGCAACCTGTCAGTGTAAATGCTGGCTCCTCCGGACGTGCAGCCAGCGTGTCAGCGCTGGCGGTGGAAATGCTGACCACAGCGTGAGGCACTCCAGCTTCTCCTCCTCCTCCTGGAAGGGCAGTTCACTGTAAATCGCACCACATCACCTTTCACTGTGCACTGCAAAGCACACGGTCACAGTACTGCATCAAGTTTCACCTTGTTATGCCTACATTTATTTAAAAGACAGTAAACTCTTTTTAGAGAATGTAGAGCCTTGAAACAGAAAGATACTACTAGACACCATGCCTATCTAAAATAAAAACACTTACTAGTAGTTGCACCATCAACATATTAACCAACATGAGTTGGATGGCATTAATGATAATTTATTCTGAGTGAAAAAAGCATTCAGTGTACAGTATCCTCAGTAATTAGACTATAACTGTTTCTATAATGCCATATTATATTTGTACAGAATCGTCCCTCGTGGATTGTACAGAATGATGCTCACGCACTATTTGCGTGTGTCTGTGCAATCAAAGTACAATATCTTGATACATTGTAGGTATCTGCTGTAAAATAATCTAGAATAATTAGGCTGCTAACTGTGTTGTCAAGGTTTTATCAATATAATACCCTAGCGAGCTCCCAGTGGCGCATCCAGCTAAGGCACTTCACGGGAGAGTAGGGTGCCCTATAGCCTGGGGCAGTTTTCAAAACTTTGGTAATGGGATTTGTGCGTTTGATCAGGATTACATTGTGAATTTGGGTTTTCAAAACATCGAAATGCGATCGGGATTACTGTGATCCGGATCTAGTTTTGTAATGCGATCGCACTTTTAATCACGATTAAATGTTGCAATTGGGTTTTTCAGAATTTAAACATGAGATCACGATTACTCTGATGCAAAATATCCTCATCATTTTGATACCACTCGGAAGGTGGATTCAAATGGTACAACTTTGTGAAACAATTAAATTTCGTCTCCATTTATATGGAAAACAAGTTTAAACCAGGACCCTTTTAAAAAGTAGTTTCTTACAAAAGCATCTCTCATTGCACATCAGCATCCTCCTGTGATGTTAAGGTGTATATCGATTGTTGTTCTTGAGGCTCGGAAGTTAGCATTCAAGTCCTCCCTGATAAATAGCACCTTGCGCGATGATACCAATATTGTGCAATGCAATGCATGCTAGAATGATGTTGCATGCCGTGGCGGATCAGATAAAAAATAATCTGCATCACAAAAAGCAGGATTACAAAATCCAGATTAATTTTGTCTGGATTAAAATTTGAAAAACCGGCCCCTGGAGATCGCTGGTTCGAATCCAGGCTATGTTATATCAACCGTGGCGGGGTCGCGAGAGGTGGCGCGCTGGTGTGTGGCGCCGTCTGGGTTGGGAGGGCTTAGTTCGGCAGGGTAATCCTTGTCTCACAGCGCATCAGCAGCTCCTGTGGCGGCGGACGCCTGCGGTTGTCTGTGAGTTGCTGGCAGAGTCATAAACCTTTATATGCTTACAATATAGTCCCACTTAGATGGTACAGAACAGCGCGAGTCCCCACTTAGATGGTGCAGGCAGCTCTCACACCAGTGTGTGTGTGTGTGTGTGTGTAAATATTGTATTAATCAGCCTTGTTAATTAGTAAAGGAAAGCTGCTAATTAGAGAAATAATGATTTTGTGATAGTAGTGTTAGTTCCATGCCTTATTGGGTTCATAATTCTTTGTAGATTGGAATGGAGTTCCCACATGGATAGGACAGAATGGCCACGATTTTGTAAATGCTATTTATACATTTGAATATGTTATTTTGTATATTGGGACATAATTCTATTAATATATTTAAAATTATGCTGTATATTTATAGTAATAATTATTTATTTATTAAAATATAAGAATATTTGGTAACACATTCAGATGTTTAGTATGATTAAAATCTTAAATAATCTTCTAGTTACAATTGAACAATTACAAAAAAACCCTTAAGAAACTGCCATTTGTAAATGTTCTAATCAGTTCAAGGATAGTTCTCTAGAATGCAGGACTTTAAACCTGCTAAATGCTAATTAAGAAACCCAATGGGTGTGAAGAGCAGGGCTCTGGTGGCTGCAGGCTCAGACACAGTCCCACTGCAGTCTGGGCAGTCCCACTTGTGTCTGTTAGATGTGTTCTGTACCCCACTTGGCTGATTTTTTTTTTTTTTTTTTTTAAAACATTTAAAAAATTTGTAAATATTTGCACAAATAATATACAGTCTTAAAACATAATTTTCTATGTCTGTTTCACTTCTAGTGTCTGTCTGTGGAAATGTTGGTCTGAATCTATGGTCCCAGTGTGTGTACTGGTGGTGGAGAATAATAGATCAGTGTTAAGTGTCTGAGCGTGTGTGTGTGTCTGTACTGTGTGTGTCTGTACTGTGTGTGTGTCTGTATGTGTGTCACTGTGTGTGTGTGTCTGTACTGTGTGTGTCTGTACTACTGTGTGTGTGTGTGTCTGTACTGTGTGTCTGTCTGTACTGTGTGTACTGTGTGTCTGTACTGTGTGTGTGTCTGTGTACTGTCTGTGTGTGTGTCTGAGTGTCCTGTACTGTGTGTGTGTCTGTACTGTCTGTGTGTGTCTGTACTGTGTGTGTGTACTGTGTGTGTGTACTGTGTGTGTGTGTCTGTACTGTGTGTGTGTTTGTACTGTGCGTCTGTACTGTTTGTGTGTGTCAGTGTGTGTTTGTACTGTGCGTCAGTGTGTGTACTGAGTGTCTGTACTGTTTGTGTGTGTCAGTGTGTGTGTGTACTGTGTGTCAGTGTGTGTACTAGTGTCTCTGTTTGTGTCTGTACTGTTTTGTGTGTCAGTGTGTGTGTTTGTACTGTGCGTCAGTGTGTGTACTGAGTGTCTGTACTGTTTGTGTGTCACAGTGTGTGTGTACTGTGCATCAGTGTGTGTACTGAGTGTCTGTACTGTTTGTGTGTGTCACTGTGTGTGCGTTTGTACTGTGCGTCTGTGTGTGTACTGAGTGTCTGTACTGTTTGTGTGTGTCACTGTGTGTGTGTACTGTGCGTCAGTGTGTGTACTGAGTGTCTGTGCTGTTTGTGTGTGTCACTGTGTGTGTGTCACTGTGTGTGTGTGTTGTGCGTCAGTGTGTGTACTGAGTGTCTGTACTGTTTGTGTGTGTCAGTGTGTGTTTGTACAGTGCATCAGTGTGTGTACTGAGTGTCTGTACTGTTTGTGTGTCAGTGTGTGTACTGAGTGTCTGTACTGTTTGTGTGTGTCAAGTGTGTATTGTGTGTACTGTGCGTCAGTGTGTGTACTGAGTGTCTGTACTGTTTGTGTGTCAGTGTGTGTGTACTGTGCATCAGTGTGTGTACTGAGTGTCTGTACTGTTTGTGTGTGTCACTGTGTGTGTGTGTACTGTGTGTGTGGTTGACTGTACTGTGGATGTGTGTCAGTGTGTCTGTGCTGTGTGGCTGTACTGTATGTGTGTCAGTGTGTCTGTGCTGTGTGTCTGTGTTGTATGTTTGACAGTGTGTCTGTGCTGTGTGTCTGTGTGCATAACCAATGGAACAGGCCCCGCCCCCAGCCCTGCTGAATTCCACAGAATAAGAAGCAGAGACACAGAGTGGAAGCTGTTTTCTATTTTATTTGTTTCTAGACATTAGAGGAATTGCAGTTCCAACAAAGCCTCTGCTTTCTAAACAGGCGAGCGATTCTCCTCCTGCACGCCTTCTCCTGAAAAAAAAAAAAAAAAAACACCACAAGCTTGAAATAGGAGAATAAACTGATACATTATAAAATGCATTTAAGTAGAGGAGATTATATGGGCGAATGGCGTCTTCTGGCTGGTATTATTATTTTATTTCTTAGCAGACGCATAAACGTATACATTATAAACTACATTCAAATACAAAGTCACATGAAGTCAGACCCCAGGCAAGTGTGTAACAAGGATCTGCCGCTTCCTAGAAAATATTTACATTTCTACTGATGGATTCGCCTGCCTCGCTGAAGCCCACGTTGCTGCTGTTTGTCAAAATGTTCACAATGAAGAATGTTACAGTTGCAGGGATGATGTCACTGAAACAGCTGGAGCAACATGTGGGGACTGAGAACAAAAACCGGACACTTTAAAGGCGTACCTTCACCCTGTGCGACTGGAGGAAGAATCAGGATAATGGGACCTTTTGGCGCAGATGAAAAGAAATACAAAGAGCTGTGAGGGCTATGTGGAGAAAAACTGAACTACAAATTCATATGCATATTTTTTATAATTATTTTCGTGTTTTCAAAATGGAAAATCCACCAAACGAAGATAGTCTTAAACAAAACAAAACAAAAAATTCTTAAAAGTTTATTTATTTCAAATGTTCTTGCCTTATTTGTTAATTTGCCAGACACACACACACACACACACACGCACGCACACACACAGACACACAGACACACACACACACACACACACACACACACACACACAGACACACACACACACACACACACAGAGACACACACACACACACACAGACACACACACAGTAATAGTCAATCAAAATATCTTGATGATTATTTTCTAAACACGGCACAGTGGTTACAATTTAAACACTAAGTGTTTAAAAACTAAACACTTTGTTTGAATATGTAAAAAATAAAGTTTAAATTATACACCTGTTGAGACAGCACCTGTAAAACCTCACAGCTCTACCTCTCTGGACTACATGACACCCAAACTTGCATGTTCATTAACTCCCACTTATCTGCCTCCTGCCTTGCTGCTCCCTGCTATTGCTCCTAGTTAGATCTGAATATAAATCCTGTATTTGAATTCACCTGCACTGGAACTGGATATCTGCAGTAGTATTTTGTATAGCGGCTGCTCCTCTACTGCACTTCCAGCACTCCTATCTGATCCTGCTCATAACTGGAACTGGATATCTGCAGTAGTATTTTGTATAGCTCTTTAATCAACAGATTTGGGGTCTGTGTGGAATGCAGGTCTCCTGTATCTGATCCTTTAAACACTTTAAATGCCTCTTCCCTCAGATCCTGCTCATAACTGGAACTGGATATCTGCGGTTCATTGCCAGCTTCTCTTTGCCTTTAAACAAATAACCTCTTCCCTGCTATATTCAAGCTTCGGTAGCTTATTCGAGAGCTACAAAAAAAAACGTCTCCACAGCTGAAACAAAGCCAGAAAACTTGTCAGCACTGTTCTGGAGAGTTCGACAACACATTCCTACAGGTCCTCACACTAGTCACAAAGTACAAATCAAAGGCCTTTTGGAAGAGAAACAGCAATACTAAACTACTATAGTGCTAAAACTATAGGTAAAGATATCATATTAACTGTAGTTTTTATACAGTAAACACTATAATGGAAACCGCATTGAAATAGTACTACCATAGTAAAAGAAATAGGAACATGATGGTACAGTGTTGGATTACATTATAGATACCACGGTTGTGAAACTACTTTTAGAAATCAAATAAAGTCCCGTAGGATTCCCATGGTGGTGCTACAATAGGCTGTTGCATTATAGTACCATTAATAGCGCATGATGGTACTGGAGCAATCTAGGTAAAGTCCCTGCTTGCTTGCTTGCTTGCTCAAGGGTACAGCAGCAGCAGAGCTACCCTGCAGAAACATCTTGGATCAATGTGCAATTCTTTGAAAGAATATAGAAAGAGATGGTAGGATTGTACTCACAGCTGCAGAGGAAAGCCAGGGCGAAAATTAGCACCAGAGTCTTCATCTTGTCTGCTGGTCTTGGGCTGTTCAAGTCGGTGAAGTCAGAGCAGAGAAGCAACCGTATTTATACAGGAATGGGGCTCTGAAGCGAACTCTGTTATCATCATTGTTTGCAAGAATTTGCATAAAAGACAAAATATCTGCAACATTGCATCAATGAGACAGGTGACCTCACCAGCATATCTCATCATGTAAATACTGTATCTGAGCGGGCTGATGTTTGTCATAGAATTGCCTGGGGTCTGACTTCATGTGACTTTATATTTGAATGTAGTTTATAATGTATACCAGGGAGAAGATGCCATTCGCTCAATATAATCTCTATTTCAATGCATTTTATAATTTACTCTTATTCTTATTATTACTCATTTAATTGGCTTACTGGAAAAGAATTCCGTTGAGGGTTTCTGTGATGTCATAAACTACAAGTCCGTTTGCTTGAGTCGCTTAAAACAGTGTTTCTCAACCCTGGTCATGGGGACCCCACTGTCTGTCTGTCTGTGTCTCTGCTGGTTTTTGTACCAACTAAGGAACTGCTTTCAATGACTTAATTGAAGCATTAATTGAAAACAATTTGCATAATCAGAGCTTTTTAATAACTTTTTATTCAGCAAAATTATTTTAAAAATGTCAGCAAATTGTTTAGTCAAATGGAGTGTTTTTCAATGAAGTAATTGAGAACAGCTCCTCAGCTGGAACAAAAAACCAGCAGAAAACAGACAGACAGACAGGGGGTTCCTACCACCAGGGTCAGGAAAATACTGTTTTCTATGTTATAAAATGCACTTCTCATAAGAGAATTCATTCATTCAGTGTTCAGACTCCTCACTGTTTAACTCTTTTTCATTTCTTTCAACTGTTTTACTCGTACCTTTTCAACAAAAATAGCACTAGGAAACTAGATGTTTCTACATTGTGGTAATCCACAGGGGACAAGGGACTCAGCGATGTTAAATAAAAACTAGAGCCACAATTAACCAATATAGAAAGGAAGGGGGGAGAAATGTATTGCCTGCGTGCAGCACCTTCCACTTTCCTCTTATTATTATTATTATTTTTATTTATTTCTTAGTAGACACCCTTAGCCAGGGCGACTTACAATTGTAACAAATACATTTCAAGAATCACAGTACAAGTAATAATACAATTAAGAGCAAGATAAATACAATGACTTTGGTTCAAGCAACTACAAGTGTGACAAAAATACAATTCAATAATACAGCAGATAACAGTGTAAAGGATAGTTACATCAGGATATGATTAAATACAAATACTACAGATTAATCACTTGGCAGATTACAATATTCTGAAGTACAGGATTAAATGCAGTAAAATAGGGGGCTGATAAGAGCAAAATAAAGCACAATAACATGAAGGGTGATAGTGTCCCAGGATACAAACAGAGGAGTTCACAGGTGCTGTTTGAAGAGGTGAGTCTTGAGGAGGCGCTGGAATGTGGTCAGGGACTGGGCAGTCCTGACATCTGTGGGGAAGGTCATTCCACCACTGTGGGGCGAGGGTGGAGAAGGAGGGCTCTGGAGGCAGGGGAGGCGTAGCGGAGGTAGACTAGTCTTGTAGTGCAGGCGGAGCGGAGAGGTCAGTGGGGGTGTAGGGAGAGATGAGGTCTGGAAGTAGCTGGGTGCAGTCTGGTCAAGGCATCTGTAGGCTAGTACAAGAGTCTTGAACTGGATGCGAGCGTGATCGAGCCAGTGGAGGCGGCCCGGAGTAGTGGAGCAGCGTGGGCGGGCGAATCAGAGAGAACACCAGGCGGGCAGCAGAGTTCTGGATGAACTGGAGCGGACGGGTGGCGGGACTTAGGGAGGCCAGCCAGGAGGGAGTTGCAGTAGTCTAGGTGGGAGAGTACCAAGGCCTGGACCAGGAGCTGTGTAGGCGTAGTTGGTGTAGTTCCTGACTTTTGTCTGTCAGAAACACTTACACTGTAGAGTAACAAACATCTTTGTATTTCTCCTGGAGCAGTGATATTCCTCCACGGAAAGAGCAGTCATCTGGCTGCATGGAAGCATCACATAGCAATTTCAACTGACACGTACCTTTCTTCTCTTTAAGTTTTCCAAAGGTAACTTTTAGCCAGGAAGTTGGTACAGCAAGAATAGATCCTTCTACAAGATACTGGTAATGGGAAGGCATATGTTCACCCAAAGAATTAATTTTTAGAAAAGACAAGAAAAAAACAAATATAAAACAGTTTTACAAACATTACACCAATTTATCAATATTTTAATCCTGGATTTTAAATGTATGCCATTTATGAAAATAAACTCACATAGTTACACTTGTCAATGACCGTGCCTCTTGTTGGCCTGTACCAAGTTGTGCCTTCACTTTCTGCACTAGATGAAGCGATTCCTAATGTTAATTAAACACAGATGTAAATTAATTTGCTGAAATCAAAGACTGTAATTCTTTAGAGGTCTGTTTTATGTAATGTGTGGCTTTCTCTTCACCCATATCATTTTCATACTTTGTTTCTTTTGTATTGTACGTTGATTGTGAGATTTTTTTATCAAAGATTTGATAATATGGTGTAATGTTTGTATAAATGCTAAATATGTATCTGGTATTCTAAGTATTACCTACAATTAATAACTCAGCTATATTCATATTCAGAATGTGATAGAGTATTAAGTTCCTGGTTAACCTGTGATCTTTGAAATTGAGGAAAATCAGTTTATGGGAAAGTAATCAAGCACTTTGTTTTAAGAAGTCTCTCGGGAAGTGGTGTTTGGGATTGCAATTAACCAGTCGGTCTGGGTGAGACGGTCCGAATCTGTGGAGGGTGAATTCCTGAATTCGCACTCCTCCAGGAACCGCCATCTTCCTCAGCGACATCGTCATCGGAATTATCACAAACGGACCGCTTAAAGTGACCTGGAATACATGAACTCAGCTGCTCGGTTCTAGTTTTGTGAAATCGACAGACGTTGTGTCTCCTTTTAAAGTAGGAGTTCATAAAGGCTGGAGTTGAGGGTTTGAAACGTGACCCAATGAGAAGTCTTGTTTTGTTTGACAGCGTATAAGATTTTACTGACAAAAAGGCCTGATATATTTACATTGGAAGTGCTTACCTGTAAAGTTTGATAGTATGTTTACTTGATTTCCATTTTATCATTCAAATACTAAACAGGTAAGATGCTCCCTCTGCAGATTACAGATTCTCTTCAGATTTCCAGCAGGTTCTGTGCAGTTTGGACCTCTAGGCTTGTTTTTGCAGACATGTGATAGACAGTCTCTGGGTTCGGGCAGCGATGCACATTTTAATTTGAGCTGCTGTGCTGTTATAGATTCATCTGATAGAGACACAGGGATATCTTCAGACGGCACAGTTCAGGTGTTTTGAGACTTGTGGAAAGGATGGAAGTTTTACAAATATTACAATTTTTTTTTTTAATCAATAACTAGTAAATTATCAAAATATTGTTCTGTATATGACTGGTTGTATGTTAACCTTACAGAGGATTCTATGAAGAAATGTAATAAATGAATTTTCAAATTTGACAGGCCCTCGATGTGCGTCTCTTGTTTTGTGTTTTGTTGTTCTTCAGAGCCGGCCTCGCTGACAGGTTTAAAACACAACGCGTCGCTTTCCTGGCGTTCTGCTGCCTGGACTTATTCCTCACGATAACTTTATCAACACAATCGCCATGGTTTATGATTTTATTAACATGTCCCTCGTCATGAATAGTTCTGAGGAGTTGTTTTAGTTTTCCATCAGTTATGAACGGAGCGCGGGAGGGGACTTGAGACAAAAAATATATCTCCCAGACACACACAGGTACTGACACACACACACACACAGGTACTGACACGCACGCACACACACATACTGACAAACACACTAAGACACACACACACTGAGACACACACACTGAGAGACACACACACAGATAGTGACACACACACACACACAGATAGTGACACACACACAGGAACTGACACACACGTACTGACACACACACAGGTACTGACACGCACACACAGCTACTGACACACACATACACAGGTACTGACAAACACACACACACACGTACTGACAAACACACACACACTGAGACACACACACACAGACACACACACTAAGACACACACACTGAGACACACACACACACTGAGACACACACGCAC
>CM072694.1:6835958-6864697 GCA_036884735.1 Huso huso | reverse complement strand
ACTCCTCGTCCTCCCCATCATCATCATGATCATCATCATCCTTATCTTCCTCATCAGGTCAATCAGGCTTGGCTGTTTCAGACTTGACCCTTGACCGTTGTGACTTGAGACTTGACATAAATAGATATATTAGAACAAACAGTTCTAGTAAATGTCCACACGGTGGCAGCATTGTATAAGGAATAAGAACATAAGAACATAAGGAAGTTTACAAAACAAGAGGAGGCCATTCAGCCCATCTTGCTCGTTTGGTTGTTAGTGGCTATTGATCCCAGAATCTCATCAAGCAGCTTTTTGAAGGATCCCAGGGTGTCAGCTTCAACAACATTACTGGGGAGTTGGTTCCAGACCCTCACAATTCTCTGTGCAAAAAAAAAGTGCCTCCTATTTTCTGTTCTGAATGCCCCTTTATCTAATCTCCATTTGTGACCCCTGGTCCTTGTTTCTTTTTTCAGGTTGAAAAAGTCCCCTGGGTCGACATTGTCAATACCTTTTAGGATTTTGAATGCTTGAATCAGATCGCCGCGTAGTCTTCTTTGTTCAAGACTGAACAGATTCAATTCTTTGAGCCTGTCTGCATACGACATGCCTTTAAAACCAGGATAATTCTGGTTGCTCTTCTTTGCACTCTTTCTAGAGCAGCAATATCCTTTTTGTAACGAGGTGACCAGAACTGAACACAATATTCTAGGTGAGGTCTTACTAATGCATTGTAAAGTTTTAACATTACTTCCCTTGATTTAAATTCAACACTTCTCACAATATATCCGAGCATCTTTGTTGGCCTTTTTAGCTTCCCCACATTGTCTAGATGAAGACATTTTGAGTCAACATAAACTCCTAGGTCTTTTCATAGATTCCTTCTTCAATTTCAGTATCTCCCATATGATATTTATAATGCACATTGGGATCAGTATTAGGTCATCTGCTATTCCTAATCTACATTAATGATTTTGATTCTGGTATAGTAAGCAAACTTGTAAATTTGTAGACGACACAAAAATAGCCCCTTAGCAATGTTCATTTCTGTCTCTCTTGGCCTTTCTAACTTCCTTTTTTGACTTGTGTTTGCAGTTCCAAACAGGAGGAGTGGCAAACACTGTTGCAGCAGCAAAGGTCATTCAAAATGATCTTGACAAGCATTCAGAACTGGGCAGACACATGGCAAATGACATTTAATAGAGGAAAGTGGAAGGTACTGCTGCAGGCAATACATTTCTCCCCTTCCTTTCTATATTGGTTAATTGTGGGCTCCAGTTTTTATTTAACATCACTGAGTACCTTGTCCCTGTGGATTGCAAAACCACAATGTAGAAACATATAGAGAATGGATGGGAATGGGCAATAAACATCACTGCTGTTTCTCTTAAAGCTGCAGTTTATTTATTTCTAATACTGGACCCTGTCTTAATACTCTATCACATTCTGAATATGAATATAGCTGAGTTATTAATTGTAGTTAATACTTAGAATACCAGATACATATTTAGCATTAAAAAGCAATCCATGTGATTTCTTTACCAGTCGCTCATTATTTTGTGTATCAGCCCCACACAAAGCCGAAGCGCAGTGCGGTGATACTGTAATGATGCTCCAGTCAGTCTGCCGGACTGCACCTGAACCATCTTAAAACGAAGCCTCCAATAAGCTCATTTGTAAAAAGTTTAGTAAAGAATGGCGCTATATAATCTAAGGAAGCTGAATGAACTCCTAGCTGGAGCAACGAGAGAGGGAGAGAGGGGGGCGGGGGCAGAGAAGGAGGCGGAGACGCTGCTAGGGCAACCGCTCCTGAACATTCCACTCCGCTGAGCAGAGACCGGTAGGATTTAAAATGCCAAAGTTCGAAGCCGTTGGTATGGGCTGCCAGAAATGAGGAGGAAATAAATACAGCTTTTTTATAAATGTGTGCATTCAGATATCATTTAGAAATCTAGTTACAAGATTTAACAGTTAGCTAAATATTTAAATACATCTTCAATCTCTTAAGTAGATTTAACATTTGTGTGTGCGTGTGTGTCAGTACCTGTGTGTGTGTGTGTGTATCAATACGTGTGTGTGTCAGCACCTGTGTGTGTCCTGTGTCAATACCTGTGTATGAGTGTGTGTCAGTGTGTGTGTGTCTCAGTGTGTGTGTCAGTGTGTGTGTGTGTGTGTCTCAGTGTGTGTCAGTACCTGTGTGTGTTTTGTGTGTGTGTGTCAGCACCTGTGTGTGTGTCACTACCTGTGTGTGCCACCATCTGTGTGTGTGTGTGTCTCAGTGTGAGTGTCTTAGTGTGTGTGTGTCTGTGTGTGTGTGTGTCTCAGTGTGTGTGTTTGTCAGTACCTGTGTTTGTGTGCGGGTCACCTGTGTGTGTGTCTGTGTCAGTACCTGTGTGTGTGTGTGTGTGTGGGTGTGGGTCAGCACCTGTGCGTGTGTTTCTCCACCTGTGTGTGTGTCAGAACTGTGTGTGTGTGTCAGTAGCTGTGTGTGTGTGCCGCAGATCAGTACCCTGTGTGTGTGTGTGTGGGGTGGGTACCTGTGTTTGTGTGGGTCACTACCTGTGTGTTTGTGTGTGTGTCTGTGTGTGTTTGTGTCTGCACCCTGTGTGTGCGTGTCACCTGTGTGTGCGCAGGTCAGTACCTGTGTGGGTCACTACCTGTGTGTGGGTGTGGGTCAGTGCCTGTGTCTGTGTGTCAGTACCTGTGTGTGTGTGTGTGTGTGCGCGCATAAAGGCAGTACCTGTGTGTCTGGGAGATGTATTTTTTGTCTCAAGTCCCTCCGCTGCGTTCATAACTGATGGAAAACTAAAACAACCTCAGAACTATTCATGACGAGGGACATGTTAATAAAAACATAAACCATGGTGATTGTGTTGGATAAAGATATCGCAGGAATAAGTCCAGGCAGCAGAACGCCAGGGAAAGCGACGTTGTGTTTTAAACCTGTCAGCGAGCCCGCTCTGAAGAACAACAAAACACAAAACAAGAGACGCACATCGAGGTCCTGTCAAATTTGAAAATTCATTTATTACATTTCTCTTCATAGAATCCTCTGTAAGGTTAACATACAACCAGTCATATACAGAACAAGAGATTTTTTGATAATTTACTCTAGTTATTGATAAAAAAAAAAATTGTAATATTTGTAAAACTTCCATCCTTTTCCACAAGTCTCAAAACACCTGAACCGTGTCAGTCTGAAGATATCCCTGTGTCTCTATCAGATGAATCTATAACAGCACAGCAGCTCAAATTAAAATGTGCATCACGGTCCCGAACCCAGCGACTGTCTATCACATGTCTGCAAACCCTCAAGCCCAGAGCCCCGTCCCAAACAGCTAAATATTTAACTAAATATTAAATCTCTTAGCTAGATTGAACATTAGCTAAATATTTAAATAAATCTTAAATCTCTTAGGTAGATTTAACATTTAGTTAAATATTTAAATTGTCGCTAAATCTGGAGTTTGTATGCAAATGAGCTCCGCCCGCTTTGAGCTCACACGATTTGATTGGCTTTTGTAATGTTGAACATGCATATCTACCAATTAGCAACACATAAGCGTGTGTGTGTTTGTCAGCACCTGGGTGTGTGTGTGTGTGTGCGTTCAGCCTTGTTGACCCCTGTGTGTGTGTGTGTGTGTGTGTGTGTGTGTTCATCTTGTTGACCCCTGTGTGTGTGTGTGTGTTCAGTCTTGTTGACCCCTCAGGTGTGTGTGTGTGTGTGTTCAGCCTTGTTGACCCCTGCGCCTGTGTGTGTGTGTGTGTGTGTGTGTGTGTGTGTGTTCAGCCTTGTTGGTCCCTGTGTGTGTGTGTTCAGCCTTGTTGACCCCTGTGTGTGTGTGTGTGTGTGTGTGTGTGTGTGTGTGTGTGTTCAGCCTTGTTGATCCCTGTGTGTGTGTGTGTGTTCAGCCCTGTGATCCCTGTGTGTGTGTTCAGCCTTGTTGACCCCCTGTGTGTGTGTGTGTGTGTGTTCAGCCTTGTTGACCCCTGTGTGTGTGTGTGTGTGTGTGTGTGTTCAGTCCTTGTTGATCCCCAGGTGTGTGTGTGTTCAGCCTTGTTGATCCCCTGTGTGTGTGTGTGTGTTCAGCCTTGTTGGTCCCTGTGTGTGTGTGTGTTCAGCCTTGTTGATCCCTGTGTGTGTGTGTGTGTGTTCAGCCTTGTTGATCCCTGTGTGTGTGTGTGTGTTCAACCTTGTTGACCCCTGTGTGTGTGTTCAGCCTTGTTGACCCCTGTGTGTGTGTGTGTGTTCTGCCTTGTTGACCCCTGTGTGTGTGTGTGTGGTGTGTGTGTTCAGCCTTGTTGACCCCTGTGTGTGTGTGTGTTCAGCCTTTGTTGATCCCCTGTGTGTGTGTGTATGTGTGTGTTAGGGCCTTGTTGATCCCTGTATGTGTGTGTTCAGCCTTGCTGATTCCTGTGTGTGTGTGTGTGTGTGTGTGTTCAGCCTTGTTGACCCCTGTGTGTGTGTGTGTGTGTGTTCAGTCTTGTTGACCCCCTGTGTGTGTGTGTGTGTGTGTGTTCAGCCTTGTTGACCCTGTAGTGTGTGTGTGTTCAGCTTGTTGACCCCTAGGTGTGTGTGTGTTGTGTCTTTGTTGACCCCTGGGGTGTGTGTGTGTTCAGCCTTGTTGATCCCTGTGTGTGTGTGTGTGTTCAGCCTTGTTGATCCCCTGTGTGTGTGTGTGTCATATTTTATTGACCCCTGTGTGTGTGTGTGTGTGTGTGTGTGTGGCCAGTCTTGTTGACCCCTGTGTGTGTGTGTGTGTGTATGTGTGTGTTAGGGCCTTGTTGATCCTATTAGGTGTATGTGTGAAACCTTATTTTCCTGATGTGTGTGTGTGTGTGTGTGTGTGTGTCCAGCCTTGTTGACCCCTGTGTGTGTGTGTGTGTGTGTGTGTGTGTGTGTGTGTGTGTGTGTGTGTGTGTGTGTGTGTGTTCAGCTTTGTTGACCCCTGTGTGTGTCTCTGTGTTTCAGGTTCCGGTGTTGGAAGCTGGGGGAGGATATCGATCTGATCGTTCGCTGTGAACACGATGGTGTGATGACCGGAGCCAACGGGGAAGTGTCCTTCATCAACGTCAAGACCCTCAATCCAGTGGGACTCCAGGGTAGGGACCCTTCAATACCTTTAATCACAGCTTCAACCTGAGGAAACCCCCACACCACTGATACAGGGAACCCCAGAGAGAGACCTTTCAATACCTTTAATCACAGCTAACACGCAGGAAACCCCACACCACTGATACAGGGGAACCCCAGAGAGAGAGACTTTCATACCTTTAATCACGGCTTCAACCAGAGGAAACACCACACCACTGATACAGGGGAACCCCAGAGAGAGACCTTTCAATACCTTTAATCACAGCTTCAACCCAAGGAAACCCCCACCACTGATACAGGGGAACCCCAGAGAGAAAGAGACCGCTTTCAATACATTTTAATCACAGCTTCAACACGAAATGTGGGGAAGCTATAAAAGGGCCAACGAGATGCTCGGATATATTGAGAAGTGTTGAATTAAATCAAGCAAAAGTAATGCAAAGAAGAGCAACCAAATTATCCCGGTTTAAAAGGCATGTCGATGCAGACAGGCTCAAGAATTTAATCTGTTCAGTCTTGAACAAAGACTACACGGCGATCTGATTCAAGCATTCAAAATCCTAAAAAGGTGTAGACAATGTCGACCCAGGGCAAACACTGTTGCAGCAACAAAGGTCATTCAAAATGATCTCGACAGCATTCAGAACTGGGCAGACACATGGCAAATGACATTTAATAGAGGAAAGTGGAAGGTGCTGCACGCAGGCAATACATTTCTCCCCCCTTCCTTTCTATATTGGTTAATTGTGGGCTCTAGTTTTTTATTTAACATCACTGAGTCCCTTGTCCCTGTGGATTGCAACCACAATGTAGAAACATCTAGAAAATGGATGGGAATGGTCAATAAACATCACTGCTGTTTCTCTTAAAGCGTGTTTATTTATTTCTAATACTGGACCCTGTCTTAATACTGTATCACATTCTGAATATGAATATAGCTGAGTTATTAATTGTAGGTAATACTTAGAATACCAGATACACAATTACCATTAAAAAGCAATCCATGTGATTTCTTTAACAGTCGTTCATTATTTTGTGTATCAGCCTCCACACAAAGCCGAGCGCATGCGGTATACTGTAATGATGCTCCAGTCAGTCTGCCGGACTGCACCTGAACCATCTTAAAAACACGAAGCTCCAATAAGCTCATTTGTAAAAGTTAGTAAAGAATGGCGCTATATAATCTAAGGAAGCTGAATGTGAACTCCTAGCTGGAGCAACGAGAGAGGGAGAGAGGGGGGGGCGGGGCAGAGAAGGAGGGGAGGCGCTGCTAGGCAACCGGCTCCTGAACATTCCACTCCGCTGAGCAGAGACCGTTAGGATTTAAAAATGCCAAAGTTCGAGCGCCGTTAGTATGGGCTGCCAGAAATGAGGAGAAAATAAATACAGCTTTTTATAAATGTGTGCATTCAGATATCATTTAGAAATCTAGTTACAAGATTTAACAGTTAGCTAAATATTTAAATAAATCTTAAATCTCTTAACTAGATTTAACATTTAGTTAAATATTTAAATGGCAGCTAAAGTGCAAAGCATAAGTATGTGTGTGTGTGTGTGTGTCAGTACCTGTGTGTGTGTGTGTGTGTGTACCTGTGTGTGTGTGTCAGTACCTGTGTGTGTGTGTGTGTCAGTACCTGTGTGTGTGTGTGTCAGTATCTGTGTGTGACAGTACCTGTGTCTGTCACTATCTGTGTGTGTGTGCGTCAGTACCTGTGCGTGTGTGTGTCACTATCTGTGTGTGTGTCACTATCTGTGTGTGTGTGTCACTATCTGTGTGTGTGTCACTATCTGTGTGTGTGTGTCTTAGTGTGTGTCTCAGTGTGTGTCTGTTTGTCAGTACATGTGTGTGTGTGCGTGTCAGTACCTGTGTGTGGGTCAGTGCCTCTGTGTGTGTGTGTGTGTCTGTACCTGTGTGTGTGTGTCTGTACCTGTGTGTGTGTGTGTCTGTACCTGTGTGTGTGCGGGTCACTACCTGTGTGTGTGTGTGTTTGTGTCAGTACCTGTGTGCGTGTGCGTGTGCGTGCGCATGCGTGCGTCAGTATCTGTGTGTCTCTGGGAGATATATTTTTTGTCTCAAGTCCCCTCCCGCGCTCCCTTCATAACTGATGTAAAACTAAAACAACTCCTCAGAACTATTCATGACGAGGGACATGTTAATAAAAACATAAACCATGGCGATTGTGTTGATAAAGATATCGCAGGAATAAGTCCAGGCAGCAGAACGCCAGGAAAGCGACGCCGTTGTGTTTTAAACCCGTCAGCGAGTCCGGCTCTGAAGAACAACAAAACACAAAACAAGAGACGCACATCGAGGGCCTGTCAAATTTGAAAATTCATTTATTACATTTCTCTTCATAGAATCCTCTGTAAGGTTAACATACAACCAGTCATATACAGAACAATAGATTTTGATAATTTACTCTAGTTATTGATTAAAAAAAAAAAAAAAAAATTGTAATATTTGTAAAACTTCCATCCTTTCCACAAGTCTCAAACCTCAAGCCTAGAGGTGTCCCAAACTGCACAGAACCAGAAATCTGAAGAGAATCTGTAATCTGCAGAGGGAGCATCTTACCTGTTTAGTATTTGAATGATAAAAATGGAAATCAAGTAAACATACTATCAAACTCTTTACAGGCGAAGCACTTCCAATGTAACATATCAGGCCTTTTTGTCAGTAAAATCTTTATACGCTGTCAAACAAAAACAAGACTTCTCATTGGGTCACGTTTTCAAACCCTCAACTCCAGCCTTTATGAACTCCTACTTCTTAAAAGGAGACACAACGTCTGTCGATTTCACAAAACTAGAACCGAGCAGCTGAGTTCATGTATTCCAGGTCACTTTAGCGGTCCGTTTGTGATAATTCCGATGACGATGTCGCTGAGGAAGATGGCGGCTCCCTGGAGGAGTGCGAATTCCCAGGAATTCACTCCTCCACAGATTCAGACCGTCTCTACTCCAGACCGATTGGTTAATTGCAATCCCAAAACACCACTTCCGAGAGACTTCCTTAAAAACAAAGTGCTTGATTACTTTCCCATAAACTGATTTCCTCGTCAATTTCAAAGATCTCAGGTTAACCAGGAACTTAATACTGTATCACATTCTGAATATGAATATAGCTGAGTTATTAATTGTAGGTAATACTCAGAATACCAGATACACATTTAGCATTAAAAAGCAATCCATGTGATTTCTTTACCAGTCCTTCATTATTTTGTGTATCAGCCTCCACACAAAGCCGAGCGCAGTGCGGTATACTGTAATGATGCTGCAGTCAGTCTGCCCGGACTGCACCTGAACCATCTTAAAAACACGAAGCCTCCAATAAGCTCATTTGTAAGAGTTAGTAAAGAATGGCTTATATAATCTAAGGAAGCTGAATGTGAACTCCTAGCTGGAGCAACGAGAGAGGGAGAGAGGGGCGGGGCAGAGAAGGAGGCGGAGACGCTGCTGGGCAACCGGCCCTGAACATTCCACTCCCGCTGAGCAGAGACCGTTAGATTTAAAATTAAAGTTCCGGGCGCCGTTAGTATGGGCTGCCAGAAATGAGGAGAAAATAAATACAGCTTTTTATAAATGTGTGTGCATTCAGATATCATTTAGAAATCTAGTTACAAGATTTAACATTTAGCTAAATATTTAAATAAATCTTAAATCTTCTTAGCTAGATTTAACATTTAGTTAAATATTTAACTGGCCGCTAAATCTGAATATTTAACAATTAGCATAACATAATTGTACCTGTGTGTGTTTGTCTCCAGTGTGTGTGTCTCAGTGTGTTTGTCTAAGTGTGTGTGTGTCTCTCAGTGTGTGTGTCTCAGTGTGTGTGCGTCTCAGTGTGTGTCTCAGTGTGTTTGTATCTCAGTGCGTGAGTGTGTGTGTCTCAATGTGTGAGTGTCTCAGTGTGTGTGTCTCAGTGTGTGTGTGTCTCAGTGTGTTTGTATCTCAGTGCGTGAGTGTGTGTGTCTCAATGTGTGAGTGTCTCAGTGTGTGTGTCTCTCAGTGTGTGTGTGTCTCAGTGTGTGTGTCTCAGTGTGTGTGTGTCTCAGTGTGTGTCTCAGTGTGTTTGTGTCTCAGTGTATGTGTGTGTTTGTGTCTCAGTGCGTCTGTGTTTGTGTCTCAGTGTGTGTGTGTGTCTCAGTGTGTTTGTATCTCAGTGCGTGAGTGTGTGTGTCTCAGTGTGTGAGTGTCTCAATGTGTGAGTGTCTCAGTGTGTGTGTCTCTGTGTGTGTGTGTGTCTCAGTGTGTGTCTCAGTGTTGTCTCAGTGTGTGTGTGTGTTTGTGTGTGTGTGTGTATTTGTGTCTGTACCTGTGTGTGTGTCAGTACCTGTGTGTGTGTGTGTGTGTGTGCGTGCGCATGCGTGCGTCAGGACCTGTGTGTCTCTGGGAGATATATTTTCTGTCTCAAGTCCCCTCCCGCGCTCCGTTCATAACTGATGTAAAACTAAAACAACTCCTCAGAACTATTCATGACGAGGGACATGTTAATAAAAACATAAACCATGGCGATTGTGTTGATAAAGATATCGCAGGAATAAGTCCAGGCAGCAGAACACCAGGGAAAGCGACGCGTTGTGTTTTAAACCTGTCAGCGAGCCCGGCTCTGAAGAACAACAAAACACAAAACAAGAGACGCACATCGAGGGCCTGTCAAATTTGAAAATTCATTTATTACATTTCTCTTCATAGAATCCTCTGTAAGGTTAACATACAACCAGTCATATACAGAACAATAGATTTTGATAATTTACTCTAGTTATTGATTAAAAAAAAAAAAAAAATTGTAATATTTGTAAAACTTCCATCCTTTCCACAAGTCTCAAACCTCAAGCCTAGAGGCCGTCCCAAACTGCACAGAACCGCAGAAATCTGAAGAGAATCTGTAATCTGCAGAGGGAGCATCTTACCTGTTTAGTATTTGAATGATAAAATGGAAATCAAGTAAACATACTATCAAACTCTTTACAGTAAGCACTTCCAATGTAACATATCAGGCCTTTTGTCAGTAAAATCTTTATCTGTCAAAAAAACAAGACTTCTCATTGGGTCACGATTTTTTCAAACCCTCAACTCCAGCCTTTATGAACTCCTACTTCTTAAAAGGAGACACAACGTCTGTCGATTTCACAAAACTAGAACCGAGCAGCTGAGTTCATGTATTCCAGGTCACTTTAGCGGTCCGTTTGTGATAATTCCGGCGACGATGTCGCTGAGGAAGATATTGGCTCCCTGGAGGAGTGCGAATTCCCAGGAATTCACTCCTCCACAGATTCAGACCGTCTCTACCCAGACCGATTGGTTAATTGCAATCCCAAAACACCACTTCCGAGAGACTTCCTTAAAAACAAAGTGCTTGATTACTTTCCATAAACTGATTTCCTCGTCAATTTCAAAGATCTCAGGTTAACCAGGAACTTAATACTGTATCACATTCTGAATATGAATATAGCTGAGTTATTAATTGTAGGTAATACTCAGAATACCAGATACACATTTAGCATTAAAAAGCAATCCATGTGATTTCTTTACCAGTCCTTCATTATTTTGTGTATCAGCCTCCACACAAAGCCGAAAGCGCAGTGCGGTATACTGTAATGATGCTGCAGTCAGTCTGCCGGACTGCACCTGAACCATCTTAAAAACACGAAGCCTCCAATAAGCTCATTTGTAAGAGTTAGTAAAGAATGGCGCTATATAATCTAAGGAAGCTGAATGTGAACTCCTAGCTGGAGCAACGAGAGAGGGAGAGAGGGGGCGGGGCAGAGAAGGAGGGGAGACGCTGCTAGGCAACTGGCTCCTGAACATTCCACTCCGCTGAGCAGAGACCGTTAGGATTTAAAAAATGCGAAAGTTCGAGCGCCGTTAGTATGGGCTGCCAGAAATGAGGAGAAAATAAATACAGCTTTTTTTATAAATGTGTGCATTCAGATATCATTTACAAATCTAGTTACAAGATTTAACATTTTGCTAAATATTTAAATAAATCTTAAATCTCTTAGCTAGATTTAACAGTTAGCTAAATATTTAAATAAATCTTAAATCACTTAACTAGATTTAACATTTAGCTAAATAGTTAAATAAATCTTAAATCTCTTAGCTAGATTTAACATTTAGTTAAATATTTAACTGGCAGCTAATCTGGAGTTTGTATGCAAATGAGCTCCGCCCGCTTTGTGCTTTCACGCGATTTGATTGGCTCTTGTAATGTTTACATTTGCATATTTACCAATTAGCATAACATAAGTGCATAGCATACGTGTGCGTGCGTGTCAGTACCTGTGCGTGTGTGTCAGTACCTGTGTGGGTGCGTGTCAGTATCTGTGTGTGTGTGTGCGAGTGTGTGTCAGTACCTGTGTGTGTGTTACTACTGTGTGTGTGTGTGTGTGTGTGTGTGTGTGTGCGTGCGTGTCAGTACCTGTGTGTGCGTGTGTTTGCGGGTCAGTAACTGTGTGTGTGTGTCTCAGTGTGTGTCTGTGTGTGTGAGTGTCTGTGTGTGTGTCTCAGTGTGAGTGTTTCAGTGTGTGTGTGTCTCAGTGTGTGTATGTGTGTTTGTTGTAGCACTAGCTACATGAATGCAGCATAAGTAATTTGCTGCCTGCTGCACTTAATTGAGTATTAAATTTTCACACAAATGCAGCTACTGTGCCGTCTCTGAAACGTTTTAATGAGTGTAAAATACCCTTTCACACAGCATGAAATCACACAATCCATGCGGGTGTAATAACGTCATCACCCTTTCACACAGCATGAAATCACACAATCCATGCGGGTGTAATAACGTCATCACCCTTTCACACAGCATGAAATCACACAATCCATGCGGGTGTAATAACGTCATCACCCTTTCACACAGCATGAAATCACACAATCCATGCGGGTGTAATAACGCCATCACCCTTTCACACAGCATGAAATCACACAATCCATGCGGGTGTAATAACGTCATCACCCTTCACACAGCATGAAATCACACAATCCATGCGGGTGTAATAACGTCATCACCCTTTCACACAGCATGAAATCACACAATCCATGCGGGTGTAATAATGTCATCACCCTTTCACACAGCCAAAGAGATCGCCTTTTGAGTACAACCTTCAAACCTGTCAATCAACAGACTGTTCACTGACAAGACCGAACACGGCAGGCAGCGCTTAATGTAAAGAAAGAGGAGCCGGGACGCAAAGCAATGACAATAATACCGACCCTAAGAAGAGCATATTCAAAATCAGAACACGTTTAAGAACATAAGAACATAAGAAAGTTTCCAAACGAGAGGAGGCCCCATTCAGCCCATCTTGCTCATTTGGTTGTTAGTAGCTTATTGATCCCAGAATCTCATCAAGCAGCTTCTTGAAGGATCCCAGGGTGTCAGCTTCAACAACATTACTGGGGAGTTGGTTCCAGACCATCACAATTCTCTGTGTAAAAAGTGACTCCTATTTTCTGTTCTGAATGCCCCTTTATCTAATCTCAATTTGTGACCCCTGGTCCTTGTTTCTTTTTTTTCAGGTCAAAGAAGTCCCTGGGTCGACATTGTCAATACCTTTTAGGATTTTGAATGTTTGAATCAGATCACCGCGTAGTCTTCTTTTTTCAAGACTGAATAGATTCAATTCTTTCAGCCTGTCTGCATACAACATGCCTTTTAAACCCGGGATAATTCTGGTTGCTCTTTTGCACTCTTTCTAGAGCAGCAATATCCTTTTTGTAACGAGGTGACCAGAACTGAACACAATATTCTAGGTGAGGTCTTACTAATGCATTGTAAAGTTTTAACATTACTTCCTTTGATTTAAATTCAACACTTCTCACAATATATCCGAGCATCTTGTTGGCCTTTTATGTAGCTTCCCGACATTGTCTAGATGAAGACATTTCTGAGTCAACATAAACTCCTAGATCTTTATCATAGATTCCTTCTTCAATTTCAGTATCTCCCATATGATATTTATAATGCACATTTTTATTGCCTGCATGCAATACTTTACACTTTCCTCTATTAAATGTCATTTGCCATGTGTCTGCCCAGTTCTGAATGCTGTCTAGATCATTTTGAATGACCTTTGCTGCTGCAACAGTGTTTGCCACTCCTCCTATTTTTGTGTCGTCTGCAAATTTAACGAGTTTGCTTACTATACCAGAATCTAAATCATTAATGTGGATTAGGACTCAGAGGACCTAATACTGATCCCTGTGGTACACCACTGGTTACCTCACTCCATTTTGAGGTTTCTCCTCTAATCAGTACTTTCTGTTTTCTACATGTTAACCACTCCCTAATCCATGTGCATGCATTTCCTTGAATCCCTACTGCGTTCAGTTTGAGAATTAATCTTTTATGCGGGACTTTGTCAAAAGCTTTCTGGAAATCTAAATAAACCATGTTGTATGCTTTGCAATTATCCATTTTCAATGTTGCATCCTCAGAAAAGTCAAGCAGGTTAGTTAGACACGATCTCTCTTTCCTAAAACCATGCTGACTGGCTCCCAGGATATTGTTACCATATAAGTAATTTTCCAATTTGGATCTTATTATAGATCCATAAGTTTACATATAATAGAAGTCAGGCTTATTGGTCTGTAGTTACCTGGTTTGGTTTTGTCTCCCTTTTTGTGGATCGGTATTACGTTTGCTATTTTCCAGTCTGTTGGTACAACCCCTGTGTCAAGAGACTGTTGCATGATCTCGGTTAGCGGTTTGTAAATGACTTCTTTCATTTCTTTGAGTACTATTGGGAGGATCTCATCCGGCCCAGGGGATTTGTTTATTTTAAGAGCTCCTAGTCCCTTTAACACTTCTGCCTCTGTTATGCTAAAGTTATTTAAAATTGGATAGGAACAGGTCGACATGTGGGGCATGTTGTCCGAGTCCTTCGTGGTAAAAACCTGTGAAAAGTAATCATTTAATATACTCGCTATATTTTTTTCCTTCGTCTGTGATTTTGCCGTTTGTGTCTCTTAGACATTTAACCTCCTCTTACAACTGTTATAATATTGGAAAAACGTTTTGGAATTGGTTTAGCCCCCTTAGCAATGTTCATTTCTGTCTCTCTGTTGGCCTTTCTAACTTGTTTTTTTGACTTGTGTTTGCAGTTCAAACAGGAGGAGTGGCAAACACTGTTGCAGCAGCAAAGGTCATTCAAAATGATCTAGACAGCATTCAGAACTGGGCAGACACATGGCAAATGACATTTAATAGAGGGAAGTGGAAGGTGCTGCACGCAGGCAATACATTTCTCCCCCCTTCCTTTCTATATTGGTTAATTGTGGGCTCTAGTTTTTTATTTAACATTGCTGAGTCCCTTGTCCCTGTGGATTGCAACCACAATGTAGAAACATATAGAGAATGGATGGGAATGGGCAATAAACATCACTGCTGTTTCTCTTAAAGCGTGTATTTATTTCTAATACTGGACCCTGTCTTAATACTGTATCACATTCTGAATATGAATATAGCCGAGTTATTAATTATAGATAATACTTAGAATACCAGATACACATTTAGCATTCAAAAGCAATCCATGTGATTTCTTTACCAGTGAATTCATTATTTTGTGTATCAGCCTCCACACAAAGCCGAAGCGCAGTGCGGTATACTGTAATGATGCTCCAGTCAGTCTGCCCGGACTGCACCTGAACCATCTTAAAACACGAAGCCTCCAATAAGCTCATTTGTAAAAGTTAGTAAAGAATGGGCTATATAATCTAAGGAAGCTGAATGTGAACCCTAGCTGGAGCAACGAGAGGGAGAGAGGGGGCGGGCAGAGAAGGAGGGGGACGCTGCTAGGCAACCGGCTCCTGAACATTCCACTCCGCTGAGCAGAGACCGTTAGGATTTAAAATGCCAAAGTTCGGCGCCGTTAGTATGGGCTGCCAGAAATGAGGAGAAAATAAATACAGCTTTTATAAATGTGTACATTCAGATATCATTTAGAAATCTAGTTACAAGATTTAACAGTTAGCTAAATATTTAAATAAATCTTAAATCTCTTAACTAGATTTAACATTTAGCTAAATATTTAAATAAATCTTAAATCTCTTAACTAGATTTAACAGTTAGCTAAATATTTAAATAAATCTTAAATCTCTTAACTAGATTTAACATTTTGCTAAATATTTAACTGGCAGCTAAATCTGGAGTTTGTATGCAAATGAGCTCCTCCCGCCTTGAACTTTCACGCGATTTGATTGGCTCTTGTAATGTTGAAATTTGCATGTTTACCAATTAGCATAACATAAGTGCATAACATAAGTGTGCGTGTGTGTGTGTCAGTACCTGTGTGTCTGCGGGTCAGTAACTATGTGTGTGTGTGTGTGTGTGCGGGTCAGTACCTGTGTGTGTGTGTGTGTCAGTACCTGTGTGTGTGTGTGTGTGTGTGTGTCAGTACCTGTGTGTGTGTGTCAGTAACTGTGTGTGTGTGTGCGTGTGCTGGTCAGTACCTGTGTGTGTGTGTGTCTGTGTGCCAGTACCTGTGTGTGCGTGTCTCAGTATCTGTGTGTGTGTGTATGTGTGTCAATACATGTGTGTGTGCGTGTGTTTGTCTCAGTTTCTGTGTGTGTCTCAGTGTGTGTGTGTGTCTGTGTGTGTCACAGTGTGTCACAGTGTGTGTGTGTCTCAGTGTTTGAGTGTGTGGCTCAGTGTGTATGTCTTAGTGTGTGTGTGTGTCTCAGTATGTGTGTGTGTGTGCGTCTCAGTGTGTGTGTGTGTGTGTGTGCATCTCAGTGTGTCTCAGTGTGCGTGTCTCAGTGTGCGTGTGTCAGTGTGTGTGTCTCAGTGAGTGTGTGTGTGTGTGTGTGTGTGTCTCAGTGTGTCTGTGTCTCAGTATGTGTGTGTGTGTGTGTCTCAGTGTGTGTGTGTCTCAACCGCAGCAAATGATTAGGTGTTAGAGCTTCCAAATCATTCACATCATCAGAGACCCTTATGATTGGATGATCATTAACGATGGCTTCCACCTCACAAAGAACTGTCTGAAGACCTTCATCATCAAGTGTTTGCTGTTTTAGAACAGCACTGAGAATCTTTCTCTCCTTATCTGTCTTTCCACACACCGTGGTGAGACCCAGCTGGTGGGTTGAAAATCCACTTCACTCCATTCTTTAGCGTAGCCCTTGCAATCTGGCTTGATTCAAACTTTCAATAGCTTCTCTCAGTTCAGGCTCCGCTCCAATGAAATTGGTACCGTTGTCAGATCAGATTTCCAAACTTGACCTCCTCTTTAGATGATCCGACGCAGTGCATTGATACAAAGTCAGTGTCCAAAGAAGATGCCACTTCAATATGTACTGCCCTTACTGCTAAACATGTAAACATCTCTCCATATCTCTTGACCACACTTAGGGTGGATTACGACATCGAGAGCAAGATTCGTCCCAGTCTAGGGACTGACTAATCCAAGATTGGATCCTGGATTCATTTCTGTGCGCAGATCAAGACTGGTGGCGGATCTGTTGATCCGAGAGTGAATCTAAAATTCACCCGTTAATCCTGGATTCAGGTTGTCTGTGACGCTAGTTGATTGCGAAACACCGTCTCGTGAATTGGTAGTCAAAGCATAACCATGGCAACGACTAAAACCTGTGCGTTTTTCTTTCTTTGAGAAAACCTTTTATCAAATTTAATTTTGATAACTATAAAGATATTATAATATAGAGAATAGAACAATAAAAACCGATAACCAAACGTTATTTACCTTGATAGCAAGTGTATGTGCTGATTAACTAATGTATGTGTGAGTTATGAATAGGAATAATAATCAACAACTGAATTAATTACTAGAACATGTATTTATTTACAAAACATTTCCTGAGGTAGGTGAGTGATTGATACTGCCCCGGCCCCTGATGCCGCTGTCAGCTGCTTTGAAAAGGCAGAGGAATAAGCTGCAGTAACTGTACATGAACTTGTACAGAATAATTAGTATTGTACACTTGGAACTGTTTTATCTTACATGGTATCTGGTTTTTTTTCTTCTAAATCTAATACATACTGTGTGGTCCAGTGGTTAAAGAAAAGGGCTTGTAACCAGGAGGTCCCCGGTTCAAATCCCACCTCAGCCACTGACTCATTGTGTGACCCTGAGCAAGTCATTTAATCTCCTTGTGCTCCGTCTTTCAGGTGAGACGTAATTGTAAGTGACTCTGCAGCTGATGCATAGTTCACACACCCTAGTCTCTGTAAATCGCCTTGGATAAAGGCGTCTGCTAAATAAACTAATAATAACATGTTGAGTTTATATAAAAAACACACAAAAAACTACAGTATCTACCTCATCACTAATTCGCTACTACATATATTGCTCAAATGCATCTGTACCGGTGAAATAATTATCAGTTATTTGTTTAATTGGTGAATATTATTATTATTATTATTTATTTCTTAGCAGACGCCTTTATCCAGGGCGACTTTCAATCGTAAGCAAATACATTTCAAGTGTTACAGTACAAGTAATAATACAATTAAGAGCAAGATAAATACGATGGCTCGTAACTTGTTCTCCCGTTGGAAAATGAATATATTCACGTAACTTCAGTGATCCTGTGAATCACTAGATGACGCATCGACATGAAACAGGTACTGCACCCGATTATTATCTGAAACGACCCAGTGGCATGAAATCTCAAGCAGCAGAGTGATGTGGAGTGAGGGAGGCTTTTTTGTCTCTGTATATAATTATTTGTGATTTTGATATATTATCCAGCTCTGGTATTCTTTCGTTTCTCATTCTGAATCCTTGTATAAAACCTTCGTCACTATTCAATAAAAGGATTGCTACGATCACGAACAACACGATATCTAACCATCCAAAATAACCGACCATCTTCACAAGAATCCAGACTCAATTCATCTCCTACCAGGATTGGAATGGAATCTAGGATTGAATTTGAATCTCGATCTGCACAACGGAAAAAAATATCAATCCAAGATTCAATCCGAGATCGAGTCTGATCCAGACTGAATCTCGATGTGCGCAATCCACCCTCAAAGCGTGTTTATTTATTTCTAATACTGGACCCTGTCTTAATACTCAATCACATTCTGAATATGAATATAGCTGAGTTATTAATTGTAGATAATACTTAGAATACCAGATACACATTTAGCATTAAAAAGCAATCCATGTGATTTCTTTACCAGTCGTTCATTATTTTGTGTATCAGCCTCCACACAAAGCCGAGCGCAGTGCGGTATACTGTAATGATGCTCCAGTCAGTCTGCCCGGACTGCACCTGAACCATCTTAAAAACACGAAGCCTCCAATAAGCTCATTTGTAAAAGTTAGTAAAGAATGGCGCTATATAATCTAAGGAAGCTGAATGTGAACTCCTAGCTGGAGCAACGAGAGGGAGAGAGGGGGCGGGGCAGAGAAGGAGGGGGAGACGCTGCTAGGCAACCGGCTCCTGAACATTCCACTCCGCTGAGCAGAGACCGTTAGGATTTAAAAATGCCAAAGTTCCGAGCGCCGTTAGTATGGGCTGCCAGAAATGAGGAGAAAATAAATACAGCTTTTTATAAATGTGTGCATTCAGATATCATTTAGAAATCTACTTACAAGATTTAACAGTTAGCTAAATATTTAAATACATCTTAAATCTCTTAACTAGCTTTTTAACATTTAACTAAATATTTAAATAAATCTTAAATCTCTTAGCTAGATTTAACAGTTAGCTAAATATTTAAATAAATCTTAAATCTCTTAACTAGCTTTAACATTTAGCTAAATATTTAACTGGCTGCTAAAGTGCATAGCATAAGTGTACCTGTGCGTGTGTGTATCTGTGTGTGTATGTGTGTCAGTACCTGTGCGTGTGTGTGTGTGTGCATGTCAGTATCTGTGTGTGTGTGTGTCACTATCTGTGTGTGTGTGTGCGTCAGTACCTGTGTGTGTGTATGTGTGTCAGTACCTGTGTGTGTGAGTGTCAGTATGTGTGTGTCACTATCTGTCTGTGTGTGTGTCTGTGTCAGTACCTGTGTGTGTGTGTGTCTCACTGTGTGTGTGTGTGTCAGTACCTGTGTGTGTGTGTGTGTGTCAGTACCTGTGAGTGTGTGTGTCTGTGTCAGTACCTTTGTTTGTGTGCATGTGTGACAGTACCTGTGTGTGTCACTATCTGTGTGTGTGTCTCAGTGTCTCAGTGTGTGTGTGTCTCAGTGTGTGTGTGTGTCAGTACCTGTGTGTGTGTCAGTACCTGTGTGTGTGTGTGTGTGTCATCTGTGTGTGTGTGTGTGTGTGTCTCAGTGTGTGTGTGTCTCAGTGTGTGTCTGTTTGTCAGTACATGTGTGTGCGTGCGTGTCAGTATCTGTGTGTGTGTGTTTGTCAGTACCTGTGTGTGTGCGTGTCAGTACCTCTGTGTGTGTCTGTCATTACCTGTGTGGGTCACTACCTGTGTGTGTGTGGGTGTGGGTCAGTGCCTGTGTGTGTGTGTGTGTGTGTGTGTTTCAGTACCTGTGTCTGTGTGTCAGAACCTGTGTGTGTCAGTACCTGTGTGTGTGTGTGTGTCACTACCTGTGTGTGTGTGGGGGGGGGGTCAGTACCTGTGTGTGTGTGTGTGTGTGTGTGTGTGTGCGTCAGTACCTGTGTGTCTCTGGGAGATGTATTTTTTGTCTCAAGTCCCCTCCCGCGCTCCGTTCATAACTGATGGAAAACTAAAACAACTCCTCAGAACTATTCATGACGAGGGACATGTTAATAAAAACATAAACCATGGCGATTGTGTTGATAAAGATATCGCAGGAATAAGTCCAGGCAGCAGAACGCCAGGGAAAGCGACGCGTTGTGTTTTAAACCTGTCAGCGAGCCCGGCTCTGAAGAACAACAAAACACAAAACAAGAGACGCACATCGAGGGCCTGTCAAATTTGAAAATTCATTTATTACATTTCTCTTCATAGAATCCTCTGTAAGGTTAACATACAACCAGTCATATACAGAACAACGGATTTTGATAATTTACTCTAGTTATTGATAAAAAATTAGTAATATTTGTAAAACTTCCATCCTTTCCACAAGTCTCAAAACACCTGAACCGTGCCGTCTGAAGATATCCCTGTGTCTCTATCAGATGAATCTATAACAGCACAGCCACTCAAATTAAAATGTGCATCGCTGCCCGAACCCAGCGACTGTCTGTCACATGTCTGCAAACCTCAAGCCTAGAGGCCGTCCCAAACTGCACAGAACCGCGGAAATCTGAAGAGAATCTGGAATCTGCAGATGGAGCATCTTACCTGTTTAGTATTTCAATGATAAAAATGGAAATCAAGTAAACATACTATCAAACTCTTTACAGGCGAAGCACTTCCAATGTAACATATCAGGCCTTTTTGTCAGTAAAATCTTTATACGCTGTCAAACAAAAACAAGACTTCTCATTGGGTCACGTTTTCAAACCCTCAACTCCAGCCTTTATGAACTCCTACTTAAAAAGGAGACACAACGTCTGTCGATTTCACAAAACTAGAACCGAGCAGCTGAGTTCATGTATTCCAGGTCACTTTAGCGGTCCGTTTGTGATAATTCCGATGACGATGTCGCTGAGGAAGATGGCGGCTCCCTGGAGGAGTGCGAATTCCCAGGAATTCACTCCTCCACAGATTCGGACCGTCTCTACTCCAGACCGATTGGTTAATTGCAATCCCAAAACACCACTTCGAGAGACTTCCTTAAAACAAAGTGCTTGATTACTTTCCCATAAACTGATTTCCTCGTCAATTTCAAAGATCGCAGGTTAACCAGGAACTTAATGCTCTATCACATTCTGAATATGAATATAGCTGAGTTATTAATTGTAGGTAATACTTAGAATACCAGATTCACATTTAGCATTAAAAAAGCAATCCATGTGATTTCTTTACCAGTCGTTCATTATTTTGTGTATCAGCCTCCACACAAAGCCGAGCGCAGTGCGGTATACTGTAATGATGCTCCAGTCAGTCTGCCGGACTGCACCTGAACCATCTTAAAAACACGAAGCCTCCAATAAGCTCATTTGTAAAAGTTAGTAAAGAATGGCGCTATATAATCTAAGGAAGCTGAATGTGAACTCCTAGCTGGAGCAACGAGAGGGAGAGAGGGGCGGGGCAGAGAAGGAGGCGGAGGCGCTGCTAGGCAACCGGCTCCTGAACATTCCCTCCGCTGAGCAGAGACCGTTAGGATTTAAAATGCCAAAGTTCGGCGCCCGTTAGTATGGGCTGCCAGAAATGAGGAGAAAATAAATACAGCTTTTTATAAATGTGTGCATTCAGATATCATTTAGAAATCTAGTTACAAGATTAAACACAGTTTTACAATATTAAATCTTAGCTACATTTGTGTGTGTGTGACAGTACCTGTGTGTGTGTGTGTCAGTACCTGTGTGTCAGTGTGCGTGTTTGTGTCAGTACCTGTGTGTGTGTGTCAGTGTCAGTACCTGTGTGTGTGTGTGTGTGTGTGTGTGTGTGTGTGTGTGTGTGTTCTGGGATAAGGAAGATAAGATAAGATCTGGGATAAGGAAGAACTGCCCTCGGAGCTCAGGGACGCCCTACTAGTGACAAGAACTGCCCTCGGAGCTCAGGGACGCCCTGATAGTGACAAGAACTGCCCTCGCTCTGATAGTGACAATCTTCAAAAAGGGAGACAAGGCAGATTGTGGGAACTACAGGGGCATCTCCCTCCTGTCAACCACGGGCAAAGTACTTCTACCCTTGTCTGAAGAAGTTCTCCCAGAAGCGCAGTGTGGTTTCTGCCCATCCAGAGGTACTGCAGACGTGATCTTCACAGCACGCCAACTACAAGAGAAACGCCGGGAACAAAAGCAGCCATTGTACTTGGCCTTCATAGACCTAACGAAAGCCTTTGACACAGTTAACCACCACACTCTTTGGCAGATTCTCTCGAAATACGGCTGCCCTGACAAGTTCGTCAGGAAACTGAGGCTGCTGCATGACGGCATGTCTGCCACAGTGCTCAGCAACAGCGGCTCTGAGTCGGAGCCTCTCACTGTGGAGACAGGGGTCAAACAGCGGCTCTGAGTCGGAGCCCCTCAGTGTGGATTCAGGGGTCAAACAGCGGCTCTGAGTCGGAGCCCCTCACTGTGGATTCAGGGGTCAAACAGCGGCTCTGAGTCCGAGCCCCTCACTGTGGAGACAGGGGTCAAACAGCGGCTCTGAGTCGGAGTCCCTCACTGTGGAGTCAGGGGTCAAACAGCGGCTCTGAGTCCGAGCCCCTCACTGTGGAGACAGGGGTCAAACAGCGGCTCTGAGTCCGAGCCCCTCACTGTGGTGACGGGTCAAACAGCGGCTCTGAGTCCGAGCCCCTCACTGTGGAGACAGGGGTCAAACAGCGGCTCTGAGTCGGAGCCCCTCACTGTGGAGACAGGGGTCAAACAGCGGCTCTGAGTCGGAGCCCCTCACTGTGGAGTCAGGGGTCAAACAGCGGCTCTGAGTCGGAGCCCCTCACTGTGGACTCAGGGGGTCAAACAGCGGCTCTGAGTCGGAGCCCCTCACTGTGGAGACAGGAGTCAAACAGCGGCTCTGAGTCTGAGCCCCTCACTGTGGAGACAGGGGTCAAACAGCGGCTCTGTCGGAGCCCCTCACTGTGGAGACAGGGGTCAAACAGCGGCTCTGAGTCGGAGCCCCTCACTGTGGAGACAGGAGTCAAACAGTGGCTCTGAGTCTGAGCCCCTCACTGTGGAGACAGGGGTCAAACAGCGGCTCTGTCGGGGCCCCTCACTGTGGAGACAGGAGTCAAACAGCGGCTCTGAGTCGGAGCCCCTCACTGTGGAGTCAGGGGTCAAACAGCGGCTCTGAGTCTGAGCCCCTCACTGTGGAGACAGGGGTCAAACAGCGGCTCTGTCGGAGCCCCTCACTGTGGAGACAGGGGTCAAACAGCGGCTCTGAGTCGGAGCCCCTCACTGTGGAGACAGGAGTCAAACAGCGGCTCTGAGTCGGAGCCCCTCACTGTGGAGACAGGGGTCAAACAGCGGCTCTGTCGGAGCCCCTCACTGTGGAGACAGGAGTCAAACAGCGGCTCTGAGTCGGAGCCCCTCACTGTGGAGACAGGAGTCAAACAGCGGCTCTGAGTCGGAGCCCCTCACTGTGGAGACAGGGGTTAAACAGCGGCTCTGAGTCGGAGCCCATCACTGTGGAGACGGGTCAAACTGGGCTGCATCATCGCACCCACCCTGTTTGCCTTTTTCATTGCTGCCATTTTTCACCTCATTGGCCAAGACCTGCCACAGGGAATTCAAATCCTGTACCGAACAGATGGCAGGCTTTTCAACCTCAACAGGTTCAAGGCTAAAAGCAAAGTCGTCACCACCACCGTCATGGAGCTTCAGTACACCGACGATGATGCCATCACAGCGCAC
The DNA here is from genome assembly GCA_036884735.1 of Huso huso. Taxonomy (NCBI): domain Eukaryota; kingdom Metazoa; phylum Chordata; class Actinopteri; order Acipenseriformes; family Acipenseridae; genus Huso; species Huso huso. The sequence continues at coordinate 6,841,273 of CM072694.1, read as the reverse complement.
TCCGCAGAAGACCTCCAGTGTATCCTGAATGAGAGCGCAAACCCTCAACTCCAGCCTTTATGAACTCCTACTTCCTAAAAGGAGACACAACGTCTGTCGATTTCACAAAACTAGAATCGAGCAGCTGAGTTCATGTATTCCAGGTCACTTTAGCGGTCCGTTTGTGATAATTCCGATGACGATGTCGCTGAGGAAGATGGCGGCTCCCTGGAAGAGTGCGAATTCCCAGGAATTCACTCCTCCACAGATTCGGGCCGTCTCTACTCCAGACCGATTGGTTAATTGCAATCCCAAAACACCACTTCCGAGAGACTTCCTTAAAAACAAAGTGCTTGATTACTTTCCCATAAACTGATTTCCTCGTCAATTTCAAAGATTGCAGGTTAACCAGGAACTTAATACTCTATCACATTCTGAATATGAATATAGCTGAGTTATTAATTGTAGATAATACTTAGAATACCAGACACACATTTAGCATTAAAAAGCAATCCATGTGATTTCTTTACCAGTCGTTCATTATTTTGTGCATCAGCCTCCACACAAAGCCGGCGCAGTGCGGTATACTGTAATGATGCTGCAGTCAGTCTGCCCGGACTGCACCTGAACCATCTTAAAACACGAAGCCTCCAATAAGCTCATTTGTAAGAGTTAGTAAAGAATGGCGCTATATAATCTAAGGAAGCTGAATGTGAACTCCTAGCTGGAGCGAGAGAGGGAGAGAGGGGCGGGGCAGAGAAGGAGGCGGAGACGCTGCTAGGCAACCGGCTCCTGAACATTCCACTCCGCTGAGCAGAGACCGTTAGGATTTAAAAATGCCAAAGTTCGAGCGCCCGTTAGTATGGGCTGCCAGAAATGAGGAGAAAATAAATACAGCTTTTTATAAATGTGTGCATTCAGATATCATTTAGAAATCTAGTTACAAGATTTAACAGTTAGCTAAATATTTCAATAAATCTTAAATCTCGCTTAACTAGATTTAACATTTAGTTAAATATTTAACTGGCAGCTAAATCTGGAGTTTGTATGCAAATGAGCTCCTCCTGCTTTGTGCTTTCACGCGATTTGATTGGCTCTTGTAATGTTTACATTTGCATATTTACCAATTAGCAAACATAAGTGCATAGCATAAGTGTGTGTGCGTGTCAGTACCTGTGTGTGTGTGTGTGTGTGTCTCAGTGTGTGTGTCTCAGTGTGTGTGTATGTGTGTTTGTTGTAGCACTAGCTACATGAATGCAGCATAAGTAATTTGCTGCCTGCTGCTCTTAATTGAGTATTAAATTTTCACACAGAAATGCAGCTACTGTGCCGTCTATGAAACGTTTTAATGAGTGTGTAAAATACCCTTTCACACAGCATGAAATCACACAATCCATGCGAGTGTAATAACATCATAACCCTTTCACACAGCATGAAATCACACAATCCATGTGGGTGTAATAACATCATAACCCTTTCACACAGCATGAAATCACACAATCCATGTGGGTGTAATAACATCATAACCCTTTCACACAGCATGAAATCACACAATCCATGCGAGTGTAATAACGTCATAACCCTTTCACACAGCCAAAGAGATCGCACGAGTACAACCTTCAAACCTGTCAATCAACAGACTGTTCACTGACAAGACCGAACACGTGCAGGCAGCACTTAATGTGTAAAGAAAGAGGAGCCGGGACGCAAGCAATGACAATAATACCAACCCTAAGAAGAGCATATTCAAAATCAGAACACGTTTAAGAACAGAAGAACATAAGAAAGTTTCCAAACGAGAGGAGGCCCCATTCAGCCCATCTTGCTCGTTTGGTTGTTAGTAGCTTATTGATCCCAGAATCTCATCAAGCAGCTTCTTGAAGGATCCCAGGGTGTCAGCTTCAACAACATTACTGGGGAGTTGGTTCCAGACCCTCACAATTCTCTGTGTAAAAAAGTGCCTCCTATTTTCTGTTCTGAATGCCCCTTTATCTAATCTCCATTTGTGACCCCTGGTCCTTGTTTCTTTTTTCAGGTTGAAAAAGTCCCCCGGGTTAACATTGTCAATACCTTTTAGGATTTTGAATGTGTGAATCAGATCGCCGTGTAGTCTTCTTTGTTCAAGACTGAACAGATTCAATTCTTTTAGCCTGTCTGCATACGACATGCCTTTTAAACCCGGGATAATTCTGGTTACTCTTCTTTGCACTCTTTCTAGAGCAGCAATACCATTTTTGTAACGAGGTGACCTGAACTGGACACAATATTCTAGGTGAGGTCTTACTAATGCATTGTAAAGTTTTAACATTACTTCCCTTGATTTAAATTCAACACTTCTCACAATATATCCGAGCATCTTGTTGGCCTTTTTTATAGCTTCCCCACATTGTCTAGATGAAGACATTGCTGAGTCAACATAAACTCCTAGATCTTTATCATAGATTCCTTCTTCAATTTTAGTATCTCCCATATGATATTTATAATGCACATTTTTATTGCCTGCGTGCAATACTTTACACTTTCCTCTATTAAATTTCATTTGCCATGTGTCTGCCCAGTTCTGAATGCTGTCTAGATCATTTTGAATGACCTATTCTGCTGCAACAGTGTTTGCCAGTCCTCCTATTTTTGTGTCGTCTGCAAATTTAACGAGTTTGCTTACTATACCAGAATCTAAATCATTAATGTAGATTAGGAATAGCAGAGGACCTAATATTTATTTGAAAGAGTATTGTAGCTCAGGCACAAATGAATCCCTACGCTGTAGTGACGTGGCATGTTGCTTTGAAACCACGCCCACTATAGTGCTTCAGTGGCGGTACAGCCTTTCACACAGGCAGTTAAGACGCTTCAGTGCCGTCTCTGAACCACCTGGTGAGGTGCTTCAGAGACGCTATAAAATATGATGGTATTGCTGTGGCGGTGTAAGCAATTCACACAGACCTATAAGCCGCTACAGTGGCGGTTCTGAACCGTCATAACTCCTCTGTGTGAAAGCACTTACAATACCTGGCCAGGTTAAGTAAGTAATTTATTCCTCGTTTATAAAGTCGGTCTTTCAGATTCATAAGGTAAAATTAAGTGAAGCTATATCAATTTACTGTCAGTTTTTGGTAAGGGGTTTATCTCTCTCTCTCTCTCTCTCTCTCTCTCTCTCTCTCTCTCTCTCTCTCTCTCTCTCTCTCTCTCTCTCGTTGTTTTAACTGAATGATCTTTTCCTTAATTTCCACATGGAAATTCTAAATAGATTCTGGTGTTTTGCTAATTGCCTTGGCAAAGGGCTTATTGAGCTTGATTAATCATTATATCTTTAAGTATCTTAATTGGGAGCTCTTTAAATACGGCTATTACTTCCTGTGAAGGGGGAGTGGGTTCCTTTTTCTGGGGTGATTCTTTTTCGGGTGTGGTTTTTGTGGATGCAGAGCGTTTGGAGGAAGGAGCAGGGTTTTTTTGGAAGAGGAAGGTTGCTGGTCTGTAAAGGAGAGACCGGGAAGCAATCATCTTTTGGTTGTTAGAAACAGTGTGTTTTTTCTCTAATTTGCCATTTTCCAGTTTGAAAGTAACCAGTTATCTAATCTCCTGCCAAATTGAAACTATCCACATCATTCAAATGGTTTATTTTTATCCTAAGAGCAACAGCTGTGACTAATCCATTTCTTATCCAAATCATCACTTTTTGTCTCCTTACCTGGTTGGAAACTCCAAGCTCTACAGGACCCAGGAGGAACCGGGTGAGATCCCCTGATGGGGAGGAATCTCTTATTGTTTAGCTGCTGGATTATCTGTTCTGTTCTGACTGTTTGTTTGGGATTATTATCCTTTTAGTTTATTTATCAGGGTTCAACGAGCACCCCGCTCAGAAGTCTCGTTTTGTTTTGTTTTGTTTTGTTTTGTGTTTAAACTGTTCTGGCTCAACTGCATTCTCAATACAGACCTGATATATAACAGCTTGGGACTTTCAAAGCATTGGCTGTTGTTGTCTCATGGACATTTTGTTTTCTATAAGGACTGCCTGATGGACTCCTTGGTAAACACTTTAATCAACATTGGCTATGTTAGGCTGTACATTACTGAAAGCTTTGATCTGTCCTATATGACTGGTATTGATGCGTGTTATGGTAAACATGTTGACTGGTCCAAATGCTGTCTGATTCAAACCCATGTACACCAAATGTTTGACAGGAGGCTGTGTGGTCCAGTGTTTAAAGAAAAGGGCTTGTAACCAGGAGGTCCCCGGTTCAAATCCCACCTCAGCCACTGACTCATTGTGTGAACCTGAGCAAATCACTTAACCTCCTTGTGCTCCGTCTTTCAGGTGAGACGTTGTTGTAAGTGACTCTGCAGCTGATGCATAGTTCACACACCCTAGTCTCTGTAAGTCACCTTGGATAAAGGCGTCTGCTAAATAAACAAATAATAATAATAAACACATCTGTCTACAAGTATAATATTCCACGCATATTCAATAACGTCTGCTATTTGAATTCTGGTGTTGTCTTCTGGTTTAATTTAATTCCTATTTTCTAGGTGTTGTAAACAATCCTGACTTACCCAGCAATTTTTCTTGGTTCTGTCGCGCAATCCTACTGCTTTGGAGAGTTTATATTGTTCAGGGTAGTTTATTTGTATTTCCGTCACAAAATACTAGTTAATGGACGTTGCTTAAGGATTAGGTTTGTTACATATTTAGCATTAAAAAGCAATCCATGTGATTTCTTTACCAGTCGTTCATTATTTTGTGTATCCGCCTCCACACAAAGCCGAGCGCAGTGCGGTATACTGTAATGATGCTCCAGTCAGTCTGCCCGGACTGCACCTGAACCATCTTAAAAACACGAAGCCTCCAATAAGCTCATTTGTAAAAGTTAGTAAAGAATGGCGCTATATAATCTAAGGAAGCTGAATGTGAACTCCTAGCTGGAGCAACGAGAGAGGGAGAGAGGGGGCGGGGCAGAGAAGGAGGCGGAGACGCTGCTAGGCAACCGGCTCCTGAACATTCCACTCCGCTGAGCAGAGACCGTTAGGATTTAAAAATGCCAAAGTTCGAGCGCCCGTTAGTATGGGCTGCCAGAAATGAGGAGAAAATAAATACAGCTTTTTTATAAATGTGTGCATTCAGATATCATTTAGAAATCTAGTTACAACATTTAACAGTTAAATATTTAAATAAATCTGAAATCACTTAACTAGATTTAACATTTAGTTAAATATTTAACTGGCAGCTAAAGTGCATAGCATAAGTGTACCTGTGCGTGTGTGTATCTGTGTGTGTGTCTGTGTCAGTACCTGTGTGTGTGTGTGTGTTTGTGTCAGTACCTGTGTGTGTCTGTACCTGT
>CM072694.1:6827731-6835458 GCA_036884735.1 Huso huso | reverse complement strand
CGACATAATTTTATATCTCGTGTTTACATGTTACTTTATCATGTATATACGTGATATTTTTGAACACGTATTTACGTCATAATTTTTGTTTACGACTGTAAGTCAGTCTGGACAAGTGGTCGCATGGCTAATAAATAATAATAATAATAATAATTACGTTTTTCTTGTTGTCATGTATATACGTGATATTTTCCTTTCATGTAAATATGTGTTTTATTATTATTATTATTTATTTATTTTTGTAAGGTAGCAATGCGCTTCCTTAATATTTGTAATTACAGAACCGCTTCTGAATTAACTGCGCTGAACCGGGCAGCTGTGAAAGGGAGACATTAAGGGTGCGTTCACGGAGATCATCATGTACAGAATCTGACCAGTTCATAGAAGGTCATTGGATAAATTGGTCACATTCTGCACAAGATCTGCGCAGAATTATCTCCGTGAACGCACGCTGACACTGTATTCACTTCAATGCGCAAGCGCAGCTGTAACACGAGAGAGCGACGCTGGGAAATGCAGTCTTTCGATTTCACTTCAATGCGCAAGCGCAGGTGTAAAAAGAGAGAGCGACGCTGAGAAATGCAGACTTTCTATATTCACTTCAATGTGCATGTCCCAAGGGAACATCAATTAAATGCACGTCCCCTGTACCCCGCGGTGCACGAGTATTATGAGGCCGGGCTGGAGTTCCATGAGCTCGCGGTGAACACCTGCTTAGAGTCACGGGTTAGCCTGGGTTATTGTCTCGAGCAGCCCCATTTTTGACGCCCCATAATAGTGCACGAGTATTACCGCTGCTGTTTAAGATTCCAGCTCGGGTTGAAAACATGATTTTTTTTTTAAAATAAGTCGACCACTGATAATTTAAGCAAAACATGGATTTTTTGAACAATTTTTTTTCTCAAAAATCAGCGAATGTGATTGAACTTTTGTCTCTCATGTATATTGGGTTGATTGTTTTTGTGTTTATTGAAGAGACCACTGCTGTAGGAGAGCAGGATTTAATTGGCGTAAAGGATAGTAGGGATTTTTTCACAAGAGGGATCCTTTTTGAACTGGGAATAAATTCATCATTTTGTGTCGTTGGCAATGTTACTTTGAAAGTATATCAATGATATTTTTTATAACATTATTTACGAATTTTTGTTTACGACTGAAAACCTTCAAAAGCCTGGTTCTTTAAAAAATTCGGCATGTAATAAATAATAACAATAAATTAATTATTTTTTTTCTTGTTGTCATGTATATACGTGATATTTTCCTTTCATGTAAATATGTGTTTTATTTTAGCAATTATTTCCTTAATATTTTTTGAATTGGTATGCGCAGCTGTGCTTCCTTAATATTTGTCATGATTAACAGACAGAACCGCATAGAAGGTCATTGATAAAGTGTCACATTCTGATACTTATGAAGGGTGAACCGGGCAGCCTAAATTAAAGGGAGACTTTTAATGGTATTCTGTTTGCTGATCATGATCATGATTTTGATCATGTTATTTGACCAGATTTCATTATGCAAATGGTCATTGGATAAATTGGATCATTAACATGAAGACCGAATTATTTACCAGGGTTGCCATGGAAACTGTTTCACAATCCTCCTGGTGCAGCGCAGGTGTAAAAAGAGAGAGCGGATAGACCTGAGAAATGCAGTTCTTTTTATATTCACTTCAATTTTTGCATTCGTTTGGGAACATCAATTAAATGCACGTCCCTGTTCATAACATAGTGCATGCAGTGTTATGTAGCTATATGGAATTCCTTATAATGATCTGGGGTATGAACACATTTGTCTTAGTTTTTTGGGATTGTTTTCTAGTATAGCCCCAGAGGCTGGCCAAAATAGCCGATGGCTGCTGCTGTATTTAGGAATTTGGCAAAACATGGTTTTTTAGCAATTAAAATAAGTAGGACCACTGCTTTAAGCCTATGGAAAATTTGAACAATTAGGCAGGCTCTCAAAAATCAGCGAATGTTTTTTTGGCTGAAAATTGAATACTCTCATGTAATTGGGTTAGTTGTGTGTTTGTGTTTATTGAAGAGACCACTGCTGTAGGAGATGCAGGATCAGGAGATTTATTGGTAGGATAGTAGGGAGTACATTTACAAGAGGGACCCTAATTAACTGGGAATAAATTCATCATTTTTTGTCGTTGGCAATGTTACCTGAAAGGTATTTCAATGTTTTTTCATAACATTTATTTGAACGTTCTCAATAACATTAGTAGAAAACCTTCCAAAAAAGGACGGTTTCCTAAAAATTACTTCATGTTATCCTGACTTTGTGTAAAATAACATTCTCCTAACGTTCTATATACATCATTGTGTTAGCTGGGTTACTAGCCAATCTATTACTGACACTTGTGGTCATGATTCGCCACTGCACGTCATTAATGTTGTTTAACATTCAATTTCTGCAAGTGTGTCACATGATACTTTTGGAGGGTGATCCGTGCCTAAATTAAGATGCACTTCCGCAATGGTTTCTGTTTGCTGATCATGATCATGATTTGATCATGTTATTCCTTTTGCTGATTGTGATTATGCAACATGGTAGGCTTGCGGATCATTAACATGAAGCTGTATTCGATTTTACCAGGGTTGCCATGGAAACTGTGGACCCACAATCCTCCTGGTGCATGGCTCACGTTACAGATGGCGGATAGACCTGAATGTGCAAGTTCCAGTTTTTTTTTCCGAGTTTTTTTTTATATTCGTTTGTTATTCACTAGCTGAAATTAATAAGGAACACATGTGCTCATAACATAGACGATGCAGAAATGACCAATTTAGCTATATATAACCTGTTTTATAATGATCTGAGAGCAAAAGATAGTGACCACATTTGTCACAGTTTTTTTTGATTTTTGTTTTAGCAGAGACCTGGTATATAGTGTGTATATAAGACCGCATTGGTTTGGGGATTGGTACCTGTAGGAAAAAAAGTAAGTATTGGAAAATCGTGATGGGTTTTTGATTATTCTTAAAGTAGGTACAGTATTCTGGTCGAATTAAGAGACAAGGTGTATCAAGGCAAGTTATTTATTTTATTTTAATTTTTTTTTTTGGGGAAGTGGATAAAAATGAATATTCAAAAGAATGAATTTCCTTCGTCTACTGCAGCGACCTGTATGAGATGTTGCATCAGTAGCTTTATTATACAGTTCCTCCGGTTGACTTAAGATTTGTATTTTATTGTACCAATGTACCTATCATTTGTATTAATTACTTGCTAGATGTACAGGTATTTAGAGTTAAGTTTTTTTTTTTTTTTTATTTTAAACCTGATCAATACTTGGAGTAGCACAAGGATGTAAGACAGGACGGTTCTCCTAGTTCTTGTGTAAAGGTCAAACAAGTGCTGCAGTTGTGTGTGTAAAAATGAAGCAGCATTCATATATATATATGTACATTTATCATGTTTGTTTGTTGTAGTGTCAAGAGTGGTGGTTAGGATTCCGGACTTGCAAGAGTGTTTGAGGTTTGATTCCCGGGTGGGGCACTGCCAATGCCTTTGTAAATAGCTTTGGATAAAAACATCTGGAAATTAATTAATTTTTTTTTAGTTTATTTGAATATAAATTTCAGTTCTTTTTACAACATAGTGGTGACTTGTATCAATGTTAAATATGTTTCGACATTCAAGAATCTGCATGGATTTTGAAAGAGTTTCAGAAAGACAGCCCTGATGGCTCAGGATTGGAAGACTGGTCATTGGGATGTGTTCACCCAGTTCTTTTTCTATGTTTGTTTAACAACATGCAATGTTCAAGCTTATTACAACAAGGAATGCTTCTTGTAGTGGATTCAGGCAGGATTGTTTGCACTGTGGCTAGAAATGACCACATTCAAAGAAATCTTGTGCAGCTATTTTCAGCCATGTGATGATGGCAAGGGGCAAGGGGGCAAAAGATGTTCCAGAACACTGGAAAGTGTAAACGGAAAACTACACACAGTGAAACCTGGCACAACATGATTTCTTCACTTTGAGAGACCAATGTAAAAACTGTGCCCAATGGAGAAGACGCATTGGTTGCAGAAGGAAATTCAGGAATGGAGGAAAAAAATGCTATCATTTGCAGACGAAAATGAATTTTATTTATTTAAACTCTGTTTCTTAGAGAGAACTGAGACCTGGCCTGAACCAGGCAATGGCCTATATTCTCACCCCTCCTTCAGAAAAACCTGGACCCCATTGCCACACCCGTGAGGCTGAAGAGGCCTCACCAGGGTCAGTGTGGCTGATCCTGTATATTCTTCTTGAACAAACACTACAGACCTTTCTATCACAGTGAGAGTCTGGAGCAGCAACACAAGGTAACCTGAACACACACACAAGACACACACACACTGGACAGCAACTATAACTGAACACACACACACACACACAAACACACACACACACACACACAGTGATAGTCTGGAGCAGCTACACAAGATAAATTGAACACAATAAACACTGCTACACACACAATCCTAGCTGCAGCACATGCACAATGTTATACAGACACACACAGACACAGCTGTACAGTGACACAGAGACGCACACACAATCACAGCTGCAGCACACACACTCTGAAATGCAGGTGTAGTGCAGCGTGTAGTTGTGACTCTGTGTCTCTCCCTCTGCCTCTCTCTCAGGATTACGAGCGGAGGCTGCGCTTGTTGAGCCTGGATGATATGGAGCGGCTGGCGACCCGCATGCTTCACCCGAGGCTGGGGAGTGCATGGAGCTGTCCTTCCTGGACTGAGGAATACTGCTGCTGCCCTCTCCACCTCCCCCTCCCCCCTTCTCCTCCTCCCCTCCCCCTCTCTCTCTCTTTACTCTCTCCTCCCCTCCCCTCTCCTCTCCTTACTTTGTTTAAAAGAATAGAAGCACACCCAGTGAGCAAGGCATTGAGCAGCCCCACATCCCGCTTCACTATTAGCAGCACCTAGTGCAGTGTGAAAAGATGAATTAACCCGTTCTAGTGCTAGATTGTACATGTACACAAACAACTGTACCTACAAAATGCCCATCTGTTACACTAGTTTTGTGGTTGTTTTAGACCACACACCAAAACAATACAAGCATATGCGTTACCAAAATAAACAGTGCTGTATAAACTACAGAAACTCGATGCTGAATGGTTTTATAGTCTGTTACGTCAGAATTGTGTTTAATGCATAAGCAGTTGCTTTGCAGACTCAACAAAGACTGCAGTCCTCGTTTAACCACTGTGCAATCAGCCCTTAGTCGCTGTGATGTTGTTGTTCATGGAATTTGAGCGTGCGTACCGGCAATGCGTAGTAATTGGAAAAGTGTAATACAAAAGAATTAAAAACGGGCTCGTCCGGGATTTGAACCGGGGAACCTCTCGCACCTGAAACTATGCTACCCAGCTCCTGGTCCAGGCCCTGGTACTCTCCCGCCTAGACTACTGCAACTCCCTCCTGGCTGGCCTCCCTGCGTCCGCCACCCGTCCGCTCCAGCTCATCCAGAACTCTGCTGCCCGCCTGGTGTTTCTCTCTGCCCGCCGCCCACGCTACTCCACTACTCCGCTCGCTCCACTGGCTCCCGATCACCGCTCGCATCCAGTTCAAGACTCTTGTACTCGCCTACAGATGCCTTGACCAGACTGCACCCAGCTACCTCCAGACCCTCATCTCTCCCTACACCCCCACTCGACCTCTCCGCTCCGCCTGCACTAGAAGACTGGCTCTACCTCCGCTACGCTCCCCTGCCTCCAGAGCCCGCTCCTTCTCCACCCTTGCTCCGCAGTGGTGGAATGACCTTCCTACAGATGTCAGGACTGCCCAGTCCCTGACCACATTCCGGCGCCTCCTTAAGACTCACCTCTTCAAAGAGCACCTGTAGAACTCCTCTGTTTGTATCCTGGGACACTATCACCCTTCATTCAAATGTGCTTTATTTTGCTCTTATCTGCCCCTATTTTACTGCATTTAATCCTGTACTTCAGAATACTGTAATCTGCCAAGTGTTTAACCTGTAGTACTTTGTATTTAATCACATCCTGATGTAACTATCACTATTTAATCATATCCTGATGTAACTATCACTATTATCTGCTGTATTATTGAATTGTGGTTTGTCACACTTGAACAAAAATGATTGTATTTCTTGCTCTTATTTTATTACTTGTATTGTAACACTTGAATGTATTTTGTATTTGCTTGCGATTGTAAGTCGCCCTGGATAAGGGCGTCTGCTAAGAAATAAATAATAACAGACCAACGAGCCAGTGTCTGCCACTGTTTTGGTCCCCGAGTTTCCAAAGAAGTGCAGACCTAGCTGTTCTGTTAGATGGGAGACGTTTTTCTATTGGGTGTACCTGTCGAGAGCACTGTAATTTTGCCGTGTCTCCGAGCTGTGTGCTGTTGCCTGTTTGGGCCGTCTGACTTCTTTAACTGGCGGCTAGCATTTCTATGGGCATCGAAGCGGTCGCTATAAATGAGGAAAGTAGTTTAGGTGGGATTTCGTTTTGATATGTTTGGAATGGATCAGTTAGTCAGCATGTACTTCAAAAATAAATAAAAAAAAAAAGGAGGCTGGGTTTCGTTGTTTTGCAAAGGATGCACTGCAACGTCAGCTCACAGGAGCAGTCCCACTACTGGTGCGACACGGGGGTTTTGACCTGCTCCGTTCCCGACCTGGGCCGGTTCACCCCTCCTTAGACGACCTGGCATTCACGAGCTCCCCCAGATATGCCATGTCGATGCCGTGCTAAGTGCGGACTCCCGATCGGCACAGCCAGTTGCAGCACAGAGCTCCCGTGCTCAAGCGATCCGCCAGCCTCGACCCGCCCCTGTAGCTGGGATTACAGACACACGCCACGGCGCCCGGCGTGAGCGAGAGCGGCTAGAAGGCAATTCAAACCCCCTTGTCTGAAATGAGAGCGAGAGTACTCGTGCAGTTCACTGACGTGGCAGCTTTTAATGCCGATTGCATTAAAAGCATTGCCGGGTCCTGCTGTAGCGGTAAAACACTGTGACCAGATTAATGAATTGAAAAAGTGTTACGTGAAACACATGTGAATCCTAGTTTTCGTGAAAAAAAAAAAAAAAAAAAAAAAAAGCAGCACTATAAGAATGCCAAAAAATAAAGAAGGTTGCGTTGGCGAGTATTAAGCCCCCCTCCTCTGAGGTGTCAGCAGCATTCCGCACCGGCAGACGGAACGGGACTCTGGTCATGCTGCACTTATTTTACTGCCAGAGACTGTATCACACACGCGTCGGCCGCCGGCTAAAACCGGCAGCTGGCTCGTTGGTCTAGGGGTATGATTCTCGCTTTGGGTGCGAGAGGTCCTGGGTTCAAATCCAGGTTGAGACAGTTTTTTTTTTTTTTTTTTTTAAATTGTTTTGTACTATACTGTTTTCGATCCGTAAACCGACATTACCCTGGACAAGTGAGTCGGCTAATAAATAATAACAATAATAATAATTACGTTTTTTTCTTGTTGTCATGTATATACGTGATATTTTCCTTTCATGTAAATATGTGTTTCATTATTATTATTATTTATTTATTTTTGTAAGGTAGCAATGCGCTTCCTTAATATTTGTAATTACAGAACCGCTTCTGAATTAACTGCGCTGAACCGGGCAGCTGTGAAAGGGAGACATTAAGGGTGCGTTCAAGTAGTTCATTATGTGCAGAATCTGACCAGTTCATAGAAGGTCATTGGATAAATTGGTCACATTCTGCACAAGATCTGCGCAGCATTA
>CM072694.1:6805958-6821041 GCA_036884735.1 Huso huso | reverse complement strand
ACAAGGGGTTTGAATTGCCTTCTAGCCGCGTCCGCCACGCCGGGCGCCGTGGCGTGTGTCTGTAATCCCAGCTACAGGGGCGGGTCGAGGCTGGCGGATCGCTTTGAGCACGGGAGCTCTGTGCTGCAACTGGCTGTGCCGATCGAGTCCGCACTTAGCACGGCATCGACATGGCATATCTGGGGAGCTCGTGAATGCCAGGTCGTCTAAGGAGGGGTGAACCGCCCAGGTCGGGAACGGAGCAGGTCAAAACCCCGTGTCGCACAGTAGTGGACTGCTCCTGTGAGCGGACGTTGCAGTACATCCTTTGCAAAACAACGAAACCAGCCTCCTTTTTCTTTTCTATTTATTTTTGAAGTACATGCTGACTAACTGATCCATTCCTAACATATCAAAACGAAATCCCACCTAAACTACTTTCCTCATTTATAGCGACCGCTTCTCGATGCCCATAGAAATGCTAGCCGCCAGTTAAAGAAGTCAGACGGCCCAAACAGGCAACAGCACACAGCTCGGAGACACGGCAAAATTACAGTGCTCTCGACAGGTACACCCAATAGAAAAACGTCTCCCATCTAACAGAACAGCTAGGTCTGCACTTTTGGAAACTTCGGGGACCAAAACAGTGGCAAACACTGGCTCGTTGGTCTGTTATTATTTATTTCTTAGCAGACGCCCTTATCCAGGGCGACTTACAATCGCAAGCAAATACAAAATACATTCAAGTGTTACAATACAAGTAATACAATAAGAGCAAAAAATACAATCATTTTTGTTCAAGGTGTGACAAACCACAATTCAATAATACAGCAGATAATAGTGATAGTTACATCAGGATATGATTAAATAGTGATAGTTACATCAGGATGTGATTAAATACAAAGTACTACAGGTTAAACACTTGGCAGATTACAGTATTCTGAAGTACAGGATTAAATGCAGTAAAATAGGGGCAGATAAGAGCAAAATAAAGCACATTTGAATGAAGGGTGATAGTGTCCCAGCATACAAACAGAGGAGTTCTACAGGTGCTCTTTGAAGAGGTGAGTCTTAAGGAGGCGCCCGAATGTGGTCAGGACTGGGCAGTCCTGACATCTGTAGGAAGGTCATTCCACCACTGCGGAGCAAGGGTGGAGAAGGAGCGGGCTCTGGAGGCAGGGGGGCCGAGCGGAGGTAGAGCCAGTCTTCTAGTGCAGGCGGAGCGGAGAGGTCGAAAGGGGTGTAGGGAGAGATGAGGGTCTGGAGGTAGCTGGGTGCAGTCTGGTCAAGGCATCTGTAGGCGAGTACAAGAGTCTTGAACTGGATGCGAGCGGTGATCGGGAGCCAGTGGAGCGAGCGGAGTAGTGGAGTAGCGTGGGCGGGCAGGCAGAGAGAACACCAGGCGGGCAGCAGAGTTCTGGATGAGCTCGAGCGGACGGGTGGCGGACGCAGGGAGGCCAGCCAGGAGGGAGTTGCAGTAGTCTAGGCGGGGAGAGTACCAGGGCCTGGACCAGGAGCTGGGTAGCATAGTTTCGGGTGCGAGAGGTTCCCAGTTCAAATCCGGACGAGCCCGCTTTTTAATTCTTTTGTATTACACTTTTCCAATTACTACGCATTGCCGGTACGCACGCCAAATTCCATGAACAACAACATCACAGCGACTAAGGGCTGATTGCACAGTGGTTAAACGAGGACTGCAGTCTTTGTTGAGTCTGCAAAGCAACTGCTTATGCATTAAACACAATTCTGACGTAACAGACTATAAAACCATTCAGCATCGAGTTTTGTAGTTTATACAGCACTGTTTATTTTGGTAACGCATATGCTTGTATTGTTTTGGTGTGTGTCTAAAACAACCACAAAACTAGTGTAACAGATGGGCATTTTGTAGGTACAGTTGTTTGTGTACATGTACAATCTAGCACTAGAACGGGTTAATTCATCTTTTTCACACTGCACTAGGTGCTGCTAATAGTGAAGCGGGATGTGGGGCTGCTCAATGCCTTGCTCACTGGGTGTGCTTCTATTCTTTTTTAACAAAAGTAGGAGGAGAGGAGAGGGGGAGGAGAGAGAAAGAGGAGAGAGGAGAGAGAGGAGAGGGGAGGAGAAAGAGGGGGAGGGGAGAGGTGGAGAGGCAGCAGCAGTATTCCTCAGTCCAGGAAGGACAGCTCCATGCACTCCCCAGCCTCGGGGTGAAGCATGCGGTCGCCAGCCGCCCATATCATCCAGGCTCAACAAAAGCGCAGCCTCCGCAAGTAATCCTGAGAGAGAGGCAGAGGGAGAGACACAGAGTCACAACTACACGCTGCACTACACCTGCATTTCAGAGTGTGTGTGCTGCAGCTGTGATTGTGTGTGCGTCTCTGTGTCACTGTACAGCTGTGTCTGTGTGTGTCTGTATAACATTGTGCATGTGCTGCAGCTAGGATTGTGTGTGTAGCAGTGTTTATTGTGTTCAATTTATCTTGTGTAGCTGCTCCAGACTATCACTGTGTCTGTGTGTGTGTGTGTGTCTGTTTGTGTGTGTGTGTGTGTATATAGCAGTGTGTGTGTTTATTGTGTTCAGGTTACCTTGTGTTGCTGCTCCAGACTCTCACTGTGTGTCTCTGTGTGTGTGTGTGTAGCAGTGTGTGTGTTTATTGTGTTCAGGTTACCTTGTGTTGCTGCTCCAGACTATCACTGTGTCGGCAGGGCTGAAGTGTTTGTTCAGAAGAGCAGACAGGCTGTGCCACACTGACCCGGGGTGAGGCGAGGCGTGAGAGGAGGGGTGAGAGGAGGGGTTAGGCGAGGCATTTAATTGATGTTCCCTCGGGGCATGCACATTGAAGTGAATATAGAAAGTCTGCATTTCTCAGCCGCTCTCTCTTTTACACCTGCTGCTTAGCATTGAAGTGAAATCGAAAGACTGCATTTCCCAGCGTCGCTCTCTCTCGTGTTACAGCTGCGCTTGCGCAATGAAGCGAATACAGTGTCAGCGTCGTTCCACGGAGATAATGCTGCGCAGATCTTGTGCAGAATGTGACCAATTTATCCAATGACCTTCTATGAACTGGTCAGATTCTGCACATAATGATCTCCGTGAACGCACCCTTAAAGTCTCCCTTTCACAGCTGCCCGGTTCAGCGCAGTTAATTCAGAAGCGGTTCTGTAATTACAAATATTAAGGAAGCGCATTGCTACCTTACAAAATAAATAAATAATAATAATAAAAACACATATTTACATGAAAGGAAAATATCACGATATACATGACAAAAGAAAAACGTAATTATTATTATTATTATTATTTATTAACCGACGACTTGTCCAGACTGACTTACAGTCGAAAAAAAAAAATTATGTCGAAACTTCGTGTTCAAAATATCACGTATATCGTGACAAAGTAATACTGCGTATTTACGAAATTAAATTATCACTTAACTTCGTGTTCAAAAATATCACGATATATATGAAAAAGCTGCGTCATTTACGAAATTAAATTATCATCGCGTTGCTTTGCGTGTTCAAAAATATCACGATATATGGTGACAAAGTAACACGTATTTTCGAGAAATTAAATTATCACGTTGCTAATGTGTTCAAAAAATCGCATGGTATATCGTGACAAAGTAACACGTATTAACGAGAAATTAAATTATCACGTTGCTTTCGTGTTCCAAAAATATCACGTATATATTGCACAAAGTAACACGACAATTAACGGAATTTAAATTATCACGTTGTTTCGCACCAAAAATATCAATTATATCACGCGACAAAGTAACACGGTTTATTTAGAAATTAAATTATCCGTTGCTTTCGTTGGTTCAAAAAATATCAATGTATATGCGTGACAATGTAACACGTATTAATCCGAGAATTAAATTATCCGCGTTGCTTCGTGTTCAAAAATATCCGCGTATAATGTGACCGTAACACGTATTTACGAGAAATTAAATTATCACGTTGCTTTCATTTGTTCAAAAAATATCACGTATATCGTGACAAAAGTACACGTGTTTCACGAGAAATTAAATTATCGTTACTTTCGTTGTTCAAAAATATCTATGATATATATCGCGACGAAGTAACATCGCATGTGAGAATTTAAATTATCACGTTGCTACGTGTTTAAAAATATCCGCGATATATCGCGTGACAAAGTAACAATGCGTGTTTAGAATTTAAATTATCACGTTGTTATTTGTTCAAAAATATCACGATATTATGACAAAGTAACTGCGTATTTACGAGAAATTAAATTATCACGCGTTGCTCGTGTTCAAAATATCACGTATATATCGTGACAAAGTAACAACATGTTTGTTTGAAATTAAATTATCACGTGCTTTCGTCGTGTTCAAAAAATCCGCGATATCACGTGACAAAGTAACACGTATTAACGAGAATTTAAATTATCACGTTGCTCGTGTTGAAAAAAATATCGTATATACGTGACAAAGTAACACGTGTTTTGAGAATTTAAATTATCACGTTGTTCGTGTTCAAAAAATATCCGTGTATACGTGACTAAGCAGGTGTTCACCGCGAGCTCATGGAACTCCAGCCCGTCCTCATAACACTGGTGCCATGCGAGGTACAGGGGCGGCATTTAACTGATGTTCCCTGGTACATGCACATTGAAGTGAATATAGAAAGTCTGCATTTCTCAAGCGTACGCTCTCTCTTTTTACACCTAAACTATGCATTGAAGTGAAATCGAAAGACTGCATTACCCAGCGTCGCTCTCTCGTTTTACAGCTGCGCTGGCAATGAAGTGAATACAGTGTCAGCGTCGTTCACGGAGATAATGTTTCGCCAGATCTTGTGCAGAATGTGACCAATTTATCCAATGACCTTCTATGAACTGGTCAGATTCTGCACATAATGAACTACTTGAACGCACCCTAATGTCTCCCTTTCACAGCTGCCCGGTTCAGCGCAGTTAATTCAGAAGCGGTTCTGTAATTACAAATATTAAGGAAGCGCATTGCTACCTTACAAAAATAAATAAATAATAATAATAATAATAATAAAACACATATTTACATGAAAGGAAAATATCACGTATATACATGACAACAAGAAAAACGTAATTATTATTATTGTTATTATTTATTAGCCGACTCACTTGTCCAGGGTAATGTCGGTTTACGGATCGAAAACAGTATAGTACAAAACAATTTAAAAAAAAAAAAAAAAACTGTCTGAACCTGGATTTGAACCCAGGACCTCTCGCACCCAAAACGAGAATCATACCCCTAGACCAACGAGCCAGCTGCCGGTTTCAGCCGGCGGCCGACGCGTGTGTGATACAGTCTCTGGCAGCAAAATAAGTGCAGCATGACCAGAGTCCCGTTCCGTCTGCCGGTGCGGAATGCTGCTGGCACCTCAGAGGAGGGGGGGGGCTTAATACTGGCCAACGCAACCTTCTTTATTTTTTGGCATTCTTATAGTGCTGCTTTTTTTTTTTTTTTTAATTCGCAGCACGAAACTAGGATTCACATGTGTTTCACGTAACACTTTTCAATTCATTAATCTGGTCACAGTGTTTTACCGCTACAGCAGGACCCGGCAATGCTTTTAATGCAATCGGCATTAAAAGCTGCCACGTCAGTGAACTGCACGAGTACTCTCGCTCTCATTTCAGACAAGGGGGTTTGAATTGCCTTCTAGCCGCTCTCGCTCACGCCGGGCGCCGTGGCGTGTGTCTGTAATCCCAGCTACAGGGGCGGGTCGAGGCTGGCGGATCGCTTGAGCACGGGAGCTCTGTGCTGCAACTGGCTGTGCCGATCGGGAGTCCGCCTTAGCACGGCATCGACATGGCATATCTGGGGAGCTCGTGAATGCCAGGTCGTCTAAGGAGGGGTGAACCGGCCCAGGTCGGGAACGGAGCAGGTCAAAACCCCCGTGTCGCACCAGTAGTGGGACTGCTCCTGTGAGCGGACGTTGCAGTACATCCTTTGCAAAACAACGAAACCCAGCCTCCTTTTTTTCGATTTATTTTTTGAAGTACATGCTGACTAACTGATCCATTCCTAACATATCAAAACGAAATCCCACCTAAACTACTTTCCTCATTTATAGCGACCGCTTCTCGATGCCCATAGAAATGCTAGCCGCCAGTTAAAGAAGTCAGACGGCCCAAACAGGCAACAGCACACAGCTCGGAGACACGGCAAAATTACAGTGCTCTCGACAGGTACACCCAATAGAAAAACGTCTCCCATCTAACAGAACAGCTAGGTCTGCACTTCTTTGGAAACTCGGGGGACCAAAACAGTGGCAAACACTGGCTCGTTGGTCTGTTATTATTTATTTCTTAGCAGACGCCCTTATCCAGGGCGACTTACAATCGCAAGCAAATACAAAATACATTCAAGTGTTACAATACAAGTAATACAATAAGAGCAAAAAATACAATCATTTTTGTTCAAGTGTGACAAGCCACAATTCAATAATACAGCAGATAATAGTGATAGTTACATCAGGATATGATTAAATAGTGATAGTTACATCAGGATGTGATTAAATACAAAGTACTACAGGTTAAACACTTGGCAGATTACAGTATTCTGAAGTACAGGATTAAATGCAGTAAAATAGGGGGCAGATAAGAGCAAAATAAAGCACATTTGAATGAAGGGTGATAGTGTCCCAGCATACAAACAGAGGAGTTCTACAGGTGCTCTTTGAAGAGGTGAGTCTTAAGGAGGCGCGGAATGTGGTCAGGGACTGGGCAGTCCTGACATCTGTAGGAAGGTCATTCCACCACTGCGGAGCAAGGGGTGGAGAAGGAGCGGGCTCTGGAGGCAGGGGAGCGTAGCGGAGGTAGAGCCAGTCTTCTAGTGCAGGCGGAGCGGAGAGGTCGAGTGGGGGTGTAGGGAGATGAGGGTCTGAGGTAGCTGGGTGCAGTCTGGTCAAGGCATCTGTAGGCGAGCACAAGAGTCTTGAACTGGATGCGAGCGGTGATCGGGAGCCAGTGGAGCGAGCGGAGTAGTGGAGTAGCGCGGGCGGCGAGGCAGAGAGAACACCAGGCGGGCAGCAGAGTTCTGGATGAGCTCGAGCGGACGGGTGGCGGACGAGGGGAGGCCAGCCAGGAGGAGTTGCAGTAGTCTAGGCGGGGAGAGTACCAGGCCTGGACCAGGAGCTGGGTAGCATAGTTTCAGTGCGAGAGGTTCCCGGTTCAAATCCGGACGAGCCCCGTTTTAATTCTTTTGTATTACACTTTTCCAATTACTACGCATTGCCGGTACGCACGCTCAAATTCCATGAACAACAACATCACAGCGACTAAGGGCTGATTGCACAGTGGTTAAACGAGGACTGCAGTCTTTGTTGAGTCTGCAAAGCAACTGCTTATGCATTAAACACAATTCTGACGTAACAGACTATAAAACCATTCAGCATCGAGTTTTTGTAGTTTATACAGCACTGTTTATTTTGGTAACGCATATGCTTGTATTGTTTTGGTGTGTGGTCTAAAACAACCACAAAACTAGTGTAACAGATGGGCATTTTGTAGGTACAGTTGTTTGTGTACATGTACAATCTAGCACTAGAACGGGTTAATTCATCTTTTCACACTGCACTAGGTGCTGCTAATAGTGAAGCGGGATGTGGGGCTGCTCAATGCCTTGCTCACTGGGTGTGCTTCTATTCTTTTAAACAAAGTAAGGAGAGGAGAGGAGAGGGGAGAGAGAAAGAGGAGAGGAGAGAGAGGAGAGAGGGGAGGAGAAGAGGGGGGAGGGGGAGAGGTGGAGAGGGCAGCAGCAGTATTCCTCAGTCCAGGAAGGACAGCTCCATGCACCCCCAGCCTCGGGGTGAAGCATGCGGGTCGCCAGCCGCTCCATATCATCCAGGCTCAACAAGCGCAGCCTCCGCTCGTAATCCTGAGAGAGAGGCAGAGGGAGAGACACAGAGTCACAACTACACGCTGCACTACACCTGCATTTCAGAGTGTGTGTGCTGCAGCTGTGATTGTGTGTGCGTCTCTGTGTCACTGTACAGCTGTGTCTGTGTGTGTCTGTATAACATTGTGCATGTGCTGCAGCTAGGATTGTGTGTGTAGCAGTGTTTATTGTGTTCAATTTATCTTGTGTAGCTGCTCCAGACTATCACTGTGTCTGTGTGTGTGTGTGTGTCTGTTTGTGTGTGTGTGTGTGTGTATATAGCAGTGTGTGTGTTTATTGTGTTCAGGTTACCTTGTGTTGCTGCTCCAGACTCTCACTGTGTGTCTCTGTGTGTGTGTGTGTGTAGCAGTGTGTGTGTTTATTGTGTTCAGGTTACCTTGTGTTGCTGCTCCAGACTATCACTGTGTCGGCAGGGCTGAAGTGTTTGTTCAGAAGAGCAGACAGGCTGTGCCACACTGACCCGGGGTGAGGCGAGGCGTGAGAGGAGGGGTGAGAGGAGGGGTTAGGCGAGGCATTTAATTGATGTTCCCTCGGGGCATGCACATTGAAGTGAATATAGAAAGTCTGCATTTCTCAGCGTCGCTCTCTCTTTTTACACCTAAACTGCTGGCGCATTGAAGTGAAATCGAAAGACTGCATTTCCCAGCGTCGCTCTCTCGTGTTACAGCTAAACTGCGCAATGAAGCGAATACAGTGTCAGCGTGCGTTCACGGAGATAATGTTGCAAGAGATCTTGTGCAGAATGTGACCAATTTATCCAATGACCTTCTATGAACTGGTCAGATTCTGCACATAATGATCTCCGTGAACGCACCCTTAAAGTCTCCTTTCACAGCTGCCCGGTTCAGCGCGGTTAATTCAGAAGCGGTTCTGTAATTACAAATATTAAGGAAGCGCATTGCTACACTTACAAAAATAAATAAATAATAATAATAAAAAACACATATTTACATGAAAGGAAAATATCACGTATATACATGACAACAAGAAAAAACGTAATTATTATTATTATTATTTATTATTAGCCGACGACTTGTCCAGACTGACTTACAGTCGTAAACAAAAATGTGTAACTTCGTGTTCAAAAAATATCACGTATATACGTGAAAAGTAACACGTATTTTCGAAATTAAATTATCACTTAACTACGTGTTCAAAAATATCACGTATATACGCAAACCAAAGTAACACGTATTTAGAAATTAAATTATCACGTTGCTACGTGTTTCAAAAAATATCGCATTATATCGACAAAAGTAACACGTATTTCGAGAAATTAAATTATCACGTTGCTACGTGTTCAAAAATATCACGTATATACGTGACAAAAGTAACTGCGATAATTATTAGCGAAATTAAATTATCACGTTGCTACGTGTTCCAAAAATATCACGTATATACGTGACAAAGTAACTGCGTATTAACGAGAATTTAAATTATCACGTTGCTTTCTCGTGTTCAAAAATATCACGTATATACGTGACAAAGTAACACGTGTTTACGAAAATTAAATTATCACGTTGTTACGTGTTCAAAAATATCACGTATATATGCGACAATGTAACTGCGTATTAATCTAGAATTTAAATTATCACGTTGCTTTCACGTGTTCAAAAATATCACGTATATGCGTGAAAGTAACACGTATTTGCGAGAAATTAAATTATCACGTTGCTTTCGTGTTCAAAAATATCACGTATATACGTGACAAAGTAACACGTGTTTACGAGAAAATTAAATTATCACGTTGCTCAGTGTTCAAAAAAATATCACGTATGTTGACAAAAAACAACAATATTAACGAGAATTTAAATTATCACGTTGCTACCGTGTTAAAAAATATCCGTATATACGTGACAAAGTAACTGCGTTTTCGAAATTTAAATTATCACGTTGCTACGTGTTCAAAAATATCACGTATATCGTGACAAAGTAACTGCGTATTTATTTAGAAATTAAATTATCACGCGTTGTTACGTGTTCAAAAATATCCGTATATCGTGACAAAGTAAATACGTGTTTTAGAAATTAAATTATCACGTTGTTAATGTTTTCAAAAATATCCGCGTATATCGGTGACAAAGTAACACGTATTAGCGAGAATTTAAATTATCACGTTGTTCGTGTTGAAAATATCACGTATATACGTGACAAAGTAACAACGTGTTTTCCGAAATTTAAATTATCCACGTTGCTACGTGTTCAAAAATATCATGTATCGTGACTAAGCAGGTGTTCACCATGAGCTCATGGAACTCAAGCCGTCCTCTCGCCACACTTTCGTGCGGTACAGGGGCGTGCATTTAACTGATGTTCCTCATGCACATTGAAGTGAATATAGAAAGTCTGCATTTCTCAGCGTCGCTCTCTTTTTTACACCTGCGCTTGCGCATTGAAGTGAAATCGAAAGACTGCATTACCCAGCGTCGCTCTCTCGTTTTACAGCTGCGCTTTGGTGCAATGAAGTGAATACAGTGTCAGCGTGCGTTCACGGAGATAATGCTACGCCGCAGATCTTGTGCAGAATGTGACCAATTTATCCAATGACCTTCTATGAACTGGTCAGATTCTGCACATAATGAACTACTTGAACGCACCCCTAATGTCTCCCTTTCACAGCTGCCCGGTTCAGCGCAGTTAATTCAGAAGCGGTTCTGTAATTACAAATATTAAGGAGCGCATTGCTACCTTAAAAATAAATAAATAATAATAATAATAATAATAAAACACATATTTACATGAAAGGAAAATATCACGTATATACATGACAACAAGAAAACGTAATTATTATTATTGTTTGTTATTTATTAGCCGACTCACTTGTCCAGGGTAATGTCGGTTTGGATCGAAAACAGTATAGTACAAAACAATTTAAAAAAAAAAAAAAAAAACTGTCTGAACCTGGATTTGAACCCAGGACCTCTCGCACCCAAAACGAGAATCATACCCCTAGACCAACGAGCCAGCTGCCGGTTTCAGCCGGCGGCCGACGCGTGTGTGATACAGTCTCTGGCAGCAAAATAAGTGCAGCATGACCAGAGTCCCGTTCCGTCTGCCGGTGCGGAATGCTGCTGGCACCTCAGAGGAGGGGGGCTTAATACTCGCCAACGCAACCTTCTTTATTTTTTGGCATTCTTATAGTGCTGCTTTTTTTTTTTTTTTTAATTCGCAGCACGAAAAACTAGGATTCACATGTGTTTCACGTAACACTTTTTCAATTCATTCATCTGGTCACAGTGTTTTTTGCCGGTTACAGCAGGACCCGGCAATGCTTTTTTAATGCAATCGGCATTAAAAGCTGCCACGTCAGTGAACTGCACGAGTACTCTCGCTCTCATTTCAGACAAGGGGGTTTGAATTGCCTTCTAGCCGCTCTCGCTCACGCCGGGCGCCGTGGCGTGTCTGTAATCCCAGCTACAGGGGCGGGTCGAGGCTGGCGGATCGCTTGAGCACGGGAGCTCTGTGCTGCAACTGGCTGTGCCGATCGGGAGTCCGCACTTAGCACGGCATCGACGTGGCATATCTGGGGGAGCTCGTGAATGCCAGGTCGTCTAAGGAGGGGTGAACCGGCCCAGGTCGGGACGGAGCAGGTCAAAACCCCCGTGTCGCACCAGTAGTGGGACTGCTCCTGTGAGCTGACGTTGCAGTGCATCCTTTGCAAAACAACGAAACCCAGCCTCCTTTTTTCTATTTATTTTTTGAAGTACATGCTGACTAACTGATCCATTCCAAACATATCAAAACGAAATCCCACCTAAACTACTTTCCTCATTTATAGCGACCGCTTCTCGATGCCCATAGAAATGCTAGCCGCCAGTTAAAGAAGTCAGACGGCCCAAACAGGCAACAGCACACAGCTCGGAGACACGGCAAAATTACAGTGCTCTCGACAGGTACACCCAATAGAAAAACGTCTCCCATCTAACAGAACAGCTAGGTCTGCACTTCTTTGGAAACTCGGGGGACCAAAACAGTGGCAGACACTGGCTCGTTGGTCTATTATTATTTATTTCTTAGCAGACGCCCTTATCCAGAGCGACTTACAATCGCAAGCAAATACAAAATACATTCAAGTGTTACAATACAAGTAATAAAATAAGAGCAAGAAATACAATCATTTTTGTTCAAGTGTGACAAACCACAATTCAATAATACAGCAGATAATAGTGATAGTTACATCAGGATATGATTAAATAGTGATAGTTACATCAGGATGTGATTAAATACAAAGTACTACAGGTTAAACACTTGGCAGATTACAGTATTCTGAAGTACAGGATTAAATGCAGTAAAATAGGGGGCAGATAAGAGCAAAATAAAGCACATTTGAATGAAGGGTGATAGTGTCCCAGGATACAAACAGAGGAGTTCTACAGGTGCTCTTTGAAGAGGTGAGTCTTAAGGAGGCGCCGAATGTGGTCAGGGACTGGGCAGTCCTGACATCTGTAGGAAGGTCATTCCACCACTGCGAGCAAGGGTGGAGAAGGAGCGGGCTGGAGGCAGGAGCGTAGCGGAGGTAGAGCCAGTCTTCTAGTGCAGGCGGAGCGGAGAGGTCGAGTGGGGTGTAGGGAGAGATGAGGGTCTGGAGGTAGCTGGGTGCAGTCTGGTCAAGGCATCTGTAGGCGAGTACAAGAGTCTTGAACTGGATGCGAGCGGTGATCGGGGAGCAGTGGAGCGAGCGGAGTAGTGGAGTAGCGTGGGCGGCGAGGCAGAGAGAACACCAGGCGGGCAGCAGAGTTCTGGATGAGCTCGAGCGGACGGGTGGCGGACGCAGGGAGGCCAGCCAGGAGGGAGTTGCAGTAGTCTAGGCGGGAGAGTACCAGGGCCTGGACCAGGAGCTGGGTAGCATAGTTTCGGGTGCGAGAGGTTCCCGGTTCAAATCCCGGACGAGCCCGTTTTTAATTCTTTTTGTATTACACTTTTTTCAATTACTACGCATTGCCGGGTACGCACGCTCAAATTCCATGAACAACAACATCACAGCGACTAAGGGCTGATTGCACAGTGGTTAAACGAGGACTGCAGTCTTTGTTGAGTCTGCAAAGCAACTGCTTATGCATTAAACACAATTCTGACGTAACAGACTATAAAACCATTCAGCATCGAGTTTTGTAGTTTATACAGCACTGTTTATTTTGGTAACGCATATGCTTGTATTGTTTTGGTGTGTGGTCTAAAACAACCACAAAACTAGTGTAACAGATGGGCATTTTGTAGGTGGTACAGTTGTTTGTGTACATGTACAATCTAGCACTAGAACGGGTTAATTCATCTTTTTCACACTGCACTAGGTGCTGCTAATAGTGAAGCGGGATGTGGGCTGCTCAATGCCTTGCTCACTGGGTGTGCTTCTATTCTTTTAAACAAAAGTAAGGAGAGGAGAGGAGAGGAGGAGAGAGTAAAGAGGAGAGGAGAGAGAGAGGGAGAGGGGGAGGAGAAGAGGGGAGAGGAGAGGTGGAGAGGGCAGCAGCAGTATTCCCCAGTCCAGGAAGGACAGCTCCATGCACCCCCAGCCTCGGGGGTGAAGCATGCGGTCGCCAGTCAGCTCCATATCATCCAGGCTCAACAAGCGAGCCTCCGCTCATAATCCTGAGAGAGAGGCAGAGGGGAGAGACACAGAGTCACAACTACACGCTGCACTACACCTGCATTTCAGAGTGTGTGTGCTGCAGCTGTGATTGTGTGTGCGTCTCTGTGTCACTGTACAGCTGTGTCTGTGTGTGTCTGTATAACATTGTGCATGTGCTGCAGCTAGGATTGTGTGTAGCAGTGTTTATTGTGTTCAATTTATCTTGTGTAGCTGCTCCAGACTATCACTGTGTCTGTGTGTGTGTGTGTCTGTTTGTGTGTGTGTGTGTGTGTATATAGCAGTGTGTGTGTTTATTGTGTTCAGGTTACCTTGTGTTGCTGCTCCAGACTCTCACTGTGTGTCTCTGTGTGTGTGTGTAGCAGTGTGTGTGTTTATTGTGTTCAGGTTACCTTGTGTTGCTGCTCCAGACTCTCACTGTGTGTCTCTGTGTGTGTGTGTGTGTGTGTGTGTGTAGCAGTGTGTGTGTTTATTGTGTTCAGGTTACCTTGTGTTGCTGCTCCAGACTATCACTGTGTCGGCAGGGCTGAAGTGTTTGTTCAGAAGAGCAGACAGGCTGTGCCACACTGACCCGGGGTGAGGCGAGGCGTGAGAGGAGGGGTGAGAGGAGGGGTTAGGCGAGGCATTTAATTGATGTTCCCTCGGGGCATGCACATTGAAGTGAATATAGAAAGTCTGCATTTCTCAGCGTCGCTCTCTCTTTTTACACCTGCGCTTGCGCATTGAAGTGAAATCGAAAGACTGCATTTCCCAGCGTCGCTCTCTCGTGTTACAGCTGCGCTTGCGCAATGAAGCGAATACAGTGTCAGCGTGCGTTCACGGAGATAATGCTGCGCAGATCTTGTGCAGAATGTGACCAATTTATCCAATGACCTTCTATGAACTGGTCAGATTCTGCACATAATGATCTCCGTGAACGCACCCTTAAAGTCTCCCTTTCACAGCTGCCCGGTTCAGCGCAGTTAATTCAGAAGCGGTTCTGTAATTACAAATATTAAGGAAGCGCATTGCTACCTTACAAAAATAAATAAATAATAATAATAATAAAACACATATTTACATGAAAGGAAAATATCACGTATATACATGACAACAAGAAAAACGTAATTATTATTATTATTATTATTTATTAGCCGCGCACTTGTCCAGACTGACTTTACAGTCGAAACAAAATTATGTCGTAACTATGTTCAAAAATATCACGTAATTACGACAAAGTAACACGTGATTCCCGAGAAATTAAATATCACTTAACCACGTTATCACGATATTGGTCGTGACAAGTAACACGTATTCATTTAGAAATTAAATTATCACGCCATTACTTGTTCAAAAATATCACGCGTATATCTCGTGACAAAAGTAACACGTATTTACGAGAAATTAAATTATCACGTTGCTTACGTGTTCAAAATATCACGCATATATACGTGACAAAGTAACTGCGAAGAAATTAAATTATCACGTTGCTTAAAAAATATCGCGATATATCGACAAAAGTAACACCGACAATAACGAGAATTTAAATTATCACGCTTTACTCAACGTTCAAAAATATCACGTATATCGTGACAAAGTAACACGTGTTTACTAGAAATTAAAAAATATCGCGTTGCTACTTTCAA
>CM072694.1:6714843-6805458 GCA_036884735.1 Huso huso | reverse complement strand
CTAAACCAGGCAACAGAGCCGCCTCCACAGCAGCAGAAGAGTCACCAGCAATGAGACACGCCAAGGAGTGCGCTGCTCTGTGAGACTCGAGGGGACGCGTTATCAAAGCGCTTCCTCCAGCCTTTAATTAACTGCTATTGATTTAAAAAAGGACAAAACATCATGTTAATGTTACAACATGAAAAAATAAACACACTGAGAGTGCTGAAGAGGGCTTGAAATACAGTGTATCACTCAGCTGTGTGGTTCTAGTTTTGTAAAATGAACAGGTGGTTTACCTCTTTAAAATAAATAGGAGTTAATTAAAGACTGGCGTAAAAGCTTTGAAAAGATGTCCTGAGGTGTCTTATTGTGATTAAAAAGCGTCCCATTCCACAAGAAAAACCTGAGAGGTGCTAGAAAACTAAAGCTCTTTGAATGAAATGCTTTTTATTATATGAATAACTACCCAGTGGAGTGACAGAGCAGGTTAATAAACTAAATCTATTGAATGAATAAAGAAATCAGATAATATTAATGTCTTAGCAGACACCCTTATCCAGGGCCTTACAATTGTTACAAGATATCACATTATTTTTACATACTATTACCCATTTATACAGTTGGGTTTTTACTGGAGAAATCTAGGTAAAGCACCTTGTTCAAGGGTACAGCAGCAGTGTCCCCACCTGGGATTGAACCCATGAGTCCAGAGCCCTAACCACTACTCCACACTGCTGCCCAGATAATATGTCAGAGAAACTCATAAATCAGTTTAGCATTATTTTATTTTTTTACATGTTTATACCTTTAGAATAAATATCTGAATATTTGAAAAGTATAATAACTGTGTGGAAAAAGAGTCAAATCATTTTAATTTGTATTACAAATCATTTATAAGATCATTAATGACATGACTGGAAGGTGATTCACACCCCCTCACTAGGTGGCAGTAGCACATGCAGTGAGGATTGGATCTGTGCTACACACTTCTTTATCAGGCAGCGCTCGTCTCTTGTTTTGCGCCGCGGCTGCGCCTGCGCAGGACCTCTTGAGAAGATGTGCGGCTCTGCAGACTTTTAAACCCGTGGATGCGTGACCTGGATCTGAATCTGGACACGTTTTCCGCAGAATGTGCTCAGACTTGGTACCGGGAATAGAAAGGGCTGCTGCTGCTTGCAAAGTCTGTGTGTGATGCATGTATTTGAATGGGAAGGCTACGATAAAAACACATATATCTTACTAAATACAAACCGAAGGCGGTGTTTCTGAATGCAAAAGAGGTTTCCATAGACCAGTCTCAAACTAAACCAGTGAAGATGGACGCGTCAGTGTCTCCGTGTCGTTGTTTCAAGACGAGCTCGCCTCCACCGTCGAGCTCGCAGTGAAAGCGGCTGCAGACAGCGTCGTGTGCGCGATTACTGAAGCTGTCCGCAGCAAATTCACTGAATTACAAGAGGAAATGTCTGCAGTGAAGAGAGAGAATGAAAGTCTGAAGTTGAGATTGGAAATATCAGAGAGCGAGCTGAAAGCCGTGCGAGGGTGTATAAACGCTGCACATGCAGACATTAAACAGCCTTTCATATTTCAAGGTAAGATGGGTTTTATTGTGTGGTATTGCTCGGTCAATCCAACACCTCAAATCACCTTCTACTGGAAAGATCTTGGGTCGAATCTCTCTTCAGACGCGTTTTAAAGTGTTTGATTATTATAAATACGGTTAATAGCACAGCCCTGTCCTAATATTGGTTATATAAGGAGTCTAATAGAGGCATTGTGTTATTTTATAGATTATAAGAACGTAGTGCATCTAACCTAGTCTAATTCATATTTAAATAGGTATTCTAGAAACTAAGAAACTACTATATTGATAAGTCTTAACCAGTCTGTAATTAGAGAGACTTACACAGTGTCCTTCTGGTAAAGTGTATAGAGTCCCGCTGAGACAGTCACAGACCATGTTGCAGAGGTTGAGAATGTAAATATCTCTGTGATGTATTTGTCAGGGTCTTTTAATAGAGCCTTTTATTAGACACAGTGTACAGACCCTGATTAACAGCAGTACTAGA
This sequence comes from Huso huso, assembly GCA_036884735.1. Lineage (NCBI taxonomy): Eukaryota > Metazoa > Chordata > Actinopteri > Acipenseriformes > Acipenseridae > Huso > Huso huso. The sequence continues at coordinate 6,803,410 of CM072694.1, read as the reverse complement.
AATAATAGCGCGCTCACAATGCTTTTAGCTTATTCACGCTCGCCCTGGCAAAATGTTTCTTGACATAATCAAGCATAAATAAGAGCCAGACACTTTATATTAACGATATTTTGTATTGTTATTAAAAATAATACCGGTATATCCGGGGGCTGCACCACAGCATCATCGTTTAAGCATCAGCATTCTTTTTTCATATTTCTACAACATTATATATTGAGCTCCAGAATGTATAAAACAAATGCCATGGAAAACATACAGGGGAATTGAGATCTTGAAAGTGAGTTTTGCATTTTTCTAGTTGGTATCATAAGATCTTTAAAGCAGTGGGATATATAGAGGGGTTCTGATTTTCGGGTGAAATCTTTTTCCAAATTTTTAAAAAATAGGGTAAAATAAATATTCGGGTGGAAATCGGGTAAAAATGTACTTACTGTCAATGGCAATGCCAGTTCTCTTTGTTTGCATTTCATTTGAATCACAGACAACTGTGCATGCGTTTATTCATACACAGTCCTGCTGATTATTTGAGGAGTTTTCAGGATTAATAATAATAATAATAATAATAATAATAATAATAATAATAATAATAATAACAAACCTTTATTTATATAGCGCAATTCATGTACAATGCAATTCAAAGCGCTTTACATACAGAAAAAAAAATACAAAAATACAATAATAAACATTAAGAAAGGAGTACAGTTGTTAAAAACAGAAGTAACAATAAAACTCAGAATAAAACATGAAAATGTTATGGAAAAGCTATATTAAAAAGGTACGTTTTAATCGACATTTGAAGATTGCAATTGAGGCTGATAAAAGGAGGTAAGGAGTTCCAGAGTGTGGGGCATTAAAACAGACAGCAGCTTCTCCCAGCCTTTTACCATTCACCCTTGCAATACAGAAAAGACCAGCATTTGCAGATCTCAGAGTGCGTTCAGGCTGAGAAGGAATTAGCATATAATTTAGAAACTGTGGAGATAGTCCATTCAGTGCTTTAAAAACTAGTAATAGAATTTTAAAATCAATTCTGTAATGCACAGGAAGCCAATGCAATGATGCCAACACAGGTGTAATGTGAGCCCTTTTTCTTTGTTCTAGTTAGCATTCTAGCAGCAGCATTTTGCACTAGCTGTAGACGTGATATAGCATGACTTGTAAGTCCAGAGAATAAAGCGTTACAGTAATCTAACCTAGAAAAAATAAAATCATGTACTCATTTCTTTGCATCATCCAGGACAAGAATGATCTAACTTTCACAATGTTTCTTAAATGATAGACACTCTAGTAATGTATTTTATATGTGGTTCAAAGCAAAGTGCAGAATCAAAAATAACCCCCAGGTTTTTCACTTAAGATTTTACATTTGATTTTAGCATACCTGGATCAATATTAGTCTTATTGGAATTTAACTGTTATAAATTCTGAGACATCCAGCTTCTAATATCGGCTAGACATTTGAAAAGGACATTGATAGCTGTTGTGTCACCTGGTTTAACAGATATATAAATCTGTGTATCATCTGCATAGCTGTGTTAACCCTAATGGAGAGATATGTTTTAGGGGGGAGGAAGAAATTGGGATAAATCGGCTGAAACCCTAAAATCAGAACCTCTAGATAGATGGGACAGTCTACGCCAACTTAACCATAAAAGGGGCATTTTGTTGCCCGACCATCTCAGATTGCTAGAAAAATTCACCTGGAGGTTTTTGGACACTCTTTTTTTTTAAACATTTTTCTTTGACATGTAATCTTGCAAAGGTCAACCTAAAGTGAAAAACCTTGGACCTTGACCAGAAGAATCACCCTGGGCTCAACTTAGAAGCTACCATCATGTCTAGCACCTCGCTCAACTAATGAACTGGGCTTTTAAGAAAAAAATACCAGCGCACCTAACTCACTTTTTACAAGTTGGCAGACGAGCAGTAAGTGACGAGTGGATGTGGGTCCTCAAATGTTAGTATTACTGTAAGAACCTTAGTAACGAGTTTTCCAAATTTTCTGAAACACTTTTGGTTTTGAGTCCCCACCATGGTTATTAACCCCCCTTGAAATTAGTATTTTTGCTATTTTTACAAAGTTTAGCCTGAAATAACTTGTGTGGAGGGACTCACCTAAATATATTTTTGGATAGCTATTGATGAGATCTGCAAGAAGCAAGCAAAATATTTTGGTATCCGGGGATTTGGGATTTTTGGCACTACATCCCCACTCATCTGGCAACTTGCCAGAAATGAGTTAGGTGTAGAGTTAGGTATTTTTTTCTCAAAAGCCCTCTTCATTACGAGTCGAACGACGGTCTACACATCTAAGTTGAGCCCAGGGTCTTGGTCAAGATCCCAGGTTGAACTGATTTTTTTTGGGAAAAGAAAATGACTAGCATGTTTTAACTCTGGTGTCTGAAAACCCTAGCAAAATCAGAGACAGTAAGGCAACGGCCCTGGGTGAGTTGGTATGGAATGACTGATATGCTACAAGTACATTTCCTCCTGGCCCTGCAGTGGAAATGTACTTAAACCAAAACCTATCCCTACTGGACAGCATTGCACATATCAGACAAACTATGGAAACACACAGCCTGATTTTCAAAGCTCTTAAGGGTTAGCAAAGATCCAGATTTGATGATGGAGGAAAAAACATGAGCTGTGTCTGTAAGAAAAGATTTCTCAAAAAAGTGAGAGTGCCTCATTAAAATTAAAGAGGACCCATATCACAAGTTGCTTGCAATTCATCCAGTGAACTAAGTCTCACTCTCAGACATGTTCGTGGGCATTCAGTTATCACTCCCACTACCTGTAGTATGGTTCTCTGGCATGTTAATGATAAAACAGTGTGCACATAACTAATGCATTGTTAGTAAATTTAAGTAAATCTCATGCCTTGAACTCAATACTTTACACTTACTCTAACTGAATTAAGTGCCCTTTAGTAAATAAGACCCATAGTATCTGAAAACAGATGTAATGTTTTGCTGGTGATTCATTAAACTCTGATACATTGATTGTAATACAGGTGAAAAGGCATGGGTGTGTCCAACTATTATCTACAGTACCATATTTAGAAAGGATTTGAGATTAAACAGAATGTGAACAGAAACTAGCATTTTGGACATATGATCATTAAACTTGGTTATTCTTTACCGTAACATTTTTTTAAATAAAAGAAACAAAGATACTAGGTATCAGGTTTTACCCTGTTGGATTCTCTGTGGCAGAACATTTTCTTGTTCATATATTAAGGGCTTGATCATTTACATGTCACTTTAATATGTTTCAACGAAACTGCAAACCACAAAATAATGAGTACCGTGCTCTTCAGCTAACAAAATATACACAAACCATCAAGTGTTCATTCTCAATATTTTGTGAAGATCAGGCAGACAGTGTATCTCTCTAGGTTGCAAGAAATATATTCAATTCTCTCACCCATCTCCTCATCCTAAAATTCCCCTCAGCATCTGCATCATTATAAAGACGCTCATACATAGCGATCACCTCATCCCTACAAGCTTTAAATCTTGCCTGTCTTTGCCGGTCATTTCCTTCCCATTTCAGCCTGGCCACCAAATCAACATAGACTTCGTTTGTGTTTATGTACTGAACCATGCATTGTACAGCATCTGGGTTTTGGTCATTGGATGCCAGGCAATTTTGCACAGCTTCGTGAAGTTTTGGGATAATTGTGCCATAAACTATTGCATTGGCATTAATATATAGCTCGTTCTCATCAAAGTGAGCTACCATTTCAACACTTATGGACCTATGACAGTCCCGACAAACCGGGTTGTCACAGTCTAGCCAGAGTCTGCTGTCTGCAAAGCGACCCTTGAGCACTCGTATGTTTGCATTTCTGTTTTCTAGGAAGCGCTCAATGCTTTTCCGATAGAATGCCAAAACATCATTGTTGATGACATGCTCACCTCGGCGTGATCTTTTTTCACTAACAGTGATAAGATTCATTTGTTCATCAGACATATATGTACTAAACTTCTCTAAGGTATCTTTCCTTGCTTTGTTCAATTTTTCAGTTTTCTGTTGTTCTGTCATTTGCTTCTGTTGCTTCTGTGTTTTCTCTGGTCCGCATAAGATGATACGGAGGACATCTTTTTCTGCCACTTCTTGCACATCACCTGCTGGAGAAGTGCACAGCAAAATATGTAGTGTTGGAATTCCAGTGTTAATAATATAGTGTTAAAATCAGTGTTGTTTCAGCACTAACAAGATTAAATTGACACTTGAGAGTTAAATTAACCAGAGAATCAGTGTTAATATTGGGTGTCTGTGGCAATGTGGCCCATCCCCTTGTGCGTAGTTTGTATATATGTATGTTTACTTTTGCTGTTGTTGTTATTATTAGTAGTAGTAGTATTGTTGGGACGGCAGGAAGCCGTCCTGTGTAATGTATTTATTATTTGCAGCGCGGACGCGCAAGATGCCGTCCGCCATTATTGTTTTGTTTTGTTTTTTTGTTTAGTGTCATTTAAAAACATTGTGCAGAAGGTGACTGACCATCTCCCGAGTTAATTCATTGATTAATTGGTGCTAATCGGGAGATGGTCACCTGTACAAAAATCCTGCCGTGTGCCTGCTCGGGGTGGGAGGTGTTCGAAGGAGAGAACGGGGAGCGAGTAGAGGAGCAACAACATGAATTGTAAATATAGGAACAGTGAAGGCAAAGCCGGTCAGCCTGACCTATATCTGTGTGTGTTTTTTGTGTGCGTGATTGTTTCGTTCAACCCTTTATTTTGGTGTCAGTTGTTTTGTTAAAACCTTTTATTATATTTGTTTGTTTAATTAAACGGTGCCCCGCACCATTCTTTTGAAACTGCAGTGTTTGTGTTTTGCCTGCCTCTGGCCAGACGTCACCCCACTCCAGCCGTCCTTGTGACAGTGTCAAAAAAAAAGCACGTTGATTTTACACTTTCAGTCGTTCAATGCATGAAGCCAATGCCCCACTCTTTGTAACTGACACACACTGGCTTGGAATAGAATTGTGGAAATATTGTGGTTCTTCAGTGTATTACATAGTGATTAATACGTATTTTGAATGGAATGAGAAGCAGTGTGGAGTAGTGGTCAGGGCTGTGGACTTCTGACCGGTGGGTTGTGGGTACAGTCCCAGGTGGGGGACACCATTGCTGTACCCTTGAGCAAGGTACTTTATCCAGATTGCTCCAGTATAAATGGGTAATTGTATATAAAAACTCATTGCAAGTTACCCTAGATAAGAGCATCTGCTAAGAAATAAAATAATAATAATAAGATATTGGGTGTAAGTGCAGTACTGCAGCCAGGACTTTTGGGGCCCGGGATAAGTCCTATTAGAAGGGCCCAACTCTCACACATTGATAGAATTTACATTATAAATATAATTTATTTTCTTTGTATTTTAACAAAACCTCACTTACATGTCATCAATGAAAAAGATATATATTGATTAAAATATAGTTAACCTATTTGAATAATAGGTTATGCATATGCAACATTGTAAAGATATGTGGTCAAGTAGTGTAGTAGGGGTGGCAAGAAACAGACATCAGAATGGGATCAAGTGCAAAAAAGTGTTTGAGGAGATTTATATAATACAAATAAGTTATATTCAATTATAAGTTATATTCAATTGGCCAAAATGCAGACAGTATAGAATTATAAACACAAAAAAATAAAAATAAAAAAAAACAAAATAATTCAAAAGAAAGAAGGCTTACTGCCTTAGTACTCAGTATACTCAACTATACTTTATTTATATGCATTTACTTGAAGCACACTGCTACTCCAACCTCACAGCTCCATACAGCCAACCCCAAATCATCATCTTCTTTTTCGTTTATGGCCACCAAGCTTCCTTCGAAGCTTATTATCGCCACCTACTGTTCGTTTTTATTATTTCTAGACTTTCAAGCCAGAATGCAGAATGGCTGAAAGCATATTGTTCTTGCTGGGATTTTTATTATTATTAGGCTTCCAAGCTAAAGCTGGGAAACCTATTGTTATTGTAAAAAAAAAAAAAAAAAAACATTTATTGTTATTATAATTATTTTTTGTTCCCCAAACTGTAATCTGCTGCTGCTTGGAAGCTGTGTTACTGATCATGTTCTAACTAGGCTGGTAACAAGTTGGGTAGATTGCCTGTCAGATGCTGCAAACATTGGGCTACTGCGTCAACCAAGATGGCCGCCTGACGCATTATTTAGAAAAATCTTTTGAAATCTTCTTCCTGGGAACCGGTGGAGCGATTCAAGTTTGGGAAGCAAGAGTTGCTTCGATACATTTTTATGTCAAAATGGCTGCCAAAAATTGGATCGAAACGGGCCCCTAACCGCAAACTGCTGATGTTTGAACACCATTTGACCAACAAACTCCAAATTGGAAGGCATTGTACTGGTGACAATGGAATACAAATATGTCAAAATGGTGATGTTTTATAAAACAAGATGCCTGCCGCACCTATATTTTCTTCTTACATTTAAAACTGCTTCAGTTTAAAAACGGTTTACTTGATTAACTCCAAACCTGAAAACCATCATGCCTGTGTCAGTACAATTGACTTTTTAAAAAAAAAAAAAATAACATTAAACAAGATGGCCGCCTGATGCATTTTTGAAAAAAAACTTTCAAAATCTTCTTCTGGGGAAGTTGCTGAATTCAAACTTGGCACATCGAGAACTAAATCCGCTTCTACTGGTACTAGTACTGGGACTTGGAGCCGTAAAACTGCCTGGCAGTTCTAGTTATTATTATTTTATTTTTCTGGACAGCACTTCCGTATGATTTGATTGACCTGTCACTTTGACATTGTGCATGCTGGATGTGTAACTCCTGATGTGATGCAGATTACTTTTTTGGGCATGTTCTGCTCTTGCCATTGGCGTCATAGTGCCATTTTACATTAAACCTTTAGAAGACTTCTTCTTGGGAACCGGTGGGGCAGTTGACTTGAACCTTTGCATACATCATCAGCAAAGTTACTTTGATAAATTTTACTATCAAAATGGCTGCTTCCAAATTTGCCAAAACATGCCTCAAACATCAAATTGCTCCTGTTCGAAAACTGTTTGTCCAATTAATTCCAAGCATTGTAGCATTGTCCTGGGACCAGTACAAATAGAATACAGCAAAATTGTGCTATTTTGAAAACAAGATGGCCGCTAGACAAATCTTTTTTTTTTAAATGTAAAACTGGCTTATAACTCCTTATAAAGTACAGATAGGGTCATGGTAATTATGGAACATGTATAATAATCCATGTATGCTCTATCAAAAAATGACATTGCCTGAGACCTTTGACTTCTCCTAAAGATCAAATGTAAAAACTGCCTTATAACTCCTTATAGTGCAGATAGGGTTAGCACTGACTCTTTAAGAGAGGTGGGCTCTGTGCTTGTGAGTAGTAGTGACGTGTTTTATTAGGTTTGAAGAGACTGAATGGCAGCATGTTTTTACAATGTGGCAGTGTATTTTTTTGTTTTTGTTATGCATTATGATTTAATTACAGTGCATGTTTAGAAAGAAATGCGCACGCTTACAATAGTGCAGACGAGCAGAGGAACAGGAGGCCTTGTGTCAGGCTGAAATTGTTACTAAAAGTTCGGGAATGTGTTGATTTGTTGCTTATCAATATAAAAAGCCAGTTACCAATAGTGTGTATATATATATATATATTCTGTGTTTGTTAATTAACTTTTCCTTTCTGTAAATAATATAATTTCTAGATAAACATTACTGACTGAGTATTGCTTAATTGCCTTTTCTTAATTGCTTTAACTTGATTTATTAATTGCCCTATTCCTACCTATACACTCACCTAGGATTTACTGTCTTGCTTTGAAGTTACATTAAGCCCGCTAACATTTTAAATGTTTTTTTTTTGTGACAAATTTGGTTTATCATGTACCTGGCACCCGAACATACTGTAAAGGTCAACCCAAATCGTTACAGGGTCATGGTTAAAATATCACACACAGTAACCCAAGTATGCTCTATAAAAAAAAAAAATTATTGCCCATGGCCTTTGACCTCTCCTAAAGTTGAAATGTAAAACTGGATTATAACTCCTTATTCAGGGCAATTCACAATACTACAGTGTTAGTGTATGGGGGAGAATGGCATTCCTATATAGTGTGCGACAGTATTTGGTATTGGTATCATGCTTGGAAGCCCAATAACTGCCCTCCCAGATAACAAAAATAACCCTTTCTGCTTTTGATTTTGTAAACTTTACCCACCATTTTTTGCCCATAAATGTATTTTCTTCAATTTCTCATTCAGCACTTTAATCCCACATTTCAGATTTCTATGTCTACTCCAAACCACATAGTCATCTGCATACATTAAAATGTCTTTATCTTCAACAGATTTTGGCAAATCATTTTTCATAATATTCAAACTAAGTGGACTCACAACACTTCCTTGAGGAACGCCATTCTCAATCTCTACTACGTCTGATCGACAATTCCCAATTTTAACCTGTATTTTCCTATTTTCCAATTTCTTTAACTATCTAAACATTTTCCCTACTATCCCTAACTTAATGCAATTTAACCAAAACTCCTTCTCTCCATACCATACCATATGCCTTTTCAATGTTTAAAAATACTGCTGCTGTGTATTTGTTTAAAAATACTGCTGCTGTGAATTTCTGTTACCAAGTTTCAAATCTGATCCATTGTACATCTATTACCTCTAAAACCACCTTGAACTTTTGCCAACATTTTTTCTTTTTTTAAGAAATGCAATGCCCTATAGTTAACCATTGAGAAACTGGCCTATATGAATTTGGATTTGATATATCCTTTCCTGGTTTACCTATAGGAATCACTACTGCATGCTTCCAACTATCAGGGATAATACCCGTCTTCCATACTAAATTAAATAACTGTAATAAAATCATCAAACACCGCTCTGACATTTTTGCTATCCTCACTTAACAAATGTAGTCCTTCCCTGGTGCAGTATTCTTTCTCCCTCTTAAAGTTATTTTTATTTCACTTAACCCGTATTCATAGCAGTATCCACCTCCTCTACATTTCCAAGAACATACATTTTTCATACAATTCCTCCCTTTTCTTTTTAAAATCCTCATCCCAATTTCCTCTGCTACTGACCTTTTCCTTTTCATCATCCTCTATTATTCTTGATCCATTCTCAATATTGGAATCTCTTTATTGCTACTTTTTAACCTATTCAGACATCAAACTTTCCTCCACATCTCCCATGGATGTTTTATCATTTATTTCCTCAACCACTTTCTCCAACTAATTATTTTCCTTTTTTATGATCCTTTGTGCCATGGCCTTTTTTTGCCAACCCCAAACAAGTGAATACCAGCTATTTACACTCTCTGGCCCCTTTACTCCTCCCCTAGAATATACCAAATCACAATCCTGGTTTTAGAATTAAATTCATTTTATCATGCAAATTAAATCATTTTATTCTAACAATATGATCACCATACAATACACATTTGACAACGCATGCAATGGAATATAAGTCTTATGTTAAACATGTTCCCTGTTGACTAACCTTGAGAGCACTCCCAACTACTTCAGCTGACGTACAATGGGTGCCCATGTTTACACTAGGCAGTGTGGAGTCATATGTACACCAGAAAAGTGTTAGATTAACTAGAGTTGATTAACACTGTCCAGTTTGCTGTGTGGTAAGATTATCTGCAAACTTCATTTGTACCTTGCAAGCAGAAACCTTATCAGAATCAATTCATTCATGAATACTACAGCAGTACTCAATAGGTGGTAGGTTTTGAATGGACTGCACGTAATTCCTTTACAGTAGCTCCAAAAAACTGACTGACCAAAAATATTCAGTTTGGTTTTTTGGATTCACTGAGAATGTTGTGGTTAGTACGGAGCTGCACTAAACTAGTACGCAAGTTGGCAGCTCAAGATAGTCCCCAGCTGCGTACTAAAACAATTCTCAATTGCAAAGTGTACCTATATTTTACATATGAAACATATACTGTATTACTTTTTTCTTTTCTTGGGGTGCCATTGCTGGCATTGCAATATATTTCTATGAACAGTACAACAATGACGGGTGTACATTGATCAAATTGCCACCACAGCGAAAAAATGAATGTAAGAATAATTATTTTTAAAGTTGTATATGTATCAGGGTATATGTGCCAAGGGACAGTACCCTGTGCAATACATTCTTTGTAAAAATGTATTTTCTTTGAAAAATAAGAGGCCAGTTTAAATTTAGATCAACATTGTATTCAATGTTTAGATATACGCTTGTCGGTGCTTGGAGGGGGGAGGGTGGGGTCTCTTTTTTTTTTAAAGCGCAAGGGGAAATGCAATCAGCCTTAAATTGTGTATTTTTGGCAGTAAAAAATAATCCTTAATACTGTACTAAAGCTGGGACCAGCTAGTCCCCAACTTTGTTCCGCTTCTTTTTTCGTTGCAATTGGCATTAAGTTACACAGCTGGGGATGGTCCCGAGATAGTACCGTACTAGCTGGTACACGTCTTAGTACACAGCTCCGTACTAACTAACAAGTTCATTGCAATTGACTCATTGTGTTTTCTGATTTGTTTTTTTCTTTTTCAATTTGTCATTGTGTTTTGCACTCCAGGGCCACCGTAGTACAGCCATTTCATGATTTCCTAATGAAAGGCTGCCACATGGTCTCCTGGTTTTATTACAGTATCAAAATGAGTCTCTGTTTTGTCCCTGTTGTGGCTGGTCTCACAAAAGACACAACAAAGGGCTTTTTAAATTATCATCACTTAACATTTTAGTCTCATGCTGAGTAGTAAATTTGGTTTTGTAGTGTCTTCATTGATTAGCATTACTGATGTCTTCCTCAGTTGAATAAACTGTTTTTGTAGCAATAAATACATTTCCAGGGTTTGCTGTGTGGTGGTGAAGGTGTGTATGTGTTTCTTGCCGTTTTGTAATAGAGTTGGCACAATGCTGGAACTGTTTCTTCATTAGCATGTTTAATATATTTGTTTCTTTAATCTTATGCATTTTAATGGGAAAAAAGTTTGGAGGGGCAGCCATGTGGAGTAGTGGTTAGGGCTCTGGACACTTTTTTTGAGTGACATCGTGGGTTCAAGGTGGGGGACACTGCTGTTGTACCCTTGTACTCCAGTAAAAACAAACCAACTGTAGAGATGGTCACCAGAATTTGTATGTAATAATAATGTGATATCTTATAACATTTGTAAGTTGCCCTGGATAAGGGTGTCTCCAAATAAATTAATAATAATAAAGGAATCTCTCTCTCTCTCTCTCTCTCTCTCTCTCTCTCTCATATATATATATATGAATTTGTGAGGAAGGGGGGAGGTAGTGACCCCCTACCAGGAAAACGTATAGTGTTTTTGTGAGTTGACTTAATTGTTTGGTTAATTGTGTAATGGGTTTATTGTTTTTGTCCATTGGTAATCATCACCTGCACCTAGCTTCCATGGTAAATCAGAGCCAGGTGCAGGTATATGAGGGGAGTAGCTAGGCTGCTCTGGGCTGCTGAAGGAGAGACATAGGAAGGTATGCGCTGTGTTCCAGCAGCCAGAGAAAGAGAAAAGGTCTGTGAAATGGTGAAACCATGCGTTTTGTATTTTGGGTGTTTTGGTACCGGTAAACGGATTAGCCGTCCGGTGGTAGTCAAGTTGTTAAATGTATAGTTAGCTAATGCTCAAAAAGGAGCTAGGTGTTTATTTTATTTGTTTGTTTGAGTTTCTTATTAAAAGTGCGCGTCAGCGCTGTAAACATCCATTTTGTGTGTCGGGTCCAGTTTTTAAAAGGGGCAACGAACCGTGAGAGAAGGTAAGTTTATTATATATATATATATATATATATATATATATATATATATATATATATATATATATATATATATATATATATATATATTGTGAGGATTGGTTAAAGGAACGGAAGAAAAAAGGTGAATGACAACGTAAACCAACTGGTTGGTAAACAAAGAATTAATAAAAAGTGTTTGGGATCAAAAATGAATGGGTTAAAAAAATACACTTTGTAAATAATAACTGTGTGTTAAATAAGGGAAAGTACAAATGAAAAAAAGTATGGTTTAAAACAAATATTTATTATTAGTTAGAGACAATACCTGGGGGACACTAGGACCAGGTGGAAGCTACTGGAGTCAAGGCTGGCTCCAGTTCAAATTAATTGTCCAATTTAATGACCTGTCAATTGTTTGATAATATAATTGGTTACCATTTAAAATGTCTTTTTGGTGAATGCTTGAACGAGGGTGATGGTAGGAGCCGAGTTGGAGAGTGGGAGAGTAAAAACAAGGAAAAAGAATATTCAGACAGAGAACTGGTTAACGACATTTTGGAAAGGTATTTGGATTACGATTTTGGTTTTGGAGACGAGGTAACAGGCTTAGCCTGCCCGTCGTCATTAGTTAGGGAACGATTTGTTTAGTTAGGACCCGAGACTGGGTTAGGGTTTTGTTTTTCTTTATTTTCTTTTTCAGTCTGTAAATAATAAACATACGCCACGGCGCTTCCTTGCATCTGGTTGTCAAGTGTCTGATTGAAGCAAAGCCTGGGATAGGAACGCAGATCGTCACATTGTGGTACCAGAAGTGGGGCTGTTTTGTCTGACAATAAATTCAGACTCGTACCTGGCTTTGTACTGTGATAAAAGTGGATCATGGAGGCGGCAGTACAGGCACTGTTGCAGGCTAGTGCTATGCAGCACGAGGCCAATCGGACGATACAGCAACAATTGACTGTAATGCAAGAACAAGTTACTAAACTGTTTGAAGAACGGGCTGTACCCACAACTCCTCTTTACAAAAAGATGACTGACCAGGATGATGTGGAGTCTTTCCTGCTAACCTTGAGCGACAGCGGAACGGGAGAAATGGCCGCAGGTTCATTGGGCAGGGATCTTAGCACCACCCTGATAGGGGACCCAAAAGCATATTCTGACTTGGAGCCGGATTCGCTGCTGACTACAGTCAGTTGAAGAAGGAGATATTGGCCCGGGCGGAGTTACTACAGCTGTACGAGCTCAGCGGTTCCATGACTGGCAGTTCCTGAAGGATAAAGTGCTGCGGTCTCAAATGTTTGACCTGATACATCTAACCCGAAAATGGTTACAACCGAGCTCAACTCATCAGCACGGGTCGGGAATTACTTGTTATGGACCGGGTATTTGAGAGCGTTGCCGCTTTTTTTTGAGGAAAAACGGTTGAACAGACCAATCCAGCCAACGCCGATGAACTGATATCTCTGGTCGAGAGTCATACAGCCGCCGACAGGTTGGCTCGTTGTTCCCCTCGGAGGGACAACGCCGCTTCAACCCGCCGCAACCCATTCCTGAAGAGGCAGGAACACACCGACGGGGTGCAAGACTGTGCTTGGGAAACGGGGTGACGAAGAGCAGCCACGGGCTGTGAAGGACCTTGGGGTGAAAAATATATGGGACGGATAACCCTGACATTATGTTTTAATTGTCATCAGAAGGGACACATTGCTAGACAATGTAGAAAACTCAAGGGTAGAAAATATGGAGGTGATTGGGCTGATGCATATGGGGCCTGTGACTATACTTGGCAATTATATCACCACTGTTAATAACTTGTTTACCTCACGAATGTTGGAGGGGATTATTTGTCTACTGTTAAAGTAGCTGGTAGGGGAGACGGTAGCACTTTTGGATTCAGGCTGTGGGCAAAGTTTGATCACTGCGTCACTAATTGAACATTTACATTTACCAGAGTGTAACGAAGTTAGGATTAATTGTATTCATGGTGACATTAAAACCTATCCGGCTAAGTTAGTGGAGATAGAGATTGGCGGAGAACCAGTACGCTATAAATTTGGAGTATTTCCCGCCTTCCCTACCCGGTAGTTGTAGGGAGAGATTGTCCTAGTTTTAACATTCTGATCAAGAACCAAAAGAAACTGTCCTCAATGTCAGTTGTTGATGAAGGTGTGTCTGAGGACATACGCTGTTTGATTTTTTCAGATGAGATATTTGCAGAACCGGTAAGACAAGGAAGTCCAGGAAATTAAAAAAAAACAAGACGGGTTATAGGGAAAAAGGGAACGAGAAAAGAGGCAACTCTTTAACGTTATGGTAAACACGGATAATGAGTCTGGGAGAGGTGGGGATATTATACCTGAGAGCAGGGGGTCAGCCTAAACCACAAAGGTTACCATCAGGAAAACATATAAAGAAAAGTGAAACTTCAAAACAAGAAAGGCTTAGAAAAGTCAAACGTTGATTTCATTAAGGAAATATGTCCGTGAAAATGTGGAATGAGTTGCCGGTATCGCAATTGGATTTCAGGAAGAGCAGGCAGCAGACCCAAATTTACGCATGCTTTTAGCCAAGTCTTTGAAATTGATGACTACTATGAAAATATCCGAGACAGCCTACCTCTTCCACATTTTATCACCAGACATGACTTATTATATCGGGTAACCAAAACTGATCAAGGTGATTGGTTAGAACAGTTATTGGTTCCTGGTAAATTTAAAGAACTGATTTTTCATCTGTCACATAGTCATGTGTTAAGTGGCCACTTAGGGCTCAAAAAACTAGGGAAAGGATTTTAAGTAGATTCTTCTGGCCTGGGATTTATCAAGAAATTTTAATCGTTGTAATCAATGCAAAGAATGTCAATTGGTTTCAGAAAGAAAGCCTGCACCCGCCTTTGATTCCTTTGCCCATAATTGAAATTCGCTTTTCCGAAATGGCATGGATTTGGTGGGGTCAAGAGAAAAAAAACGAGTTCGGGTACAAACACATTTTTGTTATAGTAGATTACGCAACTAGGTATCCGGAAGCGATTCTCTTAAGAGTTGCCAGCCAAGAACATAGCTCGAGCCTTGTTGCAAGTGTTTAGTCGAATGGGTTTTCCAAACTAAATAATTACCGACCAGGAACTCCCCTTTGTGTCTTCAATACTGAAGGAGCTGTGCACGCTATGTAATATTAAAAAGATAGTGACCTCTGTTTACCACCCACAATCAGACGGTTTGGTGGAGAGGTTTAATAAAAACACTAAAGCAAATGTTAAAGAAAGTAATGCTCCCCTGATGGGAAGGACTGGGACCAGCTGTTGCCCTTTGTGCTTTTTGCTTTTAGGGAAGTACCCCAAAGTTCCACTGGTTTTCGCCATTTGAGTTGCTGTATGGCAGACAACCCGTGGAATTTTGGACATAGTTAAAGAAGCTTGGGAGGAGAAATCAAGTTCGGCCAAATGTAGTTGAGTATGTCTGTCAAGTAAGAAAGAATGGGAAAAGTTGCTTGAAATTGTCAAACAGAACATGGAAAGTGCACAAGAGAAACAACAGAGACATTACAATGCAGGTGCTAGGTTAAGGGAGTTTGCAGTAGGAGATAAAGTTTTGGTTTTATTACCCCCACATACACAAGTTTTTAGCTAAATGGCAAGGGCCATACCAGGTAGTAGAAAAAATCTCTGATGTTAACTATCGATTGTTTAGGCCAGGTAAGAGAAACCCATATCAGCTGTTTCACATTAATTTGCTGAAGCCATGGAATGAGGGGATCTGACAGTGAATGATACAGGACAGAAGTGTTGAACGAATGTGGAAGAGGTACAGATTGGTGAACAGTTGTCTGAGATGCAGAAGAAAGAAATAAATCATTTAATACAAACAAATTTAGATGTTTTTCAGAGGTCCCAGGAAGGACTAATCTTGTGGAACACAGGATTATTACACCCCAGGGGTAGTGATCAGAAAAAGGCCATATAGAATCCCACAAGCTAAGCGAGAGGGTATGAAAACAGAAATACAGAGTATGTTGAAAATGGGAATAATCGAGAATCGGACAGTGACTGGTCAAGTCCAGTGGTACGGTCCCGAAACCCGATGGTACAGTAAGGTTTTGCATTGACTTTAGAAAGGTTAATGAGATATCAAAGTTTGATGCATATCCCATGCCCAGAATAGATGAAATGATTGAGAAAACTGGGCAGGGCTAAATATATTACCAATGCTAGATCTGACTAAAGGATATTGGCAGGTTCCTTTGGAAGAAAAAGCTCAAAAGAAAAACAACGCTTGGCCAGAGGGTCTTTAAGTTTACAGTGCTTCCATTTGGCCTTCATGGCGCGCCAGCCACTTTTCAGCGGTTGATGAATAAAGTTCTTCGTCCCCCATCAGCAGTACGCTGCTGCATATCTGGATGTGGTCATTTTTAGTGAGGATTGGAAATCCCATTTACACCAGGTGAGCGCGGTATTACAGGGCGCTATGGACGCTAAACTGACCGCAAAAAAGAAGTGTGTGTCTCGCCTTTACAGGAAAACAAGTATTTGGGGTTTATACTAGGGAATGGAGAAATAAAACCCCAGGATAGGAAGATACATGCACCAAGCTTGTAAGCAACCAGCAAATAAAAAAACAGCTGAGGGCATTTCTGGGGTTAGTAGGGTATTACAGACGATTCATAAAAGATTTTGCTACTCGAGCAGTTCCTGACAGAGCTGACGAAAGGAACAAAGTCAAACAAAATTGTCTGGAACTCGGAAGGAAAGGGCTTTTAAAGATTTAAAACAGCAATTTGTCAGGAGCCAGTCTTGATTAGCCCAGATTTCAAGAAACCCTTCATTTTGCAGACTGATGCTTCTGTTGTAGGTTTAGGGGCTGTATTGTCCCAAGAAAGGAAATGGAGAGGAACACCCAGTCTTGTTTTTTAAGCAGGAAGTTGTTACCAAGGGGAAATCAAATACGCCACTGTAGAGAAGGAGTGTATGGCTATTAAGTGGCAGTAGAGGCTCTACGCTATTACTTGTGGGGTAGAAAATTTACCTTTGGTAACAGACCATGCACCCCTAAAATGGCTTTTACCGCAACAAAGACGGAATGCAAGGGTGACCCGTTGGTTCTTGTCTTTGCAACCGCATCGTTTCGGAGCTCAAGTACAGAAAGGGCAAAGAGCATATTAATGCAGATTTTTTTCACGGTACCCACAAACAGAGATTAGTTTGTTTGCACAACAGGGTGAGGTTAAACGGAGAGGTTGGGTACAGGACGGAATCTATGTGTCCAAACAGCTTTTAAGAGGCCTCGGACATTGGGGAGAAAATTGTACTTGTTAATTTTGCAGCTCTGCCAGATTAGTATGCCCGATCCCACGGATCGCAAAAAAGGGTAGTGTGAGGGATTGGTTAAAGGAAACGGAAGAAAAAGGTGAATGACAACGTAAACCAACTGGTTGGTAAACAAAGAAAATTAATAAAAGTGTTTGGGATCAAAATGAATGGGTTAAAAAATACACTTTGTAAATAATAACTGTGTGTTAAATAAGGGAAAGTACAAATGAAAAAAGTATGGTTTAAACAAATATTTATTATTAGTTAGAGACAATACCTGGGGACACTAGGACCGGTGGAAGCTACTGAGTCAAGGCTGGCTCCAGTTCAAATTAATTGTCCAATTTAATGACCTGTCAATTGTTTGATAATATAATTGTTACCATTTAAAATGTCTTTTTGTGAATGCTTGAACGAGGGTGATGGTAGGAGCTGAGTTGGAGAGGGAGAGTAAAAACAAGGAAAAGAATATTCAGATTGAGAGAACTGGTTAACGACATTTTGAAAGGTATTTTGTTTTGGAGACGAGGGTAACAGGCTTAGCCTGCCCCGTCATTAGTTAGGGAACCATTTGTTTAGTTAGGACCCCAGACTGGGTTAGGGTTTGTTTTCTTTATTTTTTTTTTCAGTCTGTAAATAATAAACATACGCCACGGCGTTTCCTTGCATCTGGTTGTCAAGTGTCTGATTGAAGCAAAGCCTCGGATAGGAACGCAGATCGTCACAATATATATACTTGGAATATTGATAGTTTAGCCCTGTGTTTAGTTATGTTTTAGTCCAGTTGAGTGCTCGTAATATGATCCCTGGAACAGCTCCAATAACTAAAGGGGTCATGGATCATGTAGTCCTGGGTTATGGGGAGCCACTTCCTGCTCAGATTCTAGTTCCGATTCAGGCTAGCCTGGAGCACTGATATACACGTGTTATCCCGTGCAGACAATAAATGAGCAACAGTTATTTACCACAAGGGTACTTTTGTCATTTATTTTAGCCCTTAATAAGTCCCCAGTTGAGGTTACTACAATATATATATATATATATATATATATATATATATATATATATATATATATATATATATGTATATATTTATATATGTGTGTGTATATGTTAGTGTTGCTGTTATAGTTACTGCTTTACTGCGTTTCTTCATGATCACTTTTAGTACATATATTTAATTAACAGATGTTTAGGCAGAGATGTAATGCTTTTATTTTTTAGCCATCTAACCTGCTTCTTTTGACATTGTTTGCTGCTACAGAAGATTTTTTGTTGTAAGTAGATGCTTCATCTATTATAGTTTTCTTCAGTGTTTTGGCGACATCAGTTTTCCCTGCAGCCACTGCCAGCACCAGCTCCACAGCAGCCCTGGTTGATCCAATCACGGGGAGATCCTCAAATTCCCCCATGTAGACTTTTGGAAAGGGACTCATCTTTGGGACTTCCTGTTGTTTCTAGGTTGCCAGAGACTTGAAAAAATGTTGTGTCTGGAAAAAGGCAGAGACAGGAAAACCCAGAATCCATTAAAACCCAGAAAAGTTTGGGGAGAAAAAAATTATCCTTCTGTAGATTTGGGGTAGAGGTACAGAATAACATTTCTGTCAGTTTCGCCTTTACCCCATGGGTGACTTTTGTCACCTTTAGCTTCCTTAGACTTTACTGTGAAAAGGAGGTGTACTGATATTTTGGAATGACAAGAGAAGGGAGGAGGAGTTAGGCACAACTCGAGAAGGAGGGCCGCGGACCTCAAAGCAGAGTGAGGCGTGACAAGAGGAGTGTTGTGGGTGAAAGGGGTGTTTTTTTTTTATTGCTCTTGGCCCACCATCTCTGGCAGTCAAAGAATTAATAACCTTAGTTTGCTTTAAATTGTCAATGTATTATTATCACTACACAATGTTAATTTTCAACATTTTATGTGAATAATGTTAACAAAGGGATGCAGGCCTTGCTAGAATTTGAACGACTAATTACACATTCAAATAAAACAGGAAAAACAAGACTGCTTATATAGTGAAAATTAATCAAAAGGATACACAAAGTATATAAGGGTATTTAATAAAAATTAACTATTAAGCGGGACTCTATTTTAAGCATTTGAGCCCGAACTAGCGGGCTTTACTGTGTGGTAATGCCTGCCTCATGCAGTTACATTAATGTAATGAGAAGGGCATTACTACACAGTAAAACCCACTCCTGAGGGCTCAAATGCTCTTAGAATATGTTTTATCCAGAAGAACTATTTTTTGTTTCCAAGTATTTACCTCAGTATTTCATGAGTAATGCGGTTTTCACAGAAAACATCCATGGTCTGTTCAGGCTCTTTGGTTTAATCCAAGCGGTGGACCCTGTAGACTACTTCCAGTTGCGGCATAAATAACATCTTAATGTACCATATCTAATTAAAATACTCTACTTACAGGAGCTATTCGTACCCTGTTTTGTAAAGGGTTCGTGTGGCAAAGACAGAATGAGCTATAACCTGAGCTATAGATCTTCTATAGTACTATCAAGGACACGTTAAGAGAACACAGGAATAATAAAGAAAGGAAAGACCGTTCATAAGTATTTTGTTTGTTTGTTACTGAGTGTCTAAACTGTAATTCGTCATTGTCAGAATACTAGCATGTCCGGGAGCTGTCTCAACAGGAGTGACAACCTGGACCATCATCACTGCACTTTCTGCACAGATTCAATGTTTATTCATCACCAGCACTGCACGCACCGGACTTGTGACTGTGTTTGTGTTTTGTGTCATTGATTTACGTACTGTGTGTATTATTTCAGGACCAACCCACTGTTAACCCTTTTACACGTCATTGTGTATTGGGGAAACTTTATTATTTACAGTCTGCTTTCTGACTATTGGATTTATAAATAAACATCATCATTTCATCTCAGCCTTGGTCGTTGTTTGTATCTGCACCGCATTATCACCGCAGTCAAACAAACTGTCACAGTTTGTTATTGATAACTTTTTTTTTTAAATAGGATTTGAGTGCATATTTGTGCAGCCAGCTAAATTTCAGTATTTAGGCCTACTGTTACGCTACTTTTGTTTTAGTCTGTTCTTGGTAATCGTGCTGTTTGTTGTGTTCATAAAGTTTATTCAATGACAGTGCTGTCAGTGTCTATTGCTGGTGATCCACTGAAATAAAGTTATTGATGTCAGTCTGTATCCATTTGTTTTATTTTCACAACTTGTGAATAAAACCACAGAGCAGTTGCTATAGCTGCTGATTAACACTGTTTTCAACTGAGTTAAAAAAAAATGCTATTCTCTAAATTTAAATTGATACAGTAAGGACAGCTTGGAAGTATACATTGGACAGACAGCCTTCAGAGTGTGTACAATTAGAATGAAGATTTCCATCAAGCAGAAGGTGGTGAATAATATCACAAGCAAATACATACTGCAGGCCTGTGTTTTTTTTCCTTTTTTTCAGGCAGATTTGGAACAGTAAATAAACATAGTTTGAATACTAACGTTTTGGCTGGGCATTAACCGCGGTTTAAGCCCACCTGATTGACCAATCAGGTTACAGGAAATTGTTCTTAAGATTTCCTGTGGTTGAAGTCTTGGGCAACCCTCTCATTTTCTTTGTGTTTTTCTCCAAGGTCACTGTGGTCTATGTATCTTTTTGCTTTTCAGAAGTTAGACTGCTATAAATCTGTGAGCATGGAACAAAGCAAGCATTGGACTCTCATTAGTCAATACAAGTTTACTTTAGTCCAGTAAGAAACGGTTCAGTCCTCATACAGGACAGTATGATATCTCTATACAGATACAGAGATCTCGCGTGGCTGTATTTAACTATGCAAGTCCCAATTTCAAGTGAGATTCAAGGCAATTGCACGCGCAATGCCGATTCTCGTGAGAAAAAGCACTCATGTAGACTGGCTCAATGAGGTCAAGTGGTCAAGGTTTTATATGAAGACTGCGTGCTAATCACTAATAATAATTTACCCCACCTCCATTTATGGTTCCGGTCTCTGAGCTTTTATTTTCCAAGAACAAGTTCAAAATACTCGGAGACATCAGTCATTAAGCAAGATTTTATTTGAACAAAAGAACAATGTGAACAATGTTTCAAACAAAAGAATCATGTGAGAACTTATTTAAACAAAATAATCATCCGAGTGCTTTTTCAAAAGGAAGAACTTATGTGAGCATCTTTTTCAGAACAAAGAACTAAGTGAACATATTTCTGAACCAAGGAACTATTTTGCGATTAACAAAACAATATATCACCATGCAAGTAAAAACGAAACTTTGAACGATCAAATATTTGGAAGGAATAACCACATTGAATGATTACTTTTCTGAGTTTCTAGATACTACTAAAATGTTTATATTTTTATTCATATACAGTGCACTCCGTTTATAAGAATGACTGATATAAGAATCAACCACATGTAGGGATCAAAACCATCCCTATACTTAGCATGCTAAAATACTCTGCTTGTAAGAATCAACAATCTGCTTATAAGAATGATTTCTCGGCAAACTGAGCAAGTGTAATACAAGACGTATCAACTGTAATGACATGTACAGCCAATAAAGCAGTTTTTGAATTTGAATTTGATCACATCTTACGTAAAAGCTTGCACGCAGCATGTATACATTATCATCCCTTGTCCACAGCGACCCCGGTAGAAAAAAGCAAGTCTTGCAGTTTACGGTGAATCGATACGGCAGGAAAAATAAACTCAGTGGTCAGTGGTACAGGGGCTTCAATGATTTTAACATCACATCGCCTTGACAAGTGGTGCAGATTTTGCAGTAACCCTGGGAACACTGGACAAGTTTGTAAACAAACAATCGCCCCACTGCACTGTGCATCTACACCCTAATTCAAGTTTTCCATGGTAATACCCTTTTAAACTGTGATAATAACACAGTATACCAGAGGAAATCACAGTAATTCAGAGTAAACCATGGTGAACAGAAGTTGAAATGGTAATATAGCATATTAAAGTAAGGTGAATCATGGTAAGAGAAACATACAATTGAATGTCTGTGAAGTATTTAGTTAATATTTCATCATTCAATGTACAATAATGCAAAACAAGTTTTTGGGCATACCTTTTAAAATCTGACCATACACTATGTATACCAAATTTTGAATACTTGCAAAATCTAAAATGTGCCACTCAAAAGTCAAGCAAGCACAATTTATGGAATAATTTAATTGATGTATTTATGTGTCTTTTGTTAGAAGTTGAAATAATTGTCAAAAGTTTCTATCAGGAATTTCTGTATACTGAATATTTAGCGCATTATAAGACATTTTTTAATGATACAGATTAACTAATAAAACTATTAAAACAAATCAGTATGTTAATTTAAGGGTTTACACAATCAAACTTTTATGTATTTTTTATTTATTATTAATTTATTAACTTTCCTGACACCATCATCCAATAATTATACCTAAATGCAGTAAATGTAACAAATTCTCCACTCCCCCTCCCCCTCCCCTCCCACCGAGCACAAACAAACCCTCTGAGGCAATAGTGTCTTGATTTTTTAATATACATGAAACACATACAGAAACGTTGATAAATACAAATAGCTAGCTACAACAAACTTAATTACAAATAAATAAAACAATACTATAAAACGTTTAACAAAGTATATACAAATATTGAACAAACTAATTTACAATTTATTATATAGTTAGACTAGGAAAGAAACATTCCACTCACACATGGAACAAAAAAAAAACAAGTGTAATTCAATGTAACTAGCTTAGCAAGCTATTGATACAATATGTACACAGACCCGGAAGAAACACACAAGCAGTAGCTGCGACAAAGCCGAGATGCAACGGCACTGGTTTCTTTATTAAATAATAACAAAATAAAGGATTTAAACAAAACAGAAACACAGAACAAACAAAACGGCATGGTGGCCAAACAAACAGACAAACAGACGAACACTAAAAGTAGCATTTGTTATTTATAATTTCTAATTTCTTCTTATTTCTCCTTCTCCTCTTACCGAACACACAACCCAGAGTGAGTGAATATGTCCATCTTTTATGCAGCTGTACCGAGACTCGATTGCTAATCAATCATTCAATTGGAGTCTCACTACATTTGCACGTGAATTACTTAGTGCACTCCCGTGACACACATTGTTACATTTTATCTGCACGTGAAGTCATGTGCAATCCTCGTGCCAAAATACAAGTATACATTTTAAATCACTCATGCTACACAGACCCACTTATATCCTGTGCACCAATATCTATGCACCAACATTGACACATTACATGCAACAAACACAAAATGCACACAGGGGCGGGGGACCCTGCCACACAGTCTCCTGACCTCTCCCCCCTTCTTGATAGCCGGCAGCTCCCTCTGGTGGGGCTCTTGCACACTGCCTCCGCCGGCAAAGCAGAGCCGGCTGTGACCTCAGGGGAGGCAGGCAAGGCAGTGACCCCAGGCTAAGGGAAACAGTCATCCTCAGGCGATGCAGAGCATCAGTTAACCATGAGCGGAGTTGGCGTGGCATCCCTGATCGGAGCGAGGCCGCATCCCCGGCGGTGTCGCGGCAGGCATCCCCCCGAGCAATGACACGGAGGCATCCCCGGCGGTGTCGCAGGCATCCCCGAGCGATGACACGGAGGCATCCCCGGCGGTGTCATCGCAGGCATCCCCGAAGCCAAGACATCGAGGCATCCCCGGCGGTGTCATGCAGGCATCCCCGGCGGTGTCGCAGGCATCCCTGAGCGATGACACGGAGGCATCCCCGGGCGGTGTCGTGCAGGCATCCCTGAGCGAAGACACGGAGGCATCCCCGGCGGTGTCATGCAGGCATCCCCGGCGGTGTCGCAGGCATCCCTGAGCGATGTCGCAGGGCATCCCTGAGCGATGACACGGAGGCATCCCCGGGCGGTGTCGCAGGCATCCCTGAGCGAAGACACGGAGGCATCCCCGGCGGTGTCGCGGCAGGCATCCCTGAGCCGGCGACATGGAGGCATCCTCGGCGGTGTCGCAGGCATCCCCGGCGGTGTCGTGCAGGCATCCCTGAGCTTAAGACACGGAGGCATCCCGGGCGGTGTCGTGCAGGCATCCCTGAGCGATGACACGGAGGCATCCCCGGGCGGTGTCGTGCAGGCATCCCTGAGCGAAGACACGGAGGCATCCCCGGGCGGTGTCGTGCAGGCATCCCTGAGCTGATGACACGAGGCATCCCCGGGCGGTGTCGCAGGCATCCCTGAGCGATGACACGGAGGCATCCCCGGCGGTGTCGCAGGCATCCCTGAGCTAAGACACGGAGGCATCCCCGGGCGGTGTCGCGGCAGGCATCCCTGAGCGAAGACACGGAGGCATCCCCGGGCGGTGTCGCAGGCATCCCTGAGCTAAGACACGAGGCATCCCCGGCGGTGTCGCGGCAGGCATCCCTGAGCGAAGACACGGAGGCATCCCCGGGCGGTGTCGTCGCAGGCATCCCTGAGCGATGACACGGAGGCATCACCTGGCGGTGTCGCAGGCATCCCTGAGCGATGTCGCAGGCATCCCCTGAGCGATGACACGGGAGGCATCCCGGCGGTGTCGCAGGCATCCCTGAGCGATGACACGGAGGCATCCCCGGCGGTGTCGCAGGCATCTCTGAGCCGAAGACACGGAGGCATCCCCGGCGGTGTCGCAGGCATCCCTGAGCGAAGACACGGAGGCATCCCCGGGCGGTGTCGCGGCAGGCATCCCCTGAGCGATGACACGGAGGCATCCCCGGCGGTGTCGCAGGCATCCCTGAGCCCGACACGGAGGCATCCTCGGGCGGTGTCGCGCAGGCATCCCTGAGCCGAAGACACGGAGGCATCCCGGGCGGTGTCGTGCAGGCATCCCTGAGCGAAGACACGGAGGCATCCCCGGGCGGTGACGTGCAGGCATCCCTGAGCGATGACACGAGGCATCCCCGGGCGGTGTCGCAGGCATCCCTGAGCGATGACACGGAGGCATCCCCGGCGGTGTCGTGCAGGCATCCCTGAGCGAAGACACGGAGGCATCCCCGGCGGTGTCGCAGGCATCCCTGAGCCGAAGACACGAGGCATCCCCGGCGGTGTCGCAGGCATCCCTGAGCGATGACACGGAGGCATCCCCGGGCGGTGTCGTGCAGGCATCCCTGAGCGAAGACACGGAGGCATCCCCGGGCGGTGTCGCAGGCATCCCTGAGCAAGACACGGAGGCATCCCCGGCGGTGTCGTGCAGGCATCCCTGAGCGAAGACACGGAGGCATCCCCGGGCGGTGTCGCAGGCATCCCTGAGCGAAGACACGGAGGCATCCCCGGCGGTGTCGTGCAGGCATCCCTGAGCCCGACACGAGGCATCCCCGGCGGTGTCGCAGGCATCCCTGAGCGAAGACACGGAGGCATCCCCCGGCGGTGTCGCAGGCATCCCTGAGCGATGACACGGAGGCATCCCCGGCGGTGTCGCAGGCATCCCTGAGCGATGACACGGAGGCATCCCCGGCGGGGTGTCGCAGGCATCCCTGAGCGAAGACACGAGGCATCCCCGGCGCGTGTCGCAGGCATCCCTGAGCCGGGTTAAGACACGGAGGCATCCCCGGGCGGTGTGTCGCAGGCATCCCTGAGCAAGACACGGAGGCATCCCCGGCGGTGTCGTGGCAGGCATCCCTGAGCGATGACATGGAGGCATCCCCGGGCGGTGTCGTGCAGGCATCCTCGGGCAATGACGCGAGGCATCCCTGAGCGATGGCCATCGAGGCAGCTCCTGCTCCTCTCCTCCTGGTGGTGGTGGTGGGACCAGCAGGCACTCTTCCTCTGCTGGTGGTGGTGGAAATGGCAAGCAGTCCTCCCATGGCTGTGGAGGCTTATCCAGCAGGTATTCCCCCTCTACTGGCAGAGGTGGGAGCGGCAAGTAGTACTACCATGGTGGTGGAGGTGGAACCAGCAGGCATTCTCCCTCTGCTGGCTGCTTGTGTTCTAGGCCTGTGGGCTTCGCCTTCTTGGGCTGTGGACCCACCGACTCGGACATTCGGGCTCCTCCCACTCAGGCGTAGGATTTACGGGGTCCTCCCCCTCTTGTGCTGGAGATGATGGCAGAGCTTCTCCCTTTTGAGGAACTGGAGATGGTGGTGGGGCTTCTTCCTTTTGAGGAGCTGGAGATGGTGGCGGGGCTTCTTCCTTTTGGGGAACTGGATAGTGGGACCATTCCTATGTCGGCAGCCAGGTAGTGGAGCACCATGGCTGTGATGTCTGGGAGGGACGCTGGGTGGTGTTGCTTTTTCCCAGGCCTCCCAGCACATCTCGGGCCCACAGGAGGTTGATCACTGCAGGGAGGGCCTCCTCAAAATCCCTCTCAGGCTCCGCCAACCAGTCCCAGATCCCCTCAGAGGAGAATACACCAGTCCTCCTTGGAGGACGCAGGTCCTCTCTCACCATCACTGGACGCTCGGGCTCTCCTGCCATGGAGGGGGTTGGTTGGGTGCTACGTGACTGACCTCGCCAATGGCAAACACCATTCCTCACCTTTCAAACAGGCGAGGCAGACATCCCGAAAGCAGCCACGCAGCGCTGCTGTTGCTGCGCCTCCTGCTGCTGCAGCTGCTTCCTCCGGCCACTTCTTCCCATTTTTATTTATTTATTTATTTTCTTTAAAAACACACTTTCTTTTCACACCCAAAAAACACTTTTTTTCCTTCACAAAAAAGCCTTCTTTTATCCAAAAATAACCTTTTTTTTCTTTTGTTCTCCCAAAAAAAAAAAAAAAAACACTTTTCACAAAAACAGCCTGTGTCTGTGGAGGCACTGTTATCCCACTTCGGGACACCAACTGTGACTGGATGACTGGTGGTGACGTCACAGACCCGGAAGAAACACACAAGCAGCAGCTGTGGCAAGACCGCGACGCAACAGCGCTCGCTTCTTTATTAAATAATAATAAAAATAAAGATTTAAACAAAACAGAAACACAAAACAAACAAAACGACGCGGTGGCCAAACAAACAGACAAACAAAGTTGACGAACACTAAACACGTACCGTGTGAGTCCTCTCCCACGAGTAGCATTTGTTATTTATAATTTATAATTTCTTATTATTATTTCTCCTTCTCCTCTTACCGAACACACAACCCAGAGTGAGTGAATATGTCCATCTTTTATGCAGCTGTACCGAGACTCAATTGCTAATCAATCATTCAATTGGAGTCTCACTACATCTGCACGTGAATTAATCAGTGCAATCCCGTGGCCACACATTATACACATTTCAATCTGTACGTGACGTGATTGTGCAATCCTCGTGCCTAAATACAAATATACATTCTAAACCACTTGTGCTACACAGACCCATTTATATCCCGTGCACTAATATCTATACACCAACATTAACACACTACACACAACATATAAACACAAAATACACACAGGGCTGGGGACCCTGCCACAAACTTAAAACGTTGTTTTCATCAAAACGTTTAGTGATATAGATGTGTAAAGGTTACATCGATTGTTTTGTGAACAAAATGTGGGTTTTGGACCAGAAAAGTTAAATCGTGTGATTACTTTTTAGTTTTATAAACGGTATGGAAGGTAAAAGTAACAAAATGAAATAACGAATGTGAATGCATTATATGATAAAATATGCAAGTATTGTATTTACAAATAAAATAGTAAAAATATTTGTTTCTAACAAGAGTTTATAATGCAAAGCCTATATTGTAAATGGTGTCTGTGTTTGTCTCCACAGACTAATAAAAACTCACTAAGTTTCTACAATCTGTTGTGTTTAACATATTGTATGGTAAGCTGCTCTGTATGTCCCATGTTAATTTTGGTAAACACTGGTATAGTACTATAACTGACACACACACTGGTATTTCCACTATAGCAGCACGTGGTAAACCATTTGTATTAAACCCATGGTAACAGAACATGGTAAATGGTGGTATTGATACCATGGTAAATGATCAACATGGTAAACTATGGTATTTATACCATGGTAGATGGTAAACATGGTAAATGGTGGTATTTATACCATATGGTAACTGTGAACATCCTATGGTATATATACTCTATTTGTTTTACCATGGTAAACTTGCATAAGGGCAGTGCCAACTGTCAAACATTGATGAAACTGAAGGTTGACAGTGAGTTAATAAACAGCTTTGTTGTTTTACAGTTATATTTATGCTATAAAAGTAAGTGTAAAGCACTGTATGTTTGTTGCAGTTTACTTAAGTTTTTTTAAAAATGTGTATCTTTACCATAAGAGGTATACTGCTGTACCAAAAGTCATGTAAACATAGACTTTGCATAAAGCTTTGACGAACAGGATAAATGCAGTCCAATACGCAGAATAGTATGCAGCTCCAAAACGTCTGCTGTGTACCACAGGTCATTTGTATTAATATGTTTAAAATCAGTATTTTTACCCTGATATTCCAGTTCCATAGTACACCACGATTGACTGTGTCCTATTGTTGTACATTCACTTCCCACAATAGCAGTGCCACCTTTATACATCTCAATTTAAGCACGTCCTCAGAATATAATCTTTTCCTCCTATGCTCAATCACATTTACTGCATTCAGGTATAATTACTGGATAAAGGTGTTAGCTAAACTAATAATAAATAAATAAACTACAAAACAGTTTGGTTGTGTAATCATAAATTACCATACTGATTTATAATAGTTTTAGTGCAAAATCTTGCAAGTTTTGAATGCAAGTCTTCCCTAAAAAACAAAACAAAAAAAAACCTAATAAATGTCACAAAGCAAGGATTAAGCAATGAAGCATGTTATTATTTCAAATCCATTTTCACTTTTAAAATGTTGTATTTTGCAGAAAAACTTGGTGCAAATGTTGGTTGGTCTGCATATGGTTTCAAGTAATTTATTATTAGAATTATGACTTTCATAATATTATTTAATTGCTAACCTAACCATTTAATATTACAACAGAATGTCTTAGTTTTGACTATTAATTTTCACTTCACAGAAATTCCTGGTTATTTGTGGTTGACAGTTATTTCAGCTTCTTACATACAGTAAGACACATGAATAAATCTATTACATTATTACATAACTTCTTTTTTTTGAGAGGTTCGTTTTAGATTTTGCAAGTATTCATGGTGTATGGTCAGAGATTTTAAAAGGTATGCCCAAAAGCTATGACTTATTTTTCATTTTGCATTTAATTAGGGTTATGGTGAATAAACATTTTCAATTGAATGTGTTTCTCTTACCATGATTCACCATATGCTACCTTACTTTCATATGCTATACTACCATTTCAACTTGTTGTTCACCATGGTTTACTCTGAATTACTGTGATTTACTCTGGTATACTGCGTTATTATCACAGTTTACAAGGGTATTACCATGGTAAACTTGAATAAGGAATATTTCAGGCAAAATAATATATCAACAACACAAACCATACTCACAATGCAAATCAGCTATGTCAGGTAACTGAGGTTGTCAGTCTCTTTCAGAAAACAGAGAAGGCGGCGAGGAGGTTCAATCTGCTATTATTTCAAATCAGGTATTTATAGCTTTTCTCTCTTTCTCCAAATACTGAAAACTCCAGCCCCCACAGGAAAATATACACAAAATGAACCATTCATAAGTAACCAACACCTTTTGGCAAATTGCCTATATTCTAATGTAACTTTCTGCATATTCAAAACCGCCTTCAACCAATGATTTTACATTTCTCTTATATTGATCTAAAATGATCCACAGTTTCTGGGCAAAAAACAGTCATGACTTCCTGTCTGTGACACTTCTCTCTTCTTGCGGTTGACTGTCAGTTATTTCTAGCCCCGCCTTGTTGACTAACAGGAGTTCAAGTTGTACGAACTGTTGTCAAGAACTGAAAGGGACTCCTAGTTCATTACTTCTACCATCCTGTTATAAGACTTGTAAAAAAGAGAGAACAGGGAAGTTGATGCATATCTGTGCTAAGAAATGATTTCAAAACAAGTATTTCAGAGAACAGGGAAGTTGATGCATATCTGTGCTAAGAAATGATTTCAAAACAAGTATTTTAGAGAAAGTGTTAATATTTAGGTTTTGTTTCAGGGGGCTTTGGCAAGTTACTCATATCACTATTTCATGCATAATTCTGCAGCCAAATCAGCTGATTATCTGAATACCGTACCCTGGGCACAGTAATGTAACCTGATCTCATTGAACTTTTGCAGCTCCCGTACTTAAGCCGGTTCAGGACCAGCGCTCATTCTCGTTTGAGCTTGTACTGTTTGGTGGTGTTGCAAGTAATTTCAATTATTATTATAACTTACCTGGTTTGAGTGTTTCGGATTTATCGACTTCTCTTCTCTTCTCTCCTCTCGGATGCTGGACGCACTGGAAAGGAAGTCTGACGCAGCAATCGCTCCCTCCCTTGCCTCAGTCAGCCCGGCTCGGTCAGTAGCATACGACGCTCCACGGTACAACCTGACATCAGCTGCAGCTTCTCACCAGACTGCACCTTCCAGCAGAAGGCATACAGTATCTGCAAAACTCAGGCAGTGCATAATTGAGGGTAAGGATGTTAATTTGGTGTCATTGTTAATAACATCTGCAGAGCTTTTGGATCACAGAGTGGTGGATTGCGGGGATCTAGCTGTCACTTTAAAATCTTGTGATCCCAGACTGTTAAAAAACATTACAATTGGAGAGTTTGTAATTGCGTTCTCTAAATACCGGGACACTGTGCTCTGCATATCCTCACCACCGTGAAGCGATGGATCAGTATATGCTCTAGAGAGGGTTCAGTATATGCTCTATCTGACCGAGCTGGCTGTCAGATATGGAGGTGCTGTTTTTTTTTAAATAAATATCATAAATGTTTCTCTGAAAAAGAAACAACTATTCTAGAGACAGACAACAGGATTGTTAATTGGGCAAAACCTGATGTGGATTTATTCAACTGCATTTTTGGTGGATTGCGGACGCATGCATGTGGAATCTACGCATCAACACATCATCTCTGTGTCCTATGACAACAGCAGGTTCAGCCATCAGCAGCAACCTCAGGCGGCACCCACCCCTCCGTCCTTCACTTGTCGGGTGGTCACCATGAACCCCATCCACGCCTCAGCTCCTCTTCTACCTCCGTCACCAAGGACAAATACGTCCGGCAAGTCAAATATGCTGGAACCTGGTAGGCCTTGGCTTTTGATCTGACAGTTCGGCCAACTGCTCCTCGTCCGAGGCCTGCTAACTAATCACTCTTCACAGTGTGTACGCCCATCAACATCACTGCTCTGACGGAGGCCCTATCAGAGTATAATGACTGCCGCTTGGTGTAATACCTCATTACCGGTCTGCAATCTGGATTTCATACAGGTCTGGTTCGGATTCGAGCTTCATCATTTACATGTAAAAACTTACAGTCTGCCCTGTGAACCAGAAATCGCAACCTCTCTGATCCAGAAAGAGGTGGACAAAGGAGTCATGGTCGGTCCTTACTCTTGCAGCCGCTTCAGAGCAATGCATTCTATATCTCTCCGAAATCAGCCTTATCTTTTCCTCCATCTAAACACTTCACCTTAAACACTTAAAGACCATTGACATCCTATCAAAATTCTGGTTGGCAGGCAATTGTGCAACAACCTCCTGCAATCCCAAGGAGGCACTTCTTGCAGCTTAAATTTGCTCATATCTCGCAATTTCTTTTCGAGTTTCTTTTCACTCACTTCAGCAGATCTCTGTTCTCTACTGCAGGCCACTGCCCACTATTACAAATCACCACTTCAGCTGATCTCTGTTCTCAAGCTGCATTTTCATATAGCATTGTTTATGGATGCTTCATAGCTTTGTTATGGGGCAATACTAGCAAACTAGTGGTTCTACGGCCAGTGGCATCCCAAAATCACCAACTTGCCCCCTGAAATGAAATCCACCTCCTTGATAGAACTGTTCCCTATCATGGCATCTGCCTTACTTTGGGGAAAGCACTGGTGTAGAAAATGTATTCTGTTTTATTGCGACAATCAAGCCACTGTTCAAATCATTAACAAAGGCTGATCTTCAGTTCCTGCAATAATGAGATTAATGCATAGACTTGTATGGCTGTCTGTTTCAAATAACATTTTCATTCAAGCCAGGCATGTTCCAGGAGTCTCCAATAATGCTCCTGATGCACTCTCCCATCTCCAGATCGTTTCCCAGCAGTTTCCAGCAGCAGGAATCTGTGCTCGCAACCTCTCCTGCATCAAGGACTAGCACTTCATCTTTCTTCTAAGATCTTCAAAGACCCATCAGCTGAGCTCTGGACAGTTTATTCAGCTCTCAAAGATCAACTTGCCCATCTGCCCCTACAAAGCGCTTGATAGGCTCCTCGCCATCAAGAAACCTCACCATGCAGAGCCCCTCTTCTCAGATTGTTCCAAAAACATTATAACAAGGTACTGGTTCTCTTTACAGCTTTCCTCCCTGGTTACAAAAGCAGGCCTGTCGAAGCAATTCTCTCCCCTCAGCCCCATTCTTTCAAAATTGGTGCTGCAACTTCGCCAGCCAGGGCAGGAACAAACCAGCACTTTATAAAGACCCTTGGGCACTGGACATCGTCAGTCATACGAAACATATTTGTACTTCGGCTCAAGACATTGTCTCAACCCAGCAATCTCTCTCTAGCTTGCCCGGAGTAGGGACACCCTCTCCGTCAGGTCTACTAGAGGTTTCCACCTAGTTAGGTGGTTTTTCCTCTCCACAGTAGCAGATGGCTTTCTAATACATTGTCTAATCTTTACTATGTCCTGTTTGTTTTTCTCTTCTTTTTTGTTGTGTAGGGCGCAGTCTTCTGTTCTGTCTCTCATCTATGTAGGTTCTCTAGTGTGAGGCCGGGGTCCATCTTTTGGTGGGTGATCACACTTCCAACTCAAGTCTACACCTTACGACTTTGAACTCACAAGCCACCTTCCCCCAAAAGAATGTGTTACCTACCTGGTTCAGGGCACTGCACCCTGCCCAATACTGACACATGATATGCATTAATGATTAATGTGATGACGGCAGAGGGTCAAGTGGCACTCAGCCACTTTCCCCCAAAAGAATGAGGTTGCCGGAGCCACCCCACCCTGCAGATCTAAAACCACTCAGCACTCAGGTAAGGAAAAAACCCCTACTTACCAAAAATAGGGGAAACCTCAGGGAATCCATGGCCAAGGGTTATCCTTCCTCCGGGTACTAAAAATATGATTTAAAGTCCATCATTTCCCGCACAGCGTTTTCTGAGCCGATAATAAGTCTGAGACATTCCCCCGAATGTACAGTTCGTATGCACCGGAAGTCCATCTCCCCATGGCTTTAATTAAATGTGGAGCAATGTTCCTGGAAGCTGCAGAGGTTGCGGCCCCAATCCTAAATGAATGTCCGGAGTAGTTGTCGGGAGGAAGCCCGGCCCGCAGGAGACACCGACGAAGGTGGTCGCAGAACCAGATCCTGGACACGACTCTGCCTTCTGGGGTGAGAAACGGGGGATCCTAGATGACGGACGCAGTGACAAGTAGCTGGAAAGAGCAGAATCAGGACAATACAATGTGTTTTTGATAAATGAACATACACACCTTTCTTTTCTCTGTCTGATTTTGAAGGTTTTAAATGTAGAGTATGTGACCTGGGATTGATGGTGAAGGTCTCCTATGCAGAGGTCTGAGGACGGGTCGAATGACTGGCTCTGGCATGTGATTTCGCCGCATCGAAGGATCCCGAGAAGGCTGAGACAAACATTGCTTCCAGGAGGGCATCTTTGTAGGGAGAGAAGCAGCCTGAGCGTAGGGTGTTGATGATGGATTCCAGGACTTCCTTTGTGATGGGCAGTTTGGAAGATGAAGGTTTGGGAGCAGTTAATTGGATCTCATGGAGCAGCATTTGTATCCGAGGAAGATATGATGGGGGAGAGATAGTGAGATAGATAGCACCGAATTAGTGCAGTCCCGTGACACACATCATACACATTTTATCTGCACGTGAAGTGATGTGCAATCCTCATGCCTAAATACAAGTATACATTTTAAATCACTCGTGTTACACAGACCTATTTATTATTATTATTATTTATTTCTTAGCAGATGCCCTTATCCAGGGCGACTTACAGTTGTGTATAAAAAAATACATCAGGAATTACAGTTGAATTAAGAGCAAGATACAATCACTTCAGTTATAATACAAGATACATCAATTACAGTTCAATTGAGAGCAAGATACAAAATACAATGACTTCAGTCCTAGTAAGGGCAAATACAAACGCACAGTACAGTTTGATATCAGGGCAGTTCAAGAGCTGATAAGTGTGGATAGTTACATAATTTTTGTTTATTATTCTGACCCATATTGATTCTGCATTGTTTTTGTCTTCCAGATTTAGCACCTAGGCTTCAAGACTATTGTCACAGGTTACCAAGTGTAAGATTGGTATGTGGATGCACAGTGTATTGAGTATTAATTTTTGTGTTCACTTACCTGTTTGTGTATTCTTGTAACACCATGTCACCGTGTGGAATCTGTTGTGTTGTATCATCCGATTATTTTTGTCTGTGCACTATTTTAAGCACTTTCCTCATAGCAGGAGCAAACCACACCCCCATTTCCCCAGGGACTAATCAGGACGCAGCACGGGTGTATAAAAGGCACTGAACAGGAGACAAGGGAGCCGTTTTGCTGAGAGAAGACCACGGCATCGAAGCGAAACGGGAACTTTGAAAGGACTATTTTGCGTTTGGAGCAGCTGGAAGTTTGCTTGCTCCTTTTACCCGGGAACAGGACTGAAACGGGACTTGAGAAAAGACAGGTCAGACACATGTGGATGTGTATAGGTTTTATTGTGTTTGTTACGGGTGGATATTTTAGTGCACTTCCTCTGCTGCTCTGCTGGACTGTTGGGAGGGGTTTAATAAACCATTACGAAGCAGTATTGGGTATCTGAGGCAGGGGTTGCAGTAACACTGGTTGGGAAGAGAGAGACACAAAGAGTGACACTGATTTTCTGGGAGCTGTGTATAATTGAGAAACTGAAGGTTAGGCTATTCCTTTGCTAATACATTTCTGAGTGGAGATCCTGGACATCTTGAGAGGGTGTTTAGAACCCCAGGTTCGGGGGAAACTACTTACCTTGTTGACATCGGCGAGGTCGCGGGTTCGGGATACTTACCTTCTGCGTCGGGAGACAACGTCCAGGGTGCCATTCCAGGAGGTGGGCGGTGTGTTTCAGTGCCGGAGTACAAGGGGGAGATAAAAGCAAGAGAGAGATTAGTCACAGGGAAGTACCCAGCTGAATCTATAAGAGTAAAACAAGAGTTCTACTTACCCTACTGTTGCTTCCCTGTGGCCCCTTCTCTGTCTTTCCTCCTCCTTCCAGGTGGTGGTGAGTGGCCCGTGGTCCACTACACTCTGTGTGATGCAGAGCGGGATTTGAGATCTCCGTGGGACAATTGTCTGTCAGCGGAGGGGGACCCTCCCCCGGGCGAGAGGACACGGGGGTGTCCTGGTTCCTTAAATGAACTGAACTCGCAGTATTTAATTACTGCTCTCCCTCACCCTTTCCTTTGGACTCCTTTTTTTCTCTTCTCATTGTATTCCAATCTGTGCATGACGTGTGATATTGTTTTTAGCTATTTATGGTATACCAACAGGAGGAAGAACCAGTAGTTATGTTAGTAGTTTTTAGGCTGCTCTTGATGGTTTTCCTTGTTGTTTTTAATGTGTTTTCATCTTTGTGTGAAATTTGATAATAACCCTGTTGAGAACACTAAATATTGTTTGACCCTATCTGAGCCTCTCTGTCGTGTGTTGGTAGCCCGGGAATCAAAGAACCTGCACAAGGGAAACTGCTATTGATGATGCTTAGAGTTTAGAGTTATTAGAGGGGTAGCTGTTCCCAGTCACACTAAACATGACACTATTTTGGTGTATAATACAATGAGAGCTCATCCTCCATCGTTATTTTAGTAATGCTTACAAAATTATTATTATTATTATTATTATTATTATTATTATTATTATTATTGTAATATGGCATTCTGGTATTTAACAATACTGGTTCAGGCAGTATTGTTAAATTTGAGTTTGAAACAAAACGGTAAAAAAAAACCCAAAAAAACAAACAGCTTTACATTTTTTAGACCATAAAGATATGATTTAAAATCATGCATAGTCAGAAATACAGACATACATAAGAAATAGGAGACATGTAACTGGATATAGAATTTGAGAAGATATAAGTCGTAGTTAAACTGAAGACTGTTCGTATGAAGCTGTATGGAGTTATTGTTGCTGAGCCTTTAGTAAGATGCTTTTTTATTTATCTTTCACTGCCAGAAGTTTCTTTGTAGACTGTGTAGAGTAGATGTGGTTTTCCTAATTGTCTGAAGTCTGACGAAGGTTTTCATGTTAATATGAAGAAAAAAAACACATTTGTCACCGTGTAGTTAGAGTTCCCAGGGGGCGGCGCACAATTGGCTAAATGCGGGTCTAAGTCGACAGGGTAATCCTTGTCTCAGCGTGCACGAGCAACTCCTGTGGCGGCCGGGCGCCTCTGAGTTGGCGGAGTTGTTGGCAGAATTGCGTTTCATCTGACGCAACAGGTCTGATTGGCTTCGCTGTTGGCTTGCAGTGTGAAAAGAGGAGGTCGGCTGACAGCAGGTGTTTCGGAGGATGCTTTAGCACGCTTGTCTTCGTCTCTCCCCAATCAATATGGGAGTCGCAGCGCTGAGACAAGGTCTTAAAAAACAATTGAGTATTCCAAATTGGGAGAAAATGGGTTAAAAATAATTAGTGATTCCAAAAAATTTAAAAAAGAAGCATCATGGTTGCTTATTTTCTATAGAACATTGTACAACCGTGTGCATTTTTGGGGGTTTACCTACTTGAATATAGTACATTTACTGAGAGTTATTGAGAGACAATTAGGTGGGAGTTTGGAGGTCAGGGGAGTACTGTACTATACAGTGTCCTCCAGATTTATTCATACCCCTGATTAAATAGGAACACAAAACATCATATGACAAAAAGATGTACAGATTGGATAATGTGTCTTGCTAAAAACAATTGTACAAATGTTATACTGTAATCTTAATAGCATTGCATAGAGCAAAGTCATATTTGTCATAAATAATTCATCTAATTCCAGAAAACACCATGGTCACATTTATTCACACCCCTGTAGTTAATATTTTGTAAATCCTCCTCTGGCATGGATTACACTGACAAGACACCTCATGTAGTGTTTTATGAGGTTCTGGCACTTCTCAGGGGGACTTTTTGACCATTCCTCCAGGCAGAACTGTTCTAGGTCCTTCAGACCCTTTGGTTTCCGTTTGTGAACTGCCTTCTTGAGTTTGATCCACAAATGTTCTATTGGATTGAGGGCTGGAGATTGAGATAGCCAGTTGAATGTCCATTTTCGGCCAAGCTTGAGCTTCCTGGCAGAGGGGACCAGGTTTTTGGTCAAAATGTCCTGGTACGTGTTGGAGTTCATGGTTCCCTCAATCTTAACAAGGGCTCCAGGACCCGTAGATGCAAAATAACCCCAAATCATAATAGACCCCCCGCCCCCTCACATTGATGCAATCACTGGTCATGGCTCCCCTTCATGCCGCCCGCTACTGTGCTACCGGCCGCTGAGCCTGCGCCTCCAGCCAGCCTGCGCCTCTAGCCAGCCTGCTGCAATCACCCCACCCCCTCTTCCTCCATCTTCAGGGTGTCCTTTTGACACAGAGCAAGCTCTGTCCCTCCAACCATTGCAAGAGGACACCCTCTTTGGTTGCCTCATGAAACAAGGAGGACCCCTTGGGGAAGGAGATACCTCCCACCCCTAGACCATCGTCTTCAGTGTTGGAGCAGGTTTCTTCACTTGATGACACACTCGGAGATGACTCCAACTGGGCTGTCATGGAGCAGGCATTGTGCCATCTCGGGGTAGACTGGCAACGTGAGCAAGAGACGTAAGGTAACCACGAAGGCCCCTACCCAAACCAGACAGTTCCCAGCATTCCCCGATTTCATCCCTATTACTTCCAGAGGCCCTGATGCCCTCTCTTCCATGCATAAGATGGAAGAGAGGGGACTAGCAGGTTTCTGCCGGTGGGCTCATCAACAGCCACCTTGGTCCAGGCTTTGTCCATGGTCGGGCAGTGTAACCACTCTTGCTCTAACAAGCA
Source organism: Huso huso (assembly GCA_036884735.1). NCBI lineage: Eukaryota > Metazoa > Chordata > Actinopteri > Acipenseriformes > Acipenseridae > Huso > Huso huso. Next base: position 6,765,191 of record CM072694.1, on the reverse strand, counting down.
ATGTAAAACATGGAGGTCCACCTCAGAAAGGTGTACATTGCAGTGGTGCAGGCCATTAGGCTGTCAAACACAGCCAGCATACTGTCGGCCTACCAAACTGTTCTTATGAGGGAGCTTTTGCAGCATTCCTCTGAAGCCCAACTGGGGAGCTATGCTATATGGACCATACAAAGGGGTTGAGACACACTGATCATTTATCCCATGGTAAAGGTGAACATGGTAAATAGTGGTATTTATACCATGGTAGATGGTGAACATGGTAAACTGTGGTAATACCATATACTAACTGCGAAAATCACATGGTATATGTACTGTGTTTTTTTACCATGGTGAACTTGCATAAGGGCAACCATGCAGCTAGAGTTGCAGATCGCACAAAAGCACATTGTTAGTTAGCAACTGTGTGCTGGTGAAAGATTTCCGTAGACGAGGTAAGGGAAATTGTCTGACCACTGGGAAAAACAACCTTACATTGTAGTTGGCCCCACAGACCTAGGTTGCCCAGTCTATATATTGACACCAGAAGGTAAGGCTGGACCAGAGCAGACCCTGAGGTAACTGCTAGCCCTGAACCACTGCAAGCAGTTATTGCTAGTAGAGTGCCTGAGCCTATTTGGGGGTATTTGTTTGGTCAGGCGCCACAACTTAGACAAGTTCCTTAACCAATAGAAGCACCAAGGTGCTCCCAGAGAGAAAATATAGGCAGGCCTCCAGCAAGTTATTGACAGTAACCTTATGAAATGTCCGGGATGGCCATTGACAAAGCTGGGGAGAATGTTGCAGGGCACTTATTATTTCTTGATTTCACTAATTATTGATGTATTCTTTATAACAAAAATACATTAGCAATATAAAAAAGCAAGTTAGAAAAACAGCCCTTTGAAGGGGTGATACCAAACACAAAAGCACAAGTTAGGAGAAGCAATTAGGGCAACCTTGTCAAGCATCAAGCAAATAGGCACAATTGGAAAGGTGCTGGGGCCCAAGATTCACACAATTGTTGCTTCTAACTTGGCTTCTTTTTTTCATCGCTCCACTTGAAATACTCTTTGTTTAAGTTAAAGTGAATTTTGAGCATTTCCTTATCAGCTGAGTTGTAGGCAGAATAAGGATGCCGAGACACATGTGCCAAGCAAAGTGTTCAGCACAGTGTGAAGTGTTCTTGGTTATCCTTCCAAGTTCTAGCAGGCAGAGACAGGGAATGGGAGAGGGCTCACCACAGGTGCAGACAAGTAGACTTGGGGAAGACACACGGACAACACACAGGTAAGGCAGAGGCAGATGAGGGCAGACATGGACACGCACACACACACACACACACATCCATAGAAGAATAGGTGAAAGAGCAAGAAGCAATATTTCCAAGAATGAAGATGATGAAGTAGTCCAATAATGTGAACCAGTACAAGGGATAATGAGATTGCAAGGTAAGTGTATGGGAATTGACAGTTGATGTAGCAGTAATGTAATGGGAAAGTTTAACATGCTGCGATTGAAACGAGATTTCATTGATTTGCCCACACAGCTTTACAAACACCACAGTAATTTGGTGGTTACTGCTGCAGGGTAATCCTTATGCTCCTGTGTGTTTTCTTTATTTGATGCAGCCATATGACCTTGACAAAACAGAGCATTTTTTTAGGCGGTGTGTTCGCAATTGTTTTTTTTTAAAAATTTTTTTACAGCAGACAAAAAAGAAAACTGGTATGTAAAATAATAATAATAATAACTAATAAAATAAAAGCAGAGGTAGGCAATTTGATGTAAGTTCATTAAACACTAGTTCACACTTCAATTTATAGTGTTTCTCAGCTGTGATTGGCTAGAGCGAATGTCAGTCTGACTATTAAGCAAGTCAATCAACCCATGATAGCTTTGTGGGTTGATAAAGGCAATTCTGCTGATGGAAATACAAGATGCGGGCGTAGGGTGTTTTGCATCAATAGTAATAAAACTTTATGGGTCAAATGCAACGAACTTGCAACGAGAGTTAGTACGGAGCTGCGTACTAAGTTGCGTACCAGCTAGTACGGTACTATCTCGGGATCATCCCCAGCTGCGTACTAACTTAATATCAATTGCAACGAAAAAAGAAACGGAACAAAGTTGGAGACTAGCTGATCCCAGCTTTAGTACAGTATTAAGGATTATGTTTTGTTGTTCTGCTACCAAACAGGAACTGAAGTCAATGAAGAGGACCGGGTCTTTATAGGAAATCAGAGCGCTTGGTTGCAGCGTATTATATTTTAAAAGTACATTTATTTTAGTAGCGTAATCGGTGTAGTAAAGCAACATAGAATATTTTTTTAATGTATTATTTTACCTCTTATTCAGCAAAATAAGGGACAGCATTAACACAGATCTTTGAAGGCTAATTTAAAAAGATGTGTTTTGAGTCAGGTTTTAAAAATGTCAAAAGTCTCTGAGTCTCTTATAGAGCTAGGCAATGCATTCCAAAGATGTGGAGCAGCACTGCAGAAGGCTCTGTCTCCCATGGACAGAAGCTTGGTTTAGGTGGTTGAAGATAACCAGAGTTGGAAGGCCGGAGAGTGCGAACAGGAGTGTAAACATGAAGCAGGTATCCTGGTGCAGTGCCGTGGAGCGACTTGTACATGAGGAGAATTATCTTCTTGTAATTTAAAAAGCACAGGTGTAATATGTTCCCGAGATGCTGAATGGGTTAACACGTGGGCAGCAGAATTCTACACATATTGTAACTTGTTTAAAACTCTTGTACTCAGATAGAAGCGCATTACAATAACCAAGCCTAGTAGTAATAAAAGCGTAAATCAGTTTTTCAGCATCAGAGAAAGATAAAAGAGGCCTTATCCATGCAATATTGCGGAGATAGAAAAAGGACATCCTAGTGACCTTTAATATGGGCTTTGAAGGTCAGAGTGGAATGAAAGAGAACACCCAGGTTACGTACTACAGTGGAAGCAGATACATTTACAGTATCAATATCCAAATTAAACTCTGTGAACCAGATACTGGGAACCGATTAAAACAATTTCTGTTTTGTCACAATTTAGTTTAAGAAAACTCTGTTGGATCAGTTTTTGATATCACGCAGACAGCTGACTAATACATATAACGGTGTATCATCAGCATAAAAATGATACCTGAGGCCAAAACGTCTGATAATCTGGCCAAGTAGTAACATATACAAGAGAGTAGGGGACCTAAGGCAGAGCCCTGTGGGACACCCTGAATGACTGGAGAAATATCTGATTTAAAGTTAAGAGTTACAAAATGTTGTCTACTAGACAAATAGTATATTGTGATTGACTGTGTCAAAGGCTGCACTGAGGTCTAATAAGAGGAGGATATTAAGGGTACCTGTATCTGCAGTCATAAGCAAATCATTGGCTACTCTGACCAAGGCTGTTTCAGTGCTATGCCTAGCTCTGAAGCCAGATTAATGAGTTACTTGAACCTTTTTAGTCATCAAATAATTTTGGAGTTGGGACGAGACTACTCTCTCAAGTATCTTAGATAAGAAAGGTAGTTTGGAAATAGGCCGGTAGTTGTTTAGAATGTCAGGGTAAAGACCAGGCTTTTTTAAAACTGGCGTAATAGCAGCAATCTTTAACACTACTGGAACATACCCAGATACCAAGAGTCATTGATTAATGTGCTAACGAAAGGACCTAGGGCTGGAAAGCAGGCTTTCACTCGAGTAGTGGGAATAGGATCCAGGAGGCAAGTAGTGGGTCTCATTTTACTGAAGTTTATAAATGTGGGCCGTATCAACAATAGAGAAGTGAGATAGCCAAGACACCAGTGAAACAGGACCTGACACAACAGTTGGGCCAGGACAGGGACAGCTGACCTCTAGAAAGAAGAGGAAACACCCCTGACCACTCCCTTTTCAGCCCTGTGCTTTAATAATGCTGCACTGTAATGATAGTGTAAGGTTACAATTTTCTATTTGACGTAATATTTATAAACTTCATTTCTTATTGTACTAATATGTTTTGACATTTTTTAAGAAGCTTAAAGATTCTATTACATAAATGTAACTTCTGCTTTTTGCTCTCTGTCCTAATGCTGCTTTGTAAGCAGAAGTTATGAAATTTAAAGAAATTAAAGACTGTTAACCAACTTCAGCAATGATAAGAAACAGGCGTCTCTGAAACGACTACCATTTATGGATATAAACAAATCGATCTTGTAGGAGTGGTGAAGGGGTGAACTGTGTGTGTGACGAGTGGTTGTTTACTTGCTCGGTGGAAATCTGCTCTGCCAGAGAGATCTGATGGAGAAGCTGTGAAGCTTTGCTCTTGCAATCATAATAAAAGAAACTCTCTGGTTTAGAAACTGGAACCAAGTTTCACTCTGTGCTCATTCCTAGATCATTTTCCTTACAAATGGCGCCGAAACCCTGGACCCTGGACCTGCCCTAGCGACTGAAGGGATAGTGATTGTGCCTCAGTAGTTAAGACGTGATATAGCTAAGAAATCAATCTTGGCTGCAGGGGCGCAGCTATCATAAGTGCAAGTGGTGCAGCTGCTCCAGGGCCAACTTACACTTCAAAAGGGACAAATAAAATATGAATATTTTTAGATGTGAACAGAAAAAGAGCTCACCGTTGCTTGACTATAAGGTATTTTTTTCAGCAGGTTACACAGCACTGTGTTGTTTTGCTGCGCATCAGACTGACAGCTCAGAGCTCTCAGTCAAAACTGTGGGGGCGTGGCTACTAGACTGCGTGTTCTGTAATTGGTTGTTTATGTGTTGTTAATATTCTGTCAGGCACATGACAATGTAATTCTGTATCGTAAGTAATATATTTCCTCACAGATGCCTTAATGAGCCACAGCAAAATATCTCATTTGTAACGAAACCAGCAGGTGGATAAATCACTCTATTTTTTTTCTTTGCTTTCATGAACTACAAAGTGGCAAGATGGCTTGAAGGATGGAGGAGGTTTGTGTCCCTGCAGCTGATAGTACCTTTAGGGAATATAAACAATCTGAAAAGCCAACAAGGTCTGCTATCTGATGGGGAAGAGTGCACAGAATACCTAGTCAAAGGACGAATGTAGTGAACAGTTACCACGCAAGTAGATTTCAATGTAAAACTGAAGCTGAATGAGGGACTGTGGCTTTTTTTGTCTGCATAGGCTCATCTGCAGAATGACAGCAGTTACTGTCTTGATATGATGATGATTGATTGGGAGGAATGTGGCTGCAAATCAATTTCCAATCAGTCAATCATCCAACCTACTGTTTAAAAGAGAGGTGATGCTCAGTAACAAAGTACAGCAAGCAGGTAGGAACCAGGTACACACAGAAACAAGCAGGTATGAACCAGGTACACACAGAAACAAGCAGGTATGAACCAGGAACACACAGAAACAAGCAGGTATGAACCAGGTACACACAGAAACAAGCAGGTAGGAACCAGGTACACACAGAAACAAGCAGGTATGAACCAGGAACACACAGAAACAAGCAGGTAGGAACCAGGAACACAGAAACAAGCAGGTAGGAACCAGGTACACACAGAAACAAGCAGGTATGAACGAGGAACACACAGAAACAAGCAGGTATGAACCAGGAACACACAGAAACAAGCAGGTAGGAACCAGGTACACACAGAAACAAGCAGGTAGGAACCAGGTACACACAGAAACAAGCAGGTAGGAACCAGGTACACACAGAAACAAGCGGGTATGAACCAGGTACACACAGAAACAAGCGGGTATGAACCAGGTACACACAGAAACAAGCAGGTAGGAACCAGGTACACACAGAAACAAGCAGGTAGGAACCAGGTACACACAGAAACAAGCAGGTATGAACCAGGAACACACAGAAACAAGCAGGTATGAACCAGGTACACACAGAAACAAGCAGGTAGGAACCAGGTACACACAGAAACAAGCAGGTAGGAACCAGGTACACACAGAAACAAGCAGGTATGAACCAGGAACACACAGAAACAAGCAGGTAGGAACCAGGAACACAGAAACAAGCAGGTAGGAACCAGGAACCAACAGAAACACAGAAACAAGCAGGTAACGAGGAACACACAGAAACAAGCAGGTATGAACGAGGAACACACAGAAACAAGCAGGTAGGAACCAGGTACACACAGAAACAAGCAGGTAGGAACCAGGTACACACAGAAACAAGCGGGTATGAACCAGGAACACACAGAAACAAGCGGGTATGAACCAGGAACACACAGAAACAAGCAGGTAGGAACCAGGTACACACAGAAACAAGCAGGTAGGAACCAGGTACACACAGAAACAAGCAGGTATGAACCAGGTACACACAGAAACAAGCAGGTATGAACCAGGTACACACAGAAACAAGCAGGTATGAACCAGGTACACACAGAAACAAGCAGGTATGAACCAGGTACACACAGAAACAAGCAGGTATGAACCAGGAACACACAGAAACAAGCAGGTATGAACCAGGAACACACAGAAACAAGCAGGTATGAACCAGGAACACACAGAAACAAGCAGGTAGGAACCAGGTACACACAGAAACAAGCAGGTAGGAACCAGGTACACACAGAAACAAGCAGGTATGAACCAGGTACACACAGAAACAAGCAGGTATGAACCAGGAACACACAGAAACAAGCAGGTATGAACCAGGAACACACAGAAACAAGCAGGTATGAACCAGGTACACACAAAAATGGCTCAGTGTGTTTTGACGGACTTGCAGAAAATAACTTGATTGTGGGATTTTGCAAACCCAAACTTAGAAAATACTGGGTCTGAAGAAATGTCTTGATCAAGAAAATAACTCTTAATCACAGCTCAGCTCTAATACAAATTTTGGCTTTTAGAGATGTTGCTGTTTAAAGTAGTAGCTTACTGAGACTGATTGACAAATCCTCAGTTTTATGCATGAGAACCCGCAGTAACGTGCTGAGGACATTGAAGGGCAGGGGCTCATTGAGAAAAAATGGCACTTTTCAAGAATCACAATTTTTTTATGACTGAGAAACAGGGCACTTTTGGGGCATAAGTATAACAGGGTAAAATGTCCCTTTAATCTTTGACGTATTTATTTGTCACTTGTATGTTTTATTTATAATTTTACATTTACATTTGATTAGTGCATGTTTTATACATTACTGATTTAACACATTGTGATTGATGTATCACTTTTTAGTAGCTTCTTCACCTTTTATGCCTTATTGGGTATTAGAAAAAATAAATAATAATGAACACAATACACACACCTTATTAAAACAGCTGCAGCAACATATGGGAACATGTAACACATACAAAAGAAAAACAACTTAAGTTCCCCTTTAATGACCCGATGACTGACACAATGACTTCTTGTGGAATTTTTTGCATACAATGCTGCAGGCACCGGTCCCGTACTGAGGATACAAGTGAGGCAGAGACAAGTTGGAGCAATTCACACTTTATTAGTTTGCAAACTGGAGCATTCAACAGAGTGTCACAGACTCTGCAAGCAACCGCTAAGAAAGCTCTCCGAACTAAGTCCGGCTTTGCCTTATATATTATTTCACTACAAGGTTACACTATAGGAAGTTATATAACAGACCCATATTAAGAGAACTTCAAAACACAGAGAAAGAGTTATATCCAAATAAGGTATGTCGCAAAGTTGCATAACCGGAATTATTGCCTTCATGCAGCTTCGCACGTTAGGCTGATGCAATATTACACAAACATTTCCATAGAACACACCACCCAAACCCACATAGCGTGATTACAGTACAAAGAGCACTGTAAGCAGAAATCAGATAGGAGAAGTTCACATGTAACCCAACCCAGTTCCTAATAATTAGTTGCTCATAGCAGAACTAGATAACAAACATAGTACGTGACTTTAGTACATGTTGGCACATTTATCTTGCAGTTACAGCACCAATTTATTCTTAACACACACCCACGGTTTGCACACAGGCCAAAAAATAGAGAACTATATTTGGCATAAAGCCACACGCATAAACATTGTACCCTTAACAGTACCTTCATTATGGAATTTTTAATTTTTCTATCACAGACTGGACACAGCAGAGGTTTGGAAAGGAGTCTTATTGCATATCTGTGCGATACATTTCTGCTTTTAAAAGCTGCAGCTTCTTGTATTAATTACACTGATTAAGCAGACAAATTATATATATATATATATATATATATATATATATATATATATTGTGACAAAGTGAACTTTAAAATATATGGGAAAGTGGTGGACGGTGTGTATATTGGTCCAAGAGTGAAGAGAAGTCTGTATCCTCTCCATTGAATTTGGGTTACATAAGTAAGTTGTAGTCTGACTGCCAATGTCACAAAGACTACAATTCCCAGAGCTCCACAGGGGCGACCATTTTGAGACAAGGGTTTTCACCTGTCTCCAATTAGGCAGCCATAAAAGAGCATGGTTTTTTTTCAAACGCAAGTGTGTGCAAAGGGTATGACATGCAGAGAGACAGATACGTACTGAAAACAGATTAAAGGTTGGTGTTCTACCTAGGGGAAAACAATTGCTGCCTAGTTAGAGTGTTCTGTTTGGTCAGTAAACAGCTTAGCTGTCTGACTTATAGAAAGGGGTAGTTAAAAGATAATTAAAAGGTTTAGTTAGTGCTCTTAATAAAGAGCTAGGTTTTGTTTGTTTTTTTTTTGTTTGTTTACGTTGTTGATATTTGATTTGTGTGACTCTGGATAAAGAGAACACGATAATAAACATACAGGCACCGCCCTGTTTACAATAAAATACTGTTGTCCAGTGTGCTTGGTTCCGAAAGACTGTGTTCAAGACCCGAAAGAACCGTGACAAAACACCCCAGTCTGTCACATTATATTGTAACGATCACTCTGCACAACTGAGAAGCAGTTGCACTGTCCTCCCAAAGGAGATACTACTGGCCCTATTCCTATAGCTAAAGAAGTCAGCAAGAGTGACAGACAGCAAAAGCAGGGACGTCAGAGGTGTCAATTTCAAGAACAATCGGTTTATTATTGTGAACAATAATGTCAACAAATGAAAAAATGAACAAATGAATGAAATGAATAATGAGAAGAAAGGAATTCAAATAATTGCAGGTAACAGGTAAGAAATAAGATGGTACAGATAAGTATGCAGGGACAAACAGAAGGCTAAACAGTATCACCAAACAGAAATTAATGTAGTGTCCGGAGGGTCTCCAATAAACCCACACTCACAAACACAACACACACAGATAGACAAAAGATGGTGGGAGAATGACAGGTAGGCCCAACAAGTCCAGTAATAGCAGGGTAATTGAAATCCATACAAAGTAACAAAATAACAAAAAAATACAGGAAACAAAGTATCAAATTAAAGTAGAAACAATCCAAACAAAAAGAAATGATCTCACCCACAAATAAGGCAGTCCAGCAAAGTGTCCCGAAATGATGGTGATTGTAGAAGGTTGAAAACATTGAGTATCGTTGAAATTGTTCAGACTGTCCTGAAGTGTTGAGTTGAATGGTGAACAGTTGTTTGGAAAAAATCAGGAGGATCAGGAAAAAATGGAGGCTGTCACACATAAAACAACAAACACTAAACAGACCTAGAAAAACAGCTAAACTTAAACAAGTAACAGTGAAAACAAAAAGAGCAGTTTAGACAAAGCGCAGCGACAAAAGAAAATGAACGGATGCACTGGAATTATCTAAGGATGGTAATGGATTCACTGAAATTTAAGTAAAGAAAATGCTGTAGTTTAATGGATTCCTCTGAGAAAGGGAGTCTCTCTCAGGCCTGATTAGCCAGCTTTAATACAAGTGCTGGCTACTAAGGAGCTCTGAGATTGGAGGGGTGAAAATCTGAATGAGCCAATGGGGAGAGAGGATGAACAGAGGGTGGTTGCAAGGAACTATGGGAAATGAAGTTTTGACCTGGCCAGGCTACTGACCCTAATTAAAGGGACAGGTGGGTGAGACTTACACCCACATTATGTAGCATGGGAATTGCTACAATATATATATATATATATATATATATATATATATATATATATATAACATTATTTTAATTCCGCAAATTTACTCAGAAATAGATAATGAGAATTACCCTTATTCAAGATTACTATGGTGAATTTATCATAGTGTGTTTGCACTTTTCCCATGCTTTCACTGCGCTTTACTATACTGGAGCATGGTTAACCATGGTGTACTATAGTAAACATTTCTTAGAAACATCTATCATGGTATAGAATGGTATTACAGTAAAGCACAGTGAAAGCATGTTGAAACCATAGGAAAGGTAAGGTGAAACCATGGTAAAAGTGTGAAAGCACCAAGATAAATTCACCATGGTAAACTAGAATAAGGGTTGTCTTTCTTGTTGAACTTTATTAACAGTCACAATTTAGAACAACAAAATGCCATACAAAACAATACACATAATAATCTGGCTCTTTACATCAGGAGTTGTATACAGGGCCAGAGAGACAAGGGTTGTTTCTTTTTGGATGTAAAAATAATGTGATATTTTGTAACAATGTAAGGGAAGAAACAAATAGAAAATGACTGCTGTCTGCTTTAACAGAAGGACCTAGTTACACAGTCAACAGTTTCTGAATGGAGTGCTGCTCTTTAGCCTAATGGATACAGTGACACTATAGGGAATACATACCTTCAGAGCAGAGCACATACATTTAAAAGAATGCCACATCACCACCATCAGATGTTCCGGACAAGATTAGATATCCTTCAAAGAAGAGTGACAAGAGTCATTACTGGCCTCAAAGGCACTGGAGTCCCCCCACACAAGCTATTACAGCCTAAATGTGGCAGAACAATTCAAATTACTAGGGGGGGTTAATGACCAGTGGTGGGATTTGAAACCAAAAGTTTTTCACCGAATTTGAAAGATTGTTTTCTTCCTGGGGGACCACTGCCCTGCTGGTTTCTGTTCCAACTGAGCTCTCAATTACTTAATTGAACCCTCAACTGAACGAATAATTTGATTAATTTGACTTTTTAAATAGTGTAGCTTATAAAAAGTTGGAGAATTTAAGTTCCTTATACAATTGTATACCTAAATTGAAATCTCCATCTGTTTAAAATAATTAAAAAGTTCAGATTAGGCAAATTATTAGTTGATTAGGGTTCAATTAAATAACTGAGATCTTGGTTGGAACAAAAACCAGCAGGGCAGTGGTCCCCCAGGACCAGGATTGAGAACCACTGCCCCAGAGGGTAAAGGGTTAGGCGGAGTTCGAATAAAACTCATCACTGGTAATTTGCCAAAAGTGAGTAGGGTGCTCCTAGCATTTTTTTTTCTGAAAAGCCCTATTCATTACTAGTAGATCGAGGTGCTACGTGATGGTAGCATCTAAATTGCGCCCAGAGTGATTTTTCTGGTCAAGGTCCCTTTCTCACTTTAGGTTGACCTTTGCAAGGTCACAGGTCAAAGGGGGAAATTAAAAAATAAATAACTGTTATCATTTGTGAACTCAGTGCGTCAGAAACCCCCAGGTGATTTTCTGAGATGGACGGGCAATGGCACTGGTTGAGTTGGCATGGAATGACCCTTGAGCTTCAGAGTTTAGGATGCAAGTACAATGACATTTTACAGACACTCTCAAACAATGTTTTATTGAGGACGGCACAGAAATTTGAAAATGGTGTTGTTTATTTCTAGAGTCCCTTTTCCATCTCCACCATCATCCCTCACTCGCCGCTCTTCACTGTGACCTTACTTGTTGATGGGGGCTTCACTGACGAATTGCAGCACATGGGCTTTGGGAATCTCTTCCGCTACAGGTTCACCTGCCCAGGGTGTAAGTTGAACATTTCATTAATCTACTTTCCATTAAAAAAAATAAATAAATAAAAAAAAACACTTCGAACAACACAGGGATATACATCAGGAGTGACCAGCACTGTTCCCAAAGTTCTGCAAATAGTGACCAAGGAAATTCATCATTAATCACAATTCATCAAAATGTATATTTCAGTACAGCTACATTATAGAAACCCATGTGAATCAATGTCAAGAATTCATCACTAAATGATGATATATTTATGTTTGATTATTTAATTATATTTATTGGCTTTGAGGAAGCTTATTTGTGATTTCTGTGATGGTAAATGCTTTGGAAACGATGTACTTGATACTTCAAATTTGTTTCTAGTGTTTCAAATTCTGTTGATTTACTGAAACATTCTAAAGAGATGTACTGTGACCTTTGCTTTATCGGATTAAAACCTTGTGGTCAAATATTTTAGAATTTCTTGAAAATTCTGACTGTGAACTTTGGGCCTATTCAAGTGTGTGGTCATCTCTTTGTATTGTATGCCTTCTCCTGAGATTCCATCTTACAGAGAACTCAATAAGCCTAGCAACTGATGAATGACTAAATTATTATTTTATTTTTTTAAAGTGTTCAATGTGGTCATGAGCGAGACTTTGTCAAAACACATCACTATTTGTGAGATTGCTGTTATTAACCACTGACAAATCAGAAAACGAACAACAATTTTAGAAAAAAAAACAAGATACACTGTGACTTGGCACTGGACTGAAGGCTCTTTCTGTATGCATTGCAGCTGCAAAATGCATGCACTGTATGCTTGTGAGCTAGGGGGATGCTGCTTATTATCAACCCCTTGGTTCCCAGCCAGAAGTTGTTAATAACCAAAGTCGTTAATAAGCAGAACGCCATTGTTTCATGTTAATTTCAAGTTTATTTATATGGAACAACTATCTATATATGCCGTACTTTTAGAAAGCACATCACTTAAATACACGTTTTAAGAGAACATCACTGAGATAGATGTTATATTTCTGTGCTTACACAAAATACAAGAATACACCGTTGTAAACCATAGTAATAATGTGTTTTAAAAAAAAAAAAAAAGGTACAGTAATAGGCCTAGCGGTAATCTATTGTAGGCTACTCTGCAACAACGTAGTGCGCTAACAATGTCCTTAGAGAAAAGTAAACTTGATACTGTACTTACATTTAATAATCAAGCACAATGTTATATATAATAAGTAATAAGACCCTCCACATCAGGCATATATTAGGCATTATATACTGTTTGGTTGTAATAGCGCAATTCTGGACTATTTGGCACATACCTTACTTGCACTTATCTACGCCATATTATTGATCCTTATTATATCTGTATTTAATCTTGCACGGCAATTTAGCTGTGAACTCGATCTGAAGTATTTTGTAATTCGCCTGTTTTCACTCCACTGCACTTCACATTTTTATTTAAACTATCACCCTTATTATCTGCTCTTACTTGATCTGCTACTAAATTGCATCATAATGTTTGCTATTTTGTTTTGCTCTTAGTTAAACATGCTCTTTGTAATGAGATTCTTGAAATATGTATATTTTGTGACAACTGTAAGTCGCCCTGGATAAGGGCATCTGCAAATAAATAAATAATAAAAATAAATACAAATTATTACTTTTTTTCAAGAAATTTTAAACATCTTCACCAACGTATCAACCACCTCCTAGGATTTTCTTTTCTGTGTTCTTATGCAATTTTCTCATATTCTTAAAGGGAACTCAAGTTGTTTTTTTGGGGGGTTGTTATATGTTCCCATATGTTGCTACAACTATTCAAGTAAGGTGCTTGTATTGTTTTTATTATTTATTTTTTTGACATCCTGACCACTTTTTTACAAGATGGCTTCACATTTACCCTTAAGAACTTCAGAACTAAATTTCCCGAAGATGTATGTACTGTCTACACAATGTACATGCTGACTGCAAACCCTGGGAGGTTGTTTTAGAGTGTGACGGGGTTAGTAACCGTTAGTTGCTTGAACGTGGGGATGGGTTGGTTAGTCTTAGCTAAATTACTTATGATTCTTTCACACAGTTTGCGACTTAGTGTGCTGGTAGTGTGTAATGAAATAATGATGAAATCATGTCAAAGCAGAAGTATATCAAATTAGTAAAGTTGTCTGAACTTATTATACGTTGGCTTAACTAGAATTAATGGGTGGGAATACTTTTTTTTTTTTTTTTTTTAATCAGTAATCTAGACTTGTTAGTGCTTACAGTGTATCATTCCTCCTGTTCTTCAGAGTGACATACCTGCAGACTGACTGGCTTCACTGCTCGCTGAGGATGAAGGCTCCATTTCCACCTGTGTTATCATACCCAAAGCCTGCATTAGCATTTCATTTTGGATCTTTTTCACGAGTTCCAAGTCCCCCTTGGCCAGTGCCCATGCTAGTTCCACGGAAGCTTTGCTGGAACCTATGATGGGGACTCTGTTCGATTTCCCCACCCACACCATCTGAGAGGAAGACATCTCTTCCTGCAGGCCGTCCTCTGATTCTTGGGCTGCCAGAGACTGGAGACCTGAAGTCGTGTTTGGAAAAAGACAGAGTTAGGCAGCAGTGACTATTGTGGGGTGAAGTGTGGGTATTGGGCAAAAGGAGGTCATTATACTTATTTCCTCATGTGTTACTTGTTTGTATGGCTATAAAACAGGAAATAACAGCATGTGGATGAAGCTCAAAGTCAGGGCTCATATGATCAATCAGTGCATTTACAAGAGCATGAGAATTCCAATAGTTTTCGGAAAAGTAAGTTTTATGAAAACTAATTCCGATATCACTAAAACACTTTGTCATGTAAACGTACTGAATGACTGTAGACCCTGGTAGATGTGGCTTATCACCATTAGTCAAGAAAATAAGTGTCGCAATTAAGTACAAGAACCAAGAAAGACAGCCGCTATCTTTAGATGGCATGAAGTAACAACTGGCTTCCTCTGTAGACGGATTCCACAAAATGGGATTTTGCAGTCGGAATACACAATTTACATGGCAAGCTATCTCAGTTTACACGAGGCTGATGTAATCAGATTTCCCTATTGAAACTGACGTATTTCCGAGTTGTTATTTTTTCAGTAAGGATACAGATCGATTACATTATTTTTCACAAGTCATTTTTAATGGTAAGTAAGCAATGAGCCACGACAGGGTGTTGGTTATGCTGTAATAACAGCACGCCCCTGGAAGTGCAGATATTATAGCGTAACTAACACCCTGGAGTGACTTATTACAATTATAAAATGGGTTACTAGTTGTTAGAAATAAAGATAGACACATTTTTATTTAAAAATGAATATATGTTTTCCAAAATCTATTACTACGATAGTACAAATAGTTCCAATTAATATGGAATAGTTCTAATGAATTTAATAGATTCATTATTTTTAATAAGAGTATGAATGTTATTAATAATAATAGAAATTGTGGTGTGTGTGTATGAACTACTGTTACTGTCTCTCTTTGGGAATGCTGGAGTTCAACTGCTTGTATGTGGCTCTCTCTGTCTCGTGTGTGGCGACTAACTGCATGTATAGTACACTGGTGCGGTAGGAAAGTGGGCGCGGCGAGAATGGCAGCTCTTGAATGCCATGGTGAGCGATTCTTTCTCACTTTATTTTTTTTAATGGAGAAAATAGACTAGTTAGCAATTTGATAATCGCTTTGAAACAAGCTTGGGTGTCCTCCTTTTATTATTTTTCTTGTTCCGTTATCGCTGCTGCTGAACTCAATACACCCGCTTGAATTCAGTATTAGAGAGATCAACTTTATTGCTTGTATTGTTCATGTGTTTAAAATTGTAACGAAATTGGCCTAATAAAGTTCGGGCACCAGGAAAGTATATATAAACTTCCCAGTAAAACACAACTCGTTACTCGGACCTTGTAGCAAAACCAAGTTTCTACCTACGCGACCCTACAATATAAAAATTGCAACTGACTCTTGATAACTTAAGAATAGGGTTTTAAATAAACACCAATTAACATTTATTCCATAACCAGTACTGTCACTCATTTTCATTTTACACCACACAACACACATTTAAGAGCATTCTTCCTTGACACCTTTAGTACTCAATTAGTTCCCAATCACTGAAACCATATCTATTAAGAAACATACAATAGTATATTTCTCAATTTACATGGTCTCCGCACTATCCTAAGCATAACACAAGCAATTAAACTGAATAGCCAATAAGATTTTGTTATAGTTAAATGGTAATTCCATTACTCATTTTGAGCCCTCCTAACGGATTAACTATGGTTATTCCTCGGATACAGTTCTTTACACACAGCAAACATTCACAAACCATCTATATCACATATTGAGAAAATGGCAATTCAGTTTAACTGATTCATATGCAAAGAACCAATTTTATACCATTAATACAGCAAACATTCATAGATTATTCATATCACAGGCTGTGCAAATAGCAATTCAGTTTAACTGATTCATATGCAAAGAAACTATCAATATCACAGGTTGTACAAGTATCAATTCAGTTTAACTGATTCATATGCAAAGAAACTATCAATATCACAGGTTGTACAAGTATCAATTCAGTTTAACTGATTTATACAAAAAATCAATTTTATACCCTTAATACAACAAACATTCATAAACTATTCATATCACAAGTTATACAAATAGCAATTCAGTTTAGCTGATTCATATGCAAAGAAACTCAGTTAATACAGTTTTAAAATGGAGAGAGAGAAAGAAAGAAAAAAAAAAACCCATTAGTATGAAAATAATCAAACACTTTCTTTAAATCTGGTCATAAATATATCTGGTTTCAAACAGACAATATTTTCCAAGTCATTACACCAACATACAGATAATAAACAAGCAGTTTGCATCAAGGTAAGTAACAATAATAATGACCGGGAGGCTATAATAAAAAGTCAAGCAAAGTAAGAAAGGAAGTGACATAGATCTAAACAGTCATTTTCCCAAAAGAGAAACGACAGGAACTTCCATAATATTGGTTAAGTCCCGCTACAGTTGTCAGCCGTCCTCCTCAAATACACGTGCAGGACAACTCCATAACAATCCAGTAGGCAACAAAAACAAAAAAAAAAAAAAAAACTCCAGGTTTCAGTCTCGCCAGTAATAGAGCAATATGCAGAAAACTCCAGGTTTATCCGGCTAGTAATACAGCAGTATAAAAACTCCAGGTTTCAGTCTCGCTAATAATACAGCAATATGCAGAAAACTCCAGGTTCGTCCTACTAGTAATACAGCAGTATAAAACCTCCAGGTTTCAGTCTCGCTAATAATACAGCAATATGCAGAAAACTCCAGGTTTCAGTCTCGCTAGTTTAAATCAATATGGATTGTTCTCCACGCATTAAATAACCATTGGTGTATTCAAAATTGCAAACCGTGTCGGCGTCTTCACTGGTCCTGCACGTTTCAAATCACTCGCCACTTTATTCCTCAGTCGTTGACTTGACATCATTCCTGTCCCAACGAGTTTCCCATACACAAAACATCCGTGGTGTCAAAGCTATATTTCATATATTAATTAACGGTAAGCTTAGACACCAAAAAAAAAACAAACAAAAAAAAAAAACTATTACAACTTATTGCCATACTGCATTCTCTCACTCTCTCTCTCTGCGTCAACTATTACGTCACTTCCTACAATCCCACTCTCTCTTCCTCCACCCGACGTCTTTATACAATTTTAAAATGATTGACAGCCAAAGAGGCTAGTGCTGAATTCAATACGGCACAAAATGAATCTCCTTTACACTGGTTAAATAACAACGACTGTCCTTGTATTATTACCGGTATTTTGTTTTTATTGGGGGCCGATTCAAAATATATATTTTTTTAAACATTCTTAAACGCTCTGTGAAGATCTGCAAGTTGTTAGTTGCTGGGATTTTTCCCCCCGTTGGTTATTATTTAATAATGCAATGGCTTGGAATGTCCATCAGCCAATCAGCACGCAGATAGCGCCCACCCATTTCATAAATAATAACAATCTATACCGGTAAATCCTGCTTTTCTGCATTAATTAGATGCTAACATTTTTTTAAAGTTTAAGTGCAAAACAAAAAACAAAAGCATGCCTTGAGTCCTTGCTGTATCTCAAGTACTGTGCAATGAAACAGACCACAGTAAAAAAAAAACATCAATAAGACTAACCCAATGGATTTTTTGTCAACATAAAGTTTTTAAATTCCAAGACTGAAATAAAGAGAGTAACATTATACAGCGAGTTGCTGGTCTCAGCATCAGCTATATAGCATTTAACAGTATTTATCTGAAAGCTAATGTTTTCAACTTCGGAAGACACGTTCTGGATCGTGTCGGTTCCACATTCCTGGTATACACAGCAATATTACGCAATTATGCGTGGTCATACATTTTATAGGTAAGATTACGCTGGGTGCATAATTGCATAGTTCCCCGAGGTGTAACAGATGTTATTTTAGAGTATAGGTGCGCAACATACGGCCCGCGGGCCAAGTCCGGCCCGCCAAGATGTTTCAAGTAGCCCGCCAACACACAAGAAAATAAAATGTTTTGTTTTTTTTCTCTGACGCTTTACTGATGAACTAGCTCATTACAGATCACACTGAGAAATACTTCCCGTTTAGTCCACGCCTACTCGTTTGAGGTGGTAGCTATAGCAACCAGCAATCCAATTGTGATTGATTCATGCCTTGTCAGGACTGCCCAGTCCCTGACCACATTCAGCGCCTCCCTTAAGACTCACCTCTTCAAAGAGCACCTGTAGAACTCCTCTGTTTTGTATCCTGGGACACTATCACCCTTCATGTAAATGTGCTTTATTTTGCTCTTATCTGCCCCCTATTTTACTGCATTTAATCCTGTACTTCAGAGTACTGTAATCTGCCAAGTGTTTAACCTGTAGTACTTTGTATTTAATCACATCCTGATGTAACTATCACTATTTAATCATATCCTGATGTAACTATCACTATTATCTGCTGTATTATTGAATTGTGGTTTGTCAAACTTGTACTTTACTTGAACAAAAGTTATTGTATTTCTTGCTCTTATTGTATTACTTGTATTGTAACACTTGAAATGTATTTGCTTACGATTGTAAGTCGCCCTGGATAAGGGCGCCTGCTAAGAAATAAATAATAATAATAATAATAATAATAATAATGCCTTAAGATTTATGACATTTCATTTTTTGAAATCGCACATTCGTTTTCCAGATGTAACTCAATAACAGATAAACCAATCAGAGCGGAGATTTTCCTTATACTGCTAGGTTGGCGCCGGAGATACACTTCACAGTGTAGCAACGTTGCATTCAGTTATGGCTAAAATAAATAAATGGAAAATAGATATTGAGCATCGATGGTTCAGCGAGGCTTGGATGGAAAAATACTGCTTTATTGAAGACAGAGGATTGAATATATGTTTAATTTGTAAAGGGAAAGTTGCAGTGCCAAAGGAATTCAACTTAGAGGCGTACGACACTAAACATTCAAGTTTTAATGAATACACAGAACTACGCACACAAAAATATGCAGATCTTAAAACGTCTTCAAGGTGCAGAAAGAATCAAAAACTGTAATGGAGGTAAGCTATGAAATTGCTTCATTAATTGCCAAGACATCTCGGCCTTTCACCGATGGAGATTTTATGAAAGACTGCTTTTTAATAGCATGCTATGTCCGACTGAAACTCCAAACTTTAAAAAAGTCAGTTTGAATCGTATGACCGTGCAGCGCCGTGTGTCAGATCTGGGCAATGACATTTTATGTCAGCTAAACGATGTGGCAAAAAGGTTTGTGTACTTCTCCCTGGCAGCAGATGAAACTAGTGACCGCTCAGATGGCCATTTTCGTGCGCAGTGTGATGAATGAGTTTGAGGTTTATGAAGAACTTGCGGGACTGGCATTACTTCATGGGCGAACTGGCATTGACCTGTTTAACAGTCTCTGTGATAAAATGAGACTTTAGGTTTTGAATGGCAAAAGCTGGTTGGCATGTCGACAGATGGTGCACCGTCAATGACAGAGGAGCGTAATGGAATGATCTCAAGCAGCACTTGGGCAAGAGAGAGGAGCAGCTCCTCCAGTATCACTGCATTATACATCAGCAACATTTGTGTGCGAAAGAGCTGGGTTTCAAACATGTGATGAATGTTGTTGTCTCCACGGTCAACTTCATAAAATCTCGTGGACTTAACCACAGTCAATTTAAAACGTATTTAGAAGAAATTGATGCAGAGTACAGTGATGTACTTTATCATACAGAAGTCAGGTGGCTCAGCAGGGGTAACGTTTTGAAAAGGTTTGTGGCGCTGCTGCCAGAGATTAAATCTTTTTGATAGTGAAAGAAAGACCTGTGACCCTACTGGAGGATGCCAAGTGGCTTTGTGATCTTGCTGTCCTTACTGCCCATCTGAAAGGTCTCAATGTTCGGCTTCAGGGGAAGGAACACCTTGTGTCTGACCTCGCCAGCCAAATCACGTCTTTTCAGACTAAACTGAAACTGTTCTATATGCAACTGCAGCGAGGTGATCTCTCTCACTTCCCTACATGCCAGAAGGTGTTTTCAAATCACAATTGTGACTCTGGGCCCTATACTAAAGTTGTGGGGAAGCTTCAGTAGTCATTTGAGCAGCAATTCTCAGACTTTCGCAGAGACACTGAAAAGCTGAAGTTATTTGCTGACCCATTTTCAACTGACCCAGAAGCAGTGGAGTCGAGTATTCAACTTGAATTTATCGACCTGCAATGCTCTGACTCGCTGTGCAGTAATTACCGCAAAGTTGCCTTGATTCTGAAAAGTTTCCAAAACTGCGACAGAGAGCCATGAAGTTTGCTTGTCTGTTTGACAGTACGTTCATTTACGAGTATGCCTTCTCTCTGCTGAGTCTCAACAACGCAATCGGATTACGGATGATAATCTTGAAGCAGTTATGCGTCTGGCAATGTAGAAAATAAAACCTGACATTGAGAAATTGGTCTCTGAGAGGCAGTACAACACGTCACATTATCCCAAAAAAGCACCCACTGGTAAGTATCACATACTTAAGTTATCAGTGCTTTCCAACTCCAGTCATAAATTCTCACCAACATCCCAGGTTTTTGCTTTTTCAGATTAAAAAAAAAATAATCATTGTAGATTGCTTGTGCACAATAAACAATTCCCACAGAGCATTTAGGTCACAGAACATGATTGATTTAATGCTGGATAAAACAGATGCTGGTTGGGTCAAAACCTCAGGCTGTTAGTGAGTCCCTAGGACTGATAAAGGCTGTAGAAGTGATTTCAAGCAAATTATGTTGTCAAACACCTACAAACACCTGCCATAATTCCCTGCATTTTATATAATGTAACCACTATTAGCTTGTTATTGTTTGGTAGAAATCTAACAGAAACTAGGCTGTTAACAAACTTTTATTATCTGGTACAAAATAATACACAAGATATTAGTATCCGGTTATGTATAGTTAAAAAAAAACAACAACAAAAGACATTAGTGGCCCTCAGACGTACTTTGGATTATCAATGTGGCCCTCCAGCAAAAAAGTTGTGCACCACTGTTTTAGAGAATGCAAAATACTTCAGGGACTTTCTGTGTGATTCCAGAGTGGTTTGATGAGAATATAGTTTTGTTTAGTCGACTCCTTAATCCTACAGAGCAACTTTATAGTTCTGCAGTTTCTGTCACAGTTAAGGAATATGCTATTGTCTTTGATGCCATTCCTAGTGTTCTATGTTGGGAGCATGTGTAACAATGCAACAAAAGCTTCTTCCCCTCACCCTCTCCAGAAGCTCATGATGTTTCTACAGTGATTATCTTCATAAGAACATAAAGAATAACAATAAGGAGATTGGGGCCTGGACCAAATCAAAACTTTGTATTCAGAATATTAGAAGTTGGAATATATATTCTGAATGCTCCGTTTACATGCATTGGTATTTCTCATATTCCCCCCTTAAGATACTAACTAAGCAAGCTTCCTGCTGCAAACCACAGTGTGTTGTGGCTTACCTGCAGTTTAGTTTTGTAGAGAGCTTATGTTATTATAATATTTAACAACTGTGACAGCGTTTTATTTTCTACTTTTCATATTTTTTATTTTTGCAGATATGGATTTTCATATTTTGAGAATGTACTGGTGTGTGTGGGCCTTAATTCCATTAAAGTGGGGCGGTATGTGCCGGTCTGCAGTAGCATGGTCAGTAACTGCATTAGCATTCCCACAATCTTTGCTGTCAATGTTCTAAGTAAAACCAATAAACTCAGAATACAGTAGAACTAATTGATTAGTAAGGGATGTATCACTGGAACTAATGTTAAACAAGCCATATTTTCATGTATTACTGGAACTAATGTTAAACAAGCCATATTTCTCCAAACACTAGCAGCAATATTGATACAACATTGGATCTGGAATCTGCAACACTGGATTTCTTGTATCAACTGCACTGTTTCACATGGCAAAAGGAGTCACTGCATTTTGTACAGTATTATTATTTATTTTATTTTTGCACTGTTAACCATTCTGCTTTCAAACTTTATAGTTCATTACGAATGCTTGCTAACATACTCTTAGGCCTGGAAGCGAATTAGGACATTGAAATGTTTAGGAACAAATGTAGATTTCTGCAGTTCAATGAAGTACACAAAGCAGAAGTGGATGTAATGCATGGATTTTATGCTTATAAGAAACATAAAAACAGGCCATAAAACTAGCACCGCCAACTCGCCAAATGCAGGTACTTCTCGCAATGTTACCAGCCACACTGGCGGGTAGTAGCTACTGCTTTTGTTCCCCCACTATGGACAATTATCGTCCCGTTGTTAACTGAAAGTCATCCACTCCTGTCTCCTGCCTCTTGCCGTCTTTGCTTTCTGTGTCTGTGTGCAGACACGAATCCGGCCGCTCTGAATGGCGTGTGAAAGGAGCGAATGAGAAGTGTGTGCGGGTGTAATGTCCCATGCTCCAGCCAATAGAGGGCGAGCAGGTGGCGTTAGGAGCGAGAGCATGAGAGAGAGCCAGTAGATACAAACGATCATTTGTAGGGAATTGTTTTCAAATAAATAGCAGTTTTTGTTGTCACTGCTTGTTTGATCCCGCAACCCGACTCTGTTTTTCCTTCTGGCGCCGCTTTCGAACCACGAGTGCCTCCGTACAATGCTATTACAGCTGAACCCTGTTTATGTGCCCCCAGCTATCCACTCCTTCAGTTATCCACGGGCACTCGAGTAATACATACATGCATACATACACACACATATATATATATATATATATATATATATATATATATATATATATATATATATATACACACACACACACACATATATATACATATATATATGTGTGTGTGTGTGTATATATATATATATATATTTAAACGCATACATGTTTATTTTTAATTATATAATTATAATTTAAGTTTTGTCTGTTATAAAAAAAAAAAAAAAAAAGTTTTATATTAGTACATATTGTAGCGTTTTATAATATTTGGTGAAAATGGGAAGTTAAATTATATAGCATATTTTTTAAATCAGGTTTAAAAGTTAAAACAATTATATTTTGTTTGAAATACAACAAAAAATTGCAACTATGTTTGTGGGCAATCTAGTGCATAAAGTGAACAGAATACAGATTTTTTCTAGTGAGACAGTAAACTTATTTAAAAGCTTTCCTCTGTCTTTGGACTATTGCTGACATGTTTAATACATGTTGTTTTGGTTTACATAAGGTGTGTGTGTGTGTGTGTCCATTCTGCATTCAGTCTCCCTTCAATCACAACCCGTTTTTCCACGGATTCATTGAAATTAATTTGATCTCTATAGGGTAGATGAACAGAGAGGGCTAAATCTAGGGAGCACCTGCATAAGTTTTTTTGCACAGTTTGATTACAGAAATTGTTCTAATAAATGTTGCTGGTTTAAAAAAAAAAAATTCAAAAATATGTTCCATTATTGAATATGTCAAACACCATACATAAACACATGTAAAGGTGTTTTCAGTGAATGGTCAAAAATGATTTTGGCTGGTAAAAAGTCTGAGTGGCTGGTGAATTTTTCCATCCACTAACCAGTGGCTGGTTCACCAAAAAGTTAATTTTAGGCCTTGATAAAACACGTATTTGTACACCACAGCATGCATGGAGCAACTGTATACCATACAGTACTACAGAAGACCCCTTTACCCTTTCACTGGCACCTTTTGAGTTAAATTTAATGGAAAGTGTTATTTTACATGTAGGGATTCACATATTTCATGTCTCAGTTTTCAGGTACTCCTTTCCAAACATTGAATATTAATCCCTACAAACCTCAACATGAAATGACACATTTCTGACTACATGGAAATTTGTTTTTGGTTAAAATACAATTGTGGGAATGCTAATGCAGTTACTGAGCATGTTCCCAATCACAAGGACTATGATTTCCAGAGTCATGTCCGTATGGCTAGTCTTTGGGGAGAATTTGTCATGTGCTTAGTGATGTCATTGCTGATGTCATATGCGGTGTCAGGTGTGACGGGAAACTTACACATAAGGATGCAGAGTTCAGGTTGCATGGCTAACTTGACTTGCAATTTCCTAACCTTTTGGACTTTTGCAAACAAACCTTAACATTACTTTAACAAAGTTTTTGCCATTGAATTTCCATAGTTTTGCAGAAGGCATCCTGGAAAATCAAACAACCACATCACACAAAAAAGAGACACACACCAAGTATATAATGTTTGAGGGTCCTGGAGGCTGGAGAGGTGGGGACAGCAATGGCTGTAACTGAGGCTGGAGGAGTGTCTGGTTGAAAAATCGACTTTAAACAGTATCTTTTCTAATATACAGGCTATCAATAACAGATTATAGGATGTACAATAACAATGCAATCAGGAACTAAGGGATTTTAAAATGCAATCTCTATGACTTTACTGGTGACTGTATATGAAATACATGTTAAACTTAAACTCGTTTTGGAAAATGTTAATATTTTGTTGAACATAATCAGAAAACAGAGGGTTGTGTTGTGCACTGCACTTTAAAAAGCAGCCTTCACATTTATATTATTGACATGCTGTTTAAGTACATGTGGCGGAGTGTCCCGCCCCTATGTATTATTATTTGTATTATTGTTTGTGGCGCGGATAACAGCGCCGCGTATTTCTTATTGTTTATATATTTAAAAACCCCATGAGGTTGCATGGCTGATCAGCTACTGATTATTTAACTAGCTGACAGTCATGCATCCTTACCAAACGCGTGCAGACTCTGGCCGAGGGGTAATAATGATAATTAAGGGCGGGACACTCTGCCACAGTACACTATACAGAATATAATTCAAATAATTTGTATCTACCATATTATGCATAACTGTTATTCAAGTTTTAAAGATACTGCTCTTGTGTGGTTAGTCTATTAGCAAGACAGTACAGTGGACAGTCAACACAAGGTGTTGGACTTGTTCAATCAGAAATCACACTAAGGAAAGCTACTTTCCCTCTTCCAGTCACTGCTGGTGAAATGTGAATGTGGGATTGTGTTCTCTAATCTATGGGGAGAAACATATTTGGAAAGAAAACTAACATTAAGCAAATTAAACATAGAACATTTTTGAACAAAATGTTTACATTTTAGCTTTTGAAATGTTATTCAAACCTTTTACATATCCAATTCAAATAAACAATTATACAATAAATATCACTGAATCATTAATAACATGATCCCATTAATATGAAAATAGCTCAGCATGACTGATTCTGATGACGCAAACAGGTCACATGTATTTTCATAATACTGTACTGGCATTACCATGTTGTTATCCCTTTAAACGGAGTTGATTCTGCTAAACAAAAACTAAACATTTTAACAAATCTGCTTAACCACATGGGACTATATCGCTATCCAATGTGTACTGTCTATACTTTCTGAATGGTTATTTTAAATTGGCATGGGCAATTAAAATAATCAAGAAGTTAAAAAAAAAAAAGTAGGGCCTACCACTTTAAAGTTGTATGTAAACAATGACTTAATACTACAGTTGTAGTGTCACTGTATTAATAATATAGCCTACTGTATTGAAATGGTTTTTTTTTTCTAGTAGTATTACTTTACTTTCTCAATTTCAGCCCCGATTGATCATCGTTATTAGTCATTTGTTATATATTAGCTATTACTGATCCATATCATTAACACTAATTGAATCGCTTTTTTCGTGGATGTTCTACAGCTGTCAGATACGACTTTATTTCAGGGGTTTCTTAGATTAACACAAATGAAGATAGCGACTCCCGGGACTGTCTGCCGAGCGTGGTTAATGTGCAGTACTTTTTTGAGATATAGGTGTATAAAAAAAAGACTTAATTTATTCTTAAAAAAAGAAGAAAAGAAAAGTCTGTTTTTTCGCCACTGTATCTCAAATTATGTAACCAAATGCTACCCCGTTCACAGAGTTTGTTGAGCCTGTCAGTCCGACCACACACAGCGGCAATGTCACCGCATATATTATCGGTGGTGTTTAACCCCCTTTTGAACTGGTTGAAAAATCCACTTTAGTACCTTCGTTAACTTCAAACCTTGACTATGTCTACAGACAATGTAAAAGTTATAATAGATCACTAATTTCTGTGATTCTTCCCACTACCTATTGTAGATTGTATTACAACTACTGTTCATTGTATGTATATATGTTGATGTTTTTTTTGTCTTTTGGACGTTGAGCAATACAAAAAAAAGGGCGAAGCTGATCAGCTGATGGGGAAATCCTGATGCAGAAATGGCTGATGTCGATGATTCAGTGCAGGATATCGAATAAGACAAGCCTTGCAAACTACTCCGTATAAAACAAGAGCCTACATTTAAAATCGTTGATTAACTCGCATGTAAATTATAGCCTAATTAAACAAATAACATAGCAGTGTGAGAGAACCAGCCATAAGAGAAGCTGGTCCGTATTTCCTGAAGTTATCGGGTGATCAAACCAAAGGATTTCGAGAGAAAGGGGAACAATAAAAATCCCTCCTGAAGGATACACACAATAACGTTAGCGTATTGTTCCGGTTCAGTCTGCTTAGTATTTATTCTTAAATACTTTCGGTTACCAATATCATTCTTTTTAATAAAACTAATATATATATATATATATATATATATATAAAAACAATGAAATTGTTCACTTACCGTTTACTAGACGATTAGTTGAGGATTGTTTACATATGTTCTAAGTCTCAGTTTCCTCGTCTGGTTCCCCGCCCGCTAGTGAAGGAGTGGCCTTCAGGAAAGGCGTCACTGTCACGGTAAATTCCGCCCCCCTGTCATGTGACATGACAGAGTTCTGTTGCTATGTGCGTCACTGCTTTTGCTCCACTGGTCTCGACACCATTGACGCTGCAATGCAATTGTTTACACAGAGAAACGAAACTGCGTTAAATAATGTATCTTTTACAGTAGCTGTATTACAATGAATGCTTTGCTAATTATTTTGAATAAGTTTGCGCTCATTCTTTTTAAAAACATTCATATAAAAACCTCACTCATTGACGTATTTATAGTAATATTATCTTTCCTTTTGTTTTATCTGTCAGGTAATGTATGAAATAACTGTGCAAAGTCATCTAAACACAAAAGACTTATACGCGACCTTAATGTTAACCCATTTGACAACAATTCAATTGAAAAACTAAAATAAAAATAAAAGCGTCTTGAATGATCTGTTTGTTTAAGGGTGCCAATACTTTTGTTTGCAACTGTACTTGAGATACACTGTCATACTCTTGGTAATCACTGGTGTAAAAACAATATTGAAAATATTTAACATCAGAAGCAAGCTCCGATTTTTGATTCCCTCATTTAAAATGTCTCCAAATATTAGGGGAATATTTCTAATTAAGCAGAATGTCTGAATATTATTATTTATTTCTTAGCTGACGCCCTTATCAAGGGCGACTTACAATTGTTACAAGATATCACATTATATTTACGTACAATTACCCATTTATACTGGAGCAATCTAGGTAAAGTACCTTGCTCAAGGGTACAGCAGCAGTGTCCTCCACCTGGGATTGAACCCACGACCCTCCGGTCAAGAGTCCAGAGCCCTGACCACTACTCCATACTGCTGCCCGCATGCTGTAGCTATTTGGTGTTTTTGGGCCAGTGATTTGGTAATAGTTTTGAAATTCTTAACACTGTTATTAATAAACTTGTGCTTTGCCTCAAATCTCATTGCCCAGAAACGCAATAATGGACCTATTTTTCTGATGCATCTGATGCATCATAATTGGATCATGAAATGGTGCTTTGGAATCAAATTGCATTGTGGGTATAGCTCTGTACTGAATCCACAAGTTCATCGCAATTGACCCAGATGGTTGTCATTGCTGGCTTCATTAGGAGCACTAGGCACTGGGAAATGTAGTTCTGATGCCATTTTAAAATCCCAGAACTACATTCTCTTTAACAGATTTCCATAAGTGCTGTGCGCTACACCACTATCTGTGGAAGAGGCTGAAAGCAGAGACATGCAATGCTGTTGCAAAGCAATGCCAGCAGCATTCATCTGGAGAGCCTGCACAACCTCTGCACCAGATTTACAGCCTAATAAAGTCAAGGATACCAAATCTGCCAACACAAATTCTGCATTTCTGGAAAGAAAAAAAACGTGCCAACGACAGCCACCGGGATGAAGAATTTATAAAACCGCGCTGACCCCATTGCTTTACTGACCGTCTTCATTTAAAAAAAATAAACACCTTTTCTTCCCTTTTCCCAGGACAGTTACCGCGTGAAACAAACGAGAACTCTGGTTTCAACCGCTACATGCAACAAGACATACTTCATAACAGACACGTATTTGAAATCCTATTGCAGTGTCTGTGCGTCTGTCCTAACGCTAGTGTTCTGCATTAAGAAAACAAATCGAACCTACCAAATAATCTGACATTCATCCCTAAGTTCCACCTATTGTCATTTTTTTGGAGAGTTTAAGTTTTAAAAGTTTGATTTTTGCTTAGCGGAGGCGTTCTCTCTCATTTCGTAACCCACGTTTGCTGACTGGGTTTGTTTTTTGTAGATAAGGCAAAGATTTATCAAACAATGCAAGGTGAGGTTCAGTCTGACCTCTTAGTGTAGGCCTACATGCCATAACACTGTCAATAGGGTGTACCTGCCATAACACTGTCAATTATTATTTGTTTATTTAGCAGACGCCTTTCTCCAAGGCGACTTACAGAGACTAGGGTATGTGAACTATGCATCAGCTGCAGAGTCACTTACAATTACATCTCACCTGAAAGACGGAGCAAAAGGAGGCGACGTGACTTGCTCAGGGTCACACATTGAGTCAATGGCTGAGGTGGGATTTGAACCAGGGACCTCCTGGTTACAAGCCAGTTTCTTTAACCACTGGACCACATAGCCTCAATAGGGTGCACCTGCCATAACACTGTCAAGAGTGTACCTGCCAAAACACTATCAATAGGGCGTCAGTCAGCCTTCTGTCTCAGGACCCTGTCTGCTGCAGAGATGAAGAAAGACCACACTAAAGAAAGGAACACAAGTCACTGAACTTTATTAAATCAGGACGACAAGGATACACAAATAAAACACTACCAACATGAGACAACACACAAAACACACTGCTAATATTAGAGAGAGATGCTGGCTGCTAGTGGCGAGAGCCGAGGAGGGAGGCAGTGTGGCTACAGTCTCCAGGGTACAGATAAAGGACTATTGTCAGCTCTGAGGTTTGACGTGGGGGTTTTATAGAATACAAAGTCAAATTTGTTTGCATTCATTTTACTGTAAAAAAAATATTCAGGTTTAATGGTTTAGATTAATTTATTGCAACAGATATTGCATGAAAAGGCATCATTATAAATACTCACTCAATGCAGAGAGCGCATTACCAGCACAATACAAAAAATCTCCTCTTACAAAACTCAGAGAATTGTATATATATTACACACAGGAAGGACCCATCAGGATATTCAAATCTTAACTAGATTTGGCTTTGTATTCCCTTCACTCAATGATAGCAGCTTCAATACAGCACTGTTGATGCTGTACTACAGCTGTTCACGCTTGCTTGTATTCCAGGACTGATCTCCAGATGCTCACCAGATCTCTGGGCTCCAGGCACACAAGTCTTATTGCAGGTATCCTCCAGGTTGGGATCACAAACTACAGCCATGCAATGGAAATACACCTGGGGAGGGACAGAAGCAGCTCTCATTACAAACAGGAGAACACTGCCACACTCTGGCGGAAGTTGGTAGCGCATCAATCCCCCTTTCCTATTGAAGTTTAATAAAGCATTCCTACTGAAGCACTTTGCATGGAGTGAATCGTCCCAGGTTCAAGTCAGAGAGGGGGCACTAACCTGTCTCCAGAAGGCAGAGTCCTTGCTAGACTGCTGTGCCCGCACCTCAAGCCTCTGGAGCTGGCGGGAGCTCCTGGTGAGAGTGCTGGCCGGCACTGGGTGGAAGTGGGTCCTGTATGAGTCTCCAGTGACCAGGCAGCTGCAGAGACAGGAACAGGAGTCATGGCAAGCCTGCATTGAAAGCACAGCTGAATGGGTAGCGCTAGAGGACTAGCAGACCCCTCACCGGTCAGTGACCAGGTCCCATTGAGGGCTGGAGTCCAGTTCAGGGGTCAGTGTGGCCCAGCAGGATGAGGCGGTCAGTCTGGCTGTGGGGCTGCAGGAGCTCAACCTGCAGAAACACAGGCTCCAGCAGAGACTGGGACACAGGGAATGCAGAGTAGAACTGGGAGTAGGACACATCTAGAGGAGAAAAATAGTCACTGCCGTGCTTTTGAAGCACTGGAGTTCAGGACTCCCTTCATAGCAAGGACAGGGGCTCATGGGAGTTGTAGTCTAATCTGGACAGTGGGCCAATGTGACCAGCTCTGGGAGTTTAGAATGAAGACTAGAGCAGAATTTGACAAGTGAAAGTGAAGACAGAGTTCAACTCACCCCTGGCTAGCCGAGCCTTCAAATTCAGAACATCTCTGGGACTCTTGGCTGCAAAACAAAATAAGGATTTGGTAAAATGCTAAAAGGCTTAGACAGAGAGAGGGCTACCATACAACATTAAAAGCACATCCATTTCAAAATGGACAGATCTCTAAAGAAATGTTCCATTTAAAATGCTCAGCTGAAACAGTAAATGCCAAGTAGAACATTTAGTGATTTTTGATGCAGCCAATGTTCAATGAAGACCTTGAAGTCATCTCGCTCTACACAGAGTGTTCAGTCATTTACCATAAGCAAAGTTAACCAGCTGGCAGGTTCCTAAACGCAGCACAAACAATGGATCAAAGCAAACTGTTGAAGAGATTTTATATCCTTTAGTCCCAGGAGACAAGCCTGGTTCAGCTTGCTAGATACTCTGTACCTCTGCTCATAGGGTCATAAGAGCGGAAGTGCAGGGACCCAAGCCCCTGCACAGAGTAGGGGGCTGGAGCAGGGACCGCCTTCCTTTCAGCAGCCAGCGTCAGGGTGTCGTTGAGGGGGTAGCGACAGCGGATCGTCAGCCTAAGAGGCAACGACACACGGGTTTAGATCAGGGGCGGGAGTCGTGTGTAAAACTGACTGCATGGTCCAGCTGGGTAGTCCAGTTCAGGGCAAATGGGCTGTGTGATGTCACAGCCTATGACATCACCACAGTTCCCTGTGAACCAGGAGACTCCCTGTGCTCACCTGTATTCAGAGTCTCTGGTGATGACTGGAGCATTGGGTGGGAAAAGCGCTCTGGTATACAGCACCTCGTTCTCATAGATCAGGTAGTTGCCCACAATCTGAAAACACAGGAGCCAGAACAGCATGCTGGCAATACAAAGCTGACCTCCCAATAGCAAAATCTAAAGACTGCCAGGCAGTTAATGCATAGTCAACCACTCCCCAGTTGCTTTGGATAAAACAATGCTAAAAAAAAAAAAAAAAACAAGTGATCCAGTGCAGGTCTACCAGTGCCAGACCTTTATGAAGGACCATTGCCTTGACCCACAGCACCACACAGGAAGCCCCAGCTCACCTGGCTCCTGGTCCCACAGGTGTTCACCCCAAAGGTGAAGAGAGCCCTGGTCGAGTCAAACTCTTTGGGTTTGCAGGTCTTGTCCAGCAGGGTGGTCTTGCTGGGATCCACTAATGGTATGGGCTCCATGGTCACAGCCACCACCGTCACCACTCCGTTAGGAAAGCACACTGTGGCAGGGGAGGAGAAGCATGAATCAAGGCAACACCATGCTACCCCAATAACATCGTCCACTTCAAGCTGGACTATAGCAGTGTCATTCGCCTCAACTCCTTGTCCTAACCCTACCTCAAGCTAGCTCTTCACACCCAGCTTCCATGCAGCCAGATGGACTACAGTGCAACCATTTTTTGCTAGGACTTGCATGCAAGTTAAGAGCAGGGTTCCCTAAAGGAATTCCAACACATTGATCAAGACTACAATTAACTAAATATTTACAGTGGCAACAAGTGAATTCAATTTGTCAATTCAGTTGGCTCCAAAAACAAAAAGGCCACTTTATTAGAGTTCTCATATCGGAGCTAGGATTCCTAACAGACATGAAAACTCAAGACCCTGAACTCTGTAACTAGATCAGCCATAAACTGGGGACCACTTCAAAAATCTGAAGGACATTCAAGAACAGAAGTCCCACAGGACTCAGAATGCATGGCAATAGGATCCTTGAGTGGCTAGTTCTGGTGTGAAGTGTGGCCAGGACACTGCGGCGTCCCACCACAGTGAAGGAGTCCTCCTCACCCAGCAGCTCCCTGGTTGGGATTGGGCAGCGTTGCACAAAACTGCTTCTCGACCTGCAAGGTCTTGGCGTTCCTCATGTTCAGCTCCACTCGACGGTGAGGCCCCTCAGAGATGTCCTGGGGAGGGAGGAAGCAAGGGGACAAGTCACGGCTGGCAGTACCCTTGGAGCAACGTGCGTGAAGTGAACAAGCATGGGGAGTTTGATACCTCTGAAACCAAGCATGCTGCCTCAGTTTGGGGTGCATCTAGGAGTAGTGTTCAAAATGTATTGGGAAAACAAGATTTGTCACTTAGATATACCTACAGAAAGCCTGCATTGGTGTGAAATTTTCAATCTGTAACAAATCAGTCCTACAGAGTGTAGCAAGATTAATGGCAACTAAAACTCAAACTAACCAACCCAATGGTCAATTCTCTGCATGGCTGGGCATAAAAGTCCCTTGATAGAGGCTACCAGTTGACCAAACAGTGCTAGCCCTGGATTCATTGTTAAACCCCTGGGAGATCCTCACCTCATAGATGTAGCCAATGCTAAAGAGTGGCAACTCGATGGTGATCTTGGGCTCAGCGATGGTGTAGGGTAGAGGGCGGCTCCCAATGCACAGCTCCCAGCTGGAGTCCATGTTGCCCGGGGTCACTTCGAAAACCACGCTGTGGTTTGTACAAAAGCTTTTGACATCAGGAAGATCTAGAGGGAAGGGATTGGTAGGTCGGTCAACAAATGTTGACTACAAAATCTCCACTTTGTAGTTTGGCACATTCTGAATCCAATTGGCTTTGAAAAAGTCGGCGATATACAATACAAGATCGGGGGTACAATGTTGAAGACAGAAAAGTCAATGCCACAATGTAGCCCATGTCAGGTATGGGGTTGTTGCAAGTTGGTGAACCTGGCAAAGCTCTTACAGATCTAACTAGTCAAGAAATCACCCCCCCCAGTTCACTTACTAACATCCTTCACATCACACACAATAGCAGCCGGGTGAAAATACGGCTCATTCTGGGGGACAATGTTCAAGGTGTAGTTGATGTTCAAGGTGTACCTCCTGATGAGAGCCCCAATGTACTGCAAGAGAAAATCGGGTCAAAAGGTTACAGAACCACCCCACCCCCCAAAATCCTGGACTGTCACCTGCTGCAGACAGGCCACTCTCAAACAGTGCATGATACAGACCATGTGCAATACTAGATTTCCTGTATAATTCATGTTGCAGATTTGTTAGAGAGTCTTCCCCTGCGACACCTCATGGTCACGTGTACATAAATTAAGCTGGCTTTCTCTATGAACAGGAGGCTTTTCCCCCCACATTGGTATGGTTTTGTGTTCAATGGTTTGGTACCTCCTTATTCGAGTGGGTTAATCCTCACCTCTACAGAGAGCAGCGGGTTGTCGAAAGGGACCTTCAGGACGAAGTCCTTGGTGCCGTTGGGGTGCTGGACCTCGCTGATCTTCACGCCTCTGTTCTGGGCCTCGGGAAGGGTCAGAGGAACCCCATTGAGGGTCAGGTTCTTCAGTTCAACGTCCGGCTTGAAGTTACCAAGGGTCACCGTGAAGCCCTTCTCACTCGGGATGGTGTCTGAGAGCAGGGATTAGAGGTGAAGTGCAAGAAACTTAATTGAAGAGCTCTGAACCCCAGGACTGGGTGCAGCAGCACTAGAGTTTCTAACCCTGTTCACCCCCCAATCGCGTGCTCCAAGGTTACCCCTACAGTGCAGGGCTGTGGAGAGTACTCACTGTTCACCACATAAGGGGTCTCAGGGAGGTGCAGGGGGGGCGGGCTGGCTTGAAGGAGGCGGTGCTGGGTCACCTCCCACAGGTCGTCAGCCCATTGGTGCTCCAGGAAAAGGTCAATCTCATACACCTGGTTGTACTTGTTATCAATCACATGACTCTGTAAAAAAGACAGGAGTTAGATATACAAATCAGTACAACATCTGACTCATTGTGTGACCCTGAGCAAGTCACTTCACCTCCTTGTGCTCCGTCTTTCGGGGGAGATATTGTTGCAAGTGACTCTGCAGCTGATGCATAGTTCACGCACCCTAGTCTCCAAGTCACCTTGGATAAAAGCATCTGCTAAGAAACAAAACAGACTTCCCCCTATATCCCCAGATTCTCATATGCAATAACTTAGGCCAAGTAGTCAAGGGATTTTCCCCAGATACAGGGAGAAGTAGACACGCAAAACTGCTGCCACTACACCCCCTACCCCAGGGAGAAGGGGCTTTTGATTTAGGACGCTTCTCTAAAGCAACTTGACGAGACTAGGGGGGTGTGAACTATGCATCCTCAACTGCAGAGTCACTTCCAACAGGACCTCGTTTGTTTTACGTCTCATCCGAAGGACGGAGCACAAGGAGGTGAAGTGACTCGCTCAGGGTCAAGCCAGGAAAAAGCCCTTCTCTAAAAATCACCAAGCCTCCACAGAGAGACCCAACCAGAGGGTCCCTGGCTATCTTACCTTGCGATACCCCCCCACAGCTCCGAAGGGAACGCGGATTTCCACTGCAGTGTCGTTGACTAGCAGCTGGTACCCCCTGCTGGTAGCAGCGACCTCATCCAGGACCCTCCCCCCCACCCCCATCGTGATCCGTTTATCCAGGAACTTTGTGGGATGCAGGACCAGCGGGGTGATGAGCCTCGGGTGACCCAGCTCAGGTAGGTGCCATCGAAAACAGAGGGGTCTGGAAAGAGATGAAACGCGAGGCATTTTGCCATGGTATACTATTCTTTCCCCCCCTTGGTGTAGAAAAGGGATTTGTTTTTATAGACTTTTTAAAAAGTCAGATGACAAGATGTTTATGGTCTTAATGCATGGAAGATGAAGCACTTCTAAAACACTAGCACCAGAACTATAACTTTTTGGAGAATTTATGCAGTTTGACACTAGACTATGTTATAAGGTAGAGATTTAACATGGAGCTATGTCAGTCACATGCTCAAATACAAAAAGTTACACCCACCCTCAAAAAGGAGGCCAATGGCACTTAATGGGTTAATAGGATGTGGAAGAATGAGTTCCACATAGCATACAGTGCCACCAGGTGTCAAAGTGTAGCTAGTGCAGCCAATTCAAAGTCAAGTGTACAATGCACTAGACTGTTCCACTTAAGTTCCCAGCTCAGGTAATGCTTCCAGACCATTAGCCCTCCTCTAGGATTGCTGTGCTCCTCAGTGACTCACTCTTGGCGCAGGCAGCTGAAGTGTCCACCAATAGCAGCATCCACCTCTGCTTGTAGAACACAGTGGCTCTGACGACTTCCACAGGGATCCCCGACACCTGAGGATAGAGAAGCGCGTTGGAGCAGAGACTGCGCCTCACTGGAGCAGAGCCCGCGACGAGCCCTGCACCTCACCGGAGCAGAGCCCGCGACGAGCCCCGCACCTCACCGGAGCAGAGCCCGCGACGAGCCCCGCACCTCACCGGAGCAGAGACCGCGACGAGCCCCGCACCTCTCTGCCCCCTCAAGACCCCCCCTGTTCAGTCTGCGCTTGTAGATCTCCTGATCCGCCCCTCCTGCTCTGGACTCACCTGACCTCAGCACCACATTACTGGATCCTCAGCTGATGCATTATTGCACCACTATAGACACAACTTGCTGTAATCTTCACTTGTAGCATCCTACAAGTATTTTGAAGTGTGGTTTACAGCAAGTGCAAATATGAATCTTGCATTTTAACACCCGTCAGTCACCTTGGATAAAAAGGAGTCTGCTAAAGTCATTCCTAGACTAATATTATGACATCCTGCAATACAAAACACTTACATAGATCTAAATTGTTCACAAGATTAAATTGGGCTAGATTTTACTCCTAGTCATATGCAAAATTGAGAAGGCAGCTATAGTCAAATTAAATTCAGAAAATTAAGTTGATTGCAAGAGATTTAACTTTAAATGCATCAGTATTAAAATGCCAAGCTCATAATATCCCATTTTTTGCCTCTGTATTTCTGGAGAGCCCTCGGACGCTCGCACACAAAAGGACGCTATTAAATAATGGAAGCTGGTTTGGGATCACAGTATTTTAAGAACTCACCAGCAGCACCTCGGACATGGGCATGCCGTAGGGCGACCTGAAGATGATGCGGTTGGACGTGGAGTTGACGAGGTATCCTGCGGTACGGGTGTCCTCGGCGGTCATGGTTTTGGGGGGCATCCCGGTCTGGTGGAACACCACCTGCCACACGGACATCACCGCTCCCTGGGCCTGCAGAGCAACACAAACGAAAAGCCAGCTGAGACCCAGAGCCATTCGGGAAGCTGCAAGAGGTGCAGTTCAGAGAGCGTCCACAAGAGGCACTGCAAGCACTACAGAAATAAACCTCTACACCAGAGGCATCAAACTCCACTCCGAGGGACAGTGTCCATTCCAGCTTCTCTCAATGAACTTACTTGAACCAATTGGATAGGGTTAATACTTTTGCATGGTCTTTGTGGATTTCAGAAAAAAAATCATTCAAGGTACACTACCTATACAAACAGAGGCCCGGGAGAGATGGTAACGTGTCTGATTAAACAAATGAAACCAAGTGCTTCAGAGCTGTGGGTTGAAGACACTGTGGTCCACCAGGAACAGTTTGACAACCTTGCTCTACACCAGCCCCCCCCCCATCCTGGGGACCCCCTGCACTTGCAGATTCTCATTCCAACCAGTTTATCAATTGCTTACACCCTTCATTCATCTAATAGTGCTTAAACCTGCAATTGTCCTCAGCTTTCAAGTTACTTCTAAAAGCTGAATACACTGCCAACCATTTAGACGCTGAACACAATTAAAAAGGTCTTAAGCCAATAGTTCAATTGAGCGTTCAGGTGGAATTAAACAGACACAAGGGGTCCCCCAGGACCTGGGAAGCCCTGTACCCCCCCCCAATCCCAGTTGAAAGTTCACTCACTATGGAGAGAGCAGATTCCCAGTCCTCCTTCTCCAGTCCTTCCTGAGCGATGACCGGGACATTCATCCTAACAGACACCTGGGGGCAGGAGGTTTGAACAGCAGGGATTGGACCAAGACTCCCCATGCATAGCAGGCAGAGACGTGCCTGGTTTTGCGACAAGCTTGTTACCTAGGCACACTGTGGCTAAAAGAGCTCACAGTAAAACCTGGACCGGAAGTGAAACTGCTATGCAATAGGAATCGCGTTTACCCCTGAAGTGTAACTCCATTAGTTAGAATTATTTAGCAGACGCCTTCTCCAGGGCGACTTACAATTGTTACAAGATACCACATTTTTTACATACACTTACCCATTTATACAGTTGGGTTTTTACAGGAGCAATCTAGGTAAAGTACCTTGCTCAAGAGTACAGCAGCAGTCTCCCCCTACCTGGGATTGACCCCATGACCCTCCGGTCAAGAGTCCAGAGCCCTAACCACCACTCCACTGCTGCCCAGGGAGCAAAATAAGACTCCCATTGCAAAGCAGTTTGATCCAATCCTGGTTTTACTACAATTAAGACACCCGAGGTTGTTACCTACACACTGCGGGTAAAATCAAGCTGATCATAAAACCTGGAATGGGTGAAACTGCTATGCAATAGGAGTCATTTCCATCCTTAAATCACTAGGGTGCGATTGATCTATTAATAGGAGCAGATACATTGCTCAATTGTGAACCCTAGTTTTGGGGTTCCCCTTCACCTCCATGTAGTTATCCTCACAGACGATCTCACGGGGGTTCCAGGGGCTCTCCGTGCTGCAGGACAGGGAGAAGGGGTAGACCGGCTCTCTGCCCAGAGAGTCCAGTCTCAATGCGGTACTGGAGCGCATAGGAGACGCCATTCTAGAGAGAACGGAGAAAGAACCGGTCGGTACTGGAGACTTCTCAAGTGGCATACGGGGCTAGGACTTCCAAAAACAGGGTGGATGACAAGACCATTGCACCCCTAAAAGGAATGGGAGACCATTTCTGAGATAGTTCACCTCTTTCAAGTGAAAGGAACTCAATGCACCAAACCAACTTCAAATGAATGCGTTGCCATTGCGAGATGTTTACCTGCCGATTGCAGACTTGATGAACATTGTAATTGACAAAGGGAACAGGATTATATAGATGCATGTTTTTCAGTTCCCCGTTGCGGTGTACGAGAGTGTGAAGCGTTTTTTTTACTGCAGTGACGTACTCACCACGCTCTCCACGTGACAGGCCAAGAACAACGCTCTGAAGATCAAGTCTCCGGGAAGGTTGAAGGAATACGTAAACCCGCACGCCGCTGCGTAACTGTCATTCAGCGGGTAAACCCCGCTTCTATCTGGAGGGGGGATAAAAATGAAGGAGAACATCACAACGGGCTACCGAGCAAATCCCATAGGGATTGAAATCATTTCAGAGATTCCGTTTATCTGTGGCACTCTTAACCAGCCAATAAGAGTTTCATTTAAATTACTTTAATTCTGATACCCCACAAGGTTTTATTAACAAAAAAGACCCAACGTTTTACCTATACTCAAAACCCGAATGCCCGCACAGCTGCCGTTACTTAAACCGACCCAACTTACCGATGGCGTCAAAGCGAAAGTTACCGCCGGCAAACTTGCCATTGGTTGACATCCAAGTACCGATCCCGGCACTCGGTCACAAAGTTACCTGAAGTCAGAAATGAACGCACAGAGCCGCTCCGTTATTTAAGAACACCGGCAATACAAAGTCACACACCATATTAAAAAGAACAGATAAAACGTTTTGTAAGTTGGCTATACAGCGTTTCATAAGCCTCTAAACAAAGCTGCCAATTCAATCGATTAATAGAATACTCATAACTTGAACCAACTACAACGTTCAGGAAGTCTAAACGTTACATGCCAAATCATCAAGGGCGAGTTCCCAGTTCAATTAATTCTCTTCATTAAGCATCTCGAGTGACTGTCAATTATCTGATCTGCCCCGAGAACCATCACCCTTTTATTCTGTATACAAGGGCGGTCAATCAATTTATTAAATATATCTGATAATACTGTGATAGACATAATACACAGATTCCAGTTAGCGGGAGTCCTGGACTAGCCCAACTGGATAACATTAAATACCCCAACATTAGTGTAGTGTTGAGTTTGTGAACCCAAGACACACAAGTACCACATGAACCCAAGTGATACAGATATATCACGCGGCAGACTGGAGATTGTTCTGCGGCGTGAATATTGATCTTACCCGACAAGTCCTGAGCGACCAAGCCAGCCGGCAACACCGCGCATAACCAGGCAACTCTGGAACAATAATAATAATAATAATAATAATAATAATAATCACATATACATGTGAATTCTTAGACATCCGGCACACTCATCCGCAGTATCCAGTTAACTGAAGTAGAATGCTAAAGTTCAAATTAACTTACAGACCAAGGACTAGGCTAAATTGTTAATTATTTTAAATGTGCACAGATAGAGGGGTTGGTGGAATTGTTTGAAAATGTGATAACCACAGTCCACGAATAGTGAGACAACATCTATATCTATCTTAAAATCTAATTTACAAAAATTAAACTCACCCTAAAAGCAGCCTGAACCCCATCTCAATACGATTTCTCCAGCCGTGTCCACCACAGATCACCAATCACTAACAACACCTTTCTTATCTACACCAGAAAGAAGCCGCTGCGTTCGCTCGCTCGCTT
This sequence comes from Huso huso, assembly GCA_036884735.1. Lineage (NCBI taxonomy): Eukaryota > Metazoa > Chordata > Actinopteri > Acipenseriformes > Acipenseridae > Huso > Huso huso. Next base: position 6,725,028 of record CM072694.1, on the reverse strand, counting down.
GTTGGGACACGGCGCGCCCCGGGGTTTATAAAGCCCTCAGAATCGCACCGCTTCCGTTCACACGCGCCCCGATCACAGCACCCGACTGAGATTGAACTGAAGAGTCAACACGTGGTCTTAATCACGCGTGATTAACTGCTGATCGGGTGTCCCCAGTTATCATCATCATCATCATCTTTGGTAGTATTTTGTTTTCTGAGTTTAATTTAATTAATGACGCAATGCGGGTCGATTTCCTCAATTGATCCTCCAGAGCGCGCAATGGGTCGGAATTGTTTGATCAATCCCACCTGCTATCGCTGCGAGACCCGGCGTCTCCAGTATATATACTCGGGTGGGTCCGTTAAACGATGTCGGTGGTGTTGAGGTGTTAATTTATTCGGAAATCAGCGTGGAGGACAGATACAATCGCCGCCGCGCTCTTTTTAAAAGTAAGTACAGTCTTATTTATGTTTTTTTTTTTTAAATCTTATTTAAATTAGGAGGTAGCTGATGTGTGTATGTGTATATATATATGTATATATATGTATATATATGTGTATATATATATATATATATATATATATATATATGTATATATATATATGTGTATATATATGTATATATGTGTGTATATATATATATATATATATATATATATATATATATATATATATATATATAATATAGTGTGTATGTAAAGTAAACTAGAAACACTTTTTTTTTTTTTTTTTTTTTTTTTTTGTGTGTCGAGCACTTGGTTTGGGAAGCTTAACTTAATCCTTTTCCAACGGTGATAACATTCAAACGTTAATATGTCTTTTAAAAACCTATTAATATCTTTCTTAACCAAACTAATAGTTAACTTTTTTTCTTCGCTGTTTATTGTTCAAACGGTATCCAATTAATATTGGAGAGTGACTCAAGAGGAGAAAAACTGACAAACTTAAACGCCCGCATCCAACCTGTCCGTACGTTTGAATTGGTGCACTTCGTTGTAATAATGATTTGGTATAATTCTGGGGGGGGGGGTAGTAGTAACCTGTACCTTATAGGGTTAATTTTAATTGTTCATTTCCCCTCACTCGATTAGCGCATACCCTGCAGCGCGCTCGTTACACGGACCTGCCTAGACTAACGCTGAAGTCTCTCTTCCAGATTCGCACTGCTGTGCGCGGCGCTTCTCGTGGACGCTGACGCGCTCTCTAGTCTTCATTCTAAACTCCCAAAGCTGAACACATTGGCCCATCCAACAGATTAGACTACAACTCCCATGAGCCTCTGTCCTTGATATGAAGTGAGTCCTGAACTCCAGTGCCTCAAAAGTATAGCACTGACCTACAAAGCTCTTTTTTTTTTTTTTTTTTTTTTTTTCCCTCCTCTAGATGCTGAGTTACTCCCAGTTCTGCTCTCGTTCCCCGTGTCTCAGTCTCTGCTGAAGCCGTGTTTCTGCAGGTTAAGCTCCTGCAGCCCCACAGCCAGACTGACCACCTGAACTGGACTCCAGCCCTCAATGGGACCTGGTCACTGACTGGTGAGGGGTCTGCTAGTGCTGCCCATTCCGCTGTGCTTCCAATGCAGGCTTGCCATGACTCCTGTTCCTGTCTCTGCAGCTGCCTGGTCATTAGACTCCTACAGATCCCACCTGGAGGATACCTGCAGTAAGACTTGTGTGCCTGGAGCCCAGAGATCTGGTAAGCACACACACATATTCATGCACACACACACACACACACACACACACACTTGGAATCCAGATTTCATCTGAGACATGAAGAGAAAAACAAGCCAATAAAGTACAGTGTAGTATTAGTTATTAACGCTATAGGCTGATACAGAGTCCCAGCACCAGAAAGTGTGCAAAACACTCCTGATTATTTTTTATTTCATAAAATGAAACATAACTATAAACCAGAGCTGAAGAATCAGCTTGCACTGCTGTAGTTGAATCATGTAACACAGTTATAATTAATTATATAACAGAGGATCAACTTTACTTCCCACCCCTCTGCTATTTCGTGCCTGTGGTCATCCATTAATCTATATTCATGTCAAGAATCCTGAATGTTGAAATACAGAAAGCTGAGTAAACAGTGACATCTAGTGGAGAACATAAACCAGGCACCAGTCAGTGTCCTGGCAAATCACAGTTAAAATAACAGGATTGTCTCCACACACTAGAACCAACCATCACAGACTAGCAGCTCTGCACACACTAGAACCAACCATCACAGACTAGCAGCTCTGCACACACTAGAACCAACCATCACAGACTAGCAGCTCTGCACACACTAGAATCAACCATCACAGACTAGCAGCTCTGCACACACACTAGAATCAACCATCACAGACTAGCAGCTCTGCACACTAGAACCAACCATCACAGACTAGCAGCTCTGCACACTAGAATCAATCAGACTAGCAGCTCTGCACACAGAATCAACCATCACAGACTAGCAGCTCTGCACACACTAGAACCAACCATCACAGACTAGCAGCTCTGCACACACTAGAACCAACCATCACAGACTAGCAGCTCTGCACACACTAGAATCAACCATCACAGACTAGCAGCTCTGCACACACTAGAATCAACCATCACAGACTAGCAGCTCTGCACACACTAGAACCAACCATCACAGACTAGCAGCTCTGCACACACTAGAACCAACCATCACAGACTAGCAGCTCTGCACACACTAGAACCAACCATCACAGACTAGCAGCTCTGCACACACTAGAATCAACCATCACAGACTAGCAGCTCTGCACACACTAGCATCAACCAGATCAAAGAACAGCCACATAAACTACAGCCAGGGAACTCCTGTGGGACAGACATGAGTAAGGATCCGCACAAAGTGATGTGCGGTTTCAAACCCCGTAAAGAGTCTGTGTGCTCCCCGTGGTTAAAGACAAGGGCTTTTGGGAAATAAGAATCACACACGCTTTTATTTTTGAATTGTTATTTGTCAAACAGCAAGTTAAAGATCACATGCTTTTTCTTTTTTTTTTTTTAAACAGCTTCAGTGGTTTCAATCTCTCCACGCACTAAATTGCAGAGTCAGCTCTGAACACGGCATCCTTTATATTCCCTTGTGTGATCGGTGGAAATCTGCTCTGCAGCGCACCAGCACCACCACAGCTCCCTGACCTGCACACTGCAGGGCAACTGCTGTACAAAAGCTGTTTTATCAGTCCCTGCTGTGGATTAAAATAGTATAGGTTTTAAGAATAAGTAATTAAACTCACATGGGGACGTGTCGAGTCGCAGGGCTTCCTGTGCTGTAAACCTGGACTTCATGGAGACGGGCAGAACGCAGCTCACGCTATTCCTTACCCAATGCTGCCATCGTGTGGTCAGATACTAGAACTGTTTGTTGTTATCTATCTATCAGCTCAGTTGCCCTTTTGAAATGACTCGGATAACCTTAACCCCTGTGTAAAGATAGACATTTCAGATACATTCTTAAAATACAGCAAACAGAATATTTACAGGATAGCCAGGAGAGTACTGTGTGTATAAATAATAAGGTTTTCTGTAATTGCTCTTATTTGAAATCATTCTCATGTATTTATCATGCTTACTGCCTGTTCTTACTGGACTCATATCAGCAAATAGTTACTATCAGGTTTAGCTGCTCTTAGTCGAATTCGCTCTTATAATTTACTGTGTGCTTTATTATTCTGCTCTTACTTTAATTGATTTTATGGTACTTTCATATCTGCTCTTATCTGTATTATAATACTCTGTAATGTGATATTTTATAATGTGATACTTTGTACTGTGATAACTTGTAACAACTGTAAGTCGACCTGAATGTCTAAGAAATAAATACTAATAACAGTAGTAATGTCATTGCTGATTTTCACTACCTGTACTACCTCTTGTAAACAGCAGAGGGCACCAGCGACCGCTTGTCACGGAGCTGTGTTCAGATCGAATAACATGTTAGTTTAATACAGTGGTGGCCGGTACGTGGATCGCAGAGATTTTCGGTGGATGTCGGGTCGAATCACAGCATATACTCTTACAACAGTGTTTGTTTCGGCTGATGGGCAGAGTCTTGTGTGTCGTCCAGTAGAGCAGATGAAATCTCAACAGTTTCTGCGTGTGAGACGAACAAAATGCTTGTGCGAAAATACATTTTAATTTAGGCGCACGTAGGCGACTAGAAATTCCTAAAGGTAGACTATAAAAAAAAATAAACGTGATTTATTTTTTCAGCTGGAAGGTAAAACAAAAAAAAACCTCACATTAGGATCTAAACGCTAAGCTCAATCGTAATGCACCCTGGGAATGTAGTTTATTGGTGTCCACTGCCCACTGTTAATCGCACATTAAAAACTACAAATCCCATACCCGCCAGTTTCACTGATTTATCAGTGCGATGGCTACTCGTTTCCAGACAGTTTGTCAAACCAAGATGAGGAAAATAACAAATTCAGATATGTCGGCGTCTTTACAGGAAATGAGCAATGCGGGTGTGTCAGAAGATGAAAGCGAACAGGGAACTTCGAGTTAGTTGCAGCGTGTTCACAGTCGTGTAAAATACAAGTTCAACCAACAGGGGATAAAAGATTAACCCTGGCTTCAGTTTGACAATGTTAAACACCTCCATGTTGTTCCCGTTTTATCAGGATGCAGGGGAACTGATGGCAGGACAGACTGCATTTTAACAGAGAGCCAGGAGATCAAACATGAAAATATCTTAAACACAGCGCTTCAAAACGACACGCAGTGTGCGGAGAGGCAGCTCAGCGCGCTGCCATAAACAGCAAGCAGCGCCTTCTGAGGAGCATGCGAGCAGGCAGCTAAAATAAATAAATAAATGAAACGTTAACCATTTTAATTTTGTTGATGCAAAATAATTAAACTGCACACGTGTTATGTAAGAAGGAACAAAAAGATCTGTAGACATTCAACAATACATTTAAGCAAAACATGATTATTATTATTTGTGTGTGTGTGTGTCCCTAAATGTCAGTGCGCGTCAAGCATTTATATTTAATCTCGCTTATAATTGCTGGTCATAGCTTTTAGTTGGTCAAAGCAAGTAGTTTTTAATACAGTGCTATTTGAATATTTAAAATATGGTTCTCTTCAAAATTAAAATATCAGCAACGGTGTGTTAATTAAACGAAGCGCCTGACGCCGCTCGGAACTTTGGCATTTTTAAATCCTAACGGTCTCTGCTCAGCGGAGTGGAATGTTCAGGAGCCGGTTGCCTAGCAGCGTCTCCGCCTCCTTCTCTGCCCGCCCCCTCTCCCTCTCTCGTTGCTCCAGCTAGGAGTTCACATTCAGCTTCCTTAGATTATATAGCGCCATTCTTTACTAACTTTTACAAATGAGCTTATTGGAGGCTTCGTGTTTTTAAGATGGTTCAGGTGCAGTCCGGGCAGACTGACTGGCATCATTACAGTATACCGCGACCACGCTCGGCTTTGTGTGGGAGGCTGATACACAAAATAATGAACGACTGGTAAAGAAATCACATGGATTGCTTTTTAATGCTATATGTGTATCTGGTATTCTAAGTATTACCTACAATTAATAACTCATCTATTTTCATATTCAGAATGTGATACAGTATTAAGTTCCTGGTTAACCTGCGATCTTTGAAATTGACGAGAAATCAGTTTATGGGAAAGTAATCAAGCACTTTGTTTTTAGGAAGTCTCTCGGAAGTGGTGTTTTTGGGATTGCAATTAACCAGTCGGTCTGGAGTAGAGACGGTCCGAATCTGTGGAGGAGTGAATTCCTGGGAATTCGCACTCCTCCAGGGAGCCGCCATCTTCCTCAGCGACATCGTCATCGAATTATCACAAACGGACCGCTAAAGTGACCTGGAATACATGAACTCAGCTGCTCGGTTCTAGTTTTGTGAAATCGACAGACGTTGTGTCTCCTTTTAAAGTAGGAGTTCATAAAGGCTGGAGTTGAGGGTTTGAAAACGTGACCCAATGAGAAAGTCTTGTTTTTGTTTGACAGCGTATAAAGATTTTACTGACAAAAAAAGGCCTGATATGTTACATTGAAGTGCTTCGCCTGTAAAGAGTTTGATAGTATGTTTACTTGATTTCCATTTTTATCATTCAAATTCTAAACAGGTAAGATGCTCCCTCTGCAGATTACAGATTCTCTTCAGATTTCCGTGGTTCTGTGCAGTTTGGGACGGCCTCTAGGTTTGAGGTTTGCAGACATGTGATAGACAGTCTCTGGGTTCGGGCAGCGATGCACATTTTAATTTGAGCTGCTGTGCTGTTATAGATTCATCTGATAGAGACACAGGGATATCTTCAGACGCACGGTTCAGGTGTTTTGAGACTTGTGGAAAGGATGGAAGTTTACAAATATTATTCTTTTTTTTTTAATCAATAACTAGAGTAAATTATCAAAATCTATTGTTCTGTATCTGACTGGTTGTATGTTAACCTTACAGAGGATTCTATGAAGAAAATGTAATAAATGAATTTTCAAATTTGACAGGCCCTCGATGTGCGTCTCTTGTTTTGTGTTTTGTTGTTCTTCAGAGCCGGGCTCGCTGACAGGTTTAAAACACAACGCGTCGCTTTCCCTGGCGTTGCTGCCTGGACTTATTCCTGCGATATCTTTATCAACACAATCGCCATGGTTTATGTTTTTATTAACATGTCCCTCGTCATGAATAGTTCTGAGGAGTTGTTTTAGTTTTCCATCAGTTATGAACGGAGCGCGGGAGGGGACTTGAGACAAAAAATATATCTCCCAGAGACACACAGGTACTGACGCACGCATGCGCACACGCAAACACACAAACAGATACACACAGGTAATGACACAAACACGCACACACACAGGTAGTGACCTGCGCACACACACACACACACAGGTACTGACACACAGACACAGGTACTGAAATACACACAGAGGTACTAACCTGCGCACACACAGGTACTGACACGCACACACACACAGGTACTGACACGCACACACACACAGGTACTGACACGCACACACACACAGGTACTGACAAACAGACACACACACTGAGACACACACACACAGATAGTGACACACACAGTGATACACACACACACACTGAGACACTGGAGACACTAAGACACACACACACAGATAGTGACACACACAGGTACTGTCACACACGCACACACACACACACACAGATAGTGACACATACACACAGGTACTGACACAGACACAGGTACAGACAAGGAAACACAGGTACTGACACACACACGCACACATACACTTAAGGTATGCACTAGAAGCCAGTTAAATATTTAACTAAATGTTAAATCTACCTAAGAGATTTAAGATTTATTTAAATATTTAGCAAATGTTAAATCTAATTAAAGATTTAAGATGTATTTAAATATTTAAACTGTTAAATGTTGTAAACTAGATTTCTAAATGATATCTGAATGCACACATTTATAAAAGCTGTATTTATTTTCTCCCTCATTTCTGGCAGCCCATACTAGCGCCGGAAGAACTTTGGCATTTTAAATCCTAACGGTCTCTGCTCAGCTGAGTGGAATGTTCAGGAGCCGTTGCCTAGCAGCGTCTCCGCCTCCTTCTGCCCCGCCCCTCTCTCCCTCTCTCGTTGCTCCAGCTAGGAGTTCACATTCAGCTTCCTTAGATTATATAGCGCCATTCTTTACTAACTTTTTTACAAATGAGCTTATTGGGGCTTCGTGTTTTTAAGATGGTTCAGGTGCAGTCCGGCAGACTGACTGCAGCATCATTACAGTATACCCACTGCTCGGCTTTGTGTGGGAGGCTGATACACAAAATAATGAACGACTGGTAAAGAAATCACATGGATTGCTTTTTAATGCTAAATGTGTATCTGGTATTCTAAGTATTACCTACAATTAATAACTCAGCTATATTCATATTCAGAATGTGATACAGTATTAAGACAGGGTCCAGTATTAGAAATAAATAAACACGCTTTAAGAGAAACAGCAGAGATGATGTTTATTGACCATTCCATCCATTCTCTAGATGTCTTGATAAACATTACCTTGTTATAATACAAGTTGCTACAGACAGCACAGTGAGTCTTTAGCGCAAGGGAAATTCTAGCACATCATGATAATACAATCCACACATCTGTGTTTTGTTTCCCCAGAGTTGGAGAGTAATTCATTAGTAGCAGTGAAAGATGAGAGATGCTCCGGTTCGATAACCAGTTTAATTGAGGGAGCACACAATAAAGTAAGAGCAGGGTTTGCCATAACGCCTCCAGCATCCCATCATGCCTCTTGGTTTACCCAAAATATGCAAATGACCTGGGAAAGAGCGGCGTGCTTCTGAGCGGCTAAACACTCTGCTTGTTCTCATCCAGTTGAAATGTCCCGGCCCGAATATCATGCATGCTGTGACTTGGATGTTGTTTTTTTTTTAAATGTATTCATGATCAATGCATTGCTGAGTTTGTTGCGCTCGCGTATCAGGTGGTGTCTGGAATGATCCAAATGCAATTAAAACAGCAAGTGGAGGCGTGAAATAAATCCATCTCTAACTTCTCTTATTCAATTATTTCAATAGCGATTAATAACCCTTTGCGGTCCGTTTATTCAGCGCGCTTCAGGCGCGTCAGGTCCAATTTATTTTCACACGCGCTGTTAAAAAGTATTTTCTTTCACAGTTAAACAGGTTTAAAAGTCTCTGCATATCAACAGGACTCTCAGTACTGCATCTCCAGCCCCGCACCTTGTTCGCTGTATTCATCACATACCTCTTCATAGTCGTGCATACCGATAAATCATGTCCTGATCACTCTCTTTATCACCAAACTCCTCGATCCGCGCGATCCGGTCGTTATTTATTACTGTAACATCTCAACACGCTCTGCAGATGTCTGTGATGTTCTTTGAGCGCTGGATGCAGAAGCAGCTGTCTTGTTTGTTTATGTCCGTGTCATCTCTGTGGTGTTGAACAGCAGTGAGTAGCCGGCGAGCCCAGCGACCCGGGAATCTTTAAAACAAAGCAAAGCGAGGTGGGAATTTTAAGACGCGCGCAGCGAGCTGGCATCAATACATTAAAAGTAAATCAGCTCATTTTTTGCTGTTTAATCTACTATTTGTTAATTAAACACGTACAACTTCAAGGAAAAGTTTTCAGTACCTGGTATTGCCAGACAGTCTCCGATCAAATACCAACCAAACATATTATTATTACGATTGTTTTAGCAGACACACTTATCCAGGCCAACTTCCAATTGTAACATACAATTACCCGTTTATACAGTCTGGTTTTGACTGGAGCAATCTGGTAAAAACAGCAACGTGCCCCCAGCTGGGATTGAACTCACAACCCTCAGTCAGGAGCACAGGACTCTAACCGCTACTCCACAGAGGCTGCAAGCGACGCATCACTCGTGTCTCTAGCTGTCTAAATCTCAGCAGCTTCCCACAAGTTTTCTAACGATGAGGAACTACAGTTCCTCTCAATATATATATAAAGTTTGAGAAAAAGGAAAACTGCTGTGTACCAAAATGACCAATAAGAAAAAAGAAGAGAAAAGGATATTTCAGGTACTTAAAAAGGTAGAATAATTGATTACAAATCAATTATCAGGACATTTCGGACTACAAGTCCATCATCGGCTGAATACAAAAAAACAGTGCTTTAAGAAGTTCAAAAAAAAATTGTAAATATACATATACTGTGTGTGTGTATATATATATATATATATACACTCATATGAAACTTGTAGTTTTTATATAGGTATATAAATGTCAATTGCTGTGGATAAACGCATCAGCGAAATCAATTAATATGACATGTAGTTTTCTAGCTTGCTATTTATTAATATATTTATACATTTATAATATAAACATGTATTCATTTCTACATTTATTTCTTTAACAATATTTATTTCTAAATGTATTTATTAGTCTAGGCATTTGTTTAAATCATTTATTTATTTCTACCTAATAAATTATTCCTTTATTTATTTTTAATTAAACAAGGAACCACAATTTATCAGAGATTTAGACAAGGAAGCTACATGCCACTCTTGTGTGTAATTCCATTCTATGGTATCTACCAAACAAACAGGAAACGGGAGATTTTCAAACAGGAAATAGAACATTTCTAGTATCGAGCAGCACCTTCAGGTTTTCAGTGAAAGCTGGTCAGGCTTGGATGTAAGCTTAAAAAAATGAACGCATTTCAACAACTGTGCAGCGGCG
>CM072694.1:6689343-6714343 GCA_036884735.1 Huso huso | reverse complement strand
TATGAAAACCCATTTGCATTGTATCATTGCAACACGATAAAAGTGAAACTAAAAAACACAGTGACATCATAATGAAACTGATAAACCCGTTTCTGGGAAATGGCTCATTTGAAAATAAGTTGAATAGAGCAAAGGCTGTGTTGTTTTCTTCAGTGTGTAAAGGATTGTATGTTTGTTTTACGTGCCTTAGAGAAGGCAGAAAGACAAACCATACCCTGTAGTGAAAGCTTTGTAAGCTGGGTTCCTAAATCACAATGTTAAGAACAAAGGTAGAATAATCCTAGCTGAATAGTATTTACTGATTTGGGTAACTGACTCCGGTTGGTGTGGACCGTATAGTTCCACTCCACAACATTGGTTTTGTCAAATGTTATACATAGATTTGTCAAGGCTTGATAGAGTGTCTGTGGCCTCACAGAGTTTATTGGTAGCGCCAGGGGCCCAGAGTGAGTCAGGCTCTGACAGCGAGGTCACAAGGAGTTCAGCTCTCCCTCCTCGTGTGTCTGTACCGCCGACACAGGATGGAGAAAGCTCAGAGTAAGAGAGTGATGGCATTGTACAAATGCACCTTCTCACGTGTCCAAAAGACACTTAACCAGACTGCTCTCGGGACACGTTTACCTTTCAGATAACTAAGGGTTTGCTTTTCTGGGGTTCGGATTAACGGGGTTGTAATGAGGTTTCATAAATAATATTTCTACGTTTTTTGTGTTGACAAAGTCATACTGGCGTTCTCATGTTATCGATTACAATTAAATTCCAGCCTCAATCTCCCCTGTCCGCGTCATTTTCCAGTTGCTGCTGTCTGTCAGCACTTGATTACATTTGCTTAAAATGTGTTGATAATTTGCCCTGAACCGACGCTGCAGCTGGATGTTGTGTATGTACGGAGGCTATACCGCTGTAAAATATCTGTGTGTCCGTCACAAAAAACACACGACCGTGATTACACTAACATTTATTAAAACATTTTTGGAAGTTAAAAAAATAAAACAAAACAAAACCAGATACCTGTATTAATATACTCGATCTGTTTTTATAGATTCGCTGAAGTTTTAAACTATACATGTATAGTAGTTGCTTCTGATTCATGTCGTTTAAATTAAATGCACTTCATTTTCTGATAATCGGATTCTTCAATCTCTGCGCCACGCATATTCGCTTCTCATCGGTCAGTTTCTGTTTACGGCTGCGCAGCTCCAGGATCGGATCAAGATTTCGGATCAGTGGAGCTTGATCCTGATTCGCTCAGTACAATGCCTTTTCACGATCCGTCCCAGCACCAGTCTTACCCGTCCCAGCACCAGCCTTACCAGTCCCAGCACCAGTCTTGCCAGTTCCAGCTTTAGCATCAGTGTCCCCAGTCTCGGCATTACCTTGACAGTAGCCATTAACCAAACCCACGTCTCTCAATGAAGGTGCAACCCCACCTCCGTGTTCTATTGATATGTTCTATTCCTCTTGCTCTTTTAATATCGCATATTTCTCTGACTCTGTGAATGAGGTCATTTTAGGTTGGTGTGGTTTTGCTGGGGCACAGTTTGTTTAAAACAAATATGGGTTATGAAAATTCAAACGACATCCAAGGCGAGTCACTGAGTAAAAGGGTAGGGGCTCCTGTATCCTTTGTAGTTTGTATTAATAGTCTCCAGTCTTTACAAGATGATGACGTTCACCCTCGTAACATAAACAGGATAAGCAGGGGGACAGGGGAGGGGGGCGTCGTCAAGGTGAAAGTGAAAGTAGCGTCAGATTGCTATAAAAGTGAGTGGAGTCCTTGCACCAGCCAGCAGGAGTATGTCTTCTCTTGGGTCTCTGAACCGAACCAGCTCAGAACCGAACCCACACCTGATCCGGGCTACAGGGTAAATTCCAGGTAAAAAGGTCAAATACATTTTTATATATAAATCCTTTCATTTGTTTAACCAAATAGGAGAACTTAAAAAAAAAACACAATGTTATATTTGTAGCCTATTTGAATGAAAACAAATGGTCCAGTAAACATTACTCTTATAATAATCTTAAATATTACTTAAACCATTGCTTTTGGTACATTGACTAAGATCACTTCAATTGTGAGCTCTCTGCATGACTTACCCTGAAAATGAAAGAAACTGACGTGTGATGTAACTTAAAAAAAGGATGGTGAGTAAGTAGATTCAAGAAACTGCACAGAGTCCTTTTCTTCAATCAGTTGTTAGGTTTATTGAAATATGCAGGGAGTCTGGTCCCAGGTACAGGACAAACAGAATACTCGTTCTTACAATTGTTGCATGACATTAAATACCCTTCTGCATAGGTGTCTCTCTCCTCCTCTTTCTCTGACACTTAACCAATAGAAAAGGTACAACACATTATTCTGTTACCATATATTTCATTTAGTGTGAGTGTTTGTGTGTGTGATGTGTGTGTGTCTGTGTGTGTAGTCTAGTGTGGCGACCTCTGAACTCAGTGCATTCTTGCTTCAGACCCCTGGTGCCCCAAAAGGTCCATACATCTGGTTTTGTCATCTTCCTTGTTCCTATCTTCGTTTTGCCTGAGACCCTTGAGTCCAGTGGCATTATCTCTTATTCTCCCTGTGAACCTTTGGGTCCAACGGCAGTCCCTGGGGCCTTTTAGCTCCTTTTATGCTTTGTATTCAAAAAAGTCTTAGAGCCTGGCCCCTTCTGGTCCACAGCATTGTTATCTTGTTAGCTTGCAGTCAATGTTGGACAAGAAGCTTGTAGACACAAAGGTCTCTTATCAATTGTTAGCAGTACATGCAATTTGAACCAAACAGTCTGCTATCTGCAATATTAGTCTCTTTTCAGAAAAGAACACCAGTATAGCTCTGCCAGTCCACATGCGTAGCAAACTGCTAATCAATTCTCGATCCATGTTTTCCAACAACGTGAATAAGCGATGTAATATTGCTGCTTAGTTACCATGCAAACACTTTGAATTCTCATACTAATAATGATAAATGCTTCTGTGTTTTTGGCCTATTAGTGTATTTGATATCTTTTTGTATGAATTTCTTTTTCTGCAATCACTAACACTCACACTAATGATGTTGAAGCTGAACCCCTGGGATCCTTCAAGAAGCTGCTTGATGAGAACAACCGCACACAACACACTGCTGCCCCCGAGTGGTGCACATTGGTAATGCAGCCCAATATTATTCCCAGCACAGTGAAAGGGGTTATCTCTAGTGGAACAAAGTGGAATTTGGTCCGTGTAACGCGCATCAGTTCAATTTGTAGAACAGTTGCTGAAAACTTAAAAAAATCAGATATGGTTCATGTTTTCATTTTTCCGGTCACAATTAGAAAACTGAAAAAAAATGTATTTTGGTGAAAATTACCATAACTTAGTTTTTTGGTTTATTAAAACATAAAACAAACAAAATAATTAGTCTGTGGTTCAAAATTACACCTTCTTTAACTCCAGTTAAAAAAAGGAAAAAGAAACAACGGTGTAACTTGAAACTAGTTTCTATTTGTGCAATGAAAGGGTCATAGTCAGCCTGCATCATAACGGCGCGGGAGAACTGCAGACACGTGGAAACGAAAAACAAATCAAATCCATGTACAAAAAGGGCTTGTTGTTATATTGTTATTATTTTAAGTATTATCATTTTTATTATTTAAATATTTAAAACAGTTCACATGTGTGTAGTAGGGTTATTATTATTATTATTATTATTATTATTATTATTATTATTATTATTATTATTATTTTATTTTGCATGTGTGTAGTAGGGTTATTATTATTATTATTATTATTATTAGTATTATTATTATTATTATTATTATTATTTTGCATGTGTTTGTGTTTTGTTTCGAGGATGGTTTGATGTGTTTTGATTTCTCTTTCTCTCGTCCTGAGCGCAGGGGAGAGCTTCCATGACTTTAGTCTAGCGTACCGGGAGGGTTGTATTTGGACCGTGAGTGTATTACTTCCAGCACGGGTCATAGCGGGTCAGCGTCAACGAACGAGAAGCAGCGTACCAACTGGGGATGATCCCGTGGTTAGTACGCAGGTCCGTAGTAAACTAGTACGCCAAGTTAAATACCAATTGCAACGAAGTTGGCGGTTGAAAGTAGTCCCCAGCTGCGTACTAAAAAGGTCTCAATTGCAACAAACCCAAAAATAACTGCTGCTGCCCCTAGAGGATACTAAGTACGGACCAACTTTAGTCTAACTCTTGCTATGGACTAAGAATTTTAGTATCGTACTAAGTGGAATAGTGGAAGACATGTGAAAGTCCCAGAATGTACTGGCAGTTTATTGTTGCTGAAATAATAATGTGTGCATATAATATACACATATATATGTCGCCACTATATTTGAAGCATCTGCTGCCTGTACGGATATTGTAATAGTAAAATAAAATTACATTACACTACGATACTGTTAACTACTAATAATGAAGGAAGGTGTCGGCAGCATTACAGTCATGCATGTTGAGAGACGTATTTATTTATTTTTATTTTATTTTTTTTTTTTTTTTTTTTGGGGGGGGGGGAGGGGCATCAAGTCTTTTCATTCCCTTTAATTTGAGGGGACTCGACACGGGTGGTTCTTAGGGGTGAGCAGAGATATTGAGGAGTAGGGACACATGGATATAATGTGAGTTAAGTGTTATTTTACATAGTAGGACCTGGGGGCACATTGGAAAACAAAATAAACAGTGCTCTTCTCAGGGTGTTTTTAGAAGTGATTATCTATGATACTTCAGAATACCACCCTTCCCTGTTTTGTTCTTGTTGTGGTCCAATGAGAACGGTGTCGAAACAGCCCCCAAAAGTTATCCATGGTTATCCTTTACTCCTTTAAAACAGCCTCCCAAGGCCACCCCACGAGCTGGTAAATCCGTCGGTATCATGTATAAAGCTAATGTTGTAATCAAAACAGAATTCAAAAACAGAACCAGGTTTGCTAGTTTATTTCATGGCATTGCACTTGGTTGAATATTTTATAGCCAGTCCGTGTGCCCTGATATGGAGTATTTTACCATGCATACATATCTTAAATAAATAAAATAATTACTGCGTGCACACAATATATGTTAGAGACGAATTAATATTTTATGTATAAATGTCGGCCTATTTGTAACATTGTAAAAATGATTATTAAGGTCATAATATCGTAAAATACATACATTACTGTTGCAAATATTTCAAAATGTTCTTGATTCAGAGCCATCATCCGCCTTGCGCCGTGTTCAAGCTCCCCTGTAAAAGGATGAAGCGGTTCTGATAATGAATGAATGATTCAGAGCCCCCCTTCAGTTCCTGTTTGGTAACAACAACAATGCTTGATCCTTAGTACCATTACTAAAGCTGGGGATCAGCTAGTCTCCAACTTCGTTCTGCTTGTTTTTTTCGATGCAATTGGTAGTGTTAGTGTTATTATTATTTAGCAGACGCCTTTATCCAAGGCGACTTACAGAGACTCGGGTGTGTGAACTATGCATCAGCTGCAGAGTCACTTACAACTACGTCTCACCCGAAAGGCAAAGCACAAGGAGGTGAAGTGACTTGCTCAGGGTCACACAATGAGTCAGTGGCTGAGGTGGGATTTAGTACGCAGCTGGGGATGATCCCGAGATAGCACCGTACTAGCTAGTACGCAACTTAGTACACAGCTCCGTACTAACTCTGCAAGTTCGTTGCAATTGACCGACAGGGACGTTCTCCTCCCGAAATGCAGTGTCCTGTAAATCAAACTCTCGTGCCCAACTCTGATAAAGTACAATCACACACAAACATACAATGTGTCAATAACATGCAATACAAAGAGAAACCCGTAAGTGAATATTTAAATACAACCAAAACAAAAAGTAAATAAATACAACTCAAAATCTTAATATAAAACACACAGTTAATGAAGCAAAATAATCCAGTGCGCAGTAGTCACGCGTGTGACGTATGCATGCTGTAGAAAAGGAGCTAGTGTTGTCTTTTACATTGCTCCTCCCCCAGCTGGTAACTGTACAGGTGGGATGTGTGCTCAATCTAAAAATACTCATAAAATAGATTGTTTTCATCACCCATACACAGGAAAGAAATACGCCATCCTTCAATTTATCAACTGTAGTACCACCCATGTAATCCATATTCTGAAATGCAACTTCAGAACATCAGAGTTCTATCAGAGTTCTATCAGAGTTCTATCAGAAGGAAAGATTATCATTTTGCCGAATCCGCCCATCCTGTCTCCTCGATACAATTTAGGGGAATAGAGAAGGTAACTGTTTCCACAAGGGGAGGTCATCTGGATAAAAAATTACTAAAAAGAGAGACATCATGGATTTAGAGCAGCAGTGTGGAGTAGTGGTTAGGTGCTCTGGACTCTTGACTGGAGGGTCGTGGGTTCAATCCCAGGTGGGGGGACACTGCTGCTGTACCCTTGAGCAAGGTACTTTACTTAGATTGCTCCAGTAAAAACCCAACTGTATAAATGGGAAATTGTATGTAAAAATAATGTGAGATCTTGTAACAATTGTAAGTCGCTCTGGATAATGGCGTCTGCTAAGAAATAAATAATAATAATTTATATTCCTGACTTTAAAACTAAAAGGCTTCAACGATTAATTAGATTGTAAGTCTTTCTTATAGTTATTTGAAGTAAGATGATGTTTTTCTATCCCTGTCTTATAATACTGTTGCTTTGAATTTTCACTTAAAATAATTCTGTACAAAATAAAATGTATAGAATATAATTAAATTGATAATTGTTTAATTGTGCAGATCTATTGATTTGAAAATGAAATGTCTTGACTTTGTGAATGAAATGTTTTTTTAATTGAATTAATTTTCATATATCTTCTATATTGACTTGAACTGTTTTGCATTTAGGATGCGTAAAAGGAAAAATAATGTTTAAAAGAGAACAATTGAAGATGTGAAACAATTTACATATTTAATGGTCAATTGGGGAGTGTCTCAATTACCATTTAAAAAATACAGTATAAAATGCAGCTGTGTTTTTGAATCGCCTTAATTGTCTTGATAAAGGCTAAACGAAAAGGTTGATATATTCAGAGGTCTCGATCGTCCCCGGATTTGACATCATGGATTTAAAATAATAAAGAACCTGATTTGTTTAAATGATTCTTTCTGCTCCCTCAATTGTTTCCTGATGTATCTCTTTATACCTCATTTTGCGCTGTACTTGTATGACTGCTTTTTGATAAAGAATTGGAATATTGAGCTGTATTGTTGATTTCCAAGAAAAAAGTATCGACAATTCCACAGCACATTTTATTTTGAGAGTGGGTTAAACAATGTTTGTGTTGTGCATTGTATCAAGCTGCCTCATCACATCCTCTTCCCGTATGGATATTAACACCCGAGTCTCTTCATCGCTCCAATAGATGGAAGTGGAGGATGGACACGGATTTTGCTCAGACATAAGTAACTGGGAGAAATTCCATGGGAGTGTAGTTACACACATTTAAACATAGTACTTAGTAATACTTTACAAAGTCGTTTTGACAGTTGTTTGAAAGTTATTTGCAAGTGTATTCTGAAGTACTGTGCAGTAGCTGTAACCACCTGAATTCACAAAGCCCACCATGCAGTTTATCAAACATTTTTAGTAATAGTTTTTAAACAGAAACGTGGTAAATACAATCTGTATGATACTTTACAAACACATTTAGATACCGCGATGATTAAGTTCTAGGGAAGAAGGAGAAAAAAGTGGGGTTATCTGCAACATCAATCTGACAAAGGAAATACTGCAAACAAAACATGAATTTCCTTTCTGTCATCTTACGTTTTCCCATATGACTTTTATAGCAGCTTTAGGAAAGGACTTGAACTAGCTAATTAACATTTCCACCAGAAACTCGTGTTTACATGTGTAGTGGGCGTTGATTTCACAAGCTTTTTCCGGAATCTCACAAGAAATGGAGACTTTCACGGTAAAATACTGTGACCGTTTTTTGGGACACTTTCACAAGCTTTCCCAGCCAAGTTTCACGTGTATTGTTGATTCACGTGAAATAATCACACATGTAAACTGGCCTAATGGGCACTCACCAAGTCTCCCGACAGCTGGTAAAGTAACTATACAAGCAGCGATATTAGTTTTGTGATAATAAAATCGCAGAGGAATGGAACTGGAGCGAAAACTGAAAAGAAAAGCTCTCCAGAATAATTAGTTTCCATTTCCTAAGCATTTGAAATGTACAATGAATCAAACTGATGAAGAGTTAGCTGCTTTTACAGCTGATTAGCATTTCTTTAAGCACTCCCCTCAAGTTGCTTGTTACTCTGTTACTCAATGAATGTATGAGTGTCCAGACTAATAACAAATGTCTACCATGTGCATTTTTAACAGAGATTGATTAAGCCATGAATCTGAGAGCGCCTGTTTGGTCTACACCCCCACCTGGTGGATATCTACCGCTACTGCACCTACAGGAGCGTAAATGATTCTTACATACTCGCCTTTAAAAATTCAATATATACCTTTTAAGCCATTCGTGTATCTCAATCACAACTGTTTAACATGTTCATAGTAAAAGTGATTACATTTACAGTTTGTTTTTTCTAACTAAATGGGCTTTTAAATCATGTCATTAGTTTCAAAGCATAAACCTGTAAATTAAACCAATTTTATCTATTAATTCGTTTCTCAGTTGTGATTGAGATAAACGAATGGATCAATTGCATGTTGTGATCTGTAGTTCTTGTAGGGGTGGCCATTTTGTGCTCTGGAGCTCGCCATCTGGCCACCCCTTAGTGAGAGGGAACAGCCTGTTTATTAGCTCTGCCCTCACATATCTGCCATTTATCACCCGGCCCCCCTCCTTGCTACAATATATATATACTTTTTAAAATTGTATACTTTAAGTGACAAAATAGTAATTCATTTGGTGCATTTAGTACTGTATAGTACAGCCATTTCTGTACAAAGTCACACCCTATCTTGCACTCTCTAATGGCTTTGTATGAAAGTCACTCAACAGTGAGCAGACTTTAACCTTTGAGCTTAGCATGGTTGTGTCATCTTAGCATGGATACTGAGAGAATGACAATAAAGCAATAAAATACAGTTCAAAGGTAAAGAAACAAACTGCTTCTTACTGTAATTGATATTCCTAAAACTGAGGCATTCGTTTCTACCTTTGTACCATTTTATAGACTAACTTAAGATAAATAAAAATGAAAAAGACCTCAGTAATCCTCCCAGTTGTTACTAGTGACACAGGGCTGCATCATGGTTGGAACCAGTGTGGTAACAGTCACTTTCCGGGCAATAGTACCACACAGGCAAGTGTAGGCTCAAATTTCTCCTGCTAAGGCCAACTCACAGAACCGGTCCCAGGGCTCAAAATGTGGGGGCTGTCACCATTTCTGCCACTCAGCTCTTAAATATAAACTCCAGGGTCAGACCCCTGCAAACCAGCAGGCCTAGAGCTTTGCTACCACAGGCCCAGGGTCTATTCAATCAGGACAACCTAGGTTTTTGGCATTCATGCACAGACACATGGGTTCTCCATGCCATCACATCCCGGGTATGCTCTGCAGTTCTGGCACGGCCCACCCCCCTTCCAGGGTGACCACAACATCGGTCATGGAACACGCCAAGATTCTTGTGTCTCAGGAGGTGTCAGCTCTGTTACAGAAACAGGCCATTTCATTGGTTCACCCTCTGGAACAAAGGGTAGGGTTTTACTCCTGGTATTTTCCTGTGCCATCCCTATAAGACCTGACCACAGTCTTTCTGACTCTGTAGCATTTTTCACAGGCAATAAAAGAGACACATGTGCAGTACTTCTGCCAGGGTTAAGGAACTGGGCTGCAGTCAATCTAATTTGGGAAAAGTTTGGACATGCCACAGTTGACCTGTTTGCAACCATGGAGACTACCCATTGTCCCCAGAGGTTCACTCTGATACAGAGTAGGAATCAACTTAAATTCTTAAGCCCAGATGCTCTAGCTCAAAGGTGGCCAAGGACGCTGCTGTACTCTAACCCTCTTTCCCAATGTGGAGGACATCAGGCAGGACTGGGCTTGGGTGTTCCTAGTTGCCCCATTTTGGCCGAGGAGATTCTGGTTTTCAGGGCTAATGTCCACGGAGCATTGGAATTACCAGATTGCTCCAACCTGCTAACCAGAGACAGGGGACCCAGACCCAATGAGCTTACAGCTTGCAGCTTTGGGTTTGGTCCCTGAAAGGAGGCATTTAAGCAGTCTGTTCCTGTGTAAGGGAGTAATTGCTGCTCTTCAGAATGCAAGAGCGGCATCTAAGTGCTCCCAATATGGTCTGTTTTTCAAGCATGGCATCAACCATGTGGTTTGGATTCCACTAACTGCCCTAAAGCCGACATTCTGTAATTTTTAGAGGAGATTCTTGAAAAGGGGAAATCACCCTCTACGCATGAGGTCTACAGGGCTGTATGTCAATTTGCCATGTGAAGATTGATTCATACACTTCCTGTTGGGTAATTTTTTAAAGAGAGCCCAGACATGACACCCTCCAATAAAGGACCCTGTCCCTTGTTGGCAGCTTAAAGGGGAACTCAGGTTGTTGTTTTGTGTGTGTG
Organism: Huso huso; assembly: GCA_036884735.1. Lineage (NCBI taxonomy): Eukaryota > Metazoa > Chordata > Actinopteri > Acipenseriformes > Acipenseridae > Huso > Huso huso. The sequence goes on along the minus strand of CM072694.1, from coordinate 6,703,800 downwards.
TTACAGTTGCATGTTCCCATATGTTTAAGTAAGGTGTGTGCATTGTTTTATTTGACATCCTGACCACTTTTTTACACTACTAAATTGCAGTCTACAGTGCTCAGTTTCCAAGACTGCTTTCCCAAATGTACCCTTCAGAAGAACTTGAGAACTACACTTCCCATCATCCTCCTACTCATGTATCTATGGTGATGGTTCTGAAGTTCTTCTGAAAGGTACATTTGGAAAGCCATCTTGGAAACTGAGCACTGTAGATTGCAATTTAATGGTGTAAAAAAATGGTTAGGATATAAAAAAAAATATTATACACACTTTACTTAAGAACATAAGAACATAAGAAAGTTTACAAATGAGAGGAGGCCATTCAGCCCATCTTGCTTGTTTGGTTGTTAGTAGCTTATTGGTCAGAGAATCTCATCAAGCAGCTTCTTGAAGGATCCCAGGGTGTCAGCTTCAACATTACTGGGGAGTTAGTTCCAGAACCTCACAATTCTCTGTGTAAAAAAGTGCCTCCTATTTTCTGTTCTGAATGCTCCTTTATCTAATCTCCATTTGTGACCCCTGGTCCTTGTTTCTTTTTTCAGGTCAAAAAAGTTTCTTGTGTCAACATTATCTATACCTTTTAGGATTTTGAATGTTTGAATCAGATCTCTGCGTAGTCTTCTTTGTTCAAGACTGAATAGATTCAATTATTTTAGCCTGTCTGCATACGACCTGCCTTTTAAACCCAGGATAATTCTGGTTGCTCTTCTTTGCACTCTTTCTAGAGCAGCAATATCCTTTTTGTAACGAGGTGACCAGAACTGAACACAATATTGTAGGTGAGGTCTTACTAATGCATTGTAAAGTCTTCCCTAGATTTAAATTCAACACTTTTCACAGTATATCCAAGCATCTTGTTGGCCTTTTTTATAGCTTCCCCACGTTGTCTAATTGAAGACATTTCTGAGTCAACATAAACTCCTAGGTCTTTTTCATAGATTCCTTCTTCAATTTCAGTATTTCCCATATGATATTTATAATGCACATTTTTATTGCCTGCATGCAATACTTTACACTTTTCTCTATTAAATTTCATTTGCCATGTGTCTGCCCAGTTCTGAATGCTGTCTAGATCATTTTGAATGACCTTTCTGTTGCTGCAACAGTGTTTGCCACACCTCCTATTTTTTTAAAGTCATCTGCAAATTTAACAAGTTTGCTTACTATACCAGAATCTAAATCATTAATCTAGATTAGGAATAGCAGAGGACCTAAAACTGATCCCTGTGGTGCACCACTGGTTACCTCGCTCCATTTTGAGGTTTCTCCTCTAATCAGTACTTTCTGTTTTCTACATGTTAACCACTCCCTAATCCTTGTGCATGCATTTCCTTGAATCCCTACTGCATTCAGTTTGAGATTTAATCTTTTATGTGGGACTTTTTCAAAAGCTTTCTGGAAATCTAAATAAACCATGTCGTATGCTTTGCAATTATCCATTGTCGATGTTGCATCCTCAAAAAAATCAAGCAGGTTAGTTAGACATGATCTCCCTTTCCTAAAACCATGCTGACTGTCTCCCAGGATATTGTTACCATATAGGTAATTTTCCATTTTGGATCTTATTATAGTTTCCATAAGTTTTCCGTAAGTCCCATGTTCCTACAACTTAATCAGTTGTAGGAACATGGGTACATGTAACACACACAAAACAACATGAGTTCCCCTTTAATATAGTGTTGTATGCACTAAAGAAGCCTCCATGTCACCCGGGCTGAAATATATGAAGAGTTTCATACCAAAACAGGTTAAATGCCAATTCCACACATTTCCAGATATTGCTATAGATTTACTCCTGGAGGGGTATCCTTATTATCACGTAATGTAAAAACCTTCAGCGTCCCTTTCTCTCACAATACACATACAATAAGAAAACTATTGAAAAAGACAAATAACCTAATCTAATGAATCTAATCTGGTATGAAGTGTCAAACTGAAAGTGAAAGTTTGTTTCTCCCCTAGTTTAAAAGGAGGAGTTGAAGGTAACAGTTTCAGAGAACACAAGATCACAGCACAAGACAAGTCTCTGGTAAGCTACTTCTGCTTTTTAACAAGCATTTTCATATCTATTAGTCTTTAAAAAGTGTCTCTAGAGGGGAATATTTATACACCAGAGCACCTCAGCATCAGGATTCTGTTATGTTAGAAAGTCAGGGTGGTGGGGGGGCGAAAATCAATCCCTTTGTCCTGAACTTGTGTAGTTTAATCAATTCTAGACCATTTTAGTTTGGCATTAACAGAAAGTGTTTTCACCTAATATTGTAGTCAAGCATGGTGCATCATAGAAGCTGTTGGTGGTGGTGGTGGTGGTGGGCTTCGCTTTGCTTTTTTGTATAGGCTTTGTTAAAATTCTTCAGAAACAAGCATAGTATACTAGCAATAAAGGTGCACACCTTCCCCCTCAACTCATTCTATCAGACATAAGCTTGGAACCCAGACTTCAGTGCAACTGCATGAGATCTACAGAGGGAAGCTTGCTCCCTATTATTAACCTTGACTTGCAAGTGGAAAATAAACCATGATTGTGTGCATGAACTTGGCAGACTTTGCTTTGTTTAAATAAGCAGTTAGCATACAATATTTAACAGTATTGTAAAGCACCATTTGTGTGCTTGCCAGCATACCAAACACAGACAAACATCAATCATACATACACAGCAGAAAACAGAGCAACTGCATCTTAGTTAGGAAGGCGATGTCTTCTCATTATTAGCTCATTTGGATGCTAAGGGCTTTTTTTCTAAACTACGATTAGAGACACTGCGATGGACTGGCGTCCCGTCCAGGGTGGAGTCTCGCCTTGCACCCTGTGTGTGCCGGGTTAGGCTCCGGCTCACCGCGACCCTGTAAAGGAATAAGCGGTTAATGATAATGGATGGATGGATGATTAGAAACAAGCAAGTGCATAGTTCTTATCTTAAGACGAGAGATTTATCTGGCTTTCCCAGACAACTCCCCTCTTTACTCCCTCAATTAGCATCATATTTTTCTCCCTGCCTTGTGTAACTTCATTATGTACAAAGAATGCATACGCAAGCGTTTCTACCCAGGCAATGACCGGCACTACCCCCTAGCAACACTGATAGTCTCACAGCTCTCAGTTCCATAAACCCGCTCAAGTATAGAGACAAAGTTTCATTTCACAACTCTCAGTTCCATAAACACGCTCAAGTACTAAAATTGTAACCCTTTAGTCACAAGCCAGTCAGGATTCAGGGAGGCTGAAATGCATGTCTGTTGTGCAATCCCACTCATTCTGTAACCATGGAAACTATTGAAAAAGCTGTCATTAAGAGACATGGCATTGTCTATAGGATGGGATTAGTGGTTCCTAAAAAACGTTGATAATAACTGAAAGTTGTTTATATCAGGATTGCTAATAAGCGGCATCTACTGTATATCATCTAGAACAGTGTTTTCCAATCCTGGCCCTGGGGGACCTCCTGTCCTGATGGTTTTTGTTCCAACCAAGCTCTCAATTACTTAATTGAACCCTTAATTGAACTAATAATTTGCCTAATCTGAGCATTTCAATTATTGTAAACACTCAGGGTTTCAAATTAAGTATAAAATTATATAAGGAACTTGAATTCTCCAACTTTTTATTAGTTACACAATTTAAAAAGTCAAATTAAGCAAATTATTTGTTCAATTAAGGGATCAATTAAGTAACAGAGCTCGGTTGCAACAAAAACCAGCAGGGCAGGGGGTCCCCAGGACTGGAGTTGAGAAGCACTGATCTAGAAGACTGTATGGTATAGCTCTCAAGAGGATAGATATATATATATATAGATATATATTATTATTATTATTAATAATAATTATTGCCCTTACCCAGGGGGGCGACTTACAGTTGAATACCAAATATACATATCAAGAATTACAATACAATTTAAGAGCAAAATACAAAATACAATAACTTCAGTCCTAGTAAGAGCAAGTATAAGACACAGTACAATTCAATTTCCCAAGAGGCATTTCCCAGAGCAAAGTTTGATAATTATCAGGATAATACACAAATCAGTGGAGAAAGATCAGGTGAAGTACAAAGTACTAGATTGGGTAACAGTTGTGACAATTTAAGAGAAAGCAGATCAGTGCGAGTAACAGTTCCAACAGCAGAGTGCTATATTATCTAGAAGAGTAAGTTACAGATGCTGTCTGAAGAGTTGTGTCTTAAGGAGGCGCTGGAAGGTGGTCAGGGAGGGACTGGGCAGTGCTGACCGCCGTAGGAACCTAGTTCCACCACTGCGGGATGAGGGTGGAGGAGAGGAGAGGTTGGGAGAGGCCGGGAAGGGGGGTATATATAATATATATATATATATATATATATATAATATATATATATATATATATATATATATATATATATATATATATATATATACACACACACACACACAATACCTGTCAAAAAGTTTTAGAACACCCCATTTTACCAGTTTTTATTGAAATTTAAGCAGTTCAAGTCCAGTGAATAACCCGAAATGGTACAAAGGTAAGCGGTAAACTGCCAGAGAAAAAAAAAAAAAAAAGTTTAGGTTACCAAAAAACTGAAAATAATGTACATTTCAGAGTTGTACAAAAGGCCTTTTTTTCAGGGAACAAGTAATGGGTTAACAACTTACAGCTGTTCTGCAGCAATGGAAGTAAATTAAGCCTTTGAAAGTTGATGCTAACAATTCCTACAGGTGTCCCAACTTTTGTTGATTACTTACAAACCTCTGTTTGTATAAAAAGCAGGGTTGGAACAGACTGTGTTACTACACCCTCTTAAGCATTATTTGACAGTATTGTACTGCAGGAAGTAGTATATTGTTCTCATAATGGCGAGAAAAGGCAATTAACAAAGGAAGACAGACAGACCATTATACCCTTTAAAAGTGTAGGTCTTTCCTTTAGAGAAATTGCAAAGAAAAGCCAAGGTGTAGGGAGTACAGTTTCCTACACCATCAAAAGGCACTTGGAAACTGGAGGAAACTGACAGGAAGAGGTCTGGCAGACCCAAAGCCACAACAGAATCAGAAGACAAGTTTCTAAGAGTCAACAGCTTATGGATAGGCGGCTCACAGGACAACAGCTTCAAGCACAGCTTAACACTGGTCGAAGTAAGCAAGTCTCATTTTCAACTGTGAAGAGAAGACTTCGAGCTGCAGGTTTGACAGGTGGAGTGGCAGTAAGAAAGCCATTGCTAAGATGGCAAAATAAGAAAAGAGGCTTGCCTGGGCCATGAAGCACCGCCAGTGGACTACTGAAGACTGAAGAAGGTCTTATGGACCGATGAATCAAAATTTGAAATCTTCGTTCATCACGCAGGGTTTTTGTACGCGTGAAAGTAGGCGAAAGGATGGTTCCTTCGCGTGTGGCACCAACTGTCAAACATGGAGGAGGAAGCGCGATGGTCTGGGGCTCGCTTTTGCTGCATCCAGAGTCGGGCGACTTGCACAGAGTGAGTGGCACCTGAACCAAAACTGCTACCACAGCATTTTGCAGCGCCATGCAATACCCCCTCTGGTATACGCCCTGCTTGGTCAGGGATTCATCCTGCAGCAAGATAATGACCCAAAACATACCTCCAGGCTATGTCAGAACTACCTTAGAAGAAAAGAACAAGACGGTAGGCTTCAAATCATGGAATGGCTGCACAGTCTCCAGACTTCAACCCCATCGAGCTGGTTTGGGATGAACTGGACAGAAGGGTGAAAGCAAAGCAACCTACAAGTGCAACACATTTGTGGGAACTTCTGCAACAGTGTTGGGAAGAACTTTCCAACAATATTTGATTTCCATTGTAGAAAGAATGCCACGAGTGTGTTCGGTTGTTATATCTGCAAAGGTGGTTACTTTGAGTCAAAATTTAGATTAAATTTTGTTAAACAAAAGATTCCATGATTTCTTTTTTTATCTCCAATTGTTTATTTGTTCTATGCTTTAATTTCAGAGTACATTGAGACATTAAACTGCGTAAATTTCAATAAAAACTGGAAAATGGAGGTGTTCTAAAACTTTTCACTTACATATATATATATATATGAGAGAGAGAGAGAGAGAGAGAGAGAGAGAGAGAGAGAGAGAGAGAGAGAGAGAGAGAGAGAGAGAGAGAGAGAGAGAGAGAGAGAGAGAGAGAGATTTCTACAATGATATCTGAAGGTGCAAAGCCAAGACTTAAAACCAATTATTAAAACAGGAAGTTTTGTGAACACTGTGTTACTGCATTTTAGCCATAGATACCCAAAAACATCTACTTTACACTAACTGGTAGTTTAAGTGCAGTAAACGGACAAAGCTGTGAATTCAGGGGCGATTTTGGGAGACACGTCACACAGAGCGAGGGGAGAGATAGAACGGACACCCACCTAGCCACGCCTACACTGACGTCACTGGACCCGACCGAAGCCGCGAGGGACCATGAACAGGAGGAGCCAGGGACGGACCTCCCTTGCAAATTCACTTTCTGTAAGTAAGTCTTTAGCACTTTTGCTTACAGAATGCAGGAGATTTAATTCTGCGTGCCATTCCCTTACCTGGACGCGCCACGCTTGACAGCGATAGCGTGAGTTTCTGACCAGGTACCCATTCACTCCAGAGATGTACGCATCGGTTTGAATTGAGACCAGACGCTAGCAGCTTTTACCCTTTTCAAAAAGGGTTCCCCAAATCCCGGTTATGGGAGACCCCTCAATCTGTCACTTTTTCTAACAGAGAGCTGAATTACAACTGAACTAAATTCGCTTTACTAGAATTCAGAGCTGTAATTATATATAGGATTTAAGATTTTTCTAGATAACAGAATCTGCAGGGATTTAAGAAATTTAAGTAAGCAAATAATTTCAATTAAGGGTGTAGGCAAGTAATGAAGAGCTCAATTGGAATGAAAGCCAAACACTATCTTAAGACTGTTTGAACAGCAAGCAGCGCTGGATTGCTGGTGTACCTTCAGGGTACAAGAAAGCAATGGGAGGACACACAAGAATCAAGATGCAAAAATCTTTATTGGGGTAGACAGCAAGTTTAACATCTCCTGAATCCGACAGCAACAAGAATGACGAACAGAACTCCGAGGAGAGCGGACACCACGCCCAGCGCCGGAACCAAGGGGGAGTCACCTGAAATTCGACATGACCAGGTGAGCACTAGGACCCGGGGGGCCACAAGATGCCTCCAATTACTGTAAGCGTTGCCTAGCAACTTCAAGAAATTCTACAAGTTAGCATGGAGGTCCTAAACATTAAAAGAGTAAACTAACATTTGAACACCATCTTCATGCAAACCCATAAATTTTATTATTTGTTGGGGAGTCCTCAATTTAAATAATTCGTTTTGCTACAAATTGCTGCATCCAGTTCTGAAGAACAATTATCAGAACTGTTATTTCATACCGGCTATAGTATAGTGATTTAGCATCACAGGAATGGAAATAAGACCAGTTGGATAGTTTTGTCTATTCCTGTTTTCACTAATATTTTAATAAGACACATACCTGAGCCAGTTACCTATACAGTCTGATCATGCTTCTAGTAAAAAAAAATAAATAAAACCACATACACCCCATCAAAAGCTTAGTGCTCCTTTAGCACCATCTAGTGGTTTATTACTGCAAACACTGGAAGTTAGTGGATTAGCAGACACTTTGCCAAAGCGACTTTGGACTAGGATGTGAACTCTGCATCACAACCGCTGCAGAGTCACTTCCAAAGGACCTTGTTTGGCGCCTCATCCCAAGGACGGAGCACAAGGAGGTGAAGTGACTTATTCACGGTCACACACACAGCGAGAACAGTGGTCGAGCCGGGATTTGAACCTCCTGCTAATAGACCCCTTTCTTTAAGCTCTGAGCAGTAAGCTCATTATATATATATATATATATATATATATATATAGAGAGAGAGAGAGAGGTTTTAGTTTGCATCCCTCCAGAACCAGAGCACCTCCACAGCATCGGATGAGGAGGGTTAGAAATCAATGACCAGGATATTCAACAGAACTCTCAAGGTCTCACCTGCTGTTTGAAGGTCCAAGACTTGTCCTTCTGGTACCAATTGGACCGGCCCGGCAGAAATGTAGCCTCTGATCTGGCTGTAATCGATCCACACTACGGGCTGAGAGAAAGACAAAATTGAAAACAACTCTCCAGGGTACAGATAAAAAAGGACTATTGCCAGCTTTGAGGTTTGACAGATAAAGATTTCTTTGGATTCATTTTTACTGTAATGAAATGTTCAGGTTTAATGGTTTGGATTAAATTATTGCAACAGATATTGCATGAAAAGGCATCATTATAAAACACTCAATGCAGAGAGAGCATTACCAGCACAATTCAAAATCTCCTCTTACAAACTCAAATAGAGAATTATATTACACAGGAAGAAGGACCCATCAGGATATTCAAATCTTAAGAGATTAGGCTTTGTATTCCCTTCACTCAATGATAGCAGCTTCAATACAGCAGCGTTGATGCTGTACTGCAGCTGGTCATGCTTGCTTGTATTACAGGACTGATCTCCAGATGCTCACCAGATCTCCGGGCCCAGGCACAAGTCTTATTGCAGGTATCCTCCAGGTTGGGATCACAAACCACAGCCATGCAATGGAAATACACCTGGGAGGGACAGAAGCAGCTCGTTAAACAGGAGAACACTGCCACACCGTGGCTGAAGTCAGTAGTGCATCAATCCCTCTTTCCTATTGGCTCTATTCCAATTGGCTTTGAAACAGTCGGCGACATACAATACAAGATCGGTGGTACAATGTTGAATACAGAAAAGTCAATGCCACAATGTAGCCCATGTCAGGTATGGGGTTGTTGCAAGTTGGTGAACCTGGCAAAGCTCTTACAGATCTAACTAGTCAAGAAATCACCCCCAGTTCACTTACCAACATCCTTCACATCGCACAATAGCAGCCGGGTGAAAATAATGCTCATTCTGAGGGGACAATGTTCAAGGTGTAGTTGATGTTCAAGGTGTACCTCCTGACGAGAGCCCCAATGTACTGCAAGAAAAATCAGGTCAAAAGGTTACAGAACCACCCCACCCCCAAAAAATCCTGGCCTGTCACCTGCTGCAGACAGGCCACTCTCAAACAGTGCATGATACAGTCCATGTGCACATTAGATTTCCTGTATAATTCATGTTGGATTTGTTAGAGAGTCTTCCCCACACACCTCATGGTCACATGTATATAAAATTAAGCTGGCTTTCACTATGAACAGGGAGGCTTTCTCCCCCCCCCCCCATTGGTATGGTTTTGTGTTCAATGGTTTGGTACCTCCTATTCGAGTGGGTTAATCCTCACCTCTACAGAGACCAGCCCGGTTGTTGAAGGGGGACCCTTCAGGACTAAGTCCTTGGTGCCGTTAGTGCTGGACCTCGCTCTCTTCACGCCTGTGTTCTGGGCCTCGGAAGGGTCAGAGGAACCCGTTGAGGGTCAGGTTCTTCAGCTCAACGTCCGGGGTTTGAAGTTACCAAGGGTCACCCCGTGAAGCCCCTTCTCACTGGACGGTGTCTGAGAGCAGGGATTAGAGAGGTGAAGCGCAAGAAACATAACTGCAGAGCTCTGAACCCCAGGACTGGGTGCAGCAGCACTAGAGTTTTAACCCCGTTCACCCCCCAATCGCGTGCTCAAGGTTACCCCTACAGTGTAGGGCTGTGGAGAGTACTCACTGTTCACCACATAAGGGGTCTCAGGAGGTAGGGGGAGCGGGCTGGCTTGAAGGAGCGGTGTCACCCCCCACAGGTCGTCAGCCCATTGGTGCTCCAGGAAAAGGTCAATCTCATACACCTGGTTGTACTTGTTATCAATCACATGACTCTGTAAAAAGACATGAGTTACAGATGTACAAATCAGTACAACATCTGACTCTGTGACCCAGAGCAAGTCACTTCACCTCCTTGTGCTCAGTCTTTCAGGGGAGATATTGTTGCAAGTGACTCTGCAGCTGATGCATAGTTCACACACCCTAGTCTCAAAGTCATCTTGGATAAAAGCATCTGCTAAGATAAAAACAGACTTCCCCCTATATCCCCAGATTCTCATATGCAATAACTTAGGCCAAATAGTTAACGAGGGATTTTCCCCATACAGGGAGAAGTACGACACGCAAAACTGCTGCCACTACACCCTTCCCCAGGGAGAAGGGGCTTTTGATTTAGAAGGACTCCTCTAAAGCAACTTGACAAGACTAGGGGGGTGTGAACTATGCATCCTCAACTGCAGAGTCACTTCCAACAGGACCTTGTTTGTTTTACGTCTCATCCGAAGGACGGAGCACAAGGAGGTGAAGTGACTCGCTCAGGGTCAAGCCAGGAAAAAGCCCTTCTCAAAATCACCAAGCCTCCACAGACAGAGATCCAACCAGAGGGTCCCTGGCTATCCTACCTTGCGATACCCCCCCACAGCTCCGAAGGGAACGCGGATTTCACTGCAGTGCTATTGACTAGCAGCTGGTACCCCCTGCTGGTAGCAGTGACCTCATCCAGGGCTCTCCCTCCACCCCCCATCGTGATCCGCTTATCCAGGAACTTGGTGGGATGCAGGACCAGCGGGGTGATGAGCCTCGGGGTGACCCAGCTCAGGTAGGTGCCATCGAAACAGAGGGGTCTGGAAAGAGATGAAACGCGAGGCATTTTGCCATGGTATACTATTTTTTCCCCCTGGTGTAGAAAAAAAGGGATTTGTTTTTATAGACTTTTTAAACAGTCAGATGACAAGATGTTAATGGTCTTAATGCATGGAAGATGAAGCACTTCAAAACACTAGCACCAGAACTATAACTTTTTTTTGGAGAATTTATGCAGTTTGACACTAGACTGTTATAGGGTAGAGATTTAACATGGAGCTATGTCAGTCACATGCTCAAATACAAAAAGTTACACCCACCCATCCTCAAAAAAGAGGACAATGGCACTTAATGGGTTAAAAGTATGTGGAAGAATGAGTTTCACATAGCACAGTGCCACCAGGTGTCAGTGTAGCTAGTGCAGCCAATTCAAAGTCAAGTGTACAATGCACTAGACTGTTCCACTTCAGTTCCCAGCTCAGGTAATGCTTCCCGACCATTAGCCCTCCTAGGATTGCTGTGCTCCTCGGTGACTCACTCTTGGCGCAGGCAGCTGAAGTGTCCACCAATAGCAGCATCCACCTCTGCTTGTAGAACACAGTGGCTCTGATGGCTTCCACAGGGATCCCCACACCTGAGGATAGAGAAGAGCGTTGGAGCAGAGACCCCGCCACTCGAGCCCCCCCCCCCACCCCCCCCCCCTCAAGACCCCCTGTTCAGACTGCGCTTGTAGATCTCCTGATCCGCCCCTCCTGCTCTGGACTCGCCTGACCTCAGCACCACATTACTGGATCCTCAGCTGATGATTATTGCACCACTATAGACACAACTTGCTATAATCCCAACTTGTTGCATCCTAGAAGTTATTTCAATAGTGTTGTTTACACCAAGTGCAAATATGAATCTTGTATTTTAACACCTGTCAGTCACCTTGGATAAAAGGAGTTCTACAAAGTCATTCCTAGACTACTATTATGGCATCCTGCAATACAAAATATACTTACACATTAAATAGACCTAAATTGTTTCAAAACAGCATATTAAATTGAGCTAGATTTTACTCCCAGTCATATGCAAAATTGAGAAGGCAGCTATAGCCAAAAATGAAATTCAGAAAATTAAGTTGATTGCAAAAGAGATTTAACTTAAATCCATCAGCATTTAAAAACGCCAAGTTCGTTATCATCCTATTTTTGCCTTGCTGTATATTTCTGGAGAGCCCTCAGATGTTCGCACACAAAAGGACGCCATTAAATAAGGGAAGCTGGTTTGGGATCACAGTATTTTAAGAACTCACCAGGAGCACCTCAGACATGGGCATGCCGTAGGGCGATCTGAAGACTACGCCGCTGGACGTGGAGTTGACGAGGTCCTATCCGCAATGGCGCCCTCAAGGTCATGGTTTTGGGGCATCCTGGTCTGATGGAACACCACCTGCCACACGGACATCACCGCCTGGGCCTGCAGAGCAACACAACGAAAAGCCAGCTGAGACCCAGAGCCATTCGGGAAAGCTGCAAGAGGTGCAGTTCAGAGAGCGTCCACAAGAGGCACTGCAAGCACTACAGAAAAAAACCTACACCAGAGGCATCAAACCACACTCCGAGGGACAGTGTCCATTCCAGCTTCTCTCAATGAACTTACTTGAACCAGTTGGATAGGGTTAATATTTTTGCATGGTCTTGGTGGATTTCAGAAAATTCATTCAAGGTACACTACCTATACAAACAGAGGCCCAGGAGAGATGGTAATGTGTCCGATTAATCAAATGAAACCAAGTGCTTCAGAGCTGTGGGTTGAAGACACCGTGGTCCACCATACAAGGGCGGTCAATCAATTTATTAAACATATCTGATAATACTGCGATAGACATAATACACAGATTCCAGTTAGCGGAAACCTGGACTAACCCAACTGGATAACATTAAATACCCCAACATTAGTGTAGAGTTGGGTTTGAACCCAAGACACACAAGTACCACATGAACCCAAGTGATACAGATATATTACACTGCAGACTGGAGATTGTTCTGGGCGTGAATATTGATCTTACCCGACAAGTCCTGAGCGACCAAGCCAGCCGGCAACACCGCCAAGCATAACCAGGCAACTCTGGAATAAGAATAATAATAATAATAATAATAATAATAATAATAATCACATATACATGGGAGTTCTTAGACATCCAGCACACTCATCCGCAGTAGCCAGTTAACTGAAGTAGAATGCTAAAGTTCAAATTAACTTACAGATGAAGGACTATGCTAAATTGTTAATTAATTTAAATGTGCACAGATAGATGGGTTGGTGGAATTGGTTGAAAATGTGTTAACCACAGTCCACGAATAGTGAGACAACATCTATATCTATCTTAAAATCAAATTTAAAAAAATTAAACTCACCCTAAGCAGTGTGGAGTAGTGGTTAGGGCTCTGGACTCTTGACCGGGTTGTGGGTTCAATCCCAGGTGGGGGACACTGCTGTTGTACCCTTGAGCAAGGTGCTTTACCTAGATTGCTCCAGTAATAACCCAACTGTATAAATGGGTAATTGTATGTAAAAATAATGTGATATCGGTATAATGTGAAATAATGTATAATGTGACATGTTGTAACAATTGTAAGTCGCCCTGGATAAGGGCGTCTGCTAAGAAAAAATAATAATAATAATAATAATAATAATAATAATAATAATAAAAGCAGCCTGAACCCCATCTCAATACGATTTCTCCAGCCGTGTCCACCACAGATCACCAATCACTAACAAAACCTCGCTTCTCCACACCAGAAAGAAGCCGCTGCGTTTGCTCGCTCGCTTGCTGGGACACGGCGCGCCCCGGGGTTTATAAAGCCCTCCGAATCGCACCGCTTCCGTTCACACGCGCCCCGATCACAGCACCTGACTGAGATTGAACTGAAGAGTCAACACGTGGTCTTAATCACGCGTGATTAACTGCTGATCGGGTGTCCCCAGTTATCATCATCATCATCATCATTAGTAGTATTTTGTTTTCTGAGTTTAATTTAATTAATGACGCAATGCGGGTCGATTTCCTCAATTGATCCTCCAGAGCGCGCAAGGGGTCGGAATTGCTTGATCAATCCCACCTGCTGTCGCTGCCGAGACCCGGCGTCTCCAGTATATATACTCGGGTCGGGTCCGGTTAAAAGATATCGGTGGTGTTGAGGTGTTGTGGTTATTCGGGCAATCAGCGTGGAGGACAGATACAATGGCCGTCGCGCTCTTTTTACAGTAAGTGTAGTTTTATTTATGTTTTTTAAAAATCCCATACCCCGCCAGTTTCACTGATTTATCAGTGCGATGGCTACTCGTTTCCAGACAGCTTGTCAAACCAAGATGAGGAAAATAACAAATTCAGATATGTCGGCGTCTTTACAGGACATGAGCAATGCAGGTGTGTCAGAAGGTGAAAGCGAACAGGGAACTTCGAGTTAGTTGCAGCGTGTTCACAGTCGTGTAAAATACAAGTTCAACCAACAGTGGCTAAAAGATTACCCCTGGCTTCAGTTTGACAATGTTAAAAAAAAATCCATGTTTTGCACGTTTTATCAGGATGCAGGGGAACTGATGGCAGACCAGACTGCATTTTAACAGGGAGCCAGGAGTTGAAACATGAAAATATCTTAAACACAGCGCTTCAAAACGACACGCAGTGAGCGGAGAGGCAGCTCAGCGCGCCGCCATGAACAGCAAGCAGCGCCTTCTGAGGAACATGCGAGCAGGCAGCTAAATTAAATAAATAAATAAATAAATAAATAAATAAAACGTTAACCATTTTAATTGTGTTGATGCAAAAGAATTAAACTCCAGACGTGTTATGTAAGAAAGAAGGAACA
>CM072694.1:6652801-6688843 GCA_036884735.1 Huso huso | reverse complement strand
AAAAGATCTGTAGACATTCAACAATACATTTAAGCAAAACATGTTTATTATTATTATTATTATTTATTGTGTGTGTGTGTCCCTAAATTTCAGTGCGCGTCAAGCTTTTTTTTTTTTTTTTTTTTTTTTTTTTAACTTAGGGCGCACATTTGTTCAAAAAAAAAAAACGCGTAGCGCGTGTTTTACGTTTTTGTTGTCGTGGTTGTTTTGTTTTATTATTGCTATTACGTATTGAACACGATTATATTAAATCTCGCTTATAATTGCTGGTCATAGCTTTTAGTTGGTCAAAACTGGTCAAAAAATCATGGAAGTTTTACAAATTACTATTTTTTTTTATCAATAACTAGAGTAAATTATCAAAATCTATTGTTCTGTATCTGACTGGTTGTATGTTAACCTTACAGAGGATTCTATGAAGAGAAATGTAATAAATGAATTTTCAAATTTGACAGGCCCTCGATGTGCGTCTCTTGTTTTGTGTTTTGTTGTTCTTCAGAGCCGGGCTCGCTGACAGGTTTAAAACACAACGCGTCGCTTTCCCTGGCGTTCTGCTGCCTGGACTTATTCCTGCGATATCTTTATCAACACAATCGCCATGGTTTGTGTTTTTATTAACATGTCCCTCGTCATGAATAGTTCTGAGGAGTTGTTTTAGTTTTCCATCAGTTATGAACGAAGCGCGGGAGGGGACTTGAGATAAAAAATATATCTCCCAGAGACACACAGGTACTGATGCGCGCGCGCGCGCACACACACACACACACAGGGACTGACAAACAGACACACACTGAGACACACACACACACAGGTACTGACATGCACACACACAGAGATAGTGACACACTGACACACACAGGTACTGACACACACTCGCACTAAGACACACACACAGATAGTAACACACACAGGTAGTGACACACACTGAGACACACACAGGTACTGACAGACACACACAAATGTTAAATCTAGTTAAGAGATTTAACATTTATTTAAATATTTCGCTAAATGTTAAATCTAGTTAAGAGATTTAAGGTTTATTTAAATATGTAGCTAACTGTTAAATGTTGTAAGTAGATTTCTAAACGATATCTGAATGCACACATTTATAAAAAGCTGTATTTATTTTCTCCTCATTTCTGGCAGCCCATACTAACGGCGCTCGGAACTTTGGCATTTTTAAATCCTAACGGTCTCTGCTCAGCGGAGTGGAATGTTCAGGAGCCGGTTGCCTAGCAGCGTCTCCGCCTCCTTCTCTGCCCCGCCCCCCTCTCTCCCTCTCTCGTTGTCCAGCTAGGGAGTTCACATTCAGCTTCCTTAGATTATATAGCGCCATTTTTACTAACTTTTACAAATGAGCTTATTGGAGGCTTCGTGTTTTTTAAGATGGTTCAGGTGCAGTCCGGCAGACTGACTGCAAGCATCATTACAGTATACCGCACTGCGCCAGGCTTTGTGTGGAGGCTGATACAAAATAATGAACGACTGGTAAAGAAATCACATGGATTGCTTTTAATGCTAAATGTGTATCTGGTATTCCAAGTATTATCTACAATTAATAACTCAGCTATATTCATTTTTAGAATGTGATACAGTATTAAGACAGGGTCCAGTATTAGAAATAAACACACTTTAAGAGAAACAGCAGTGATGTTTATTGCCCATTCCCATCCATTCTCTAGATGTTTCTACATTGTGGTTGCAACCCACAGGGACAAGGGACTCAGCGATGTTAAATAAAAAACTAGAGCCCACAATTAACCAATATAGAAAGGAAGGGGGGAGAAATGTATTGCCTGCATGCAATACTTTACACTTTCCTCTATTAAATGTCATTTGCCATGTGTCTGCCCAGTTCTGAATGCTGTCGAGATCATTTTGAATGACCTTTGCTGCTGCAACAGTGTTTGCCACTCCTCCTGTTTGGAGCTGGAAACACAAGTCAAAAGGAAGTTAGAAAGGCCAAGAGAGAGACAGAAATGAACATTGTTCATTTTGTGTATCAGCCTCCACACAAAGCCGAGACAGACACACACACACATCATCATCTTCATCATCGGCGATCACTCGAGTAGACTATGATTGTCCTCCAGAGGGTTTTCTATTTGTGGCTCTTCAGTTGGCTGTAAAGGCTTATCCGGGAGCCTCATATTTTGGTGCAGTGTGTGCAGGGGTGAGTGTTGCTTGTGGTTGGTAGTTGGTTCTTCCTGGTGTTGAGTCTCTCCTTGCGAAGCTGCCGCTTGTCCTCTGCGGCACAGCGAAGATGCTTTTCATGTAATGCAGCCCCCTCTTGAACGACTTCCCTCCAGCTGTGTCTGTTTAGTGCAATGGCTTCCCAGTTGTTGGAGGTGATGTTGAATTTCTTCAGCTTTGTTTTGATGTTGTCTTTTGTAGCTTTTTTTTTGCCTCCAGGGGCTCGCTGACCTTCCCTCAGCTGGGAGTCCATGATCTGTTTCGGGAGGCATGAGTTGGGCATGCGGATGACATGGCCTGTCCATCGGAGTTGGTGTTGCATTATGGTAGTGGTGATGCTGTTTATGTTGGCCTCCTCCAGAACGCTGGTGTTGGTGCGTCTGTCCTCCCAGCTGATCCTCAGGATTTTCCATAAGGATCTTTGGTGGTGTTGTTCCAGAGCTTTCAGGTGCCTCCTGTAGGTGGTCCATGTTTCGGCTGCGTATAGCAGTGTGTGGAGAACAGCTTTGTGTGGACCTGTAGGTCATGGTCTTCGAAGACTCTTTTTCTCAGTCTTGCGTAAGCTCCACTGGCACACTTCAGGAGGTGGTTTATCTCTGAGTCAATGTCTGCTTTGGAGGAGAGAACTCTGCCGAGGTATGAAAAGTGATCAACATTTTCAAGGGTGTTATTGTCGACTTGTATTGTGGGCAGAGTAGAGGGCTTCTTGGGTGGTGGTTGTGAAGAACTTGCGCCTTGTTTATATTCAAGGCTAGACCCAGGGATCCTGTATGCCTTGGCAAAAGCATTCAGGATACACTGGAGGTCTTCGCGGAGGCGCTGTGAGGGCATCATCGTCAGCGTACTGAAGCTCCATGATGGTGGTGGTGACAACTTTGCTTTTAGCCTTGAACCTGTTGAGGTTGAACAGCCTGCCATCTGTTCGGTACAGGATTTGAAATTCTTGTAGCAGGTCTTGGCCAATGAGGTGAAAAATGGCAGCACGAAAAACGGCAAACAGGGTGGGTGCGATGATGCAGCCCTGTTTTTGACCCTGAACCACAGTGAGGGGCTCTGACTCAGAGCCGCTGTTTGACCCCTGTCTCCACAGTGAGGGGCTCAGACTCAGATTATTATTATTATTATTATTATTATTATTATTATTATTTGTTTATTTAGCAGACGCCTTTATCCAAGGTGACTTACAGAGGCTCGGGTGTGTGAACTATGCAGCAGCTGCAGAGTCACTTACAATTACGTCTCACCCGATAGACGGAGCACAAGGAGGTTAAGTGACTTGCTCAGGGTCACACAATGAGTCGGTGGCTGAGCCGGGATTTGAACCGGGGACCTTCTGGTTACAAGCCCTTTTCTTTAACCACTGGACCACACAGCCGCCTACTCAGAGCCGCTGTTTGACCCCTGTCTCCACAGTGAGGGGCTCTGACTCAGAGCCGCTGTTTGACCCCTGAATCCACAGTGAGGGGGGCCTGACTCAGAGCCGCTGTTTGACCCTGAATCCACAGTGAGGGGCTCCAGACTCAGAGCAGCTTGTTGACCCCTGAATCCACAGTGAGGGGCTCCGACTCAGAGCCGCTGTTTGACCCCTGAATCCACAGTGAGGGGCTCCGACTCAGAGCCGCTGTTTGACCCCTGAATCCACAGTGAGGGGCTCTGACTCAGAGCCGCTGTTTGACCCCCTTGGAGGGAGATGCCCCTGTAGTTACCACAATCTGCCTTGTCTCCATTTTTGAAGATTGTCACTATCAGAGCGTCCCTGAGCTCCGAGGGCAGTTCTTGTCACTAGCAGGGCGTCCCTGAGCTCCGAGAGCAGTTCTTCCTTATCCCAGAACACACACACACACACACACACACACACACACAGGTACTGACACACATAGGCACTGACACTGACACACACACACAGGTACTGACACACACACACAAATGTAGCTAAGATTTAATATTGTAATATTGTGTTTAATCTTGTAACTAGATTTCTAAATGATATCTGAATGCAAATTTCAACATTACAAGAGCCAATCAAATTGTGTGAAAGTTCAAAGCGGGAGGAGCTCATTTGCATACAAACTCCAGATTTAGCTGACAGTTAAATATTTAGCAAAATGTTAAATCTAGTTAAGAGAGATTTAAGATGTATTTAAATATTTAGCTAACTGTTAAATCTTGTAACTGATTTCTAAATGATATCTGAATGCACACATTTATAAAAAAAAAGCTGTATTTATTTTCTCCTCATTTCTGGCAGCCCATACTAACGGCGCCGGAACTTTGGCATTTTTTAAATCCTAACGGTCTCTGCTCAGCGGAGTGGAATGTTCAGGAGCCGGTTGCCTCAAGCGTCTCCGCCTCCTTCTCTGCCCCGCCCCCTCTCTCCCTCTCGTTGCTCCAGCTAGGAGTTCACATTCAGCTTCCTTAGATTATATAGCCATTCTTTACTAACTTTTACAAATGAGCTTATTGGAGGCTTCGTGTTTTTAAGATGGTTCAGGTGCAGTCCCGGCACACTGACTGGAGCATCATTACAGTATACCGCACTAAGCTCGGCATTGTGTGGAGGCTGATACAAAAATAATGAACGACTGGTAAAAGAAATCGCATGGATTGCTTTTTAATGGTAAATGTGTATCTGGTATTCTAAGTATTACCTACAATTAATAACTCAGCTATATTCATATTCAGAATGTGATACAGTATTAAGACAGGGTCCAGTATTAGAAATAAATAAACACGCTTTAAGAGAAACAGCAGTGATGTTTATTGACCATTCCCATCCATTCTCTATATGTTTCTACATTGTGGTTGCAATCCACAGGGACAAGGGACTCAGTGATGTTAAATAAAAAACTAGAGCCCACAATTAACCAATATAGAAAGGAAGGGGGAGAAATGTATTGCCTGCGTGCAGTACCTTCCACTTTCCTCTATTAAATGTCATTTGCCATGTGTCTGCCCAGTTCTGAATGCTGTCGAGATCATTTTGAATGACCTTTTGCTGCTGCAACAGTGTTTTGCCACTCCTCCTATTTTTGTGTCACTTGTTATTGATTTATTTATATAAATGTGTGTTTTGTTGTTCACCCTTTATTATTATTTCTCATCTCAAGTGTGGTTTGATGTATTTGCTTCACTGGACCCCCCTAAATCCATTTCTCTCTTTCCTCTATGGAAGTATACCAAACCGACTGATTGGCTGAAGGACTGTCTGCCCAATGCACGCCCCCCCTGCTGCTTGGCAACCCCGCGTCTCCCGTTCCACGGCTCTGCTTGCCAGCGGCTCGCTGCTTGATCTCCCGCCCTGCCAATCATCTACTGCCTTTATAAATGCGGAGGAATATTGTGAGAGGAGAGCCGGACTTTGAAGAGATTCCGCTGCAGACTGGAGCTGGAACGCTGAGAGACTTTATAACTTGTCGCACACCAGGAAGGCTGTGTCTGACCGGAGGGGATCATTTCAAACACGGGTGCAGCGTGTTGGGGTTCCCCGTCAGGGAGCCTGTTAGTTTATTGTTAACGCCAGGTGGTTTATTTGATAGCTGTCCCGCTCCTGCAGCAAGGGAGTCCTCTGGTTTATTTGTTATATTTTATTTTATTCTTTACACGTAGCTGTTTTATATATTCATTTTAAATAGATTGGGGTGAAATTGGTACTGTGTTCTTTACAAATGTAATCTAGTTTGTAACGGCACCATTCAACTGCTGACGTTGTTGTCTTTGTATGTATCACAAAAAGAACACGTAATTAATTAACTTTACTATAAGAAACTGATAGATCCAAGTGTTTTATATAAAATGCAATAATATAATTTGAGGTAATTAGTTTAATTATTCACTACAAGAAACTGATAGATTTAGAGTTTGTTTTATTGTATCATCCCTATATGTATCTACTACACAATTGTTAGACTGAAGGTGGCATTGTCATATGGTTTACATTACTGTTAATGTGCTTGAGATAATTATTACTAATAAAAACTATTTTAACAAATAAAAGATTATTTTTGGTGTATGGTTGCTTGGTTTCTCCTGGATAAAAAGAGTTTGTGCGAACCAACCACTCGAGGTCCTTGTCCTCAATAAACACAAGGTGGCGTAGTCAAATTATTAATATAGATCTAGCTATATGTATAAAGACCTGCTACACGATCACATTTGCCCATGCATGTTTATGCTGTTCTATGTTGTCAAAGTAAATAAATACTGTTTGTTTTAAAACACATATTTTGGTTAAACCATTAATTTACTAAGAGTATACAAAACTAGTATCACATGACACACCTGCAGAAATTGAATGTTAAGTAAATGTAATGACGTGCAGTTGCGTAACATGACCACAAAGGTGTCAGTAATAGATTTTGATAGTAACCCAGCTAACACAATGATGTTCCCAGAACGTTAGGAGAATGTTATTCGAAAGTCAGGATAACATGAAGTAATGTTTAAAGAACATTTTTTTGAAAGGATTTTGTAACCTTACGGAACGTTAAGTAACTAATGTTATGAAATAACATTGACGCTGCTTTCAGGTAACATTGCCAACGACACAAAATGATGAGTTTATTCCCAGTTAATTAGGATCCCTCTTGTAAATGTACTCCCTACTATCCTACCCGCCAATCTCCTGATCCTGCTCTCCTACAGCAGCGGCCTCTTCAATAAACACAAACACAACGAACCCAATTACATGAGAGGATTCTGAGATATCGAAGCTCCGGGTACACAGCAACACTAACTAGATAGAATGAGTGTTCTGTAAAGTACAGTGTCTAGTATATGTTAAGTATTACTATAATTCACACATATTTCTTTTTTTTAGCTATTCAGCACTGTCTGTTACACAATCGCATTTTAAACCACGATAAATGCTGAGATTTTGTCTTATTTTATTATTCAAACCTAGCCTCCTATATACATTTCAAATTGCATTTGACTATAATTGCTCACTTACTGTGCACTTATAACCCATAGTGAGGGACCCTGTGTGCCTCTCGCGCTATTATTCATAATGTAATGGATGCTGATATAATGGAATGGATTCCAGTTGTTATTATGAGTGTGTGTGAGTGTGTGTGTATCAGTGTGTGTTTGTGTGTGTATCAGTGTTTGTGAGTGTGTGTGTATCAGTGTGTGTTTGTGTGTGTATCTCAGTGTTTGTGAGTGTGTGTGTATCAGTGTGTGTTTGTGTGTGTCAGTGTTTGTGGTGTGTGTGTATCAGTGTGTGTTTGTGTGTGTATCAGTATTTGTAGTGTGTGTATCAGTGTGTTTGTATGTGTGTATCAGTGTTTGTAGTGTGTGTGTATCAGTGTGTGTTTTGTGTGTATCAGTATTTGTAAGTGATGTGTATATCAATCATATGTATGTGTGTGTTTGTGTGTGTGTCTCAAGTGTGTGTGTGTGTGTGTGTTTATATATATATATATATTTCTATGTAAATCTCTATGTATATAAGTATATATATATATATATTTATATGTATATATATCAATATGTATATATATATATATTTATATATATATGCATGTATATGTTATATGTATATTTATATAAATATATATATATATATCAAATGTATATATATATATTAATATAATATAAATATATTATATATATATCAATATATGTGTATATATTTATATATGTATATATATAAGTCTCTATATATATATGTCTATATATATATATATATATATATTTCTATGTAAATCTCTATGTATATGTGTATATGTTTATGTGTATGTCTATGTGTGTGTGTCTCAGGTGTGTGTGTGTGTGTGTGTTGTATGTGTCTCAAGTGTGTGTGTGTGTCGTGTGAGTATGTGTGTTGTGTGTGTGTGCGTGTGTTTGTATGCGTGTCTGTGTGTGTGTGTGTGTATTTGTGTGTTTATGTGTGTACCTGTGTGTGTATACGTGTGTTTATATGTCTCAATGTGTGTGTGTATGTATGCGTGTGTGTGTGTGTGTATTTATGTGTATGTGTTGTGTGTATGCGTGTGTTATGTGTCTAATAATAATATAATATTTATGTGTGTGTGTGTGTATGTTTATTAATAAATAATACGTATATTTATGTATATATAAATCTCAATTATTATTAATAATATGTGTATACGTGTATTTATGTGTGTCTATGTGTATTTATGTGTGTGTAATGTGTCTATTATGTATGTCAAGTATTATATATGTAAGTATGTGTATGTATCAATATAATATGTTTATGTGTGTGTAAGTCTCTCTATGTGTGTGTATGTCTGTGTGTGTGTGTGTGTGTGTGTTTATCGTCTGTGTATGTATATTTATATGTATATATATATATCTCAATATGTATATATGTATGTATTTATATATGTATCTCAATGTGTGTATATACATGTACTTATGTATATGTATTTATGTATATATGTGTATTTGTATAAATATCATATATATATGTATATATATTTATATATTTATATATATACGTATATATTTATATATGTCTCAATGTGTATGTATGTGTACGTGTATGTGTTATGTGTATATATTTATGTGTATAAATATATTTATGTATATGTCTATATGTATATATATATATGTTGTAACTATGTATATATAAGTCTCAATTATATATGTGTATACGTATGTTATATATATATCTATATGTATTTATATATATATGTATATATGTATATGTCTATATATATGTCTCAATGTGTAATATATATGTATTTAATAATAAATATGTGTATATGTAATCTCAATGTGTATGTGTCTGTGTGTGTGTGTGTGTCTGTGTGTGTATTTATGTGAAATCTCTGTATGTGTCTCAATGTGTGTGTGTGTGTGTTTGTGTGTAAGTCTCTGTGTATGTCTCAGTGTGTGTATGCGTGTGTGCGTGTGTTTATGTGTGTATGTACGTGTATATATCAATATATGTGTGTATATATTTATTAATATGTGTGTCTCTGTGTGTGTGTCTGTGTGTGTATATATATATTTCTATATGAAATCTCTATGTATGTATATGTATATTTGTATATATATATGTCTGTATGTGTGTCTCAAATGTGTGTGTGTGTGTGTGTGTGTTTATGTGTCTCAGTGTGTGTGTGTGTGTCGTGTGTGTGCGTGTGTAGTGTGTGTGTTGTGTGTGTGTGTGCGTGTGTTGTATGCGTGTCTGTGTGTGTGTGTGTGTGTGTGTTTGTATTTATGTGTATACCTATGTAATACGTGTATTTTGTGTATATACTCAGTGTGTGTGTGTGCGTATGTGTGTGTGTTTATGTGTGTGTGTATTTATGTGTATACGTATATTTATGTGTGTCTGTGTGTGTGTGTGTATTTGTGTGTGTGTGTGTGTGTGTATTTGTATGCGTGTATACGTGTGTTTGTGTGTAGTATAATTGTATGTGTGTGTACGTGTATTTATGTATGTCTGTATTTATGTATATGTAAATATATATATATATATATGTCTCAATGTGTATGTGTATATCAATATATATATATATTTATATATGTAATCTATATATATATATATATCTATATATGTGTATATATATATATTTCTATACTTAAATCTCTATATGTATATATATATTTATATATATATATATATATATGTCTCAAGTGTGTGTATGTGTATGTTGTATATGTCTCAGTGTGTGTGTGTGTGTGCGTGTGTGCTGTGTGTGTGTTTATGTAT
This sequence comes from Huso huso, assembly GCA_036884735.1. NCBI lineage: Eukaryota > Metazoa > Chordata > Actinopteri > Acipenseriformes > Acipenseridae > Huso > Huso huso. The sequence goes on along the minus strand of CM072694.1, from coordinate 6,678,969 downwards.
GTGTGTATGTTGTATGCGTGTCTGTATGTGTGTGTGTGTGTGTTTGTGTATTTGTGTATGCGTGTATTTATGTGTATGTCTCAAGTATGTGTGTGCGTGTATGCGTGTGTGTGTGTATTTATGTATGTGTATTTATGTGTGTGTGCAATATATTTATGTATATATATATGTATATATGTATATTTATGTATATATATATAAGTCTCAATTATATGTATGTATACGTGTATTTGTAATAATATATATATTTATGTATATGTAGTATGTATATATATTATGTATGTCTCAAATGTGTATGTATGTATGTATTTAATATATATAATATTAATATATATATATAAATCTCAATGTATATATATGTCTATGTGTGTGTGTATGTGTGTGTGTGTATGTATGTTATGTGTAAGTCTCTATGTGTATGTCTCAATGTGTGTGTGTGTATTTGTGTGTAAGTCTGTGTGTGTCTCAATGTGTGTGTGCGTGTGCGTGTGTTGTGTGTGCGTGTATGTGCGTGTGTATGTATTTGTGTGTGTGTGTATTTGTATGCGTGTATGCGTGTGTTTGTGTGTGTGTGTGTGTGTTGTATGCGTGTATGCGTATTTATGTGTGTATGTTTATGTGTATGCGTATGCGTATTTATGTGTGTGTGTATTTATGTGTATGCGTGTATGCGTATGCGTGTATTTGTGTGTATGTGTGTATTTATATTTATGTATGTGTATACGTATGTGTATGTATGTATGTGTATGTATGTATTTATGTGTATACGTGTATACGTATATTTATGTGTAAATACGTATGTCTATGTGTGTGTGTGTGTGTGTATATATTTGTATGCGTATGCATGTATTTATGTGTATATATATTTGTATACATATATTTGTAATAATAACATATATATATTTATATACGTATATAAAGTATATTTATATATATATATATATATATATTTATATGCTAATAGCGTAACTATGCATTTGTCATGTACGTATGTTATATATGTGTGTGTGTATGCGTATGTTGTATGCGTATGCATGTGTATTTGTGTGTATTTATGCGTGTATTTATGTATGTGTATATATATATATGTATTTGTATGTGTATATGCATGTATACATGTATGTAATAAATATATGCATGTGTATTTATATGCATGTATTTATACGTATGCATGTATTTATGTCGTAATACGTATGTATTTGTATGTGTATCGTGTATGCATTTGTATGCGTGTATGCATTTATATGCGTGTATGCGTGTATTTATGTATGTGTGTGTGTGTATACGTGTATTTATGCGTGTATGCATGTGTATTTATGTACGTGTATTTATGCGTATGTGTGTGTGTATTTGTGTGTGTGTGTGTGTGTGTTGTGTGTGTGTGTATGCGTGTGCGTGTATTTGTGTCACGTGTGTGCGTGTGTGTTTATGTGCGTATGTTGTGTGTGTGTGTGTGTGCGTGTATGCGTATGTTTGTGTGTAATATGCGTGTATCGTGTATTTGTATGCGTGTGTGCGTGTGTGTTGTGTACGTGTATTTGTGTGTGCGTGTATGCGTATGTTTGTGTGCGTGTGTATATTGTATGTATTTAATAATAATAAATATATTTATGTATATGCTGTGTGTGTATATATTTATGTATTATATCAATATTTATAATGTATTATATCAATGTGTATTTATGTATGTAATATATCAATGTTGTAAGTATGTATATATCAATGTGTATTTATGTAATATATCAGTATTTATGAGTAATAATATATATCAATGTATTTAATATGTATCAGTATTTATGAAATGTAATATATCAAATGTGTATTTATGTGTATCAATGTTGTAATTAATAATATGTATCAATATATGTGTATGTATTTATTATGTGTATGTCTCAAATGTATGTATGTATGTGTATATTTATGTGTGTATGTGTATTTCTGTGTAAATCTGTGTGTATATGTGTGTAAGTATGTATGTGTGTGTATATATTTATGTGTATGTGTATGTATATCAATGTGTATATGTATTTATGTGTATACGTATGTGTATTTATTATATGTATATTTACTGTGTAGTATGTGTATATATCAATATGTATATATATGTATGTAAGTATATATATATCAATATATATATATATATTTATATGTATATATAGAAATCTCTAATAATATGTCTGTAATATATATATATATATATGTATTTCTATGTGAAATCTCTATGTATATATATATGTATATTTATATATATATATATATGTCTATGTATATGTCTCAAATGTATGTGTATATATATATGTTATATGTATCTCAAATATGTATATGTGTGTATGCATTAATATGCGTGTAGTAATATGTTTGTGTGTGTGTCATGTATTTATATGCGTGTCTATGTGTGTGTGTGATGTGTGTTTATGTGTTTATGTATACCTGTGTGTACGTGTATTTGTGTATGTGTCTCAATGTATGTGTGTGTGTATGCGTGTGTGTGTGTGTTTGTGTGTGTGTTGTGTGTACGTGTATTTGTGTGTGTCTATGTGTGTGTGTGTGTGTTGTGTGTGTGTATACGTGTATTTATGTATGTGTGTGTAAGTCTCTAATTATATATATGTATGTGTATTTATATATGTCTATATGTATTTATATATTAATAGTATATATCTATATATATATCTCAATGTATGTAAGTATATAATATATCAATATATATATATATTTAATAATATGTGTAAATCTCTAATAATATATATGTCTATGTATATATATATATATATATATATTTCTATATATAATCTCTATGTGTATGTGTATTTATGTATGTATGTGTATATCTCAAATGTATATGTGTGTATGTCTCAGTGTGTGTGTGTGTGTGTGTATTTGTGTGTCTCAATGTGTGTGTGTGTACGTGTGTACTGTGTATGTGTATTTGTGTGTGTGCGTGTGTATTTGTATGCGTGTCTGTATGTGTGTGTGTATTTGTGTATTTAATATGTGTAAATGTATATTTATGTGTATATCTCAATGTGTATGTGTATGTATGCGTGTATAAATAATATATATATATATTTATATATATATATTTATGTATATATACGTGTATTTATTATATATATCTATATATATATATATATTTAACTAATAAATATATACGTATATTTATGTATATAATATATGTAAATCTCAATTATGTATGTGTATAATAAATATATTTATGTATGTGTCTATGTATTTATGTATATATATATGAAATATGTCTATATATATGTCTCAAATATGTATATATATATTTAATATGTGTATATATGTATGTAAGTCTCAATGTGTATATGTGTCTATGTGTGTGTGTGTGTATGTGTGTGTCTATGGCTTAATACATAACTATTAAGAGTCTAATATGTGTGTCTCAAGTATGTAATATGTGTGTTTAATATGTAAAGAATCTATGTGTCTCAAGTAATAATAATGTCGTGTGTGTGTCACGTGTATTTGTGTGTGTGTGTGTGTATTTGTGTAATAATGTCTATGTGTGTGTGTTTATGTGGCAAAGTCTCTAATGTGTATGTCTCAGGTAATGTGTGTATGTGTGTATGTGTAGTCTGTGTGTATGCGTGTGTATGCGTGTGTGTATGCGTGTGTTTGTGTGTATGTGTGTATGTGTGTTTGTGTCACGTGTGTGCTTAGCGATAATGTGTCGTGTATTTATTAATGTGTGTGTGTAAGGATTTAATATGTGTGTTTAATGTCGTGTGTCATGTGTTTGTGTGTATGTGTTTGTGTGGCCAATGCCCAGCGATATGCAGTGTGTTTAGTAATGTGTGTATGTATGTGTTTATTGTGTGTGCGTGTGTGGAAATGTGTTTAATGTGTGTGTGTGTATGTGTGTTTGTGTTTGTGTCGTGTATGCGTGTGTGTGTGTGTGTGTGTATTTGTGTATTAATGCGCGGTAATAATGCGTGTGTTTAGTAATGTGTGCATTAATGCGTGTATGTCTAATATTAATGCGTGTGTGTGTGTGTGGCATGCGTGTGTTTGTGTGTGTGTGTGTGTGTGTGTTTGTGTCACGTGTGTCGTGTGTTTGTGTGTGTGTGTTTGTGTGTGCGTGTGTCGCGATATGTTTGTGTGTATGTGTGTGTTTGTGTGTCGTGTATGCGTGTGTTTGTGTGTGTGTGTGTGTGTGTGTTTGTGTGTGTGCGTGTGTGCGTTTGTGTGTTTGTGTGTGTGTGTGTGTGTGTGTGTGTCACGTGTGTTTGTGTCGTGGTAATGCGTGTGTGTTTATTATGCGTGTGTTTGTCGTGTGTGTTTGTGTGTGTGTGTGTGTGTGTGTGTTTTGTGTGTGTGTGTGTGTGTGTTTGTGTGTGTGTGTGTGCGTTATCGTGTGTTTGTATGCACGTGTGTGCGTGTGTATTTGTGTCACGCGTGTGTTTGTCGCGATATTATCACGTGTGTTTGTGTCGCGATGTGTCGCGTGTGTGTTTGTGTGTGTCACGTGTGTGCGTTTATTATGCGTGTGTCGCGTTTAATGTGCGATAATGTCGCGTGTATTTGGTAATGTGTATTAGTAATGTGTGTCACGTGTATGTTTATGTCGCGGTAATATGCGGTAATGTGTTTAATGTCGCGATGTGTGTTTGTCGTGTGTAATGTGTGTGTAATGTTTGTGTATTAGTAATGGTATTAATGTTTAATGTGTGTGTGTGTGTCGCGTGTATGCGATAATGTTCAATGCGATGATGACGCGTGTGTGTTTAATGTCACGATGTGTTGTGTGTGTGTGTGTGTGTGTCGCGATGTGTCGCGATGTGTTTGTGTATAATAATAATAAATGTCACGGTAATGTTTAATGTCACGATAATAATGCAGTAATATTTTAATGTCACGATAATATTTGTGTGTGTGTAATGCGATAATGTCACGTGTATTTGTGTCACGTGTATGTGTATTTGTAATGTTTATGTATTTGTAATGTGTCACATTAATGTTTATGTGTGTCATTAATATGTGTGTATTTGTATGTGTGTGTGTGTGTAGTAATGTATTTAATATTTATTAATATGCGATAATATTAATAATAATGTGTGTGTGTATTTAATGTGTATGTATGTGTATTTGTGTATGTATGTGTGTGTGTATGTGTTTGTAATATTTGTGTGTGTCACGTGTGTTTGTAATATATATGTAATGCGTGTATTTGTGTGTGTGTGTATTTGTGTTTGTATTTATATATATGTGTATGTCTGTATTTATATGTATATTTATATATTTATATATTTATATTTATATATATATATATGTATATATATACAATATATTTATATATATATATATATTTATTTATATATATTTATTTATATATATTTATATTTATATTTATATATATATATATATATATATATATATATTTATATTTATATTTATATATATATATATATATATATATTATATTTATATTTATATTTATTTATATATATATATATATTATATATATATATATATATATTATATTTATATATATATAATATATATATATATATATATTTTTATATATATATATATATATATATTTATATATATTTATATATATACATGTATTTATTTATATAAATATACGTATATTTATATATATATATATATATTTATATTTATATATACGTATGTATATATGTGTTTGTGTGTGTGTGTATATATATATATATATTTATATATATATATTTGTATATATATATATTTATATTTGTGTGTATATATATATATATATGTATATATATATTTATATTTATATATATGTGTGTGTATATATATATATATATATATATTTTGTATTTATATATATGTTTATATATATATGTGTGTATGTGTGTGTCGTGTGTTTATATGGGATTGGCTGGTCGTGTTGGCAGACAGCAAGATCTAACATCGATTTCCTCGATTGAAATGGGCGGGGCGGAGAATGATTGACACTTTGTTGCTTGCACAATTCAACTAGACTAAAGCGGCGCTTCAACAAAACTAAGCCTTCGACTAAGTAACTGCGCACCCTGTTGGTTTTGTCATTCAGTGGTGTTTATTTATTTGATTCTTTTCTTGTCTGTTCGATGAGGTTTTGTTAAATAGATGCAGGTTGTTTTTTTGTTATTTGATTAGTTTTCTCTGTTACTTACTTTTGGTCACTCTCACCTCCCGTACACCCACAGTATCAGTTTGTTTAATCCTTGCTGCTCCGATCACATGTATCGTCTCCTTTTTTTTTTTCTAAACACAGTCTTATGTTTCACCTGTCTGATTGCTGTAACGTAATATTGTTGACCCTTTGTGTCATGTATAGGCTTTTTAAACTGCATTTTACTACTGATATTTTAAATTGTTTTTGTTACATGTAGAATCTTTTGGTCCCATTGTTGTGGCAGTGACCCATGAAGCTCAGAAGGCCATTTTGTGGTATCAATGATAAAAGGTTTTTAGTTTGGTCTGGGCACTCCTTGTTATTATTATTATTATTTATTTCTTAGCAGGCCCTTATCAGGGTGACTTACAATTGTTACAAGATATCACATTATTTTACATACAATTCCCAATTAATACAGTTGGGTTTTACTGAGCAATCTAGGTAAAATACCTTGCTCAAGGGTACAGCAGTGTCCCCACCTGCGATTGAACCCCGACCTCGGTCAAAAGTCCAGAGCCTAACCACTGCTCCACACTGTATGGGGATGGGTGAAATTGGTCTAACTGGGGCTGTTTGTAAGTTCCTATACCTGCCAGATGGTAAATAAGGCCTGAAGTTTGTATCTCCCAGGTATAGATATTTTAAGTGGCGCCCGTGCAACTTGACTGTTTGTTTTAAGTTGTTGAAAGATAAATTGGTGCTTGTGTTCCTGTCTGGGTTGGGTGGCCCGGGGTGAAAGATGGCGAGGCTCCCCTACAGAATGTTTAGAACCTGTTTTATTTTAAAAATGTCATTTATTTTGCAAGGTGAAATCCCATGCTGGGCGCAGATCCTTCAATCCTTCTGTATTTATACTTAGCGAGGTTAGTGGGGCTGGTAATTCTGCTACCCCCCTCCCTCCCTCCTCCCTCGCTTTGTCACAGAAGTACTGCGTTAATTTATTTTTCACGTTTGAACCCCTAGCCTTTTGGTTTGAAACCTCTCCAATCACATGAAAAATTTGTTATTTCCTCATCTTGGTTTGAAAGTTTTTCAAACTGTCAGGAAGCTTGTCGCACTGATAAAGCAGTGACATTGGCGGGTATGGGATTTGTAGTTTTTATGTGTGATTAACAGTGGGCATTGTTCACCAATAAGCTACATTCCCAAGAGTGCGTACGATTGAGCGATCTGTTTCAATCCGACTGTGTTTTGTTTTGTTTCTTTTTTTTTTTTTGACTCACGAGCAATTTCGGATTTTCAACTGAGCTGCAGCAGAACAACGTTACTCTCTTTGAAGAACCCCAGAATCTCATTGGGGATGTACTCATGCATTTGAAATCATAATTCAAACCCCTGAAATGTGCTTGCCTCCACTTGCTATAGATCTTCTGTGCTGACATGAAGTGACTCTAATTACTGTGGATTTAAGTACATCCGTTATACAGATTAATACAGTTCAAAAGAAACAATATTATAATATTGTGTCGTGCACGTATCTAAAGCGGTGAGGATGTGACAGTGCTGAACAATGTCACAGAGCCCTTGTCTTGCTCTGGTGCAAACGTGTATTAATGCATAGGGGTTCTTTATATATTTTTACTGTAGTTAAAACAAAGCGCTTCCTCCCTGTGTTAATGGCCATTGGAAATTTGAATAACAAGCTGTGATTAATACGCTGGTATCCAAATCCATCCATTTCAAAGAATGCTTGAAATATTGTTTCTTGTATTAGCCTCCTGCTGTTTTGAATACCATTGTGTTATGGCAACGAAATGTTTTTATACGATTGTAAATTAAGCCCTGGATAAGTCTGCTAAAATAAATAATAATAATAATAATATGTGTGTGTGTGTGTGTGTGTGTGTGTGTGTGTGTACTGATCTGAGGTCAGGGTAGCAGTGTATAAGAACTTCTCAGATATATATATATATATATACAGTGCCTTGCAAAAAGTTCAGACCCTGACCAATTCTCTCCCATATTACTGAATTACAAATGGTACATTGAAATTTCGTTCTGTTTGATATTTATTTTAAAACACTGAAACTCAAACTCAATTATTGTAAGGTGACATTGGTTTATGTTGGGAAATATTTTTAAGAAAAATAAAAAAAAAACTGAAATATCTTGCTTGCATAAGTATTCAACCCCTGTACTTGTTAGAGCTCCCAGTTTACACCGATGAAAAAATTGCCCCAACGAGGACACAATTACCTTACTATTGGCCTCCACCTGTGAACCATTAAAGTTGCTGTCACATTTTCTGGATAAAAACCCCACTGTTGAAGGATCATTGGTCAGGCTGTGAATCTGAAGGAAAATGAAGACCAAAGGCATTCTACAGAAGTTGAATAAAGTAATACAAATGCATAGATTAGGAAAGGGCACAAAATAATATCCAAGTGTTTGGATATCCCAGTGAACACAGTTGGATCAATAATCAGGAAGTGAGCTGCATCACACCACCCAGGCACTAAGAAAAGACCGTCCCTCAAACTCAGCTCAAACAAGAAGGAGACTTGTGAGAGAAGCCACAGAGGGCCAACAATCACTTTGAAGGACTACAGAGTTCAGTGGCTGGGGTGGAGAATGGTGCACCAGTCAACCATATCAAGAGCTCTGCATAACACTGGCCTGTATGGGGGGTGGCAAAGAAAAGCCGTTACTCAAAAAGTACCATCTGAAAGCACGTCTGGAGTTTGCCAGAAAGCATGAGAGTGACCCAGCTGCGATGTGGGAAAAGGTTTTGTGGTCAGATGAGACCAAAGCTGAGCTTTTGGCCAAAACTCAAAAGCGCTGTGTGGCGCCAAACCTAACACTGCCATGCCTCAAGACACCATCCCTGAGTGAAGTATGGTGGTGGCAGCATCATGCTGTGGGGATGCTTCTCATCAACAGGACTGGGCATCTTGTTAAAATTGAAGGAAGACTGGATGGAGCAAAATACAGGGAAATACTGCAAGAGATCCTGCTTCAGTCCGCTAAAAACTGAAGCTTGGGAGGAAATTCACATTTCAGCAGAACAATGATCCCAAGCACAAGACCAAAACAACATTAGGTGGCTCAAGAACAAAAAGGTGAATGTCCTACATTGGCCCAGTCAAAGTCTGATCTCAATCCCATTGAGATCTGTGGCACTATTTGAAAATTGCGGTCCCTGGCGTCGCCAACTAACCTGAACAACCTGGAGCAAATCTGAAATGAAGAATGGGACAAAATCACTCCGACACTGTGTGCAAAGGTGGTACATACTTACCCCAAAAAGACTTAAAAGCTGTTATTGCAGCGAAAGGTGGCTCTACAAATATTGATGTGTGGGGGTTGAATATTTCAGATATTTCAGTTTTTATTTTTCTAAAATATTTCCCAACATAAAACCAATGTCTGCTACAATAATTGAGTTTGAGTTTCAGTGTTTTAAAATAAAAATATCAAACAGAACGAAATTTCAATGTACCATTTGTAATTCAGTAATATCAGAGAATTGGTCGGGGTCTGAATACTTTTACAAGGCACTGTGTGTGTGTGTATATATATATATATATATATATATATATATATATATATATAAAAGGCTGTTGACAAAACTGGAGGCTTTTGGCAACCCAGCTGTGTCTCTTCCAAGGCTACTTGCGATTTCCTACTTGTTTGAATCAAAGCATTTACTGAGTACATCCATTGCATGCACACTGCACAGGACTGTAGATCATTCGTTAGCTCAATGTTATTTCCATTGAAGGCGGGAGCTGACTTATCCATCATACTCTCCATGTCCATCTCTCACTGCCACGCTCAGAGAGAAGAAGTGACACACACCTGTTGCAGTGTGAATACAGTAAAACATATTTTAAAACAGTGCATTTGGAGTATTTGTGACCCAACTCATTAGCCCGTCTATATGTGGGCGTGCTTACCCTACTAGATAGACTCCCTGTACCTGGTGTTCATGATCTGTTTCTAATACCAGCAGAGGGTTAACTCATTGATGCATCATTGTGGAAGATATTAGAGAACATCTCCCTGCTGGAAACATCATAACATTGTGGTAAGAGAGACTGTGTAGCTCATATATACTGTTTAGTGCACTGTTTGAAATAAATCAAGATTCTACAGGCATAGGGATCTCTACAGCTGTGCAAGTATTTAGCAATGTCTTCACAATTTCTCTCCCAGCTCAAACGTATGTTAGTTGAATGTTGCTGGTTGTGATTTGCCTGCATCGACAGGACTGCTTTGACAATGAGATGGTCTTCATCTCTATTTCCAGAATGATTTTTAAGGACTGTCAAAGTGTGAACGAAAAAAATCTCCTGGTATATCTAATGCATGCTTTCAAAAGCTGTGCTGTTTGATATCAAAGTGAATGTTGCTTTGTAAGTGAACTATTCCTCTCAGCATGGCATTTCACAATGTACATGGAGAAACTAACTGGTAACCACAGGACAACTTTATAAAAGCAACCCTGTACAATTCATCAGTATGAAAAAATCAGAACATGAAAAAAAATCCAATGCAATAAAATGACCTGGTCACTATGGCCCCTCTCAACAGTGCTGTACTGCAGTAAGATCTTGCATGGATGCTGTTCATCGTTCATCTTTCTCTCACCAGATACTCTCGACCAGTGAAAGCCAGTTCCTTGTTGAGGCATTCAATACACAATGGATTATTTCTACAAAAACTACCATAGTCCCCAGCAACACCACGGATCTTTATACCAGTGATGAGGGAATACAGTGACAATCCGTGTGTTTGCATTCTGGATTGCTCTACAGTTCGAACTACCATTCTGGGATTGCCAGCCAATGTGACAGTGCTGTGGATTTTACTGAAACAAACTGCCATCTCCTCTTCTGAGGTGTTCGTACTGAACCTGGCAGTCATGGATGCTGTTTTGCCTCAATGCACCTTGATATATATATTATTACTGTCCTGGTAATAGCATTGTTAACGTGGTAAACTATGTTGTCTATACTTGTAATGTGATTGGGGTCCTCTGTTCCTTTGCTGTATCTGTGTGGAAAGCGTTACGTGGCCGTGGTGCATCCAGTCACCTACCTGGGGTTCAAATCGCTCACCTATAGAGTGGTGTGCTCTGCTGTGGCCCAGGCCATTACTGGCATTCTCCATCTACTTAACTATAACAGAAGGCGACATTTTATATGTACCTCAGGTTTCATCTCTGCCTTGTTTATTGTCATGATTTTCTGCTAACCTCTCCATCCTGAGGATCCTGAGGTCTGCCCCAGGGAGAGACGAGATCACCCATGATGAAAAAAGCCTTCCACATGGTTTTACCATTTTAATGCTTGTGTTAGTTTCCTATTCCCCAATGTAGCCATATTCCCATTTAAAGCATATTTCAATGAGACTACATTTCTATGTTATATCATGCCAGCATGCTATTGCTTTTTAATCCCCAGGGCTTCATACGGCCTTTGCTGTGCCTGTCTAATGTGGATACATTGTCTTGTGCAGTTTCCATGCAATGGAGGGTGCTGTGTGTACTGAGCCCCACTGCATATAGTCCAACAGAAAACACGTTCCATTGAGACAAGTAGCCTAATGACATTTCAAACCAGACACAAGCACCTCCAAATCAAACAATACAGACATCTCAGTGAAACTCGTTGTTTGAGAATCAGCCCTCAGACCAGCTCAAGAGCGATTGCAAACATCATTACCAGTTTGAAATGTCATGTCAGGCTCGTTGCTCTAGAAGGATTTTTTTAACTGTGTGATTCTGCTCTTTATTGGCTTCAGGTTGTTTTATTGTGTAAAAGTCGCTTGCCTCTCCATTGTAAATAGATCCTCTTCATCCTGTCAGGTGGGTGAGACTCCAAATCAAATCTTCACCACATTCTAGTGTATACAATGCATGTTTTACTTAGTAGAAGAAGCCATTGAATGACAAATCTGATTATTCTAGGGGTGAAAATACTAGGATGTTTTCAAATAACCTTTAGCACAATATACAATTTTAAATACTCATGCTTGATTTTGCTTTGTTGAAAATGTCTATTACATACTTTCACATTGTTGCTTAGAATAAAAGCTGTTAAAATTACACTAAAAATATAATAAGCATAGGCTTTTTGTTATGTTTTAGCAAAATATAAGATTTTAAGCATTGTTGAATTATATTGTTGAATATGTTAATATGAACTGTAAAGTAGAAATATAATCAGGAATATAAATATAATATATAATTGGGCTTCAATAAGATTAATTACAAATGTACTTGAAATCGAAATAAAACCTCTGAAATGTGTGCTTGCCTTCACTTGTTATATATCTCTGCATGACAGCAAGTGTCTCTAATGACTGTGTATTTACAGCAAGTAGAGAATTAGTTAATTAAGTAAACACATGTGTGTAAACATAATTACAATGTTATTATGCATAGTTACAATGTAGTAATGTGTACATTTTTGCATGATAGAACTCTAATTCTAACCCCAACCTAACCCTAACCTAACCTAACCCCTAACCTAACCTAACCTAACCCTTAACCCTAACCTAACCCCTAACCTGACCCTTTTCTGTACAATTGTGTACTTACATATATGGTGCAAAACATTGACACGTTGAGTACATTGAAACTGTGCATAGTAACGCTGTAATGATGTGTAAGTACTCATGTATTTACTACTTAACTGCTATATAAATCCACAGTAATTAGAGGCGCTTCGTAAAAAGTATCATGCTGATTGCTTGCCCAGAATGAGCTGTCACGTCGCGGCAGTTTCCACAGGTGGGGTCACTGAACTGTGGTTGCCACACCTCATTAAGTCTCATCTTTATCAAAACTGCACACAGGTTCTTTGAATAGGGCAATAGAGGAAGCTGGGGTATAATTAGTGAAAAGACGCCCAGTCAGGATAAAAAGTCTTCCAGAAGGCAGGAGGGTCCAAGTCAGATAGGACAGTAAAGATTATTATAACAGCTGATTACTGCAAACAACTGGGGCAGCTTCTCCAATGCAACAATTTCAACAGTGTGCTGTCCTGGATAGTGATAATACAAAAATATAAGCAAGTGATCTTATAAGTGAAATAATAATAATAATAATAATAACCGAATCTAAATATGAATCATGCATTCAGTATCAGCATCCATTACATTATGAATAGCAGCGCAGGCACACACAGTCCTCATCATGGTGTTATAAGTGCACAGTAAGTGAGCAATTATCGTCAAATGCATTCCGAGATGTATATAGGAGGCTAGGTTTGAATAATAAAATAAAAAGACAAAATCTCAGCATTTATCGTGTTTAAAATGCGGTGTGTAACGAACAGTGCTGAATAGCTAAAAAAAAGAAATATGTGTGAATTATAGTAATACTTAACATATACTAGACACTGTACTTTACAGAACACTCATTCTATCTAGTTAGTGTTGCTGTGTGCCGGAGCTTTCCATATCTCCAGAATCCTCTCATGTAATTGGGTTCGTTGTGTTTGTGTTTATTGAAGAGGCGCTGCTGTAGGAGAGCAGGATCAGGGAGATTGGCGGGTAGGATAGTAGGGAGTACATTTACAAGAGGATCCAAATTAACTGGGAATAAACTCATCATTTTGTGTCGTTGGCAATGTTACCTGAAAAGAAGGTCAATGTTGTTTCATAACATTAATTACGAAACGTTCCCGTGGGTTACAAAATCCTTTCAAAAATGTTCTTTAAACATTACTTCATGTTATCCTGACTTTCGAATAACATTCTCCTAACGTTCTGGGAACATCATTGTGTTAGCTGGGTTACTATCAAATCTATGCTGACACCTTGTGGTCATGTTACGCAACTGCACGTCATTACATTTACTTAACATTCAATTTCTGCAGGTGTCACGTGATACTAGTTTTGTATACTCTTAGTAAATTAATGGTTTAACCAAAAATATATGTTTTAAAACAAACAGTATTTATTTACTTTAACAACATAGAACAGCATAAACATGCATGGGCAAATGTGATCGTGTAGCAGGTCTTTATATACATATAGCTAGATCTATATTAATAATTTGACTGCGCCACCTTGTGTTTATTGAGGACAAGGACCTCGAGTGGTTGGTTCCCGCACAAAACTCTTTCATCCAGGAGAAACCAAGCAACCATACACCAAAATTATCTTATTAGTTTTTAGTAATAATTATTTTAACTATCTCAAGCACATTAACAGTAATGTAAACCATATGACAATGCCACCTTCAGTCTAACAATTGTGTAGTAGATAATACATATAGGGATGATACAATAAAACAAACTCTAAATCTATCAGTTTCTTGTAGTGAATAATTAAACTAATTACCTCCAGATTATATTATTGCATTTATATAAAACACTTGGATCTATCAGTTTCTTATAGTAAAGTTAATTAATTACGTGTTCTTTTGTGATACATACAAAGTAGACAACAACGTCAGCAGTTGAATGGTCTCGTTACAAACTAGATTACATTTGTAAAAGTACACGGTCCCAATTCCACCCAATCTATTTAAAATGAATATATAAAACAGCTGCGTGCGCAAGAATAAAATAAAATATAACAAATAAACCAGAGGACTCCTTGCTGCAGGAGCGGGACAGCTATCAAATAACCACACAACGTTAACAATAAACTAACAGGCTCCCTGACCAGGAACCCCAACACGCTGCACCCCGTGTTTAAATGATCCTCCCGGTCAGACACAGCCTTCCTGGTGTGCGACACGAAGTTATAAAGTCTCTCGCGTTCCAGCTCCAGTCTGCAGCGCGAATCTCCTTCACAAGTCCGGCTCTCCCTCTCCCAATATTCCTCCGCATTTATAAAGGCAGGAGATGATTGGCAGGGGGGAGATCAAGCAGCGAGCCGCTGGCAAGCAGAGCCGTGGAACGGGAGACGCGGTTGCTAAGCAACGGGGGGGGAGTGCATTGGGCAGACAGTCCTTCAGCCAATCGGAGTTTCGCTCGTATAGTTCCATAGAGGAAAGAGAAAGTAGTTTAAAGGGGGGTCAGTGAAGCAAATACATCAAACCACACTCGAGATGAAAACAATAATAAAGAGGTGAACAACAAAACACACATTTATATAAATAAATCAACACACACAATATACCTACATATATCAAATAATAATATGAAAAACAATCCACACGTGAATAATAATAATAATAATAATAATAATAATAATAATAATAATAATAGGACCCTACTGCAATCTCACAGTTTCGTTTTTCAAAGCTGTTAAAGGATGTACCGTGATTCAGGGCAGTACATGTGCTTATTAGAGTGACTGAGTCACAGCGCATCGACTCAAACAACACGGGTGTAAACACCCCATAATGACCCCTGTCAGCAATGACGTGATCATTTTTAAAAAGCGTAGTTAGGTGATCATGTCATTTCTAGTAATTAAGTGTTACTTTGTCGTAGCTATATACGGATATTTTTAACACGTATTTACGTCATAATTTTTTTTTACGACTGTAAGTCGCCCTGGACAAAGGCCTGCTGCTAATAAATAAAATAATAATTTCATTTCTAAATAATTACGTGTCACTTTGTCGCGTATATACGTGATTTTTTAAATGGTTACATCATAATTTCATTTCTAAGTAATTACGTGTTACTTTGTTGTCACGCATTTACGTTCATTTTAACACGTGGTTCGTGATGGTTCTCTATATAAGTGTTTTTTTTTTTTTTATTTTATTTATTATTTATTTATTTTTGTAAGGTATGCGCTCATAATATCTGTAATTACCAACACCTTCTGAATTAACTGATCTGAGCTGGCGCAGCTCTGGAACAGGGACTGGGACACTAGAACCAGAGAGGAGAGTGAGAGTGAGGAGAGTGAGAGAGAGAGAGAGAGACTTTTAGGTGAGCAGTCACAGAAAATATGAGCTCCTGAAAATTTAAAAATTTATATGTTTCTTAGTGAAATAAAATGCCAATTTAATAACATAAACATATGTAAAGTAGTACTTAAAGTAGTATTTAACGTAATATGAAAATAAGAAAAACATTTGATAAAATATTATAAAACACAAAAGAAGATCCCAAGACCAAAGAAAAAAAGAACACAGAGAAAGGAAGGAAGGAAAGAAGAGAATTAAGGAAGAAAGAAAATTAAAAGAAAAGGAAAGAAAGGGAAAAAGAAAAGAAAGAAAGTAAAGAAAGGAAGGAAATAAGGGAAAATAAAGAAAGGAAGATAATCACAGAGCAAAGGGAAGGAAGGAAAGAAGAGAAATTAAAGGAAGAGAAGAAAATATTTAAGAAAGAGAAAAGGAAAGAAAAGGATAAAGAAGAAAAGAAAAGATAGAAGTAAATAAAAGAGGAAAATAAAGGAAGAAAATTACAGAGGTAGAGGTAAGCGTTTACACTACCATCATTTTATTTTATAATTTTATAGTAATAAATAAAACAAATACTACAAAAATTAAAAAGTTCAGCATAGTTTGCTTTTAAAAAAAAAAAAAAAGTTCAGTTTACTTTCAAAAAGCAGCCGTTGGCAGTGACAGTTGAAAATTGCAACAAAGTGTAGGAGATTCCCCGGTTGCCATGGAGACGAAAGTCAGGGTGCAGAAAGCAGGGAGTTCAGTACCGGCTGAACTGCATGGCGCACAGGCCAGGAAGCATCATAAACTGGCGTGCTGAGAGAGAACCGGAGTGTCTGTGCACAGACTACTCTGGGACAGGAGACAAGAAGATGAAGCAACCTCATCTTCTACACTCCACACCTCAATGCCTGGCACACTGCTGTGTGTGGACGTACAACAACGTCACAAAAGAGGGATCTGCCAAGGTAGACAGATTCTCTTAGAAGACTCTGACCCGGACAGCACAGTCTTGAGTATTAATGTCTACCACAGCGGAACTGTGTTGATCCAGGGCAGTGAGGCTAGCCCCGACCTCCTTTGAAAAAATATAAACAACTAAAAAGAGGCAGCAGAGATTGAAAAAACAAACACTACAGCCAACGACCCGAGAACACCAACCCTGAGACCCTAGTCCTACCTCAAACAGCACAACACCGTACCCAGCCTGCCCACCCCCGACTAGCGACACAGCCGGCGTGCGGTACCAGCCCCCTGCTGGAGCTGGGTTGTGGAGGTTCAGAGGAAACTTGCTGGCCAGGCTCACGAAACCAGCATCACCCACAGCTCCAAAATAGGTGAGCCAGCTCAAAGAGAGAACAGGGTGGCCATCACCGAGGCTGACCAGCGAGATGAAGGACCTGCAGCAGGAGAGTTCCTAAGGACCCAGCTGACCAGCGTCAAGGAGGAGATGCAGCGCGCGAGAAAACCACCAACAAGGGCTGCGGGGTTTGAGGGAGCAGCTCACAGATACACCCCCCACCCCTGCTCCCGTGCTACCACCCCCTACCTCCCACCCGCTCCCCCTCCCCCCCTATTCCCACCCATGCCCCACTCCCACGGGTCCCATCCCACCCCGCTCCCACCCGCTCCCCTCCCACCCCTCCCATCCCACCCCTTCCCCCCGCTCCCCCTCCCACCCCATTCCCCCCCCCCCGCCCCCTCCACCCGCTCCCATCCCACCCCCCACCCCTTCCCCCCGCTCCCCTCACCCGTTCCCCCCCCCACCCCGCTCCCACCCCATCCCCACCCACCCACAGCATGCTGGCCAAAAGAGACAAGCAGCAAGTGGCCCTCCTCATTCATTGACGGAAATGCCTGGACATGAGGAGACTGTTTTCACAACCCGCGTGTCAACAACATCCGCTGCACAAACCTGGGCCCGAGCCCTGCAGCTGCTGGTTCGGGGACACACTGGGGAGCCCAAGCTGCATCGTCATCCACACCTTTCCAGCGACCTGGGCTCCCTGCGCCACGACACCGCCAAGCCCGTGGAGGAGGGTGGCTGAAGAGCCACGCGGGTTCCCCGACTCCAGGTGGTCATCCTCCACACTGCTGCCCAGGCCACCCCCAGTGACACCCACCATCACCATCTGTGCTGTGAACACCAGGATACTTTCGCGCTGCGCTGCCTAGCGTGCACCTGGCACCCACCCACAGTGGGGCCCTGGCACCTCTCGACAAGGTGCACCTAAACCAGGAGGGTCAAAGTCTTTGCCAAGACCCTGAAGGATGCAGCCATGGGCGTGGCCCGTAGCCCCCCTAAGCAACAGTGCCAGCAGAGCCAGCGTAGCATGCAGCCCCCACACTGCAGGCGCACATCCGCCCGCAGCACCGTGCAGCCGCCACGCCATCAGCCCCCACTCGTCCCACCCATGAGCTCCAGCCACCACCAGCAGCAACTCAGCTATGCTGCAACTCTGTCCCAGCCCCCCAGCCCCCACCAGACTGGGAGATCAAACAGCTCCTCCCAGCATCCTCTGCTCAGGCTGCTGAATTTGAGACCTACAACACTCGGGTAAGGAAAAATAAATAAATAAATAAATAAATACATTTCTATATATAAATAACTACAAATAAATAAATAAGTATAAATAAATAAATAATTATTAGTACTAAAATAATTACTATTTGTACTCACAATTCTCTGTGTAAAGTGACACCTAAATACCCCTTTATCTAATATCTATTTGTGACCCCTGGTCATTTCTTTTAGGTCAAACAAGTCCCTGGGTTGACATTGTCTATACCTTTTAGAATGCTGAATGCTTGAATCAGATAAGTTCGTGAGTCTTCTTTGTTCAAGACTGAACAGATTAAATTATTTTAACTTGTCTGCATTATGACATGACTTTCAAACCAGGAATAATTCTGGTGACTCTTCGTTGTTTCTACAGCAAATATCCTTTTGTACTATGGTTCCTGCACAACCAAACTATGCGTGTCTGTGTGTAATTAAGGGTTCTTCAAGCGAGGTCATAAATGAAACACAATGTATACATATCACTGAAAGTATAAAGCACTGAATCAAACAACTTTATAACAGATTTTTGTAAAAAATAAATCAAAGAAAATGACATAGAAAGGTCATAGTTATTCAGCTGCCAAATAAATCACATTTTATTGGTACATACAGTTAACTGTCCCCAATTCCCAACAAGCATAGATAAAGTTATCCGTTCACAAATCATTTTATCACTCACATGGAGATTTTGTAAGAACTGTTAAACAGAATCTAGTTTAGGTACATCTGGGTCTAAAATTGATGTGTTTTAAATAAAAACTCAATGTGATTGACTGAAGTTCTATCTTCACATTGTCAAGGCCAAAGGAATCTATTCCACCAGCTTCTTCTCGCATTACAGTCCAGTGACTTCGATCTCCAGTTTGCCAGATTGTCCGAGAAAATAAATTCAATATCCACCATGTTGGAGATTATTGAATGAAAACTTAACTTTTGAGCGTGCCTGTTCTTCCTCATCAATTTGATGACATCCCTCCATTTGGTTCCCATAAAAAGAGCCTTCAGTGCCATTGTATACGAACTGCAGCCCATCTATCAGGTTCCATTCTCTCACAATAATCTGAGTTATCGATTGCTGATGTAGGTTTATCGTATGGTGGGTCCAAGACATAGGGATCTCCACTTCCCTCAAAACTTTGGTGAAAATGGACCCAGTGATACAGTAAGTAAGAGGATTGGGTTCGATAGATTATTCTCTCCCTGGCATAAAGTTTTTCTAGCAAAGGCAGGCACCACTGTTTTGTATCATGGCACCATTTGCCTTATTCACATCATTGTTGATAGCTTCACAAAGTTGTTTTGAAGTAGGTGGGATTAGAAATGATAAGCATTTTATTAGCCCATAAACTACGTGTTGCCCCTGTCAAATGGTCAGTTACTTCTCCTGTGTAAATGTAATTGTAGAAAAGAATGACAGTCGTAAATACTTTGTGCTCTAAACTTTGCAACTATACTGTCCTGCCTCCATTGCCTCCAATCCGTATAAAGCTTCTCAAAGTCTCCCTGTGGTTTAATTTCCTTCTCCAACTCTTTATACCAGATCTCATTGTCTTCTGTATAGATAGTTTTTCCGTGGATAACCGTTCTTTCAAACGGTAAGTTTACATATAGGACACGGAGTTACAGCCAGAGAATCAGTTGTCGGCATTTCACACTGAAAAATTCTGTAGTGTAAATTATTTGCAGTCCTGGATAATTGCTGACATGAGTGACCCTTTCTCATGAGGTTTAGCTTCTACATACTGTTGCATTGTTTTTTCAGTCCGTTTATATGGCTCTGAATTTCATGCATCTCTACAAGAAA
Organism: Huso huso; assembly: GCA_036884735.1. Classification (NCBI taxonomy): domain Eukaryota; kingdom Metazoa; phylum Chordata; class Actinopteri; order Acipenseriformes; family Acipenseridae; genus Huso; species Huso huso. Next base: position 6,658,634 of record CM072694.1, on the reverse strand, counting down.
ATTTTCTTATCCACAATTTCTTCAACATTACGTTTAATCAGTTCCAAAATATCCACTGCAGAATCTGGCCAGAAAAACTGATCAATACACTAATAAATTTGCCACAGGTATGCCTTCCACACTGACCAATCTTACAAGGCCAGTAATTAACTGCTTCCATTCGATCATTCAATGTTGTACCCCAATTTTTTGGATCGTCGATGACAGGATTCCCAATATCTGTGTCATCATCGTGCCTGCAAATAAAATTATATGATTATATGTGGTTGAAGATTTACAACAGCTAATTCAAGCACTCGCTCTCCAATACCTCCAACTAACCATTTTAGTTAACATTTTTATTTATTGCAGCTTGAAAGATTAGATGTATAAATTCCCTGGATTTACATCTTTTGCAATTCATTCATTCAATTAATTAATTTTGCAAAAAAATCCTACTATTCACATTCAGAGCAAAATACATTAAACAGTTCCTTGTTCCAAAAATATTGATGATCATCAATCTCAAGATTTGAGCTTAGTGCCAATTCAGAAGGAAGGAGGAGAGACCATCAGCGTCACTGACCCTCTGTGTTGCAATGTGAGAGACACAGTCTGCTCATCATATCATTGGTTGCCGTTCATGCACTTGAAACATGACTTTTAACGCAGCATGCACATAGCTTCACATTCCTCATGCTATTGCAAAGCGCATCCCCAGATCGTTAGGTTACTTACTGAAAGAGAAGACGACGACCAACGACATTATGTATGGAATATGCCTGCCCATTGGGTAGGTATAACTGAGCTCTCTATATCAGAGCTGCGATAGCCCCTTCTTGGGGTGGCCTTTTCGGTCACCTTACGAGTTAAAACCATAATCCTGATGAAGCCATTTCTCTTTTTCCATCAAACCCTGAAATGACCAATGCAACCTCATGGTTGGTGGTTATCTTCTCTTTCAGCGAACCAGGGTTCTGTAAATAATCTAACGTTCCTTTCAATTTGAAGATGACCACCAGCGACATTATGTATAAGGTAATGTATACCAGAGCCGTCATGGGGAGAAGGCGGCAGCATATGAGGGGACGCATCAGAACCGCATGACTCAAGGGTTAGAGGTGTGAGACTTGCACCCTCAAGGACCCTCGTGCCTAATGAAGGCAGGGCAGGATCTACCATCTTACCGGTGGGAACCTGGAGAAAGTATGTGGCGTAGTAGCTAGCCACAGTACAAATATCGGACATGGCCCCTTTGAAGAGGGCCCAAGATGTAGCTAACCCTCGTTAGATGCGGCTACCCACCCAGGTGGGGGCAGCTGGCACCATCATATGCAGTCAAGACTGTCCACGTCCAATCGACAGGCGCTGCTTTGAGAGGGGCTGTCCTAGGGTGTCCCATGACAGACAAAGAGCTGGTCATAATGGCCTTGAGCTCTTGTCCTATCCATAGCATCTTAATGCCCGCTGGGTAGGAAATTAAATCTTTCCTCCTCTGAAGAAAGCGGGGGTGGGCGGGCTCCAGCTCCTCAGACTGACTAGTGTAAGATATGATCACCTTGGGGGAGAAAAGCAGGGGTTTGTCGCAGTGAAACCCTGCTGCCATCGTTCAAATACATGCAGGAGCTGTACACTGGGTTAGGTTAGGGTGCTTTAACTCTGTAGGTATATGGGCTCAAACAGGGCCTTCGTGAGAACCTCAGTACAATCAAGACTCCATCACCGGATCCAGTAATCGTCATGCACCTTTAAGAAATCAGGTAGTCAAAAAAAAAATGTGCAGCGGAGATACCAAATCCATGGGGCATGGCATGCAAATAACCGCTAAATACACCTTCAAGGTGGAAGGTGACCTACCAGCATCAAGCAGTTCTTTCAAAACTGTAGGATAACAAGCATGGGGGCAAGAAGTTGGGTCATGACTCTTAGTCAGACACCAATTCTGAAATATTTCCACTTGTAGTCGTTACAACGACCTAGTGGAATCTGCTAACATTCTGCAAAGTACCCACAACTGCATCTATTAGCACTAGTGCTAACCAACAGTCCTGAGGGAGCCAGACTCATAGCTGGAACCTGCCGGTTCAGTGCCAAAGTGCCTCTCGCTTGACTGAGGAGATCCCGAGGCAAAGCGGGATCTCCCAGGGCTGGTCTTGTAAATGCTGGCACAGGGCCGAGAACCAGATTCTCCTGGGCCACCTACAAGGCCACTAAGAGAACTGGCCTTCTCTAACCCAGACCTTTTTGAAAAGGCCGGGAACAGCGGTATAGGTGGGGAAGCATGCAAACCGCTTTGGGCCATTGGTATTGTGTCTCTGCCAAGGCAAAGATCAACCTGCACCCGCCTGAATTGTTCCCAAATTTTCTCCACTTGATGGAAGAGGACCTTCCCTGGAGGAGGTCGTTGCCCAATTCACCCGCTCCAGGAATGTCGTTGCCTGCAGGGACAGCAAGTTCCTCTGAGCCCATCAAACCTGAAGGCAATGTGATGCAACCCTGGTGACCTTAGGCTGCCCTGGTGGTTGACATACCACCACTGTTGTGTTGCCATGTGGATCAACATGTGTACCTCATACCACTGGGAGGAAGTGGTGGAGATCAGGGAGACCTGTAACTCCAGCATGTTAATATGCAGGGGCGCCAGCGTCCAGCCAGGATCTGTGGACTCCTCTGCCTTGGACTGCCCCAACCCAAGGTGGGCATCCGTCATCACCACTTGGCTGATTTGTTTCCCAATCTCGGGACTGGGAACAAATCAGGCAGCCATCGAATAGTTCATTATTCTGATCCTGCAGCCGCCGCAGGCCAGGATTAAGCGTCTCGCTTGGAAAACATACAAGGAGCTAGGGAGAGGCTGAATGGCAGCACAACAAACTTGTAAATGCTTCCTTGAAAAGAGAAGCAGAGATACTTCCTGTGCTCTGGATGAAAGGGAACGTGAAAGCACGGCGTCCCGTGAGTCCACTGTGGTGAACCAGTCGCTCGGCGGGACTGATTGGATAATGTGGTGAGTCAGCATTTGGAATCTCCTTTCTTTTAAGAACCCATTTTAAAATATCAGGTCTAGGATGGGGCAAAGGCGCCATCTTTTGGGTACCAGAAAATATCTGGATTAGTACCCTCTTCGTGGAAGGTGGGGTCTACGAGGGCAAATAGCTCACTTGCACAGCAAGGCGGCTCTTCTTTCTGAATTACCGGGCGTGGAGGGTCTGTCACAAAAGTATTTTGTGATTCCTTGAAAGGGAGGAGATCCCAAAGTGGAACTGGACATGTAACCGTGCATACGGTAAAGTGTGAGCACCCAGGTGTCTGAGGTGCAAGCCTGTGAAGTTTTACAGCTGGTGTGTGGTGAAAAGGGGTCTGAGGCACAAGCCTTCAGGGCCCTGCTGGGGGCTACTGAAAGGGTTGTGGCTAGAGCAGTTTGAGGTGGCTGCCTAGGCGGTAGCCTTGAACTGCCTCTTGGGATGCTGGTGTGGGCTGGCCCGTCCTCGTTTCTTCTGCCTGTTGGGAGGTGCCTGTTATTTGTTCATGCTGGTGTGCCCTGTAGGCGTGCCTTAGGTCACCAAGGGCAGCAGCACTGTCCTGGTGACAATTTGCATCGGAGGAGCTTGCCAGCGGTTTGACCTGCCCTGTCGCGGGGCGCAGGGGAGGGCAACGCAGCCTTGCAGGACACCTCGCGTTCCCAGTGGGATCTCAGCAGGATCCCTCCACAGCTGGTCAAGGTATGTCTCGGGGATATTGGAGCTAAAGCGCAGCCTTATCCCATCTGGAACTCTGGACATGACAGCCACAGCTGTCTCACGAGCCACAATTAACTACAGGCTCAGGCAAGAGCTTGCCCTTGAGACAGGAGATCTGAATCAGCGTACTGGACAGGAAGCGTGGTTCGGGCACCACCAGTTCAGGGGCGGCGGGGCCTCACGCGGGGCGGCGTCCATGAGCCATCATTATACCTGCCATGTTTGCCAGGCCCGGGTTACCTGTGCCCTCCGCTGCATCGCCCTCAAGATGCGTCTCTGTCACCCTGCATTGCAGGTTCAGACCTTGCCTTCAGGTCTCTGGCGAATCCTCCACCAGGCGGAGCCTTGACCAAGGCCACATTGGTGGAGTCTACTGGGGGGAATCCCGCTGGGCCCAGCTTTTCCGCCTTCCAAGGTGGCAAGCTGTGCGACCTGCTCCAGCATGCTTGGAGCTGGGCCGGATGATCCCAGGAGGTGTACCTCCTCCATGAAGTCCGGAAGACCGAATTTGAGGCAAGGCATCACCTGCGTCAGGAATACGGACCAATGTGGCTCTACCGCTGGCGTCGAGTGGATCTCAAAACACTGCATACGGCCCATCAGTGCGATGGCAAGTCCAACAGCGGTGGGCGCTGGCTTCTGAGAGCCATCTCAAGCTAGGTTCCACCTCGGCAGAGGGCTCGGGCTCCCCTCCTTACTCCATGCCAGAGGAGGGAGGCTCTGTCCCCAGGAGGCGGCTCTAGAAAGTGTGTGCTCCTCGCCAGCTGGGACGTCTCTTCCATCACCCTGATCTTTCCTGGGGGGGTGGGTGGGGAGTCACAGTTGGGGCAATATGGAGCTGGGACTGCTGCTGGAGCACCAGACACCTGTTTAGACAGGAGCTCAGGACCTGGGCCATCTGGGCCTTAACATCCATAATGTCCTTGCCTGTTTTGAGCGCTTCACCCTTCTCACCTGGGGGATGGGGAGTGACTACAGGGAGGCCTGTGTGTAGTGTGTCCACCAGGGGTTTTGTGACGGTTCATGGAGGAGGGGCTCTGGGGCTCAAGAGCCTGTGATCTGGCCACCGAGGATGCGAATTCGCCCTTGGCCTCTCAACCTGCTCTCCTTCACCGAGGCTGAAAAATACAGAATACTGCAGTCTACCTCTTTCTCGAGGGCCAGGTGGCATGCTGGGCCCAATTACCTCTCACAGAGGATATGTCTGTCCTCCTGAGGGATCTTAGCCCTGCAGGACATGCAGGCATGGAAACAAGACTTTACCGACATTAAGCTGGGTGTTCTGCATCGACTGATCACAGCGTGCACTGAGCACCGCTTGCCTGGTGCACCGTGTTCGTTGAGCCACGTGCACTGTATTATCTGTGGCATGCATTCAAGCAGCGATTGCAATGTGTGTGTGTGCCCCGTCGTGCCAAACACCATTAGTCCGTGCACTAGTGGTGTAGCTGGGCACTGTGTGCCGTGCAATGGGCATGTGCTCATTGTGCCGGCTCTCAAGGGCTATGCATGCACGGTACTGAAGCACCAGGGGCAGCTATCCAAAGGTACCTACCCTATCAGCGGGGTCACGCACCTGGTCAGCGGTGGTGGGGGCTGATTAAAAGTGATTTACAGTATAATCGTGAAATCTCGAAAACAACTCACTTCTAAATCTTTTGTAGTCATTTTGTATTACTTTAGTATAAATACATGTTAATTTGGATTCATATGTTGTTTTTTGACTTTATGTGAGCGAAAAACTAAATTACCCGTTTTTCTCATTGGAAATAGGTAAATTTCAAAATATCCACTGTCCTGGTCACAAAAAGCAAAAGTTTGTGGGAATAATAGCCATTTTTCTATACTTTTGAGGCATAAGCAATTAGGAAATAACACTTACTACCAGGAACCAAAAAAAAAAAATTTGTTACGGTGTAGTTATTGCAATGTTAACTTTAAAGTGGAGTTTGAGGGCGGGAGCTGGGCTGCTCTCCTCTATTTTCTCCTGTCTATCAAGCTATCTGCCTATTTAAACCGTCCAATTCTCGTTGCGTTTTAGCTTTTTAACGTGTTTTACGGCTTGCATATGCATTGGGAAATCTCTGACGATTTTTCATCAAAAATATCTTATT
>CM072694.1:6623513-6652301 GCA_036884735.1 Huso huso | reverse complement strand
AACCAATATAGAAAGGAAGGGGGGAGAAATGTATTGCCTGCGTGCAGCACCTTCCACTTTCCTCTATTAAATGTCATTTGCCATGTGTCTGCCCAGTTCTGAATGCTGTCGAGATCATTTTGAATGACCTTTGCTGCTGCAACAGTGTTTGCCCTGGGTGGAACATTGTGTCTCACCTTTTAGGATTTTGAATGCTTGAATCAGATCGCCGTGTAGTCTTCTTTGTTCAAGACTGAACAGATTAAATTCTTTGAGCCTGTCTGCATACGACATGCCTTTTAAACCCGGGATAATTCTGGTTGCTCTTCTTTGCACATTACTTTGCTTGATTTAAATTCAACACTTCTCACAATATATCCGAGCATCTCGTTGGCCCTTTTTTATAGCTTCCCCACATTTCCTCGTGTTGAAGCTGTGATTAAAGGTATTGAAAGCGGTCTCTTTCTCTCTGGGGTTCCCCTGTATCAGTGGTGTGGGGTTTCCTTGGGTTGAAGCTGTGATTAAAGGTATTGAAAGCGGTCTCTCTCTGGGGTTCCCCTGTATCAGTGGTGTGGTGTTTCCTCTGGTTGAAGCCGTGATTAAAGGTATTGAAAGCGGTCTCTCTCTCTGGGGTTCCCCTGTATCAGTGGTGTGGGGTTTCCTCGTGTTGAAGCTGTGATTAAAAGGTATTGAAAGGTCTCTCTCTGGGGTTCCCCTGTATCAGTGGTGTGGGGTTTCCTCGGGTTGAAGCTGTGATTAAAGGTATTGAAAGGGGTCCCTACCCTGGAGTCCCACTCGTTGAGGGTCTTGACGTTGATGAAGGACACTTCCCCGTTGGCTCCGGTCATCACACCATCGTGTTCTGGCGAACGATCAGATCGATATCCTCCCCAGCTTCCAACACGGAACCTGAAACACAGAGACACACACAGGGGTCAACAAGGCTGAACACACAACACACACACACACACACACACACACACACACACACACACACACACACACACACACACACACACACACACACAGGGGTCAACAAGGCTGAACACACACACACACACACACACACACACACACACACAGGGATCAACAAGGCTGAACACACACATACACACAGGGATCAACAAGGCCTAACACACACACACACACACACACACACACAGGGTCAACAAGGCTGAACACACACACACACACACACACACACACACACACAGGGATCAACAAGGCTGAACACACACACACACACAGGGATCAACAAGGCTGAACACACACACACACACAGGGATCAACAAGGCTGAACACACACACACACAGGGGTCAACAAGGCTGAACACACACACACACACAGGGGTCAACAAGGCTGAACACACACACACACAGGGGTCAACAAGGCTGAACACACACACACACACACACACACACAGGGGTCAACAAGACTGAACACACACACACACACACACAGGGGTCAACAAGGCTGAACACACACACACACACACACACACACACAGGAATCAACAAGGCTGAACACACACATACACACAGGGATCAACAAGGCCTAACACACACATACACACACACACACACAGGGTCAAACAAGGCTGAACACACACACACACACAGGGGTCAACAAGGCTGAACACACACATACACACACACACACACACACAGGTCAACAAGGCAGAACACACACACACACAGGGGTCAACAAGGCTGAACACACACACAGGGGTCAACAAGGTTGAACACACACACACACACAGGGATCAACAAGGCTGAACACACACACACACAGGGATCAACAAGGCTGAACACACACACACAAGGGGTCAACAAGGCTGAACACACACACACACACAGGGGTCAACAAGGCTGAACACACACACACACAGGGGTCAACAAGGCTGAACACACACACACACACACACACACACACACACCAAACGGGTCAACAAGGCTGAACACACACACACACACACACACACAGGGGTCAACAAGGCTGAACACACACACACACAGGGATCAACAAGGCTGAACACACACACACACAGGGGATCAACAAGGCTGAACACACACACACACACACACACACACACACACACACACAGGGGTCAACAAGGCTGAACACACACACACACACAGGGGTCAACAAGGCTGAACACACACACACACACACACACACACACACACAGGGGTCAACAAGGCTGAACACACACACACACACACACAGGGGTCAACAAGGCTGAACACACACACACACACAGGGGTCAACAAGGCTGAACGCACACACACACACACACACACACACACACACAGGGGTCAACAAGGCTGAACGCACACACACACACACAGGTACTGACAAACACACACACACTTATGTGTTGCTAATTGGTAGATATGCATATTTCAACATTACAAAAGCCAATCAAATCGTGTGAAAGCTCAAAGCGGGCGGAGCTCATTTGCATACAAACTCCAGATTTAGCGGCAATTTAAATATTTAACTAAATGTTAAATCTACCTAAGAGATTTAAGATTTATTTAAATATTTAGCTAAATGTTCAATCTAGCTAAGAGATTTAATATTTAGTTAAATATTTAGCTGTTTGGGACGGCCTCTAGGCTTGAGGTTTTGCAGACATGTGATGATAGACAGTCTCTGGGTTCGGGCAGCGATGCACATTTTAATTTGAGCTGCTGTGCTGTTATAGATTCATCTGATAGAGACACAGGGATATCTTCAGGCGACACAGTTCAGGTGTTTTGAGACTTGTGGAAAGGATGGAAGTTTTACAAATATTACAATTTTTTTTTATCAATAACTAGAGTAAATTATCAAAATCTCTTGTTCTGTATATGACTGGTTGTATGTTAACCTTACAGAGGATTCTATGAAGAGAAATGTAATAAATGAATTTTCAAATTTGACAGGACCTCGATGTGCGTCTCTTGTTTTGTGTTTTGTTGTTCTTCAGAGCCGGGCTCATTGACAGGTTTAAAACACAACGCGTCGCTTTCCTGGCGTTCTGCTGCCTGGACTTATTCCTGCGATATCTTTATCAACACAATCACCATGGTTTATGTTTTTTGTTAACATGTCCCTCGTCATGAATAGTTCTGAGGAGTTGTTTTAGTTTTCCATCAGTTATGAACGGAGGCGGGGAGGGACTTGAGACAAAAATACATCTCCCAGAGACACACAGGTACTGGCCTTTGAGCCTGTCTGCACACACACACACACAGGTACACACAACACACACACACACACACACACACAGGTTCTGACACACAGACACAGGCACTGACCCACACCCACACACACAGGTAGTGACCCACACAGGTACTGACCTGCGCACACACACAGGTACTGACACGCACACACAGGTACAGACACAAACACACAGACACACACACACACACACACACACATCAACAAGGCTGAACACACACATACACACAGGGATCAACAAGGCCTAACACACACATACACACACACACACACACAGGGGTCAACAAGGCTGAACACACACACACACACAGGGGTCAACAAGGCTGAACACACACACACACACACACACACACACACAGGGGTCAACAAGGCTGAACACACACACACACACACACACACACACAGGAATCAACAAGGCTGAACACACACATACACACAGGGATCAACAAGGCCTAACACACACACACACACACACACACACAGGGGTCAAACAAGGCTGAACACACACACACACACAGGGTCAACAAGGCTGAACACACACACACACACACACAGGGGGGTCAACAAGGCTGAACACACACACACACACACACACACACACACACAGGGATCAACAAGGCTGAACACACACATACACACACACACACACACAGGGGTCAACAAGGCTGAACACACACACACACACAAGAGTCAACAAGGCTGAACACACACACACACACACACACACACACACACACAACAAGGGGTGAACACACACACACACACACACACACAGGAATCAACAAGGCTGAACACACACATACACACAGGGATCAACAAGGCCTAACACACACACACACACACACACACACACAGGGGTCAACAAGGCTGAACACACACACACACACACACACAACAAGGCTGAACACACACACACACACACACACACACACACACACACAACAAGGCTGAACACACAACACACACACACACACACACACACACACAGGAATCAACAAGGCTGAACACACACATACACACAGGGATCAACAAGGCCTAACACACACACACACACACACACACACACAGGGGGTCAACAAGGCTGAACACACACACACACAGGGGTCAACAAAGCTGAACACACACACACACACACACACACACACACAGGGGTCAACAAGGCTGAACACACACACACACACAGGGATCAACAAGGCTGAACACACACACACACACACAAGGGATCAACAAGGCTGAACACACACACACACACACAGGGGTGAACACACACACACACACACAGGGGTCAACAAGGCTGAACACACACACACACAGGGGTCAACAAGGCTGAACACACACACACACACAGGGGTCAACAAGGCTGAACACACACACACACACAGGGGTCAACAAGACTGAACACACACACACACACACACAGGGGTCAACAAGGCTGAACACACACACACACACACACACACAGGAATCAACAAGGCTGAACACACACATACACACAGGGATCAACAAGGCCTAACACACACATACACACACACACACACACAGGGGGGTCAACAAGGCTGAACACACACACACACAGGGGTCAACAAGGCTGAACACACACATACACACACACACACACACAGGGGTCAACAAGGCTGAACACACACACACACACAGGGGTCAACAAGGCTGAACACACACACACACACACACACACACACACACACACAGGGGTCAACAATGTTGAACACACACACACACAGGGATCAACAAGGCTGAACACACACACACACAGGGATCAACAAGGCTGAACACACACACACACAGGGGGGTCAACAAGGCTGAACACACACACACACAGGGGTCAACAAGGCTGAACACACACACACACACAGGGGTCAACAAGGCTGAACACACACACACACACAGGGGTCAACAAGGCTGAACACACACACACACACACACACACAGGGGTCAACAAGACTGAACACACACACACACACACACACAGGGGTCAACAAGGCTGAACACACACACACAGGGATCAACAAGGCTGAACACACACACACACACAACAAGGCTGAACACACACACACACACAATAGGGTCAACAAGGCTGAACACACACACACACACAGGGGTCAACAAGGCTGAACACACACACACACACACACACACACACACACACACAGGGGTCAACAAGGCTGAACACACACACACACACACACACAGGGGTCAACAAGGCTGAACACACACACACACACAGGGGTCAACAAGGCAAGGCTGAACACACACACACACACACACACACACACACACACAGGGGTCAACAAGGCTGAACGCACACACACACACACACACAGGTACTGACAAACACACACACACTTATGTGTTGCTAATTGGTAGATATGCATATTTCAACATTACAAAAGCCAATCAAATCGTGTGAAAGCTCAAAGCGGGCGGAGCTCATTTGCATACAAACTCCAGATTTAGCGGCAATTTAAATATTTAACTAAATGTTAAATCTACCTAAGAGATTTAAGATTTATTTAAATATTTAGCTAAATGTTCAATCTAGCTAAGAGATTTAATATTTAGTTAAATATTTAGCTGTTTGGGACGGCCTCTAGGCTTGAGGTTTGCAGACATGTGATAGACAGTCGCTGGGTTCGGGCAGCGATGCACATTTTAATTTGAGCTGCTGTGCTGTTATAGATTCATCTGATAGAGACACAGGGATATCTTCAGACGGCACGGTTCAGGTGTTTTGAGACACGTGGAAAGGATGGAAGTTTTACAAATATTACAATTTTTTTTTTTTTTTTTTTCAATAACTAGAGTAAATTATCAAAATCTCTTGTTCTGTATATGACTGGTTGTATGTTAACCTTACAGAGGATTCTATGAAGAGAAATGTAATAAATGAATTTTCAAATTTGACAGGACCTCGATGTCGTCTCTTGTTTTGTGTTTTGTTGTTCTTCAGAGCCGGCTCGCTGACAGGTTTAAAACACAACGCGTCGCTTTCCCTGGCGTTCTGCTGCCTGGACTTATTCCTGCGATATCTTTATCAACACAATCACCATGGTTTATGTTTTTTTTTAACATGTCCCTCGTCATGAATAGTTCTGAGGAGTTGTTTTAGTTTTCCATCAGTTATGAACGGAGCGCTGGAGGGACTTGAGACAAAAAATATATCTCCCAGAGACACACAGGTACTGGCCTTGCATGTGCGCGCACACACACACACACACACACAGGTTCTGACACACAGACACAGGCACTGACCCACACCCACACACACAGGTAGTGACCCACACAGGTACTGACCTGCGCACACACACAGGTACTGACACGCACACACAGGTACAGACACAAACACACACAGACACACACACAAACACACAGGTAGTGACCCGCACACAAAACACAGGTACTGACCCCCCACACACACACACAGGTCTGATCTGCCTTTTACACACACACAGCTACTGACACACACACACAGGTTCTGACACACACACACAGGTACTGAAACACACACACAGGTACTGACCCACACCCACACACACACACACACACAGGTACTGACACAGACACACACACAGGTAGTGACCCGCACACACAAACACAGGTACTGACAAACACACACACTGAGACACACACACACACTGAGACACACACACTAAGACACTCACACTGAGACACACACACACACAGATAGTGACACACACAGGTAGTGACACACACACACAGGTACTGACACACACACACAAACACACACAGGTACTGACACACACTGAGACACACACACACACACACTGAGACACACACTGACACACACACTGACACACACTCATACACAGGTACTGACACAGACACACACAGGTACTGACACACACACGTATTGATACACACACACACACACACAGGTACTGACACACACGCACACACAAATGTTAAATCTACTTAAGAGATTGAAGATGTATTTAAATATTTAGCTAACTGTTAAATCTTGTAACTAGATTTCTAAATGATATCTGAATGCACACATTTATAAAAAGCTGTATTTATTTCCTCCTCATTTCTGGCAGCCCATACTAACGGCCTTTCGGAACTTTGGCATTTTTAATCCTAACGGTCTCTGCTCAGCGGAGTGGAATGTTCAGGAGCCGGTTGCCTAGCAGCGTCTCCGCCTCCTTCTCTGCCCCGCCCCCTCTCTCCCTCTCTCGTTGCTCCAGCTAGGAGTTCACATTCAGCTTCCTTAGATTATATAGCGCCATTCTTTACTAACTTTTACAAATGAGCTTATTGGAGGCTTCGTGTTTTTAAGATGGTTCAGGTGCAGTCCGGGCAGACTGACTGGAGCATCATTACAGTATACCGCACTGCGCTCGGCTTTGTGTGGAGGCTGATACACAAAATAATGAACGACTGGTAAAGAAATCACATGGATTGCTTTTTAATGCTAAATATGTATCTGGTATTCTAAGTATTAACTACAATTAATAACTCAGCTATATTCATATTCAGAATGTGATAGAGTATTAAGACAGGGTCCAGTATTAGAAATAAATAAACACGCTTTAAGAGAAACAGCAGTGATGTTTATTGCCCATTCCCATCCATTCTCTATATGTTTCTACATTGTGGTTGCAATCCACAGGGACAAGGTACTCAGTGATGTTAAATAAAAAACTGGAGCCCACAATTAACCAATATAGAAAGGAAGGGGGGAGAAATGTATTGCCTGCGTGCAGTACCTTCCACTTTCCTCTATTAAATGTCATTTGCCATGTGTCTGCCCAGTTCTGAATGCTGTCAAGATCATTTTGAATGACCTTTGCTGCTGCAACAGTGTTTGCCACTCCTCCTGTTTGGAACTGCAAACACAAGTCAAAAAGGAAGTTAGAAAGGCCAAGAGAGAGACAGAAATGAACATTGCTAAGGGGGCTATTTTTGTGTCGTCTACAAATTTAACAAGTTTGCTTACTATACCAGAATCAAAATCATTAATGTAGATTAGGAATAGCAGATGACCTAATACTGATCCCAATGTGCATTATAAATATCATATGGGAGATACTGAAATTGAAGAAGGAATCTATGAAAAAGACCTAGGAGTTTATGTTGACTCAAAAATGTCTTCATCTAGACAATGTGGGGAAGCTATAAAAAAGGCCAACAAGATGCTCGGATATATTGTGAGAAGTGTTGAATTTAAATCAAGGGAAGTAATGTTAAAACTTTACAATGCATTAGTAAGACCTCACCTAGAATATTGTGTTCAGTTCTGGTCACCTCGTTACAAAAAGGATATTGCTGCTCTAGAAAGAGTGCAAAGAAGAGCAACCAGAATTATCCCGGGTTTAAAAGGCATGTCGTATGCAGACAGGCTCAAAGAATTGAATCTGTTCAGTCTTGAACAAAGAAGACTACTGCAATGATCTGATTCAAGCATTCAAAATCCTAAAAGGTATTGACAATGTCGACCAGGGGACTTTTTCAACCTGAAAAAAAAAACAAGGACCAGGGTCACAAATGGAGATTAGATAAAGGGGCATTCAGAACAGAAAATAGGAGGCACTTTTTTTACACAGAGAATTGTGAGGGTCTGGAACCAACTCCCCAGTAATGTTGTTGAAGCTGACACCCTGGGATCCTTCAAAAAGCTGCTTGATGAGATTCTGGGATCAATAAGCTACTAACAACCAAACGAGCAAGATGGGCTGAATGGCCTCCTCTTGTTTGTAAACTTCCTTATGTTCTTATGTTCTTATTCCTTATACAATGCTGCCACCGTGTGGACATTTACTAGAACTGTTTGTTCTAATATATCTATTTATGTCAAGTCTCAAGTCACAACGGTCAAGGGTCAAGTCTGGAAACAGCCAAGCCTGATTGACCTGATGAGGAAGATAAGGATGATGATGATCATGATGATGATGAGGAGGACGAGGAGTGTGAGGGAGGAGACCCTCACATTGTCTCAGTATGTATCTGGACATTTACTGCAAATGTTTTTAATCTGTTTTTGTATGGTGTTGCTGATCCTTGTGTCTAGTAAGGAAAATAATAAAAACAAAATTCACTTCCCTGTTGTACGGGGACTGGAGGCCTGTGGTTGGGAGTGTCCTGAAAACCAAAAGAAAGGTTAATGAAGAGTACGGTTTAGAGAGCTGGTTTGGAAAGGAGCACACTTCCAGAACAATGGATTGCAGTACTATTGTTGAGATAAACTGATATGCAATGGTTCAGGTAACCTGTGGTGGTGAGGTCCTCCATCTTGACAGGAAGTGGGGAAGCAGCCATGTTGGTGAGGGAAGCTTTTATTGACTTCCCTGAGTACTGACTTCCTGTAGTCAGGGCAGTACCTGTAGAAGATATTGAAAGGGGGGACAGCTGATTTTAAGTACGTTTCCCTCTGCTTGTTTTAAAACATAGTTTTAATGCACGTGTTAGATTAATGTTTATATATATTCATTGATTTGTTTCTTTTTTGAATACTTTATTTATTCTTGATAACTGTTTGCTGGTTTGTTTCTATATACCCACCTGCAGAATGGTTTATTCTGGAGGAGGGGAGGTCTGGAAGGGTATAAAGGCTGTTAGTTTTGTTCAGTCAGGATCGTCTTTTTTGCAGATCAGAGGGCAGTTTTGAAGCTCTGTGGTTGGACTCAGTTATTGGAGTCAGTACCTGTGATTAGGTGACTATAAATAGTTCTTTTTGGTTTCCACTTTTTCTTTCCTCAAATTGTTTGATATTTTCTTCAATTAGCTTTTTGTTTATTATTGTTCTTAAATAAAAATAATTGGTTTGGCACCAAACTTCTCTGTGATCCTTGTGCGCGTGTGTGCGTGTCAGTCACACACACACACACACACACACACACACACACACACAGACCAAGACACACACACACTGAGACACACACACTGAGACACACACACCGAGACAAACACACTGAAACACACACACACTGAGACACACACACACTGAGACACACACTGAAACACTCACACAGTGAGAAACACACACACACACACACTGAGACACACACACTGAGAGACACACACATACACTGAGACACACACTGAAACACTCACACAGTGAGAAACACACACACACACACACTGAGACAAACACACACTGAGACAAACACACACACACACTGAGAGACACACACATACACTGAGACACACACACACTCACGCACTGAGACAAAAACACACACATACACTGAGACACAAACACACTGAGACACACACACACACACTGAGACAAAACACACACACATACACTGAGACACAAACACACTGAGACACACACACACTGAGACACACACACTAAGACACAAACAATCACTGAGACAGACACACACACTGAGACAAACACACAAACTGAGACACACACTGAGACACACACTGAGACACAGACACTCACACAGACACTCACACAGTGATACACACACACTGAGACAAACACTGAGACACACACAAATACACTGAGACAAAAACACACACATACACTGAGACACACACACACTGAGAGACACACATATACACTGAGACACACACACTCACGCACTGAGACAAAAACACACACACATACACTGAGACACAAACACACTGAGACACACACACACACTGAGACACACACACTAAGACACAAACAATCACTGAGACAGACACACACACACACTGAGACAAACACACTGAGACAAACACACACACTGAGACACACTGAGACACAGACACACACACACACTCACACACTGAAACACTCACACAGTGAGAAACACACACACACACTGAGACAAACACACACACACACTGAGACACAAACACACTGAGACACAAACAATCACTGAGACACACACACACACACTGAGACACACACTGAGACACACACACACACACACACACACACACTGAGACACTCACACACAGGTACAATTATGTTATGCTAATTGTTAAATATTCAGATTTAACCAGTTAAATATTTAACTAAATGTTAAATCTAGCTAAGAGATTTAAATTTATTTAAATATTTAGCTAAATGTTAAATCTAGTTAAGAGATTTAAGATGTATTTAAATATTTAGCTAACTGTTAAATCTAGCTAAGAGATTTAAGATTTATTTAAATATTTAGCTAACTGTTAAATCTTGTAACTAGATTTCTAAATGATATCTGAATGCACACATTTATAAAAAGCTGTATTTATTTTCTCCTCATTTCTGGCAGCCCATACTAACGGGCGCTCGGAACTTTGGCATTTTTAAATCCTAACGGTCTCTGCTCAGCGGAGTGGAATGTTCAGGAGCGGTTGCCCTAGCAGCGTCTCCGCCTCCTTCTCTGCCCGCCCCCCCTCTCTCCTCTCTCGTTGCTCCAGCTAGGGTTCACATTCAGCTTCCTTAGATTACACTATGTAACACAATTTTTGTTCCTGGGTAGTAAGTGTTATTTCCTAATTGCTTATGCCTCAAAAGTATAGAAAATGGCTATTATTCCCCACAAACTTTGCTTTTGTGACCAGGACAGTGATATTTTGAAATGTACCTATTTCCAATGAGAAAACAGGCGAATTTGTGTCTTTTTTAAGTTCATAAAGTCAGAAAAAAAACAACATATGAATCCAAATTAACATGTATTTATACTAAAGTAATACAAAATGACTACAAAAGATTTAGAAGTGAGTAGTTTTTTTTTTAGATTTGATTATACTGTAAATCACTTTCACGAATCAGCCCCAAATGTAGTCTCCCATCATGTTCTCGTTATACTGTCCTTGGTAGCGGCATTCAAAGTCCAGTATATCCTGGTGGAAGCGCTTCGCCTTGCTCCTCCGATGCGCTCCCATGTTCTCCTTGAATTTATCAAGATGAGCATCAAGGATATGGACTTTGAGGGACATCCTACAGCCCATTGTGCCGTAGTTCTTCACCAGAGTCTCAACCAGCTCCACATAGTTTTCGGCCTTGTGATTGCCCAGGAAGCCCGAACCACTGCGACAAAGCTGTTCCAAGCCGCTTTCTCCTTACTAGTGAGCTTCTTGGGGAATTCATTGTACTCAGGATCTTCTTTATCTGTGGTCCGGCGAAGACACCGGCTTTGACCTTTGCCTCAGACAGCTTAGGGAAGAAGTCTTGAAGGTACTTGAAGGCTGCTGACTCCTTATCTAGAGCTCTGACAAATTGTTTCATAAGGCCCAATTTGATGTGCAGTGGTGTCATCAGCACCTTCCGGGGGTCCCAGCCGTACTCATCATACTTCAAGGCGTCCAGCAAGGTCTTGATGCTGTTGTAATCCTCTTTGAGGTGCACCGAGTGAGCCAGGGGAAGAGACGGGTACTTGTTACCATTATGGAGCAGCACGGCTTTGAGGCTCCTGGATGAGCTGTCAATGAAGGACAGTATAATGAGAACATGATGGGAGACTACATTTGGGGGCTGATTCGTGAAAGTGATTTACAGTATAATCGTAAATCTCGAAAAACTACTCACTTCTAAATCTTTTGTAGTCATTTTTGTATTACTTTAGTATAAATACATGTTAATTTGGATTCATATGTTGTTTTTTTCTGACTTTATGTGAACGAAAAGACACAAATTTTCTCATTGGAAATAGGTACATTTCAAAATATCACTGTCCTGGTCACAAAAGCAAAGTTTGTGGGGAATAATAGCCATTTTCTATACTTTTGAGGCATAAGCAATTAGGAAATAACACTTACTACCCAGGAACCAAAAAAAAAAAAAAAAAAAAATTGTTACACGGTGTTATATAGCGCCATTCTTTACTAACTTTTACAAATGAGCTTATTGGAGGCTTCGTGTTTTTAAGATGGTTCAGGTGCAGTCCGGGCAGACTGACTGGAGCATCATTACAGTATACCGCACTGCGCTCGGCTTTGTGTGGAGGCTGATACAAAAATAATGAACGACTGGTAAAGAAATCACATGGATTGCTTTTTAATGCTAAATGTGTATCTGGTATTCTAAGTATTATCTACAATTAATAACTCAGCTATATTCATATTCAGAATGTGATACAGTATTAAGACAGGGTCCAGTATTAGAAATAAATAAACACGCTTTGAGGGTGGATTGCTCAGATTGAGATTCAGTCTGGATCAGACTCGATCTCGGATTGAATCTTGGATTGATATTTTTTTCCGTTGTGCAGATCGAGATTCAAATTCAATCCTAGATTCCATTCCAATCCTGGTAGGAGATGAATTGAGTCTGGATTCTTGTGAAGATGGTCGGTTATTTTGGATGGTTAGATATCGTGTTGTTCGTGATCGTAGCAATCCTTTTATTGAATAGTGACGAAGGTTTTATACAAGGATTCAGAATGAGAAACGAAAGAATACCAGAGCTGGAGAATATATCAAAATCACAAATAATTATATACAGAGACAAAAAAGACTCCCTCACTCCACATCAATCTGCTGCTTGAGATTTCATGCCACTGGGTCGTTTCAGATAATAATCAGGTGCAGTACCTGTTTCATGTCGATGCGTCATCTAGTAATTCACAGGATCACTGAAGTTACGTGAATATATTCATTTTCCAACGGGAGAACAAGCTACGAGCCATCGTATTTATCTTGCTCTTAATTGTATTATTACTTGTACTGTAACACTTGAAATGTATTTGCTTACGATTGAAAGTCTGCTAAGAAATAAATAATAATAATAATAATAATAATAATAATAATAATAATAATAATAATAATAATAATAATCACTAATTAAACAAATAACCGATAATTATTTCACTGATACAGATGCATTTGAGCAATATATGTAGTAGCGAATTAGTGGTGAGGTAGATACTGTAGTTTTTTTTGTTTTTTTATATATACTCAACCTGTTATTATTAGTTTATTTAGCAGACGCCTTTATCCAAGGCGACTTACAGAGACTAGGGTGTGTGAACTATGCATCAGCTGCAGAGTCACTTACAACTACGCCTCACCCGAAAGACGGAGCACAAGGAGGTGAAGTGACTTGCTCAGGGTCACACTGAGTCAGTGGCTGAGGTGGGATTTGAACCGGGGATCTCCTGGTTACAAGCCCTTTTCTTTAACCATTGGACCACACAGTATGTATTAGATTTAGAAAATAAAAAACAGATACCATGTAAGATAAAACAGTTCCACGTGTACAATACTACTTATTCTGTACAAGTTTATGTACAGTTACTGCAGCTTATTCCTCTGCCTTTTCAAAGCAGCTGACAGCGGCATCAGGGGCCGGGGCAGTATCAATCACTCACCTACCTCAGGAAATGTTTTGTAAATAAATACATGTTCTAGTAATTAATTCAGTTCTTGATTATTATTCCTATTCATAACTCACACATACATTAGTTAATCAGCACATACACTTGCTATCAAGGTAAATAACGTTTGGTTATCGGTTTTTTATTGATTTATTCTCTATATTATAATATCTTTATAGTTATCAAAAATTAAATTTGATAAAAGGTTTTTCTCAAAGAAAGAAAACGCACAGGTTTTAGTCGTTGCCATGGTTATGCTCTGACTACCAATTCACGAGACGGTGTTTCCAAATCAACTAGCGTCACAGACAACCTGAATCCAGGATTAACGGGTGAATTTTAGATTGACTCTCGGATCCGCAGGTCCGCCACCAGTCTTGATCTGCGCAGCAGAAATGAATCCAGGATCCAATCTTGGATTAGTCAGTCCTAGATTGGGACGAATCTTGATCTCGATGTGCGCAATCCACCCTAAGTGTGGTCAAGGAAAGAAAAAGTGGAAACCAAAAATAACTATTTATAGTCACCTAATCACAGGTACTGACTCCAGTAACTGAGTCCAACCACAGAGCTGCAAAACTGCCCTCTGATCTGCACAAAAAGACGATCCTGACTTAACAAAACTAACAGCCTTTATACCCTTCCAGACCTCCCCCTCCCCCAGAATAAACCATTCTGCAGGTGGGTATATAGAAACAAACCAGAAAACAGTTATCAATAACACTATGTAGCACAATTTTTGTTCCTGGGTAGTAAGTGTTATTTCCTAATTGCTTATGCCTCAAAAGTATAGAAAATGGCTATTATTCCCCACAAACTTTGCTTTTGTGACCAGGACAGTGATATTTTGAAATTTACCTATTTCCAATGAGAAAACGGGCGAATTTGTGTCTTTTCGTTCACATAAAGTCAGAAAAAAACAACATATGAATCCAAATTAACATGTATTTATACTAAAGTAATACAAAAATGACTACAAAAGATTTAGAAGCGAGTAGTTTTTCGAGATTTATGATTATACTGTAAATCACTTTCACGAATCAGCCCCCCCAAATGTAGTCTCCCATCATGTTCTCGTTATACTGTCCTTGGTAGCGGCGTTCAAAGTCCAGTATATCCTGGTGGAAGCGCTCGCCTTGCTCCTCCCAGTGCGCTCCCATGTTCTCCTTGAATTTATCAAGATGAGCATCAAGGATATGGACTTTGAGGGACATCCTACAGCCAATTGTGCCGTAGTTCTTCATCAGAGTCTCAACCAGCTCCACATAGTTTTCGGCCTTGTGATTGCCCAGGAAGCCCCGAACCACTGCGACAAAGCTGTTCCAAGCCGCTTTCTCCTTACTAGTGAGCTTCTTGGGGAATTCATTGCACTCCAGGATCTTCTTTATCTGTGGTCCGACGAAGACACCGGCTTTGACCTTTGCCTCAGACAGCTTAGGGAAGAAGTCTTGAAGGTACTTGAAGGCTGCCGACTCCTTATCTAGAGCTCTGACAAATTGTTTCATAAGGCCCAATTTGATGTGCAGTGGTGGCATCAGCACCTTCCGGGGGTCCCAGCCATACTCGTCATACTTCAAGGCGTCCAGCAAGGTCTTGATGCTGTTGTAATCCTCTTTGAGGTGCACCGAGTGAGCCAGGGAAGAGACGGGTACTTGTTACCATTATGGAGCAGCACGGGCTTTGAGGCTCCTGGATGAGCTGTCAATGAAGGACAGTATAACGAGAACATGATGGGAGACTACATTTGGGGGCTGATTCGTGAAAGTGATTTACAGTATAATCGTAAATCTCGAAAAACTACTCACTTCTAAATCTTTTGTAGTCATTCTTCTATTACTTTAGTATAAATACATGTTAATTTGGATTCATATGTTGTTTTTTCTGACTTTATGTGAACGAAAAGACACAAATTCACCCGTTTTCTCATTGGAAATAGGTAAATTTCAAAATATCACTCCTGGTCACAAAAGCAAAGTTTGTGGGGAATAATAGCCATTTTCTATACTTTTGAGGCATAAGCAATTAGGAAATAACACTTACTACCCAGGAACAAAAATTGCGTTACATAGTGTAATTTGAAGATGATTGTAATTTGAAATGACAGTATAAAACTAGGATTGAATAACTCCATTTACTCCACAGTAAATTTAATAACAAAAAATGAACACTTTCATAAAAAAAAAAACATTACCTCAACCCCCCCACCTCCACACGCTCCAAACCACCCCCCGTCACCCCCACACACACACACACTTGAGATTGTAGCCCTACTAATATGTTTTGCTTCCTACGCCTATGCTGTATTCAACTTATTTTCAAATGAGACATTTCCCAGAAACGGGTTTATCAGTTTTATTATGATGTTACTGTTTACAACATATTTTCAAGTAAAGTAATTGTGTTTTTAGTTTCACGTTTATCGTGTCTGCAATGATACAATGCAAATGTTTTATTTTATTTTTTTGTACATAGTAATTCCTAATGCCAATGCTTTAGTTATGAACTCTAACCCTTCTATTACTATCGTTGCACAGGCAGCAGCTACAGCTTCTGGTGTTAATAATCATAAGAGTGACGGTGCAGGTCTGCAAGCAGGATTCAGTGGCAGACAGCAATGAGAACACGGCATGCTTTAAAAATACATTGCTAACAAATACTCTGGAGGCAAGTGCAAGAAGCAACTAACTGTAACTGAACTGTCATTTGAAACTGTGTTATTTTTCTAAAAGTAATACGTTGCTTTTTAAAAGAAACTTCCCCAGTGCTGGTACAAGCACGTTATACATTATTTTCATGGCAGATGAATATTAAAGACCATGGAATGTGTTATTTACAGGTGAGTCATCATGTGTTGGTTAGAAAAGGATGCTGCCAACATTGTGGAATGATTCAACAGTATATGATGGGTGGATGATGGGAGGGACCTCTTACATTTGGATATAAATGAAGGCGTTGTACCCACTGCTTTCAAACAAGCTTCCACTGCACCACACGGGTGTCTGTCCTTTAACACAACCTTACGGTAAGCTTATTTTAAATGTATTTCACCTGTTTAAAAACATGTGTGCATTTTTGGAGGTTCTGTTTGTTTTGTGAGTGCTTCTTATTTCAGTGTTTGAGTCTGTAAGATGAGTTCAGGTGTGGTAAAGCATAGGGAAGTATTGTAAAGCACAGAGAGGTATACCAAAGCAGTGTACTTTGAGAAGGGGTTGGTTCATTATCATTTATGTGCTTTACTACACTGTGCTGTGCTTTTATTATTATTATTAATTAGCAGACGCCCTTATCCAGGGCGACTTAAAATTGTTACAAGATATCACATTATTTTTACATACAATTACCCATTTATACAGTTGGGTTTTTACTGGAGCAATCTAGGTAAAGTACCTTGCTCAAGGGTACAGCAGCAGTGTCCCCCACCTGGGATTGAACCCACGACACTCCGGTTAAGAGTCCAGAGCCCTAACCACTACTCCACACTGCTTCCAGGGGATACCAAAGCAGTAAACTTTGAAAATGGGGCTAGTTCATTATCTTCTCTGTGCTGTGCTTTTTACCAGGGGATACCAAAGCAGTTTTGTTTACGACTGTAAGTCGCCCTGGTAAGTCGTCTCCTAAGAAATAAATACATTAATAATAATAATAATAATAATAATAATAATAATAATAATAATAATAATAATAAGTAAACTTTGAGAAGGGGGCTGTTTCATTTTCTCTGTGCTGTGCTTTTACCAGGGGATACCAAAGCAGTAAACTTTCTAATCCAATATACATATAAGCTAATGTACTTGCATTTGTTTGTATTTTAGCAAGAGTGATACAGCGTGACAATGGCAGTGTCAGCAGCTATAGCAGGAGCCTCGTTGCTAGGAGGAACAGTAGAGCAAATCTCCAGAAATATACCAACAAATAGAAACGTTACTATTGCAATTGAAAATAACTCTGATTTATCGCTAACAAACCCAAGGTAAGGATTCATAATCTTACTTTTTGTTGACACTGAAGGCTGTTTGGCATTTTGTTTTCATTTCACTAATGATTTATAAATTCCAACAAACTGCTGTCCTACTAGCTAAGCTGTAAAGCTAACTTCAACTTTGTGGTCTTCTCTTTCACACCCAGCCCACGCAGAGGGTTTGTAACAATATATTATATACTGGCATGTTATCCAATTGATGTTTGCATGCAGTTTTTGTTCCAAAATCTGTACAGATCTTTGCTTGCTAGATAACATTCCCTCATATAATCATTGTAATGCTAGTATTCTTTTTTATCAGGTTTTACACTTACAGTGGATATAATATTGACCCTCCTCAGCCGACAATCAAAGAAAAAAGAACTGAAGTGTGTTCCTTCAGCAAAACTGGGGGTACAGCGTGTGGAAGTGTGGGCGTCTTAACCTACGATGTCTTCAAGAACAACAGTTCTGTTGAATGCATTGCCGTAATGTTTTCTGTACCATATGATTACAATCATTATGAAAACTATTTTGCTATAGGGTCCTTCAGTGTAGGAACCTCTTGTGACCATGCCTTATACAATCGAATGTACTATGAGGAGGAGAATGGTTTCACCAGAAGCCAAGCAACAGCTGGGTTCATACAGTTTACAGGGAAAGCTGTTAAAATAAAAGCCACAATGTCTCCCGCTGGCAGCTCAATAATAAAAATGGAAGTGTGGAACCCGTGAACTGTGCGTCTCACGCGCTTGCTTTTCATTGACAGCCCTGATATTTGCATACATCAAATCCTTCTACTCTGCTATTGCAAAGCAGTCCTATAGTGTTATATATGTCCTATAGATGCATTATACTTTTTCATTTCCTACTGTCTAAAAGTATTGTTCAATTCAGTGTATATAAAACACTCAAGTATAAAAATGAAAAGCTTTCAACATATGCTAAAAGGCTGTTTGCATTACAACTGGTGTTTGGGCTGCTTCTCTGTAGACCTACTAACATTGTTCTTCTGAAACTATGAGACGTTACAAAAAACTGCTGCTTCCAGTTCAAAATTCATTAATAGCTATAGAATTGTTGCTGAAAATAGAGCTATGAAAGTAAAAAAAAACCACTAATAAACTGGAAATACATTTTTATAATTTCATTCTTTTTTTCATATTGGTGGGCATACAGTTTAAATATAAGGTGCTTTACAATATGAACAGCCTATTGTGTCCTTGATTGTTATTGACCTCTCTTTTTTTTCTTCCAGTTATTTTTAATTCGGTATCTGTAACACTTCGGTATCTGCAGAAAGATTGATTAACGACCATATTTGTTCCGTCAAGAATAAACTTATTTACCGAATTAAAATCACAGTGTCTGTGTTTTTATCTGCTGTACATGGATAAACTTATGAAGCCTTCTTGTTTTAAATTTAATGCTGCCTGACCGTCGCAGTCTCCCATTATATGCAATATATAAAGATATTGTTTGAAAACACTGCATACACTTTTAAATATATTAATGTGAATATATTTATTTACAACATATTTTACAATGTATTTTGAATATAATTTAGAAAAATAAAATGTATAAATGTGAATATGTTGATTTACAAAATACATTTATAGTATATTATAAATATATTTAAGCAACATGTCATGTTTAAGAAAATATATTATAAATACATTTCAGGTTTAAAAATATATAATGCCATATTTAAAAATCTATTTATTTTCCGTAATGTTTAACCTGCTGTTGAAAATGAACTATACTGTATGTTTTTATAACATGCTGTTGATATGAATGAACACTGTTAAATAACCTGCTGTTGAATGAATGAACACTGTACTGCTGTTGATATGAATGAACACTGTACTGTTGTTTATAACCTGCTGTTGATATTGAACACTGTACTGTATGTGTTTATAACCTGCTGTTGATATGAATGAACACTGTACTGTATGTGTTTATAACCTGCTGTTGATATGAATGAACACTGTACTGTATGTGTTTATAACCTGCTGTTGATATGAATGAACACTGTACTGTATGTTTTATAACCTGCTGTTGATATGAATGAACGCTGTACTGTATGTGTTTTATAACCTGCTGTTGATATGAATGAACACTGTACTGTATGTGTTTATAACCTGCTGTTGATTGAATGAACACTGAATGAACACTGTACTGTATGTGTTTATAACCTGCTGTTGATATGAATGAACACTGATAACCTGAATGAACACTGTACTGTATGTATTTTTATAACCTGCTGTTGATATGAATGAACGCTTACTGTATGTGTTTATAACCTGTATGTTGATATGAATGAACACTGTACTGTATGTGTTTATAACCTGCTGTTGATATGAATGAACACTGTACTGTATGTGTTTATAACCTGCTGTTGATATGAATGAACACTGTATGTGTTTTATAACCTGCTGTTGATATGAATGAACACTGTACTGTATGTGTTTATAACCTGCTGTTGATATGAATGAACACTGTACTGTATGTGTTTATAACCTGCTGTTGATATGAATGAACACTGTACTGTATGTGTTTATAACCTGCTTGATATGAATGAACACTGTACTGTATGTGTTTATAACCTGTTGATATGAATGAACACTGTTGTATATAACCTGCTGTTGATATGAACACTGTACTGTATGTGTTTTATAACCTGCTGTTGATATGAATGAACACTGTACTGTATGTGTTTATAACCTGCTGTTGATATGAATGAACACTGTACTGTATGTGTTTATAACCTGCTGTTGATATGAATGAACACTGTACTGTACCTGCTGTTGATATGAATGAACACTGTACTGTATGTGTTTATAACCTGCTGTTGATATGAATGAACACTGTACTGTATGTGTTTATAACCTGCTGTTGATATGAATGAACACTGTACGGTATGTATCCCAAATAGCAAACACAATATAAGGCCTTTTTTTTCTTCCAAAGAGATAAATTGTAAACCCACTAAAACAACAAATTGTACAATGCATATAAATCAACCACTTAACTGCTCAGCCTGTTTCCAATGCACAGTTATTGGTTATTAAAACATGCATTAATAAAGTCATGTGTTTGTTTCATTGTATCACACCGTTCATAGAGGTGACATTTTGTGACGCCCGATGTGTGTGTGTGTATATATATATATATATATATATATATATATATATATATATATATATATATATATATATATATAGCTCTGGAAAAAATTAAGAGACCACTGCAAAATTATCAGTTTCTCTGGTTTTACTATTTATAGGTATGTGTCTGGGTAAAATGAACATTTTTGTTTTATTCTATAAACTACTGATAACATTTCTCCCAAATTCCAAATAAAAATATTGTCATTTAGAGCATTTATTTCCAGAAAATGACAACTGGTCAAAATAACAAAAAAGATGCAGTGTTGTCAGATCTCGAATAATGCAAAGAAAATAAGTTCATATTCATTTTTAAACAACACAATACTAATGTTTTAACTTAGGAAGAGTTCAGAAATCAATATTTGGTGGAATAACCCTGATTTTCAAGCACAGCTTTCATGCGTCTTGGCATGCTCTCCACCAGTCTTTCACATTGATGTTGGGTGACTTTATGCCACTCCTGGCGCAAAAAATTCAAGCAGCTCGGCTTTGTTTGATGGCTTGTGACCATCCATCTTCCTCTTGATCACATTCAGAGGTTTTCAATGGGGTTCAGGTCTGGAGATTGGGCTGGCCATGACAGGTTCTTGATCTGGTGGTCCTCCATCCACACCTTGATTGACCTGGCTGTGTGGCATGGAGCATTGTCCTGCTGGAAAAACCAATCCTCAGAGTTGGGGAGCATTGTCAGAGCAGAAGGAAGCAAGTTTTCTTCCAGGACAACCTTGTACTTGGCTTGATTCATGCCAAAGCTGCCCGATTCCAGCCTTGCTGAAGCACCCCCAGATCATCACCAATCGTCCACCACATTTCACAGTGGGTGCGAGACACTGTGGCTTGTAGGCCTCTCCAGGTCTCCGTCTAACCATTAGACGACCAGGTGTTGGGCAAAGCTGAAAATTTGACTCATCTGGGGTGCTTCAGCAAGGCTGAATCGGGCAGATTTGTCTTTGTGAAGGACGATGAATCAAGCCAAGTATAAGGTTGTCCTGGAAGAAAACTTGCTTCCTTCTGCTCTGACAATGCTCCCCAACTCTGAGGATTGGTTTTTCCAGCAGGACAATGCTCCATGCCACACAGCCAGGTCAATCAAGGTGTGGATGGAGGACCACCAGATCAAGACCCTGTCATGGCCAGCCCAATCTCCAGACCTGAACCCCATTGAAAACCTCTGGAATGTGATCAAGAGGAAGATGGATGGTCACAAGCCATCAAACAAAGCCGAGCTGCTTGAATTTTTTGCGCCAGGAGTGGCATAAAGTCACCCAACATCAATGTGAAAGACTGGTGGAGAGCATGCCAAGTCTTATGAAAGCTGTGCTTGAAAATCAGGGTTATTGCACCAAATATTGATTTCTGAACTCTTCCTAAGTTAAAACATTAGTATTGTGTTGTTTAAAAATGAATATGAACTTATTTTCTTTGCATTAATCGAGGTCTGACAACACTGCATCTTTTTTTGTTATTTTTGACCAGTTGTCATTTTCTGCAAATAAATGCTCTAAATGACAATATTTTTATTTGGAATTTGGGAGAAATGTTGTCAGTAGTTTATAGAATAAAACAAAAATGTTCATTTTACCCAGACACATACCTATAAATAGTAAAACCAGAGAAACTGATAATTTTGCAGTGGTCTCTTAATTTTTTCCAGAGCTGTATATATATATATATATATATATATATATATATATATATATATAATTGTGAAAGAGTGGTAGTGTGGTGCTGCTGTACACCAGTATTTTCTTGTCAGGAACTGGAACAACGACATCACTGATTCAGGTGAATACTTTTATTTACACATAAACTTATTCAATTGCGTTTGTTTGCCCTGTACGGGCCACTAACTATCTCACTTCTTCTCCCCTATCTATGCTACTGCGAGGCGATCAAGTTGTGACAGGCTTTGCCTGACAAGCGTCCTAATTCCCACAGGACATGTAAACTGGGTTTGGGCTCCTTGTGATGGAGCTCACCAGTAAAACAGGTTAGTAACAAGTGGGCTCCCTCTGGTGGAGTAAGCCAGGAACACAGGTGAGTTGAGGTTGGGGCTCCCTCTGGTGGAGTGAGCCAGGAACACAGGTGAGTTGAGGTTGGGGCTCCCTCTGACGGAGTGAGCCAGGAACACAGGTGAGTTGAGGTTGGGGCTCCCTCTGGTGGAGTGAGCCAGGAACACAAGCAAGTAGAGATACGAATTCCCCTGGATCCGGAACACAGGTAAGTGGAGGATGGACTCCCCCTGGTGGAGTGCGCTGGTGACACAGGTGACAGAGATGGTGTTCACTGGAGACGGTCGCCAGGAGCACAGGTAGGTGGTGGTCGAGCTCCCTTGGATGAGTGACTTCCTGGAACACAGAGAAATAGAGAACAACAACACCCTCTGCAGGAGAGTGTCTGAGCGACCGCAAGGATGTTCCCCTGCGTACAACAGTGTTCCCACTACAGCGAGGTTCCAACACAAACACGGATGGAGCTGAATCTTTCCTTCACAGCACTGACATGACATCTTATTTTCCTTCCCAAGGTTGTATGAATGGTATCACGTGTAATTCATAGTAATAAAGAATATTCCATACCACGACTGTGCTTTGGTTGTTTTCTTGAAATAAAAGTATCGCTGCTCCTGCAGCTTGTAATCCAACCGTGGTTAACCAGTCCTGGTCCTTAAATCACCCTCGCGTGTGATCGCTGTGCCTGCAGCTGGAAACCACGCATCTTTTTCTTTTCTTTTCACCAGTCCCTGTCATAGAAATAACATGCTTGGTGTGTAAGCGCTGCTCCTGCAGCTGATAACCAACACGCTGTTTTTACACATTAATTCTCAAACTGAACACAGTAGGGATTCAAGGAAATGCATGCACATGGATTAAGGAGTGGTTAACATGTAGAAAACAGAAAGTACTGATTAGAGGAGAAACCTCAAAATGGAGCGAGGTAACCAGTGGTGTACCACAGGGATCAGTATTAGGTCCTCTGCTATTCCTAATCTACATTAATGATTTAGATTCTGGTATAGTAAGCACACTTGTTAAATTTGCAGACGACACAAAAATTGGAGGAGTGGCAAACACTGTTGCAGCAGTAAAGGTCATTCAAAATGAACTAGACAACATTCAAAACTGGGCAGACACATGACAAATGAAATTTAATAGAGAAAAGTGTAAAGTATTGCATGCAGGCAATAAAAATGTGCATTATAAATATCATATGGGAGACAGTGAAATTGAAGAAGGAATCTATGATAAAGATCTAGGAGTTTATGTTGACTCAGAAATGTCTTCATCTAGACAGTGTGAGGAAGCTACATAAAAGGCCAACAAGATGCTCGGATATATTGTGAGAAGTGTTGAATTTAAATCAAGGGAAGTAATGTTAAAACTTTACAATGTATTAGTAAGACCTCACCTAGAATATTGTGTTCAGTTCTGGTCACCTCGTTAAAAGAAGGATATTGCTGCTCTAGAAAGAGTGCAAAGAAGAGCAACCAGAATTATCCCGGGTTTAAAAGGAATGTTGTATGCAGACAGGCTAAAAGAATTGAATCTATTCAGTCTTGAACAAAGAAGACTACGCGATCTGATTCAAACATTCAAAATCCTAAAAGGTATAGACAATGTCAACCCAGGGGACTTCTTTGACTTGAAAAAAAAAAAAAAAGGACCAGGGTCATAAATGGAGATTAGATAAAGGGGCATTCAGAACAGAAAATAGGAGGCACTTTTTTACACAGAGAATTGTGAGGGTTTGGAACCAACTCCCCAGTAATGTTGTTGAAGCTGATACCCTGGGATCCTTCAAGAAGCTGCTTGATGAGATTCTGGGATCAATAAGCTACTAACAACCAAACGAGCAAGATGGGCCGAATTGCCTCCTCTCGTTTGTAAACTTTTTTATGTTCTATATTCTTAAGGGTTAACTCAGTGTGTTGCAAAAGCCTGGAGGTACAACTTCTGAAATATCATTACTTGGAAAAAGGAGTGATAGGATTTTACAGTTAATGTCTGTATTGAGTTATTTCCTCACACAAACTGATTGTGCAAAAACATCCTGTTGAAACTAAAGTTCAGGAGGAAATACAACACCCAGCTTCTTGGAAGTGGGTGGAGGGTAACCTCTCACTAGCACTCTCTTATGCCCAGCTCCCAGTCATTCTTTTAAGTGTACTCATGCTGAAATGTCTCTGTCCAAACAAAATCTTCACTTTTATGGAAAAATATTTCTATAAATTTCTGCATAGGAAGAAAAAAAGAATCCTGTTTGAAACACGTATTGAAACGATGCCCAGTTAATAAAGTCCATCCGAAAGCTTGATTGAAAACTGCCAGAAATAGCCAAAAGATGATTATAAAATAGCCCAAAAGTATAAACTATTTACTCCAAAATGTTCTTCTTATGTGCTCTAAACTTCATGCAATGCCATGTGACACTGTAGCAATTGCCCTGCTACATAATGATGTGGGTGTATATTGCACCCACCTGTCCCTTTAATTGGGGTGAGTAGCCAGGCCAGGTTCATCTTTATTTTTCCCCACAGTTCCTAGCAATACTCCCTCTGTTCATCCTATCCTCCCATTGACTCATTCAAATTTCCATTCGACCAATCTCAGAGCTCTTCATAAACCAACACCTGTATGAAAGCTGGGTGATTAGTGCAGTTTCCTTTTTGCTCTTGAGGAAGCCATCTTAAATACAGCATTTAACACTTGATAAAAAAACACACACTTGCCCTCCAGGAAGGCGTTTGTTGGAAACGAGGCATGCATGATATGATTTAAAAAATAAACAGGTATGTTTAAAATACTGTAATAAAACAAATTTGCTCGAGTGCTCATGGATAATTGAAAGAGCGGATAAGTGGGGGGGGGGGCAGATAAAGGGGGTTTTAACTGTATAACCAAACAATAAACCACTACCTGCAGGAGCACAACCTGCTTCTCCTGTCCCTCTCCAAATGAACTCCATCCCTGCCACATCATTATAGTAAAACAATGGCTCTGAAATAAGACAGCTACCCGTGATGTAACTGAATGGATGTCTAGAAAATAGTGATTTAAAATCTAATAATAATACCATGAAGCAATCGCTCAAGTGTACATTAATACATTAACAATAGTATTATATGGAATGTTTGCCGTGATTCTTTTGCCCTAGAAAACCACGTTGGGCCGGGCTAAAAACAATTGAAGTTAGAAGAGGGATGCCCTCTTTGGGTAACTGCCAAGAAATAAGTGACCCTACTCGATTGAACCCATTAAATTCAAGGCTAATTATTCAACGTAGATAAATACATTTATGCAAATAAGAAGCTGATTGAATAAGAAGCCAATCTTTAGCCTTGTGAAAAATGTCTCAACAAAAAAAGAGCCTCCATCCTTCCCCTTTTTGTTGTTTAGAAAACATACTTCCTCTTAAAGAACGGTTTCTCAGTAGCTGCTATTGTGTAATTTGCAGTTATTATTATTTTATTTCTTAGCAGAAGCCCTTATCCAGAGCGACTTACAATTGTTTCATGCTATCACATTATTTTTACATACAATTCCCCATTTATACAGTTGGGTTTTACTGGAGCAATCTAGGTAAAGTACCTTGCTCAAGGGTACAGCAGCAGTGTCCCCCACCTGGGATTGAACCCACGACCCTCTGGGCAAGAGCCCAGAGCCCTGACCACTACTCCACATTGCTGCCCATAGTTAAGACACAGAAAATCTTTTAGTCAGTATTCCCTGAAACTGTTTCAGTACATAATATTTTCTTGTCCTAAAATAGATCTTGTAACTATAAAGGTTTTAAGATGGCATGAGAATGATCAGCAATCCTGGTCTGCAGGGTTAGAGACTTATTTCAAGTGGAATCAAATGTAAAATTCTGTAATATATTCAATATAAAAGAAACTGTAACTCTACCAGAAACAATAACAAATCTTCTGTCAGTCTGCACCAATGGTTATTTTCCTCAAGAGGAAGCCAGGCCACTTTAAAAATAAACTGTTGGTCAAAGGTGAAAAGGGCAGTCATTTCTCATTAGAATAAAATAAACTAGGGTGGGACTAGGGTGACTAGGGTGGCACCATGGCACAGGGGTTAGTGCTGCTGCCTCACAGCTCCAGGCCCTGGGTTTCACATCTTGTCCGTCTATTAGTGCATAGGTTAGTGAATTAGAGCAATCATTCCTTCCAGTATTGGTTTCCCTTGACATGCAGTATTTCAGGTAATTTACCACCGTTTAGTGCATGACCATGGTTATTTTTGGTTTTTTTGTGTGTGCTTGAGGACAACAGATTTTGTGTTCATTTTAACACAGGCACTGTGTTGAAACATTAGGAGAAACACAGGCAGCACTGTGTTGGAATATTTAGGAGGGATACACTAGTATCCTACACAGAAAGTGCAAAAACGTCTTATTACAACACCATATCATTCATGACTCATGACACAATTAACCACCTGACAAATGCTCAAAATATGAAACACATAAAAACCCACTGAATCGTATACAATCAATATATTAAATGATATAGTTATTTAAGTTCCAATTAGATGTTCAGATTTTGGTTCCGATGTAAGTTCTAAGAGATCATGTCGGTTCTACTGGTCCAATGAACAATGAAAAATTATTGCAGCTGCTTCTTAAAGATCACAGTGTGAAAGTTTTGTCAAGGGAACTTGTCCAGGTAAACAGTTAATAACAACAACACAAATACACATAGGCTACATTAATGATATAAGTGTTGTAGTAGTGGCTAATGGGTTTAATGGCAATTTGTAAATTCCCAGAACTCAGACCAGTGTGTTACGAGCGGCTGATCACAGACAGCAGAGAAGTAAAGAGACCTGACACAGTTGAAGTTGCCACACGCTTCAGAAAGAGAGAGAGAGAGAGCGCAACAGCGACAGGAGAAAAGACACCCCAATACACAACCCGTGTTTCCCACCACTCCAGCGTTTACAAGTAATTGTTACAGTTTACAATGATATTCCAACACCTTTAAACACTTACAATTGTTCTTATGGAGAATATGTTTTGGGGACCAGTTGTTACCAGGACCAATTATCGCAGGGGTGAATTGTCACAGGGAGCAATTATTGTGAGGACCAATTGTCACTGGGACCAATTATCAGCTGCATTGTGTCTTTTCATATGGGGCTGGACAGTATTTAGACTGTGCTGTTTCTGCATTCG
>CM072694.1:6566801-6623013 GCA_036884735.1 Huso huso | reverse complement strand
AGAAAGGAGGAGAGAAAACAAAAAAACAGAGGAGACATCAAAACAAGGCAACAACTCAGGTAAGACAATGTCAAAGCGGAGTGGGTGGCGTCAGACCAGAAAGCAGGCAATAATGAACAGAGATGTGGTTTGGTGAAGCTGGGCGCGTGATGCGCTCAGTTCAATCAACAGAACGAAAATAAAGGTTTGCAACACTGACACTTCACGCCCAAATAAAGAGACAAACAAAAAGCGGACTAGACAGTGCACAACAGACAAGCGAACAAACACGGTGGTGAAACACTCTAACTAACCTTTTACTTTTACTATTATTATTATTGTTCACTTCCTCCGTCTCAATCCCGTTCTCCTCACGAACACCTAACCCCCCAGTGGTGAAAACATGCAACTTTTATGCAGTTGTGCAGGGTGCTGTCAATCATTCGGTGGAATCGGTGCAACTGCACGATAATCAATTAAGTGCAATTCCCGTGCTCACATATTACTTTTACTTGCGTGATGTGATGTCATCCCGTGCCTAAATAAATATACAATTTACACACCGTGAAACACAGACTGCTTATATCCCGTGTACCCAATGCCTATACACCCACATTCTTACGCAACATACAACACCAACACAAAATACACAGGGGCAGGCACTTTGCCACATATACCCCCTGACTACCAAAGCACATGGCCTCAGCAGCCTCATAATGCCCAGCAATTGAGCCAAGTCTCGGGCTGGGAAGGGGAGAGCTCAGTGGGCCCATGGCTGGAAATGCAATCAGCTCCCCTGCCGGTGGTGGCACGGCTGACAGCGTCTGGTCCGTCACCAAAGCGAAAAAGCTGCGGCAGGTGATCCCCAGCCTCCCCCTTCTTGACAGCTCCCTCCTGTGGGCTCCGGCCTAGAAAAACCTGCAAGCCGGCTGCTGCTGGAAAGTGGTCTCAGACTCGTCCCCGCCCATTATTGGCAGCTCCCCTTTCTGGGGCTCGACCACCGTCCCACCTATTAGATGCGGGCAGCAGAGCAACTCCTGCTCCTCTGCTCCGAGGCGATGGCCGAGCTTGAAGCGCTCCAGCCTCTGCCCTGTTAGTAGTGAGCAGAGCAGCTCCAGCTCCTCTGCTCTGGCGGTGGTGGGCAGAGGCGGCTCCAGCTCCTCTGCCCTGGCGGGTGGAGAGGCAGAGGCAGCTCCAGCTCCTGCTCTGGCGGTGGTGGAGGCAGAGAGCAGCTCAGCTCCTCTGCTCCTGAGTGAGCAGAGGCGCTCCCGGCTCTCTGCTCCTGGCCGGTGGTGGAGGCAGCTCCCTTCCTCTGCTCTGGCGATGGTGGGCAGAGGCGCTCCAGCCTCCTGCTCCTGGTGGAGAAGGCGGTGGAGGTGGCGGAGGCAGAGGCGCTCCTGCTCCTCTGCCTTCAGTCAGGTGGCGGAGACAGAGGCAGCTCCTGCTGCTCTGATACCGGTGGAGGTGGCGGGCGGAGGCAGAGGCAGCTCCTCTGCTCCTGGCGGCGCTAGCTCCCTCCGCTGTAAGCGTAGGCTGGTGCGCCCGTGCTGCCTTCCAGCAGCATGAATAGAAGGCTGCTGAGACACCAAGCCTCCTGCCTCTCCCCAAAATTTTCAGGGGGTTGAGCCTCTTCTCCCCTTCCGGCTCTTGGGGCTGAACCATGAGCATTTTTCCTCTGCTTTGGTGGCTTGATCCCAACATGGAAGCCAAACACCTCCCTTTGGGCTGTGGAGCGACTCCTCCCTTTTGGGCTGTGGGCCTTTTCCGACTCCTCCCTTTGGGCTGTGGACACCGACTCCTCCTTTTGGGCTGTGGGCCTTTGACTCCTCCCTCTTGGGCTGACAGGCCACCGACTCCTCCCTCTTGGGCTGTGGGCGCGACTCCTCCCTCTTAGGCGTGGGGCGTTCGGGCTCCCCATAGTGAGACGTTGGGCTCCCTCCCACTCAAGCGTGGGGCGTTCGGGCTCCTCCACTCAAGCGTGGGCGTTGAGCTCCTCCCACTCAGCGTAGGGCGTTCAGGCTCCTCCCACTCAAGCGTAGGGCGTTAGGCTCCTCCCACTCAGGCTGTGGGCAAAAACCAAGCGAGCATTCACCCTCTGCTGGGTGGAGATGGGGACATGAGTACCACCCTCTGCTGGTGGAATGGGACATGACATTCACCCTCTGCTGGGCTGCTACCTGGGCTGCGCTTTATGGTGCCTCCAGGTAGCTGAGGAGAAAACTCCCACCTTCTCCAAGGTGTTTGGGTGTATTCCTCTATTAGGCCTCCCATCTCTCACTGTCCATCATCCACAGGGCCGGGCGACTATGGGTGAAACCTGGGCCTCCAGCCAGCATTCTCAGGAACCAGCCCCGCAGTTTGATGGCGTCTTCTGCCGTGACTTTTTTTTTTTTTTAGTCAAACCCCTCCTGGTCTGGCGGCTTGGGCGCGGCTATCACGATGACACCGTGTCACAAAAATGACTTGGAGTGGGTGGCGTCAGACCAAGCGCCAGGCAGAGATGTGTTTGGTGAAGCTGGGCGTCGCTCAGGATTTTAATCAACAGAACAGAAAATAAAGGTTTGCAACAAACACAGGACACGGCACTTCACGCAAAATAAAGAGAGACAAACCGGCGGACTAGACGGTGCACAACAGACAGACGAACAAACACGGTGAGTGACTTATAACTATTACTTTTTACTTTTACTATTATTATTATTATTTTACTTCACCTCGTCTCCAATCCATTACTCCCACTCACGAACTCTTCAGTGGTGAAAACATGCATTTTATGCAGTTAACGAGATTGATTGCTGATCAGTATTCGAATTGGAATCTCGGTACAACTGCGTAATAATTAAAGTGCAATTCCCGTGCTCATATTACTTTTTACTTGCCGCGTGATGTGATGTGCCATCCCGTGCCACAAATACAATATACAATTTTTACGTGAAACACAGACTGCTTATATCGTGTACCAATGCCTATACACCCACATTAACACACGCCAACATACAACACAACACACAAAATACACAGGGGCGGGCACTTTGCCACAGACAACTATTACATTTATTTATAACCCAATGCTAGAGTCTCGAAACAAAATACAGAACTTGACTACTGCACTAGTAACTACGATGTGATGGTACGACATGGTTTGTCAGTGGTGGAACGAATATAATATTGAGTGGGTACACACTGTATAGGAAAGACAGACAGACCTTGAAGGCGGAGGGGTGGCTATACATGAAATAGTCTTCAAGCCCAGGTGTTAAATCAGGACAAAGAAAACAACGCCCGAGAATCAATATGGGTCAGAATAATGGAATACAATTCAAAGGGCATAATAATAGACATACTATGAACTGCCAAACTCAGGCCTTCAGAGCAAAATAATCTGTTGTGTAATTGACATTGATGCGTGTAGAAATGGAGAAAAGCCATACTAATAGAGGATTTCAATTTCCCCCCATAAATGGGAGAACCCGTGAAACTGAGGACAAAATAGAAATGATGATGACAAATGTTGCTTCCTAACGCCAATTTGTCAGAGCACCCGACAGAGGAGGCATGCCTTGATTTTAGCCTTTTCAAATAATGAAGACAGAATAACTAAAACAGGGTCGAGAGCCGTTGGCAAACTCAGACCACAACATGGTCTCATTTGAAGTGTTTTAAAACCCCAAAAGTATTATTAAAGCTAAAAGGTTTACAATTTTGAAAAGCAAACTATGAAGGTATGAAACGAGACTAACAGAAGTAGATTGGAGTAAAATAAATATCACAGAAAAGGATAGCTGTTTTTTTTTAAAATGTAGTACCAGAGGCACAAAACAATTACATCCCCAAAAATGAACAAATCTAAATCTAAACAAAATGGCCCAAATGGTTTAATAGATCAATTAAAAAAAATATTCAAGCGCACTTTAGAGCATTTAAAAGGACCAAAAACAAAGTACAGAAAGAGTATGGAACTGCAAACACAAGTCAAACAGGAATTTAGAAAGGCCAGAGATGAAAAACAATATTGCTAAGGGGCTAAAAACAATTCCAAATGTTTTTCCAATATTATAACAACAAGAGAACATTCAGAGGAGGTTAAATGTCTAAGAACACAAATGGCAAAATCATAGATGAAGAAAAAAATAGCAATATATTAAATGATTACTTTTCACAGGTTTTACAAAGGGAGGGTTGCGGACTAACCTGCCCCCACATAACCGACCTGTTCTATCAATTTTTAAATAACTTTAGCATAACAGAGGCAGAAGTGTTAAAGGGACTAGGGCTTTTAAAATAAACAAATCCCCTAGACTGGATAGAGATCCTCCCAATGGTACTTAATGAAATGAAAGTAGTTGTTACAAACCTTCTTGGATCATGCAACAGTCTTGACACAGGGGTTGCCGACAGACTGGAAAAATTGCCAAATGTAATACCGATCCACAAAGGGAGACAAACGAACCAGTACAGACCAATAAACACAACTTCTATTATATAGCAAACTTATGGAAACTATATTAAGATCTAAAAATGGAAAAATTACCTATGGTAACAATATCCTGGGAACAGCCAACATGGTTTTTAGGAAAGGGAGATGAAGTAACTAACCTGCTTGACTTTTTTGAGGATACAACATTGACAATGGATAGTGCAAAGCATACGACATGGTTTATTTAGATTTCCAGAAAGCTTTTGACAAGTCCGCGCGAATTCATTCTCAAACTGAGCGCGGTAGAAGGATTCAAGGAAATGCATGCACATGGATTAAGGTGGTTAACATGTGAAAACAATACTGATTGAAATCAAAATGGTGAGGGTAACCAATGGTGTTACCACAAGGATCAAGTAATAGGTCCTCTGTTATTCTAATCACATTAATGATTTAGATTCTGGTATAGTAGCAAACTTATTAAATTTGCAGAGCGACACAAAATAGGAGGTAATGAAACACTGTTGCAGCAAGGTCATTAAAATAGTCTAGACAGCATTCAGAACTGGGCAGAGCACATGGCAAATGACATTTAATAGAAAAAGTGTAAAGTATTGCATGCGGGCAATAAAAATGTTCATTATAAATATCATATGGGAGATAGTGAAATTGAAGAGAGAACATGAAAAAAGACCACAGGTTTATGTTGACTCAGAAATGTCTTCATCTGAACAATGTGGGAAAGCTATAAAAAACTAACAAAGTTGTACTTGGATATATTGTGAGAAACGTTGAATTTAAATCAAGGAAGTAATGTTAAACTCTACAATGCATTAGTAGACCTCACCTAGACTCCTTGTGTGTTCAGTTCTGGATGCCTAGATTTACAAAAAGGATATTGCTGCTCTAGAAAGAGTGCAAGAAGGCGAGCAAATTATCGGGTTTAAAGGCATGCTCATTATGCAGACAGGCTAAAAATTGAATCTATTCAGTCTTGAACAAAGAAGAAGACGGCTGATCTGATTCAAACATTCACAACAAGGACCAGGGTCACAAAATGGAGATTAGATAAAGGGCATTCAGAACAGAAAATAGGAGGCACTTTTTACACAGAATTGTGAGGGTCTGGAACCAACTCCCAGTAATGTTGTTGAACTGACACCCTGGGATCCTTCAAGAAGCTGTGATGAGACTCTGGGATCAATAATCTACTAACAACCAAACGAAAGCAAGATGGGCTGAATGGCCTCCTCTTAAACTTCTTTATCTTATCTATTTTCAGATCAAAAAGTCCCTTGGGTCAACTGAGGAGCAACACAAATGCTGTGAAGCAAAGGATTACTAGGAGCAAGAGAAAACAACTGTGAGTACTGCACTGTGGATAGCATTCAAAAGGTAAACAGCATTTAAACTACTTTCTGTTTCTGTGAAGGAAAGGAAAGTTTTCACCACTGAGTGAAACCTGCTTGCTCTAGTGAACTGGATGAGGAATAACCTAACAGTGACTGTTGTGAGGGTATCAGTACAGCCGAGTGAATTACAAGCTGCACTGTCCACCGTGACAATGGATTTAAAAGTTGTTGGGTGAAGTACTAAATGAAATGCTCAGCCTGGGAAAAGTGTGACTTAAAAATGTCCTGTGTTAGTCAAAACAAAAAATACGAGACAGTGTTTTAAATTACTGATGATAATACTGAGCAGGTGAAGAAACGCTGTGAATTTAAAGTAGTACCGGGACTCTGAATATTTTGATAATTTGGCGTATGTTCAGCTAGGGCTGTACATGTAGGGAGCGAGTTGTGTGTGTTCGAACTCAAACAGATGCCTTAAAGTTACCGTGTTAAGGACTGTTTTATTATTTGGTTTTGAACAAACACATAGAAGCAAAGGTTTTTAAGGATTGTTATTATATTTTGAAGAAACCCATGGAAGCAAAATGGGTTGCAAACTGGTTAGTAATTTGTGAACACTCCAGGCTGGCTGTTAAAAGCACCGGCCCAGGGACAGAGGGTCAACAGTCAGTCACTCCTCCAGCAGGGGAAATTAAGGAACCTGTAAAAGCAGACAAGGATTACAAATTGCTAATGCATTGAGGGTTACAAAACGAGGACACTGTCTATACTTACCTGTGGAGCTGCAACTGTGTGTCCACCAGAGGGCAACCCTGTTTTCCTGCACTGTTCTGGGAACAGCGCCACCTGCTGGCCTATTGAGATCCCCTTGTAAATAAGGAAGCAATTTACAGTCTACCCCAACTCAGTAATTCAAGCAACGGTGACCGTTTTTACCTGTATGAAGGATAGTTTGCAGGGCTAGATAGAAAAAAAGAAAACAGTTCAGTTAGAGCCCAGAGGCGGTTTTCTTTGATTTATTTTGTTTTCGTTATTCATGTTAAATAATAAATAAACTTACCAGTTTATTATACTGTTATCGTCCTGTGTGCTCTCTCCGATTATCAACTTGGCTACCACACCAAACAAATAGTTTATATATGGTGGTAGCTGTGAGATTGCCAAACTGAAGCAACATAACGCCTACAGTACCCAAATCTACCAATTCGGAGAGACATAAACCAAGCAGGAAACATGACGGACAACCGACAGACTTGTCCGTGCTGGTGAATGCTACGGCAGCACAACAAGACAGCACCCGGAAGATGCAAGAGCTACAACAGGCATCGATCCAAGTACAACAGGAGACCAACCATCCATACGAGACGTTATCTAAGAAGCCAGAGAGGAGCGACTGGCCATTATGAGGGAGCCTGGAGTGCGGAAACATCAAAACCACAGCAATATCCGGTCCACCCAGGTCCTAAATAACTGAGACGGATGACATTGAAGCATTTCTGCTCACGTTTGAGAGGACGAGAAGACTGGACCAGGGATGAGTGGGCAGGATACTTGCCCTTCTTGACAGGAGACACGCAAAGCCTACCACGATCTACCACTAAGAGATGCAGAGATTATGACAAGTTGAAGGCTGAGATCCTGGCCAAAGCCAGTGTGACTACAGCGAACAAGCCCAAAAGTATCATGCGTGACCTTCAACCCATCGCTAGCCCTCGCCCCAGATGTTCGACCATCCATCTCTCCAACGCTGGCAGGGGCCAGACATGAACAATGGATATCGTGTCGCCGAACTGACAGTGATGGATCGCTACATGAGGGCCATGCCGGGCGCTTTGAGGAAGTGGATCAGCCAACATAGACGACTTTCGTCGTTAGTCGAGTCAATCGCCGTAGACAACTTGGTTCGCTCCCCGAGCAACCCTAGTCATTGGAGACCCAAGACCTTGCCGGAATTGGAATAAGAGACCGATTCCAGAAAGAGGGGTCGAAGAGCAGGCTAGACCCGTGAAGGACAGTTATAAACCGGGAACCGAGTACTTTTTAGATACCGAGTGGGGCCCGATAAACCACTCTCAATACAAATGCTATAACTGTTTCGGAACGTTCGAACCCATGCAGTGACATAGGGACGAGTTCCTTTGTGGCAGCATAGTTGTAGCGGGGCAGCAGAGGGCAGACCTCCCTATTTGGCTGGGGTACAGGTGAACAGGATACTGACTGAAGCCTCATTGATTCGGGAAGCACCATTACTTTGATAACGCCTCGAATATAGCGATGTTGATAAATTGACCATAGTCGACAGACGGGATTAGCTGCATCCATGGGGACACCAATGCACTACCCTACCACTGCAACATTGACCCACCGGGTGTAGCTCATTTGAGATATGGTAGGCGTGGTCCCAGGTTGCCCCACCGAGTAATTCTCGGCCCAAACTGGCCACCGGAGAGCTTGGTCACGGTATTCTTCGTTGATCACGACTTACTGGATGTGAAACCAAACCGGAAACCCAAGAAGACACACAGGCAAAGACGCCTGGAAGGGAAAGGGGAGGCCCAGTGGAAACAGGTCTACCAGGGGATCTGGGAAACGGGCACAAAGGGGTTGGTGTCCAGTGTAGTGACTGGGAGATAATAAATGAGACCGGGGGAAGTTTCTCTAATTTAGAGCCCGAAGGTACGAGTGAAATGTGGCATAACAGCTTCCTTCCTGTGTGTGAGAATTTTGCCAGGGAACAACAGCAGGATACCTCATTAATGCATGTGCGGTCTAGAGTGGTATCAATTGACGGTATACCTGTAGAAGGTATAGTGGTTAATCCCCGGGAACATTTTCTGGTAAAAAATGATCTGCTATAAGGGACCCTGATTAATGGGAACCCCATAGAACAGTTGTTAGTGCCTCCCTCATTTAGGAACCAAGTTTTAAAATTAGCACATAATCACCTGTTTGGGGCCCACGTGCCCACTTGCGAGCCCCTCTAAAACCCATGCCCTTTATTGACGTTCCATTTGAACGTATTGCCATGGACTTTTGTAGGCCCCCTGTCCAGGTCAGCCCGTGGACATGAGTATGTGCTGGTGATATTAGATTATGCTACTGATATCCAGAGGCAATCCCACTGCGAACATGGCCTTCAAAACAGTGGCTAAAGAACTAG
Source organism: Huso huso (assembly GCA_036884735.1). Taxonomy (NCBI): domain Eukaryota; kingdom Metazoa; phylum Chordata; class Actinopteri; order Acipenseriformes; family Acipenseridae; genus Huso; species Huso huso. The sequence continues at coordinate 6,614,105 of CM072694.1, read as the reverse complement.
TCCAAGTTTTTTTCGAGGGTAGGGATCCCAGAGAAATACTTACTGATCTTTTTGTTAATAGGTTGATGCAAGATTTATGCACGTCTTCATAGTAAACTGATTAGAACATCATTTTACCACCACAGACTGATGGTCTCGTGGAACGATTTTAACAAAACACTTAAGGCCATGCTCAGGAAGGTAATAGGAAAGGACAGGAAAGATTGGGATCTTTCTGTTACCTTTATTTAATGTTTGCAGAAAAGAAGGTACCACAGACTTCCATGGGGTTCTCACCATTCGAACTCCTATATGGACGTCAGCCCCGAGGAATTCTGGACATCACCAAGTGTAACAGGGGGAGACCTGTACTGACTCTTCTGATGTGTTCATAGTGCTGCAGGGAGGGCAGCAGCCCATCAATATCCGCCTGTCAGTCATGGCAGTGACACGGAGAGGGGAGAGGATTGTGCGGGCTTTTCTTCTGAGTGAGTGGAGAGGCGGGTCTTGGGGAATTGCTGGCCCTATAAGATAACATTCTGCTGTTCCTCAGGTCTGCCCTCTGAGACGTGCTGAGCGTCGGAAGTTTCTGGTCCAGGTTCGAGAACTGGCGGGACGGAAATCGCAACAAAAAATAGAAAATAAAAGAAAAGAATTAGCGTAGGGGAAAACCTTGGGCAGCCCCGAGAAACATTTGTATAGCAGGCTGAGGGAGCTGTGAGTGTAGGGCGAGACCCGGCCGTGTGGGTAGCAACGGTTGGGGAAAGCTGCTGCGCAGCACCTTTTATTTGTAGTTTTGTTTATTGTGTTTATTTTCCCTGTTCCTTTCACCTTTGGATTATTCTTGTGTTTGAGCACCTGTATTCTGTACCACTCCTAGTATAGTTGTGGCTCTGTCTGTACCATCGCTGGTAGGCAGACCACAGATAACAGCGCCCTCTGCGGGCTGAAAAGAAATTACTTACCCATAATAAACTGGGCACCTGTGCGGTGTTCCCAATTACCTCTGTGTCTCCTGTGTGTCAGTGAATCACCCACCACCCTTCCACACCAAGGAAACTTGGGAGTGCCAGCCTTCCGAGGTAGGAATGTGTCTATTATATCATACAAATGCATGACCGAATTGAGAGAGTTAATCCCATCATGAGGAAACATTTAGAGAAGGCACAAAATAGACAAGCCTTCCATTATAATAAAAACAGCGAGAAGGTGTGTTTAATCCAGGGGACCGAGTTATGGTTCTAGTGCCAAAACTATCAGTAAATTATTTACTCAATGGCAGGACCCATATGAGATAATTGTCAGGACAGTGAATTATAAGGTCCACCAACCGGCCGACGGAAGGAAACGCAGCTATACCATGTGAACTTACTGAAACCCTGGGTAGATTGTGACCCTCCACAGAAACTAGTGGAACCGCCCCTCTTGTACGCTGGCAGAGAAGGCCGACACCGGAAGGTGAAACCTATAAACATGGGCCAGACTTAAATATTCAACAGAGAGATGAAGTCGAGCAGCTAGTGACCAATAATGAAGACGTTTTCTCTAATCTCCCAGGTCACACGTCAGGTATCCAGCATGACATTTCGACTCCCCCAGGTGTCCGGGTGAGAGTACGACCATATCGTCTACCTGAGGCAAAGAAGGTAGATGTTATTCATGAAGCAGAACATATGTTAAAACTTGACGTCATTGAGGAATCCTCCAGCCCCTGGAACAGTCCCATTGTTATGGTAGCCAAACCCGACGGGAGCTGGAGGTTCTGCAATGACTTCACAGCTAAATCTGGTTTCAAATTTGATTCATATCCCATGCCACGGGTAGACGAAAGTTAATCGAGCAACTAGGGAAGGCAAAGTACCTGACCACACTAGACCTCACCAAAGGATATTGGCAGATTCCTCTAACGCTAAGTCGAAAGAGAACTGCATTTTCAACTCCCCCTAGGCCTGTTCCAATATAAAGTGATGCCCTTGGATTTCACAGAGCCCCCTGTGTCATTCCAAAGGCTCATGGATAAAGTGTTAAGACCCTACAGTAATTATGCATCAGCTTACATCGATGATATTGTGATCTTCTCTGAAGATTGGGAGCAACATTTGCCTAGTCAGCAAAGTGTTGCAGGTTCTCCGAGGGCAGGACTCACCGAACCCAGAGAAATGCTACATTGGTCTAACAGAGGCTAAATAGGTCAGGGCATTTCTTTGTTAAGGCTACTATTGCCGATTTGTGCCAGAGTTTTCGGCAATAGCAGCCCTTTGACAGACCCAAGGAAGTCAGTGTCAAATAAAGTGAAATGGTCGGAGGTGTTGGAACATTTTATTTAGATATAAATGTATTTTTGGTCTTAGAATACAACTCACAGAATGGGTTAAAGATTAAGTCAGATTCTGGTTAAATTCCTAGTTAGACAACAAGTTGATAAAGATCTTTCTGGTCACTTTTGTCTTTGCTAGACAAGGCCCAAGACAATTTGAAATAGGTGTTGGCCCTCCTTTGATGTCCAGTTCTACAGACTAGAGGGTTATAAAACTAGCTACTTCAAAGAAAAATTGGATTGAACCAGATACTTGGAAGCTAGGGTTGGGACCATGGACAATTAACCAAGTGATAAGAGATTTGTGTCTTTGTCCGATTGGTTTAAAGAAAATCAAGGACGTCAGTGAAAGACTGCATTTAAACTGAGAGTACTGAAATGTTCTTTGTATTGCTCTGATCCGTGCTTGAGAGAGGATACCTGCAAACTGTTGTCACCGTAACCTTTAAAGATGTCTGGTTGTAACTCTGCAACTCAGAACTTTTATCTTCAATAAACTACACTTATCTGGACTTGAAAGCAAGAAGCCCACAACTTCTCTTTCGCTTCTTTTATTGCTTATCACAACAGGAGGCAGCCAACCAGGCATTTTTAAAGATAATTGAGATCTTGTGTAGCGGTCCCATATTAAAAGTACCTGATTTTTCAAAACGTTTCATTGTGCAGACCGATGCTTCAGAGGTGGGCGGGATCGAATCTTCCCAATATTTGACGGCGAAGAACATCCAGTAATGTACCTTAGCCGTAGATTACTACCTAGAGAATCCAGATATGCGGTCGTAGAAAAGGAATGTTTAGCCGTAAAATGGGTGGTCGAAACATTAAAATATTATCTGTTGGGCAGAGAGTTCACCTTGGTCAGCGATCATTCACCATTAAAATGGATGAAGGAGAATAAGGAAAAATACGCCAAAGTGACCAGGTGGTTCTTGGCCCTACAACAATACAAAATCATGATAGAACATAGAAGTGGATCAAAAAATGCAAATGCAGATGGGTTATCAAGGGTACATTGCTGGGGTAAAAAGGTTGCTTGACCTGATAGGTTTGAGCTGAGGGAGAGGATGTGAAGAATGGTCAGGCTATAATAAGAGGAGGGAGTACCAGGGACGTAGGGAAACTGGTATTTCATCCTCGTATAAAAGAAAACCAAACAACGAAAAAGCCAAAAGCCCGAGCGCAGTAAGAGATCAGGTGACCTGATAGAAGGGAAATGGACGAAAAAGGACCCCGGGGTGTACAAGTGGGTGTAGGAGCGTGTAGCAAGGACACAACTGGGTTGTTGTGAGACGCTCAAAAAGAAATTGAAAACAATAAGATATTACAGGCTAGTAGTACCATTTTATTGTTTTGTCAGAACTACTTTTGGTCAAAAGAGATAACGCGGTTAAAGAACCGTGTGTGATGTGAAAAGGATTGCGAGGAGCAGTAAAACCGCTACAGAAGCAAAGGATTACTAGGATGATAGAAAACGCTGTGAGTACTACATCCTGGATAGCAGCACCCAAGAGGTAAACAGCATTTAAACTACTCTGTGTCTGTGAAGTGAAAAGAAAAAATCAGTGAAACCTGCTTACCCTTGTGAACTGGATCAGGTCTAACCTAACATTGACTGTTGTGAGTGTATCGGTATAGCCGAGGGGAATTACAAGCTGCACTGTGCGCTGTAACAATGGATTTTAAAAGCCGCGGATGAAGTAATAAATGAAACGCTCAGCCTGGGAGAGTGTGACTTAAAATAGCCTGTGGTAGTAAAACCATAAATACGGAAGGGATTGTGTTATTGGTGATAACACCGGCAGGCGAAGACGCATGTGTATTTAAAGGAAGGTAGTACCCGGGACCCTGAATATTTGCATAACCCTGTGTCTATGGCTAGCCAGGGCTTTCCATATAAAGAGAGTGGTGTGAAACAGATGCCTGAAAGTTACCGTGTTAAGGATTGGGTTATTATTTTTTTCCTGGAACAAAACACTCAGAAGCTAAAGTGTTTAAGGACTGTTTTATTATTTGGTTTGGAACAAAAAGTGTTATTTGGTTTTGAAGAAACCCACAGAAGCTAACACGTTGTAGTTTGTGTAGTAATTTCAGAACACACCAGGCTGGCTGTTAAAAAAGCACCGCTCCAGGGACAGAGTGGTCAACAGTCAGTCACTCCTCCAGCAGGGGAAATTACAACCTGGAGAAGCAGAAGAATGGATTACAAGTTAATGAGCCATTGAGGGTTGCCAAAACGTGGGACCCTGTGTATACTTACCTGTGGGCTGCAACTGTGACTGGTGTCCACCAGAGAGAGGTAGGAAGGGAGAGAGGCAAGGTAGAGGGAGAGAGATAGGCAAGAGAAAGGGGGAGAGACAGAGTAGTGGGAGGGGAGAGAGGGAGAAATAGGGGAGAGAGAGATACATTTATGAGAGAGTGGGGAGAGGTGGAGAGGAGAGTGAGAGGAGAGAGGAAGAGAAGGAGTGAAGCAAGTCTTTTTTCTAGGGTTTGTGAAGGAGAGGGGAGGAGAGGAGAGAGAGAAATGAGTTGCAGAGTAACAGCAAGTGTGGAGGAGAGAGAGGGGGAGAGAGAGGGAGAGGGGAGATAAAGAGAGAGATGAGGGCGAGAAAGGGAGCAAGAGGACAGAGGAGAGAGGAGGAGAGGGGGGAGAGAAGGGAGAGAGAGAGAAGGGAGAGAGAGGAGAGAAAGAGGAGATGAGATAGGGAGAGAGGAGACAGGAGCTAGAGAGAGAAGGGAGAGAGGCGAGATGAGGGGGAGAGAGGAGTGAAAGAGGAGGAAAGAGAGGGGAAAAAGAGGAGATAGGGAGAGAGGAGAGAGAGAAGAGATAGAGAGAGAAGAGAGAGCGGAGAGAGAGAGGATAGGGAGAGGGGAGAGAGAGGAGAGATACAGAGAGAATTTATTTTCCTTCTAAAATCAGGTAATATTACTGACTCATCGGTCGGCTCTCTTTAAACCACTATCTGTATGTGAAATCATGATAATAATTAATGTTTAAAATGTTTAACTTGCAGTTCAGAATGTCTTACAAATAATCACAAAGATGATTGATCTTGTATTTTTTAATTATTTATATTTTTTAACTCTTTCCCCACGAGGTCGACGATCTCAACCCTAGTTTGAAACGGGCTTTTTTTTTTTTTTTTTTTTTAGAAATGGAACAAAATCCATGAATTAAAAGTTTAACTTTAGATGCTCACAAGTCCTTCTACCTTTGAGACAGACAGACAGGAAGTGATGTCATTTGTACTAACTGTTGAAGATTCATTAATAAATACATTATTGACAGATAATAATTGGGCTGTTCTCTGTGTTGTTTTTCATGATATTAATGGCTGCAGTACCGCTCAGTGTCTGAGTGAGTGAGGAGGCACTGTTCTCTGTGTTGTTTTTCATGATATTAATTGCTGCAGTACTGAACAGTGCCTGAGTGGGTGAGGGGGTGTTGTTCTCAGTGTTGTTTTTCATTATATTAATTGCTGTAGCACTGCTTAGTGCCTGAGTAGGTGAGGGGGTGCGGTTCTCAGTGTAATTCATGATATTGATGGCTGCAGTACCGCTCATTGCCTGAGTGGGTGAGGGGGCGTTGTTCTCAGTGTTGTTTTCATTATATTAATTGCTGTAGCACTGCTTAGTGCCAGGTAGGAGGGGTGCGGTTCTCAGTGTAATTCATGATATTGATGGCTGCAGCACCTCATTGCCTGAGTGGGTGAGGGGCCGTTCTCAGTGTAATTCATGATATTGATGGCTGCAGTACTGCTCATTGCCTGAGTGGGTGAGGGGGCGCGGTTTCTCAGTGTAATTCATGATATTGATGGGCAGTACCGCTCATTGCCTGAGTAGGTGAGGGGGTGCGGTTCTCAGTGTAATTCATGATATTGATGGCTGCAGTACCGCTCATTGCCTGAGTGGGTGAGGGGGCGCGGTTCTCAGTGTAATTCATGATATTGATGGCTGCAGTACCGCTCATTGCCTGAGTAGGTGAGGGGGTGCGGTTCTCAGTGTAATTCATGATATTGATGGCTGCAGTACCGCTCATTGCCTGAGTGGGTGAGGGGGTGCGGTTCTCAGTGTAATTCATGATATTGATGGCTGCAGTACCGCTCATTGCCTGAGTGGGTGAGGGGCGGTTCTCAGTGTAATTCATGATATTGATGGCTGCAGTACCGCCATTGCCTGAGTGGGTGAGGGGTGCGTTCTCAGTGTAATTCATGATATTGATGGCTGCAGTACCGCCATTGCCTGAGTGGGTGAGGGGCCAAGTTGTTCACATAATATATATTTTTTATATTTTAAAGCTAACAGGTAAAAAACAAAAATAAAATACTTTTAACTAATCCATCAAAACACCTCTCTCTAGCTGCTGAAGAAATTGATGCTGAAATGCAAAGATAACGTGCTGATTATGTAGAAAGTTAAGGAGGGGAGGGGGCTATCACACCTGACCTCACGGTCATTGATTGGTCTGTCGCTGTTTAAATCAACTATACACCCCTCAGTGACATGATCAATAACTGTGATTTATTAACTGCTGTTATCTTCATGATCTTTGGATTTGAGTAGACATATGGACCTGTGTGTGTGTGTGTGTGACTGTGTGTAGAGTGTGTGAGTGTGTATGTATGTGTGTGTGTGTGTATATGTGTGTGTGTGAGAGTGTGAGTTTGTGAGTGTGTGTGAGTGTGTGTGTGAGAGTGTGAGTGTATTCAATTGTACTGTGTCTTATACTTGCTCTTACTAGCATTGGAGTTACTGTACTCAAATCCAAAGATCATGAAGATAACAGCAGTTAATAAATCACAGTTATTGATCATGTCACTGAGGGGTGTATAGTTGATTTAAACAGCGACAGACCAATCAATGACCGTGAGGTCAGGTGATAGCCCCTCCCTCCTTAACTTTCTACATAATCAGCACGTTATCTTTGCATTTCAGCATCAATTTCTTCAGCAGCTAGAGAGACTCCACTCCATCACTGCTACAGAGCTGGTGAGTTCACATTTCTCAAAATATACACAGTGTATTAATGTCAATTCAACTCTACCTGCCTGTAAACCTTCATTCATAGCTAAACTTGATTTACTCTTAATTTAGCACTGAAGACAGTTACTGTATGTGTGTATATATATATATATATATATATATATATATATATTGTACTTGCTCTTAGTTAAATTTGATTTATTTTAAATTTAGCACTGAAGACAGTTACTGTATATATATTGTACTTGCTCTTAGTTAAACTTCTCTCCTCCCCTCTCTCTTTCCCATCCCCTCTCCCCTCCCTCTCTCCCTCCTCCAGCTCTGCAGTCATGAAGTCCAGTTCAGGCCCCTGCCAGGCCTCTGGTCCTGTTCATATTCTCCTTGCTCACTGGACTTTTCAGCACCCAGAAGAGCTCCCAACAACCAATCTCACCGCTGAGTTTAACCGAATCTCGTTATCCACACAAATAGAGCTACCACCCTCAAAACCAATCTTAACCAAACCTCGTTATCCAGACAAGTAGAGCTACCACCGAAACCAATCTTAACCAAACCTCTTTAATAAGACGTAAAGCTAACACCCTGAGACTCAACTTCACCGAGGAGTTTAACAAGACCCCGCCTCCAGACCTGTAAAGCTAACACCCCTACGATCCATACTATCCAGGATTTGAGAAATATCAATGTGTTGGGGTTCCAGCCCCCCTCGCATGGCTTCGCTCTGCTCTGGTGGCTGTGCTCGAGCGAGACGTACATTGACATCAACGGAGACACTGTGCTGCGCAGCAATCCCAATGCGGGCCATTACGGATTTCATCATTTCTACAATTTATTTGACAACAATTTAGGAGGCCATCTCTTGCCTGTTGTTGCTGGCGTCCATTACTACACTGTTGGAAACTTAAACCCTAACACACACCCAGGGGCAATAAATTTGCCATATGATGTCAGGAGGTACTATAATAGGAACATATTGAACAGCAACAGTGAACGACTGATTATTTCAAACACCTGGGTCTATCACGGCATCTTCAATGTGCAGAGTATTTATATCACCAACCATTACCATCCAGGGTATGAAATTGCGCCCAACCTCGTCGCCCAAATACGGAACCTGAACCTCGGAAATTTTTTAAACGCGGTGGGTTACCCCAGTTACAGCCCTGCGTCCTGCCATGTCATACCTCCTCCGGGGCGGAGAAGGAAGAGAGAGGCTAGCGATTGGGAATGTATCGCCATGTTGAAATCTGAAACCAGTGTCCAGGTTGTAGCCAGGAACGGAAAAGCAACTCTGCTCTGGGAAAATATACCCTGGAACGAGGACTACAGCTGGGTCGGTCTGTACAATTCCGAAACTGAGGGCGACAAAAACTATATCGCAGACGCTTGGCAGTGGACTTACAATGCACAGAGCGGTTCTTATGAAACCAGCACTCAGATTCACCCCGGGATGCAGGCGCGTTTGTTCAGACGCGAGTATGCCAGGTTTGTCCTGAAAAGTCCAGGGATAGACGAGGCGTGTTGGGAGGAACCGGTGCAGTTCAGCAACGACGAGAACTTCCTAATCCTCCTGGTGTTTCGCTCAAACTACGCGGGAGTGAAGCTGTACGTCAATAAGTCTCTGGGAAGCAACTGGCAATATAAAGACAAGTATTATTATGGCTGGGTTGGGTTTTATTATAGAGGTGCTCCCAATGATTCCTATCAGTCTTGGCAGTGGCTGTACAACTTTGAGGAAATTGTGAAAAACTCTGACTACAATGTTTATACTGATGGGCTTAACGAATATGACATCACCGCAGATTTGGAAGTGCGTTTTTTTTGCAATGAAGACACGATTGCTTGATCGATGACGACTCCAAGCTGGTCTTGTTAAAAAATGTGAATCTGTGACATCGATTGATCTGTCTGTCTGTCTATACATCTGTCTATAAATCTGTCTATCTAAAATATCTCCCTCTCCCTCCTCTCTCCCTCTCCCTCACTCTCCCTCCCTCTACCTCTCCTCTCTCTCCTCTCCCTCCCTATTTCACCCTCTTCCCCCGTCTCCCTCCCCCTCCTCCCTCCCTCTCCTCTCTCTCCTCCTCCTCCTCTCTCTCTAAATGAAATTAAGTTTTTGTGTTTTCAGATGATTTCAGATCTATTCCATATTGATGTGAAAATAGAAAATACAATTGCATGAATTAATTTGGCTATTGTTAACCATGGCTTGAATTGCATTTTTTTAAGAATGCACTGATGACAGTTTGAATCATGCCTGTTGCTTTTCACCAATAAAACTGCAGTCTGTAAAGCCAAACCTCTTCCTGTCACTCATAATTATCAAAATGGATATTTGTTTTCAGAAGGGGAGGGGAAGGGGAGGGCAGGGGGGGTGAAGGTGGAGGAGGGAGGAGAGGTTATTATTTATAAGTAAAAACAAGTTTTTTTTGACCTGTTAGCTTTTATATATAAAAAATATATATATTATGTGAACAGTGCACCCCTCACCCACTCAGGCAATGAGCGGTACTGCATCCATTAATATCATGAAACACTGAGAACAGCGCCCCCACTCAATCACTCAGGCACTGCTGGGTACTGCATCCATTAATATCATGAATAACAACACTGAGAACAGTGCCCCCCTCACTCACTCAGGCACTGAGCGGTACTGCACCAGGCCAGGGAAAACATTGCCTGTGCTGTAGTGTATTCGGCCTCAACATCATCTGACCCAGGCCAGAGACAGGATGCTGAGGCCCAATAAACTTTTTCCTTTCCTTTTCCCTTCTTTTACCTACAATGAGTATATATTCTCTTACTTTAGTTGAAATATTTTTACTTGGGCTACTTTTTGTTACCCCAACTTTTGTTGACTGCTAGCAAATTCAGTTGAAATTCTGAAAATATAATTTTGAAAATTCTGTTATTTGTGTATTGTTTTTTACACTTGAGCATACTCTCAACATAATGTACACAGATTACAGTAGCATGCTGTTGCAAAGTGCAAGACTTATAGAGGTAATACTGAAAAAGCTCACCTGTGTGTAATGGGTATTCAGTAGGGTCTATTTATTTGATGGCTTTTTGTGCCATTTGAAGGTAAAGTTACATTTAGATGGAAGATAACATTTTTTAATAGAGTGTCTCGTTTGGTCTGAGACTTCTGAGGTTTGGCCAGTATGGTGTGGGTTTTTGTTTTGTGTTTATAGTTTTGAGTAAATGGAGTATAATTTCAGGAAACATGTAAATGGTTGTGAAAAACTGTAATAAATCTGAACTTGCCAGCTCTGTACCAGCAGAGACACAGACAGACAGACAAGGTGGGTTCTTGTATGGAGTGTCCCGCCCCTATATGTATTTGTATTATTATTTGTATTTTTGTTTGCAGCTTAGATCAAAGCGCCAGCGTATTTGTTGTTTGTTTTATAAATTAACAACCTCGTGAGGATGCGTGGCTGATCAGCTACTGATTACACCATGTAACAATTTTTTTTTTTTTTTGGTTCCTGGGTAGTAAGTGTTATTTCTAATTGCTTATGCCTCAAAAGTATAGAAAATGGATATTATTCCCCACAAACTTTGCATCCATCCATCCATCCATCCATTATCATTAACCTCTTAATCCTTTACAGGGTCGCGGTGAGCCGGAACCTAACCAGGCCTATGCAGGGCGAGACACGACACTTCACCCTGGATGGGATGCCAGGCCATCGCAGTCTATTTAAAAATATAGGGGTTTTTTTTAGTAAAAATGCCAAATTCCAACACATTTCCAGATATTGCTATAGATTTACTCCTGGAGGGGTGGTAGGAGCCCCCTTATCATCATGTGGAAATGGATATAGAGCATTTTGGAATGAAGCTCTTCATATATTAATACACATTTTTTATATAAATATTACTTTGTAGTACTGTACTACATTTCAATCTTGTATTGATTGTATGTTAAACTATTTATGTATGTATAGAGACTGTAGACTGTTTAAATTTATTTATTTATGTTTTACAAAGTCATGAAGTCCTATTTTGAAATCACATGTATTCTGGAGACAGATTACTGTAAACAAAAATAATAAGTCGACACAATCAAATAAATTAATTTATCTAAAAAAGAAACAATGATTTCAACCGTCTGTCTTTTTCAAAGCAAATAAAAAATAAGCAGGCAAGCAGGTACTTTACCTCCTAGATTGATAGACAGACAGATAGCTAGCTGGTTAGACCCTTGAGCAAGCAGACAGGTACTTTACCTCCTAGATTGATAGACAGACAGAAAGCTAGCTAGTTAGTTAGACCTTTGTTTTGAAAACAACTAACCCCACAAACTGAATCAATAATCAATAACCAATCACTGTTGTGCAGATAGAAAATGATCCACCATGAAGCCTATCTCTGACTGAAAACCAGAGGTTTTTATTTTTCACAAGAAACTCTGAAGAAAAAGTGAGACAAGGTTCTGTAACGAGAGTAAGTGTGCTTATCAACCCTCTGTCTCGGTCTCTCTCTGTCTGTGTCTCTGTCTGTCTGTGTCTGTCTGTCTGTCTGCGTCTCTGTCAGTCTGTGTCTCCGTCTGTCTCTGTCTGTATCTCTGTCTGTCTGTGTCTCCGTCTGTCTGTGTCTCTGTCTGTGTCTGTCTGTGTCTCTGTCTGTGTCTGTCTCTGTGTCTCTGTCTGTCTGTGTCTCCGTCTGTCTGTGTCTGTTTGTCTGCGTCTCTGTCTGTGTCTCTGTCTGTGTCTCTGTCTGTCTCTGTCTATCTCTGTCTGTGTCTGTCTCTGTCTATCTGTGTCTCTGTCTGTCTCTGTCTGTGTATCTGTCTGTCTGTGTCTCTGTCTGTGTCTCTGTCTGTCTTTGTATCTCTGTCTGTCTGTGTCTCCTTCTGTCTGTGTCTCTGTCTGTGTCTCTGTCTGTGTCTCCGTCTGTGTCTCTGTCTGTCTCTGTCTGTGTCTGTCTCTGTCTCTGTCTGCATGTCTCTCTGTCTATGTCTCTGTCTGTCTGTGTCTCCGTCTGTCTGTGTCTGTGTCTCTGTCTCCGTCTGTCTGTCTGTCTCTCTCTCTGTGTCTCTGTCTGTCTGTCTGTGTCTCTGTCTGTCTGTGTCTCCATCTGTCTGTGTCTCTGTCTGTGTCTCCGTCTGTCTGTGTCTCTGTCTGTCTATGTCTCTAGCTGTGTCTGGGTCTGGGTCTCTGTCTGTGTCTCTGTCTGTCAAATTCAAATTCAAATTCAAATTCAAAAATGCTTTATTGGCATGACGAGAGCGCTCAGGTATTGCCAAAGCTTTTATAATACAAAACAGAAATAATAAAACGGAAATACAATTACAGAACCTAACAAACACAAAAAACCATTATTCCCTTCCCTTTGAACGATATAACTACCTCCCTCCCTCCCTCCCTCCCTCCCTCCTCATCACCCGTACCCCCCTGGTCGTGTATGCAGGGTGTCACACACTGTCCCTCAGGTTGTGGCAGGCAGACACATACTGTGCTGCTAGATTTGCAGTTCGCTCCTCCTCTCCTAGAAGGATGGGGATTTTACTCGAATTGGAGAGGAGGTTAAACTCTGCCATTTGTTTTTTTTGAATTGGGGATATATCTCTCCCGTATCTCTATGTATTTTGAGCAGGACAACAGGAAGTGCATTTTGTCTCTACCTCTCCCAGATCACAGTGACCGCACAGCCTTTTTCTTTGGCAATCCAGATTTTTTGTGCCGCCAGTTTCGATGGCCAGGCTGTGGTCACTGAGTCTGTACTTGGTCAGGATCTGTCTATGTTTTGTGTTTTTGACCCTGACCAGATATTCTGCCAGGGTAAATTCTTTTTTAGGGCCAGATAGCATTGTAATTTATTGTGTGATTCAATTTCGTTATTCCAGTGTACTTTATAATTGTTTTCCAGATTTAGATTAATTTGTTTCATTTTTTGTGCTGGGAGTTTTTTGTTGGTGGTGTTCTGAAGCTCGCTGGTATTAATTTGACTTATTTGGCTGAGCTTCAGTACCATTCTACTGAGGGGATTCTCTTGTGGGGGCTGTGAGCAGCTCCGCAGTGCAGTGTGGTGGTAGGACTGCGGATCAGCCTGCTGTAGATGGACCCAGTAGTTGAGCGCTCGTTTCTGTATGGAGGAGTAAGGGGAACCGGCCCAATTCAGCCCTGCAAGCGCTATTGGCTGCACTCCTGTGAACCTGCAGGAGGTGTTTACAGAATTCCAGATGGAAATTCTCTATGGGGGGCTTTGATCCCATTTTTATAATCAGGGTTCATAAGGGACCCCATACTTCACTACCATACAGAAGGATTGGCTTTATTATGCTGTCGAAAATTTTTAGCCAAATTTTTTATTGGTGGTTTAATTTTGTATAGCCGATTCTTTATTGCATAAAAGCCCTGTATTTTTTATCTCTTAATGCATTTATAGCCAGGTTGAAGTTCCCAGACGCACTGATTTTTAGACCCAGGTAATTGTAGCTGGTGCTATGCTCCAAGGTGTTGTTTCCCAGGGTGAAGTGGTACCTGTTTCCCTGAGATCTGGCTTTCTTCTGGAATACCATAACTCTGGTCTTGTCCAGGTTTACTGTCAGTGCCCATTTCGACAGTACTGTTCCAGCAGTGCCAGGCTCTGCTGCAACCCCTGTTCAGTGGGTGACAGCAGGACCAGGTCATCTGCATAGAGCAGGAATTTGATTTTGTCGTGTAGAGTGATGCAGGGGCTGCAGACTGTTCCAGCACCGTAGCCAACTCGTTGATGTAGATGTTGAACAGTGTTGGGCTCAGACTGCAGCCCTGTCTCACTCCACGCCCTTGGGTGAAAAAACCCTGTTCTTTGGTTTCCAATTTTCACACCACACTTATTCTCTGTATACATTGACTTAATGATGTCATAAATTTTACCCCTACACCGCTCTCAAGAATTCTAAGGAATAGACCTGGATGCCAAATTGAGTCGAATGCTTTTTAAAATCTATAAAACAAGCAAAGATTTTTCCTTTATTTTTTGGTGCACATGTTTGTTTATTAGGGTGTGTAGGTGTAAACATGGTCAGAGGTGCGGTAATTTGGCAGAAATCCAATCTGACTCTTACTCAAGACATTGTGTTCGGTAAGGAAGGCCAGTATCCGGCATTAATGATACTGCAGAACACCTTCCCAGATTACTGCTCACACATATGCCTCGGTAATTATTGGGGTCGAATTTGTCTCCACTTTTATGAATTGGTGTTATTAGCCCTTGGTTCCAGATGTCAGGGAAACAGCCCGCAGCCAGGATGAGGTTGAATACTTTGAGCAGGGCCTCCTGCATCCTGGGGCTGCTGTGTTTCAGCATCTCGTTTATGATGCTGTCGGGCCCGCAGGCTTTCCTGGGCTTGAGGGCTTGGTTTTTTCTTTAGCTCTGGTCCTGTTATTGGGAAGTCCAGTGGGTTCTGATTGTCCTTAATTTTGGTTTCCAATTTGTTTAGTTTTTTTAATATTGAATTTTGGTCTGGGTTTAATTGTTTTCGCTCTAATTCTTGATAAAGTTTATCAAAGTAATTTTTCCAAATGTTACCATTTTGATTGCCAATTCGTGACTAGTTTTTGATGTGTTTAATTTGTTCCATAGTTCCCAAAAGGAATTTTGCTCTATGGATTCTTCAATTTGGGATAATTGTTTGGACACGTGTTCTTCTCTTTTCTTATTGAGAAGGTGTTTGTATTGTTTCAGAGCCTTGCAGTAGCTGAGTCTCAGTTCAATATTGTTTGGCTCTCTGTGTTTCTGTCTGTGTCTGTGTCTCTGTCAATTGAATTAACCTCCCTCCCTCTCTCCCTCTCTCTCTCTCTCTCTCTCTCTCAGCTCCCCTCTTTTCTACTTCTTCAGCACAGTGAAGGATGGAGGACAAACATGGAAAACCTGACCTAGTGAACGGTAAGAGAAAACTGAGTATTAACTGTGTAATAACATTAATATTGGGGGTGGCACGGTGGCGTGGTGGTTAGCACTGCTGCCTCCTCCTCCTCACAGCTCCAGGGTCCTGGGTTCAATTCCAGCCTCAGGGGTCTGTCTGTCTGTATGGAGTTTGCATGTACTCAAACAATGTGTTCTCGCATTGTGGGTTTTCTCCAGGTACTCTGGTTTCCTCCCACAGTCCAAAGACATGCTATTCAGTGTGTGAGTGTGTGTGTCTTTATTGGCAATTTATACAATACACTCTTTCTCTATCACTCTCCCCTCTACCCTCTCCCCCCCTCTCTTCTCTCAGGCAGCACCCTGAAGAGACAGGGGGGTTCTCACACAAGACAGGGGCTCCCCGACACAGGTGAGTGAAGAGAGGGGAGAGAGAGAGGGGAAAGAGAGGGGGAGAGGGGGAGAGAGAGAGAGAGGGGAAAGAGAGAGAGAGAGAGAGGGAGAGGGGAGAGGGGAGAGAGGGGGGAAAGAGAGGGGAGAGAGAGGAAGAGAGAGAGAGGGAAAGAGAGAGGGAGAGAGAGGGGGAGAGAGAGGGGAGAGAGAGGGGAAAGAGAGAGGGGAGAGAGAGGGGAGAAAGAGGGGAGAGAGATGTTCAACATCTATATCAACGAGCTGGCCACAGTACTGAGCAGTCTGCAGCCTGTGGCCTCACTCTACATGACACTGAAGTTAAATTCCTGCTCTATGCAGATGACCTGGTCCTGCTGTCACCCACAGAGCAGGGGCTGCAGCAGAGCCTGTCACTGCTAGAGCAGTACTGTCAGACCTGGGCCCTGGCAGTAAACATGAACAAGACCAGAGTCATGATATTCCAGAAGAAAGCCAGATCTCAGGGAAATAAGTACCACTTCACTCTAGGCAACACCACCCTAGAGCACACCAGCAGCTACACACATACCTGGGTCTGACCATCAGTGCATCAGGGAGCTTTAACCTGGCAGTGAATGCACTAAAGGAGAAAGCATGCAGGGCTTGCTATGCCATAAAGAGGAGGCTCTACAATATAAATCCCCCCGTCAAAATTTGGCTCAAAATTTTTGAAAGTGTGATTCAGCCAATTGCTCTGTATGACAGTGAAGTGTGGGGTCCAATCACCAACCAGGACTACACAAAATGGGACAAACACCCCACAGAAACCCTGCATGCAGAGTTCTGCAAAAACATCATGAGATTACAAAGAAAAACACCAAACAATGCATGCAGGGCTGAATTAGGCCTTTATCCATTGATTATTAATATCCAAAAAAGAGCATTAAAATACTGGATTCATCTAAAAACTAGTGACCCAAACTCACTCCATCATAAAGCCCTGCAATACCAAGAGCTCAGCCCAGAAAAGAGTCCCCTCAGCCAGCTGGTCCTGAAGCTCACTGAGCTGAGCAACACTGACATCAGTCAGCTTCAGGACAGCACTGCAAAAACAATTCCAATTAGTGTAAACCAAATTATAAAACACCTGAAACACTCCTATCTGGACCATTGGGATACAAATACTAAAACACAAAACAAACTAGAGTGCTATCGGACCCTAAATAGAAATTACACCCTGGCAGAATACCTGGTAACTGTCAGAAACACAAAGCAGAGGCAGATCCTGACCAAATACCGGCTCAGTGACCACAACCTGGCCATTGAAAAAGGCCGACAGAGGCAAACCTGGCTGGGCAGGGAGAACAGGTGCTGTGGTCACTGTGAGACAAGAGAGGTCGAGACAGAGATTCAATTCCTAACACACTGTGAAAAATATAAAAACATAAGGGACATTTTCTTCCCCAAATTCTGCGATTTAGTCCCAGAATTCCCCAAAATGTGTGATACCCAGAAGCTGTCAATCCTGCTGGGGGAAGCCAGACTGGCTGGTCAATACGTGGAGACCTGTCATAACCTGGGGGACAAACCGTGAACATGTCACATGAGAGAGGGAAAAGAGAGAGAGGGAGAGAGGGATTCTGTTTAATACAGAGGGATGGAGGGGGTACTGTTTAATACAGAGGGATGTAGGGGGTACTGTTTAATACAGAGGAGGGAGGGGGTACTGTTTAATACAGAGGGATGGAGGGGTACTGTTTAATACAGAGGAGGGGGGGGGTACTGTTTAATACAGAGGGAGGGAGGGGCACTGTTTTAATACAGAGGAGGGAGGGGGGTACTGTTTAATACAGAGGAGGGAGGGGGTACTGTTTAATACAGAGGATGTAGGGGTACTGTTTAATACAGAGGAGGGGGGGTACTGTTTAATACAGAGGGAGGGAGGGGTACTGTTTAATACAGAGGAGGGAGGGGTACTGTTTAATACAGAGGAGGAGGGGTACTGTTTAATACAAAGGGAGGGAGGGGGGGGTACTGTTTAATACAGAGGAGGAGGGGGGCACTGTTTAATACAGAGGAGGGAGGGGTACTGTTTAATACAGAGGGAGGAGGGGTACTGTTTAATACAGAGGGATGGAGGGGTACTGTTTAATACAGAGGGAGGAGGGTACTGTTTAATACAGAGGAGGGAGGGGTACTGTTTAATACAGAGGGAGGAGGGGTACTGTTTAATACAGAGGGAGGGAGGGGGTACTGTTTAATACAGAGGGATGTAGGGGTACTGTTTAATACAGAGGGAGGGAGGGGGTACTGTTTAATACAGAGGGAGGGAGGGGTACTGTTTAATACAGAGGGAGGGGGTACTTTTTAATACAGAGGGATGTGGGGGTACTGTTTAATACAGAGGAGGGAGGGGTACTGTTTAATACAAAGGAGGGAGGGGGGTACTGTTTAATACAGAGGAGGGAGGGGTATTGTTTAATACAGGGGAGGGAGGGGTACTGTTTAATACAGAGGGATGTAGGGGGTACTGTTTAATACATAGGGAGGGAGGGGTACTGTTTAATACAGAGGGAGGAGGGGGTACTGTTTAATACAGAGGGAGGAGGGGTACTGTTTAATACAGAGGATGGAGGGGGTACTGTTTAATACAGAGGGATGTAGGGGTACTGTTTAATACAGAGGGATGTAGGGGTACTGTTTAATACAGAGGGATGGAGGGGGTACTGTTTAATACAGAGGGAGGAAGGGGGTACTGTTTAATACAGAGGGAGGGAGGGGGTACTGTTTAATACAGAGGGAGGGAGGGGTACTGTTTAATACAGAGGGAGGAGGGGTACTGTTTAATACAGAGGGAGGGAGGGGTACTGTTTAATACAGAGGGAGGGAGGGGGTACTGTTTAATACAGAGGGAGGAGGGGTACTGTTTTACAGAGGAGGGAGGGGTACTGTTTAATACAGAGGGATGTAGGGGTACTGTTTAATACAGAGGGAGGGAGGGGGTACTGTTTAATACAGAGGGATGTTTTTTTTTTTACTGTTTAATACAGAGGGAGGGGCAAACCTGTTTAATACAGAGGAGGAGGGGTACTGTTTAATACAGAGGGATGTAGGGGTACTGTTTAATACAGAGGAGGGAGGGGTACTGTTTAATACAGAGGATGTAGGGGTACTGTTTAATACAGAGGGATGGAGGGGTACTGTTTAATACAGAGGAGGGAGGGGTACTGTTTAATACAGAGGAGGGAGGGGTACTGTTTAATACAGAGGGAGGGAGGGGGTACTGTTTAATACAGAGGGATGGAGGGGTACTGTTTAATACAGAGGAGGGGAGGGGTACTGTTTAATACAGGGATGGAGGGGTACTGTTTAATACAGAGGATGGGAGGGGTACTGTTTAATACAGAGGATGGAGGGGCAACTGTTTAATACAGAGGGATGGAGGGGTACTGTTTAATACAGAGGAGGGGGGGGTACTGTTTAATACAGAGGGAGGAGGGTACTGTTTAATACAGAGGAGGGAGGGGGTACTGTTTAATACAGAGGGATGTAGGGGTACTGTTTAATACAGAGGGATGTAGGGGTACTGTTTAATACAGAGGGAGGGAGGGGGTACTGTTTAATACAGAGGGAGGGAGGGGTACTGTTTAATACAGAGGGATGTAGGGGTACCTGTTTAATACAGAGGGATGGAGGGGGTACTGTTTAATACAGAGGGAGGAGGGGTACTGTTTAATACAGAGGGAGGGAGGGGTACTGTTTAATACAGAGGGAGGGAGGGGTACTGTTTAATACAGAGGGATGTAGGGGTACTGTTTAATACAGAGGGAGGGAGGGGGTACTGTTTAATACAGAGGGATGGAGGGGTACTGTTTAATACAGAGGGATGTAGGGGTACTGTTTTAATACAGAGGGATGTAGGGGGCACTGTTTAATACAGAGGAGGGAGGGGTACTGTTTAATACAGAGGAGGGAGGGGTACTGTTTAATACAGAGGAGGGAGGGGTACTGTTTAATACAGAGGAGGGAGGGGGCACTGTTTAATACAGAGGGAGGGAGGGGTACTACAGACAGAGGGAGGGGGCACTGTTTAATACAGAGGGATGTAGGGGTACTGTTTAATACAGAGGGATGGAGGGGGTACTGTTTAATACAGAGGGAGGGAGGGGTACTGTTTAATACAGAGGGAGGAGGGGTACTGTTTAATACAGAGGAGGAGGGGTACTGTTTAATAGAGAGGAGGGAGGGGGCACTGTTTAATACAGAGGAGGGAGGGGTACTGTTTAATACAGAGGAGGGAGGGGGCACTGTTTAATACAGAGGGAGGAGGGGTACTGTTTAATACAGAGGGAGGAGGGGTACTGTTTAATACAGAGGAGGGAGGGGTACTGTTTAATACAGAGGGATGGAGGGGTACTGTTTAATACAGAGGATGGAGGGGGTACTGTTTAATACAGAGGAGGGGGGGTACTGTGTGTGTGTGTGTGTGTTGAGCCTTATTTGACCCCTGTGTGTGTGTGTGTGTGTGTGTGTATGTGTGTGTTCAGCCTTGTTGATCCCTGTGTGTGTGTGTGTGTGTGTGTGTGTGTTGAGCCTTGTTGACCCCTGTGTGTGTGTGTGTGTGTGTGTGTGTGTCTTCGGCCTTGTTGATCCCTGTGTGTGTGTGTGTGTGTGTGTGTGTGTGTTCAGCCTTGGTGATCCCTGTGTGTGTGTGTGTGTGTGTGCTCAGCCTTGCTGACCCCTGTGTGTGTGTGTGTGTGTGTGTGTGTGTGTGTTCAGCCTTGTTGATCCCTGTGTGTGTGTGTGTGTGTGTGTGTGTGTGTGTGCGTTCAGCCTTGACCCCTGTGTGTGTGTGTTCTGCCTTGTTGACCCCTGTGTGTGTGTGTGTGTGTTCAGCCTTGTTGATCCCTGTGTGTGTGTGTGTGTGTGTGTGTGTGTGTTCAGCCTTGTTGATCCCTGTGTGTGTGTGTGTGTGTGTGTGTGTGTGTGTCTTCGGCCTTGTTGATCCCTGTGTGTGTGTGTGTGTGTGTGTGTGTGTGTGTGTGTGTTCAGCCTTGTTGACCCCCTGTGTGTGTGTGTGTGTGTGTGTGTGTGTGTGTGTGTCTTCGGCCTTGTTGATCCCTGTGTGTGTGTGTGTGTGTGTGTGTTCAGCCTTGTTGACCCTGTGTGTGTGTGTGTGTGTGTGTGTGTGTGTTCAGCCTTGTTGACCCCTGTGTGTGTGTGTGTGTGTGTGTGTGTGTGTTCAGCCTTGTTGACCCCTGTGTGTGTGTGTGTGTGTGTGTGTGTGTGTGTGTGTTCAGCCTTGTTGATTGTGTGTGTGTGTGTGTGTGTGTGTGTGTGTGTGTGTGTTCAGCCTTATTTGACCCCTGTGTGTGTGTGTGTGTGTGTGTGTGTGTGTGTGTGTTCAGCCTTGTTGACCCCTGTGTGTGTGTGTGTGTGTGTGTGTGTGTGTGTGTGTGTGTGTGTTCAGCCTTGTTGACCCCTGTGTGTGTGTGTGTGTGTGTTCAGCCTTGTTGACCCCTGTGTGTGTGTGTGTGTGTGTGTGTGTGTGTGTGTGTGTGTGTTCAGCCTTGTTGACCCCTATGTGTGTGTGTGTGTGTGTTCAGCCTTGTTGACCCCTGTGTCTCTCTGTGTTTCAGGTTCCGGTGTTGGAAGCTGGGGGAGGATATCGATCTGATCGTTCGCTGTGAACACGACAGTGTGATGACCAGAGCCAACGGGGAAGTGTCCTTCATCAACGTCAAGACCCTCAACTAGTGGGACTCCAGGGTAGGGACCCCTTTCAATACCTTTAATCACAGCTTCAACCCGAGGAAACCCCACACCACTGATACAGGGGAACCCCAGAGAGACAGACCGCTTTCAATACCTTTAATCACAGCTTCAACCAGAGGAAACCCCACACCACTGATACAGGGGAACCCCAGAGAGAGACCGCTTTCAATACCTTTAATCACAGCTTCAACACGAGGAAACCCCACACCACTGATACAGGGGAACCCCAGAGAGAGACTTTCCAATACCTTTAATCACAGCTTCAACACGAGGAAACCCCACACCACTGGGGGGGAACAGAGAGAGAGAGACTTTCAATACCTTTTAATCACAGCTTCAACACGAGGAAACCCCACACCACTGATACAGGGGAACCATGGAGAGAGAGAGACTTTCAATACCTTTAATCACAGCTCAACCCGAGGGAAACCCCACACCACTGATACAGGGGAACCGAGAGAGAGAGACCGCCAATACCTTTAATCACAGCTTCAACCCGAGGAAACCCCACACCACTGATACAGGGAAACCCAGAGAGAGAGAGACTTTCAATACCTTTAATCACAGCTTCAACCAGAGGAAATGTGGGAAGCTATAAAAAGGCCAACGAGATGCTGGATATATTGTGAGAAGTGTTGAATTTAAATCAAGGGAAGTAATGTGCAAAAGAAGAGCAACCAGAATTATCCCGGGTTTAAAAGGCATGTCGTATTCAGACAGGCTCAAAGAATTGAATCTGTTCAGTCTTGAACAAAGAAGACTACTGTGGCGATCTGATTCAAGCATTCAAAATCCTAAAAGGTATTGACAATGTTGACCCAGGGGACTTCTTTGACCTGAAAAGAAACAAGGACCAGGGTCACAAATGGAGATTAGATAAAGGGGCATTCAGAACAGAAAATAGGAGACACTTTTTTTGCACAGAGAATTGTGAGGGTCTGGAACCAACTCCCAGTAATGTTGTTGAAGCTGACACCCTGGGATCCTTCAAGAAGCTGCTTGATGAAGATTCTGGGATCAATAAGCTACTAACAACCAAACGAGCAAGATGGGCTGAATGGGAAACCTCTCATTTGGAAACTTTCTTATGTTCTGCCTCTGTTATGCTAAAGTTATTTAAAACTGGATAGGAACAGGTCGACATGTGGGGCATGTTGTCCGAGTCCTCCTTTGTAAAAACTTGTGAAAAGTAATCATTTCATATATTTTCTATTTTTTTTTTCGTCTGTGATTTTGCCGTTTGTGTCTCTTAGACATTTAACCTCCTCTCTTGCTGTTATAATATTGGAAAAACGTTTTGGAATTGGTTTTAGCCCCGTTAGCAATGTTCATTTCTGTCTCTGTTGGCCTTTCTAACTTCCTTTTTGACTTGTGTTTGCAGTTCCAAACAGGAGGAGTGGCAAACACTGTTGCAGCAGCAAAGGTCATTCAAAATGATCTCGACAGCATTCAGAACTGGGCAGACACATGGCAAATGACATTTAATAGAGGAAAGTGGAAGGTACTGCACGCAGGCAATACATTTCTCCCCCCTTCCTTTCTATATTGGTTAATTGTGGGCTCTAGTTTTTTATTTAACATCGCTGAGTCCCTTGTCCCTGTGGATTGCAACCACAATGTAGAAACATATAGAGAATGGATGGGAATGGTCAATAAACATCACTGCTGTTTCTCTTAAAGCGTGTTTATTTATTTCTAATACTGGACCCTGTCTTAATACTGTATCACATTCTGAATATGAATATAGCTGAGTTATTAATTGTAGATAATACTTAGAATACCAGATACACATTTAGCATTAAAAAGCAATCCATGTGATTTCTTTACCAGTCGTTCATTATTTTGTGTATCAGCCTCCACACAAAGCCGAGCGCAGTGCGGTATACTGTAATGATGCTCCAGTCAGTCTGCCGGACTGCACCTGAACCATCTTAAAAACACGAAGCCTCCAATAAGCTCATTTGTAAAAGTTAGTAAAGAATGGCGCTATATAATCTAAGGAAGCTGAATGTGAACTCCTAGCTGGAGCAACGAGAGAGGAGAGGGGCGGGGCAGAGAAGGAGGCGGAGACGCTGCTAGGCAACCGGCTCCTGAACATTCCACTCCGCTGAGCAGAGACCGTTAGGATTTAAAAAATGCCAAAGTTCGGCGTTAGTATGGGCTGCCAGAAATGAGGAGAAAATAAATACAGCTTTTTATAAATGTGTGCATTCAGATATCATTTAGAAATCTACTTACAACATTTAACAGTTAGCTAAATATTTAAATACATCTTCAATCTCTTAACTACATTTAACATTTTGCTAAATATTTAACTGGCAGCTAAATCTGGAGTTTGTATGCAAATGAGCTCCTCCCGCTTTGAACTTTCACGCGATTTGATTGGCTCTTGTAATGTTGAAATTTGCATATTTACCAATTCGCATAACATAAGTGCATAGCATAAGTGTGTGTGTGTCAGTACCTGTGTGTCTGCGGGTCAGTAACTGTGTGTGTGTGTGTGTGTGTGCGGGTCAGTAACTGTGTGTGTGTGTGTGTGTGTGTGCGGGTCAGTACCTGTGTGTGTGTGTGTGTGTGCGTGTGTGTCAGTAACTGTGTGTGTGTGTGCGTATGCTGGTCAGTACCTGTGTGTGTGTTTCTGTGTGCCAGTACCTGTGTGTGCGTGTCTCAGTATCTGTGTATGTCTGTCAATACATGTGTGTGTGTGCATGTGCGTGTGTTTGTGTGTGTCCGTACCTGTGTGTGTCAGTACATGTGTGTGTGTGTGTGTGTGTCAGTATCTGTGTATGTCTCGGTGTGTGTGTGTTTCTGTCTCAGTGTGTTTGTCTGTCTCTGTGTGTGTGTGTCAGTGTGTGTGTGTGTGTCTCAGTGTGTGTTTTTGTCTCAGTGTGTGTGTCTGTCTCAGTTTCAGTGTGTGTGTGTGTCTTAGTGTGCGTTTGTCTGTCGCAGTCTCAGTGTGTTTGTGTCTCAGTCACTTCAAGTCATACAAAGAGCATTTCAAGTGGAGCGATAAAGTGGAGCGAAGCGATCAAAAAAAGGCGCCAAGTTAGAAGCAAGAATTGTGTGAATCTTGGGCCCCAGCACCTTTCCAAGTGTGCCTATTTGCTTGATGCTTGACAAGATTGGCCTAATTGCTTCTCCTAACTTGGGCTTTTGTGTTTGATATCACCCCTTTAAACGGCTGTTGTGTTTTTCTAACTTGTTTATTTACATTGACAATGTTTTTGTCGTGGGATTGAGAGGAGTTAGAAAAACGTGTTTGAAAAGACCGAGAGTCTCTATACAGCTCCAAGAGTTTAGCTGTTTTCACCATGTTGCAGCGGCAAAACGAAATCACTTAGAATTACCATCTGTACCAAAAGCCTGAAACACTCTTACATCAAATGTGAAAAAAAACCCCATAAATACCTCTTATACACAATAAGATATTCCTCTTCAGTCTACTTTTTAAGGGTGTGCAGCGACTTTTCAAACAGAAAAGCTAAATAACTGGACATCTACCAATCCTGTGATTCCACATGTTGGTCAACGTCAAAACAAACCAGGGAATGCAAGCAGTTTGATATCCACACCATTTATATGAAACAATGTATTTATATTTTAAAACAGCACATATCACAGTGAAAAACAAAAAATCCCGTGGTTTGAACTTGCATCATGACGTTCTTGAAGCGCACACGTTCTTCGATCGCGCGGCACTTTACACAAACGTACACTTTACACAAACGTACACTTTACACAAACGTACACTTTACACAAACGTACACTTTACACAAACTTACACTTTACACAAACGTACACTTTACACAAACGTACACTTTTTACATGCAGTTGTCACAGATTACTGGCTTGAAGACCTTTTTTATTTTTTTGGAAGATTAGTTTTGTTTCTGCAGCTGTCAACCTGCTTTCAAACTGCTTCTAACTGCGTTGTCCTTGTCCACGACTCTACTTCTCCCCCTTCTTATCTGGCATCGTTTCGGCAACTCTTCCCATCATCCAAGAGTTACGCGGTGCTGTGTCATCTACTATTAGAACAACATCTCCTACGATGAAGTTTCTGCAAACACGAGACCACGTCTGTCACTCCTGCAACAACGTAAGTGCTCACCTGTCCATCTCTTCCAGAACAAATCAGCCATGAACTGGACTTGCTTCCATCTTCAACGAGCGTACCAATCTACTTTTCTGAACAAACCAGGAGGCATATTTGGCTTAGTCTTCAACCGCAGCAAATGATTAGGTGTTAGAGCTTCCAAATCATTCACATCATCAGAGACCCTTATGATTGGATGATCATTAACGATGGCTTACACCTCACAAGGAACTGTCTGAAGACCTTCATCATCAAGCGTTTGCTGTTTTAGAACAGCACTGAGAATCTTTCTCTCCTTATCTGTCTTTCCCCTTGCAATCTGGCTTGATTCAAACTTTCAATAGCTTCTCTCAGTTCAGGCTCCGCTCCAATGAAATTGGTACCGTTGTCAGATCAGATTTCCAAAACTTGACCTCCTCTTCAGATGATCTGATGCAGTGCATTGATACAAGAGTCAGTGTCCAAAGAAGATGCCACTTCAATATGTACTGCCCTTACTGCTAAACATGTCAACATCTCTCCATATCTCTTGACCACACTTAGGGTGGATTGCGCACATCGAGAGCAAGATTCGTCCCAGTCTAGGACTGACTAATCCAAGATTGGATCCTGGATTCATTTCTGCTGCGCAGATCAAGACTGGTGGCGGATCTGCGGATCCGAGAGTGAATCTAAAATTCACCTGTTAATCCTGGATTCCGGTTGTCTGTGACGCTAGTTGATTGTGAAACACCGTCACGTGAATTGGTCGTCAAAGCATAACCATGGCAACGACTAAAACCTGTGCGTTTTCTTTCTTTGAGAAAAACCTTTTATCAAATTTAATTTGATAACTATAAAGATATTATTATATAGAGAATAAAACAATAAAAAAACGATAACCAAACGTTATTTACCTTGATAGCAAGTGTATGTGCTGATTAACTAATGTATGTGTGAGTTATGAATAGGAATAATAATCAACAACTGAATTAATTACTAGAACATGTATTTATTTACAGAACATTTCCTGAGGTAGGTGAGTGATTGATACTGCCCCGGCCCCTGATGTCGCTGTCAGCTGCTTTGAAAAGGCAGAGGAATAAGCTGCAGTAACTGTACATAAACTTGTACAGAATAATTAGTATTGTACACTTGGAACTGTTTTATCTTACATGGTATCTGTTTTTTTTTCTAAATCTAATACATACTGTGTGGTCCAATGGTTAAAGAAAAGGGCTTGTAACCAGGAGGTCCCCGGTTCAAATCCCACCTCAGCCACTGACTCATTGTGTGACCCTGAGCAAGTCACTTCACCTCCTTGTGCTCCGTCTTTCGGGTGAGATGTAGTTGTAAGTGACTCTGCAGCTGATGCATAGTTCACACACCCTAGTCTCTGTAAGTCGCCTTAGATAAAGGCGTCTGCTAAATAAACTAATAATAACAGGTTGAGTATATATAAAAAAACAAAAAAAACTACAGTATCTACCTCACCACTAATTCGCTACTACATATATTGCTCAAATGCATCTGTATCAGTGAAATAATTATCGGTTATTTGTTTAATTAGTGATTATTATTATTATTATTATTATTATTATTATTATTATTATTATTATTATTATTATTATTATTATTTATTTCTTAGCAGACTTTCAATCGTAAGCAAATACATTTCAAGTGTTACAGTACAAGTAATAATACAATTAAGAGCAAGATAAATACGATAACTTGTTCTCCCGTTGGAAAATGAATATATTCACGTAACTTCAGTGATCCTGTGAATTACTAGATGACGCATCGACATGAAACAGGTACTGCACCCGATTATTATCTGAAACGACCCAGTGGCATGAAATCTCAAGCAGCAGATTGATGTGGAGTGAGGGAGTCTTTTTTGTCTCTGTATATAATTATTTGTGATTTTGATATATTCTCCAGCTCTGGTATTCTTTCGTTTCTCATTCTGAATCCTTGTATAAAACCTTCGTCACTATTCAATAAAAGGATTGCTACGATCACGAACAACACGATATCTAACCATCCAAAATAACCGACCATCTTCACAAGAATCCAGACTCAATTCATCTCCTACCAGGATTGGAATGGAATCTAGGATTGAATTTGAATCTCGATCTGCACAACGGAAAAAAATATCAATCCAAGATTCAATCCGAGATCGAGTCTGATCCAGACTGAATCTCAATCTGAGCAATCCACCCTCAAAGCGTGTTTATTTATTTCTAATACTGGACCCTGTCTTAATACTGTATCACATTCTGAATATGAATATAGCTGAGTTATTAATTGTAGATAATACTTAGAATACCAGATACACATTTAGCATTAAAAAGCAATCCATGTGATTTCTTTACCAGTCGTTCATTATTTTGTGTATCAGCCTCCACACAAAGCCGAGCGCAGTGCGGTATACTGTAATGATGCTGCAGTCAGTCTGCCCGGACTGCACCTGAACCATCTTAAAAACACGAAGCCTCCAATAAGCTCATTTGTAAAGTTAGTAAAAGAATGGCGCTATATAACACCGTGTAACAATTTTTTTTTTTTTTTTTTTGGTTCCTGGGTAGTAGTGTTATTTCCTAATTGCTTATGCCTCAAAAGTATAGAAAATGGCTATTATTCCCCACAAACTTTGCTTTTTGTGACCAGGACAGTGATATTTTGAAATGTACCTATTTCCAATGAGAAAATTTGTGTCTTTTTCGTTCACATAAAGTCAGAAAAAAAACAACATATGAATCCAAATTAACATGTATTTATACTAAAGTAATACAAAATGACTACAAAAGATTTAGAAGTGAGTAGTTTTTCGAGATTTACGATTATACTGTAAATCACTTTCACGAATCAGCCCCCAAATGTAGTCTCCCATCATGTTCTCATTATACTGTCCTTCATTGACAGCTCATCCAGGAGCCTCAAAGCCGTGCTGCTCCATAATGGTAACAAGTACCCGTCTCTTCCCCTGGCTCACTCGGTGCACCTCAAAGAGGATTACAACAGCATCAAGACCTTGCTGGACGCCTTGAAGTATGATGAGTACGGCTGGGACCCCCGGAAGGTGCTGATGACACCACTGCACATCAAATTGGGCCTTATGAAACAATTTGTCAGAGCTCTAGATAAGGAGTCAGCAGCCTTCAAAAGTACCTTCAAGACTTCTTCCCTAAGCTGTCTGAGGCAAAGGTCAAAGCCGGTGTCTTCGATGGGACCACAGATAAAGAAGATCCTGGAGTGCAATGAATTCCCCAAGAAGCTCACTAGTAAGGAGAAAGCGGCTTGGAACAGCTTTTGTCGCAGTGGTTGGGGCTTCCTGGGCAATCACAAGGCCGAAAACTATGTGGAGCTGGTTGAGACTCTGGTGAAGAACTACGGCACAATGGGCTGTAGGATGTCCCTCAAAGTCCATATCCTTGATGCTCATCTTGATAAATTCAAGGAGAACATGGGAGCGTATCGGAGGAGCAAGGCGAGCTTCCCACCAGGATATACTGGACTTTGAATGCCGCTACCAAGGACAGTATAACTTGAGAACATGATGGGAGACTACATTTGGGGCTGGGATGGTGAAAGTGATTTACAGTATAATCGTAAATCTCGAAAAAACTACTCACTTCTAAATCTTTTGTAGTCATTTTGTATTACTTTTAGTATAAATACATGTTAATTTGATTCATATGTTGTTTTTTTTCTGACTTTATGTGAACGAAAAGACACAAATTTTTCTCATTGGAAATAGGTACATTTCAAAATATCACTGTCCTGGTCACAAAAGCAAAGTTTGTGGGGAATAATAGCCATTTTCTATACTTTTGAGGCATAAGCAATTAGGAAATAACACTTACTACCCAGGAACAAAAATTGTGTTACATAGTGTAATCTAAGGAAGCTGAATGTGAACTCCTAGCTGGAGCAACGAGAGAGGGAGAGAGGGGGCGGGGCAGAGAAGGAGGCGGAGACGCTGCTAGGCAACCGGCTCCTGAACATTCCACTCCGCTGAGCAGAGACCGTTAGGATTTAAAAATGCCAAAGTTCCGAGCGCCGTTAGTATGGGCTGCCAGAAATGAGGAGAAAATAAATACAGCTTTTTATAAATGTGTGCATTCAGATATCATTTAGAAATCTACTTACAACATTTAACAGTTAGCTAAATATTTAAATACATCTTAAATCTCTTAGCTAGATTTAACATTTAGCTAAATATTTAAATAAAGCTTAAATCTCTTAGCTAGATTTAACATTTAGTTAAATATTTAACTGGCCGCTAAATCTGAATATTTAACAATTAGCATAACATAATTGTACCTGTGTGTGAGTGTCTCAGTGTGTGTGTGTGTGTGTGTGTGTGTCTCAGTGTGTGTCTCAGTGTGTGTGTGTGTCTCAGTGATTGTTTGTGTCTCAGTGTGTTTGTGTCTCAGTGTGTGTGTGTGTTTGTCTCAGTGTGTGTGTGTGTTTCTCACTGTGTGAGTGTTTCAGTGTGTGAGTGTGTGTGTGTGTCTGTGTCTCAGTGTGTGTCTCAGTGTGTGTGTTTGTCTCAGTGTGTTTGTCTCAGTGTGTGTGTGTGTCTGTCTCAGTGATTGTTTGTGTCTTAGTGTGTGTGTCTCAGTGTGTGTGTGTGTGTCTCAGTGTGTTTGTGTCTCAGTGTATGTGTGTGTGTTTTTGTCTCAGTGCGTGAGTGTGTGTGTCTCAGTGTATATGTGTGTCTCTCAGTGTGTGTGTGTCTCAGTGTATGTGTGTGTTTTTGTCTCAGTGTATTTGTGTGTGTCTCAGTGTTTGTCTCAGTGTGTGTGTATCACTGTGTGAGTGTCTGTGTGAGTGTCTGTGTCTCAGTGTGTGTCTCAGTGTGTGTCTCAGTTTGTGTGTTTGTCTCAGTGTGTGTGTCTGTCTCAGTGATTGTTTGTGTCTTAGTGTGTGTGTCTCAGTGTGTGTGTGTCTCAGTGTGTTTGTGTCTCAGTGTATGTGTGTGTGTTTTTGTCTCAGTGTGTGTGTGTGTGTCTCAGTGTGTTTGTGTCTCAGTGTATGTGTGTGTTTTTGTCTCAGTGCGTGAGTGTGTGTGTGTGTCTCAGTGTATGTGTGTCTCTCAGTGTGTGTGTGTGTTTGTCTCAGTGTGTGTTTGTCTCAGTGTGTGTGTGTGTGTGTTTCTCACTGTGTGAGTGTTTCAGTGTGTGTCTCAGTGTATGTGTGTCTCTCAGTGTGTGTGTCTCAGTGTGTGTGTGTGTGTGTTTCTCACTGTGTGAGTGTTTCAGTGTGTGTCTCAGTGTGTGTGTGTCTCAGTGTGTGTGTGTTTCAGTGTGTTTGTCTCGGTGTGTGTGTCTCAGTGTGTGTGTCTCAGTGTGTGTGTGTCTTGGTCTGTGTGTGTGTGTGTGTGTGTGTCTGTGTGTGTGTGTGACTGACACGCACACACGCGCACAAGGATCACAGAGAAGTTTGGTGCCAAACCAATTATTTTTATTTAAGAACAATAATAAACAAAAAGCTAATTGAAGAAAATATCAAACAATTTGAGGAAAGAAAAAGTGGAAACCAAAAAGAACTATTTATAGTCACCTAATCACAGGTACTGACTCCAATAACTGAGTCCAACCACAGAGCTTCAAAACTGCCCTCTGATCTGCACAAAAAGACGATCCTGACTGAACAAAACTAACAGCCTTTATACCCTTCCAGACCTCCCCCTCCTCCAGAATAAACCATTCTGCAGGTGGGTATATAGAAACAAACCAGCAAACAGTTATCAAGAATAAATAAAGTATTCAAAAAGAAACAAATCAATGAATATATATAAACATTAATCTAACACGTGCATTAAAACTATGCTTTAAAACAAGCAGAGGGAAACGTACTTAAAATCAGCTGTCCCCCCTTTCAATATCTTCTACAGGTACTGCCCTGACTACAGGAAGTCAGTACTCAGGGAAGTCAATAAAAGCTTCCCTCACCAACATGGCTGCTTCCCCACTTCCTGTCAAGATGGAGGACCTCACCACCACAGGTTACCTGAACCATTGCATATCAGTTTATCTCAACAATAGTACTGCAATCCATTGTTCTGGAAGTGTGCTCCTTTCCAAACCAGCTCTCTAAACCGTACTCTTCATTAACCTTTCTTTTTGGTTTTCAGGACACTCCCAACCACAGGCCTCCAGTCCCCATTACAACAGGAAGTGAATTTTGTTTTATTATTTTCCTTACTAGACACAAGGATCAGCAACACCATACAAAAAAACAGATTAAAAACATTTGCAGTAAATGTCCAGATACATACTGAGACAATGTGAGGGTCTCCCCCCTCACACTCCTCCTCATCATCATCATCATGATCATCATCATCCTTATCTTCCTCATCAGGTCAATCAGGCTTGGCTGTTTCCAGACTTGACCCTTGACCGTTGTGACTTGAGACTTGACATAAATAGATATATTAGAACAAACAGTTCTAGTAAATGTCCACACGGTGGCAGCATTGTATAAGGAATAAGAACATAAGAACATAAGGAAGTTTACAAACAAGAGGAGGCCATTCAGCCCATCTTGCTCGTTTGGTTGTTAGTAGCTTATTGATCCCAGAATCTCATCAAGCAGCTTTTTGAAGGATCCCAGGGTGTCAGCTTCAACAACATTACTGGGGAGTTGGTTCCAGACCCTCACAATTCTCTGTGTAAAAAAGTGCCTCCTATTTTCTGTTCTGAATGCCCCTTTATCTAATCTCCATTTGTGACCCCTGGTCCTTGTTTCTTTTTTCAGGTTGAAAAAAGTCCCTGGGTCGACATTGTCAATACCTTTTAGGATTTTGAATGCTTGAATCAGATGATGGCGTAGTCTTCTTTGTTCAAGACTGAACAGATTCAATTCTTTGAGCCTGTCTGCATACGACATGCCTTTTAAACCCGGGATAATTCTGGTTGCTCTTCTTTGCACTCTTTCTAGAGCAGCAATATCCTTTTTTGTAACGAGGTGACCAGAACTGAACACAATATTCTAGGTGAGGTCTTACTAATGCATTGTAAAGTTTTAACATTACTTCCCTTGATTTAAATTCAACACTTCTCACAATATATCCGAGCATCTTGTTGGCCTTTTTATAGCTTCCCACATTGTCTAGATGAAGACATTTTTGAGTCAACATAAACTCCTAGGTCTTTTTCATAGATTCCTTCTTCAATTTCAGTATCTCCCATATGATATTTATAATGCACATTGGGATCAGTATTAGGTCATCTGCTATTCCTAATCTACATTAATGATTTTGATTCTGGTATAGTAAGCAAACTTGTTAAATTTGTAGACGACACAAAAATAGCCCCCTTAGCAATGTTCATTTCTGTCTCTCTTGGCCTTTCTTCCTTTTTGACTTGTGTTTGCAGTTCCAAACAGGAGGAGTGGCAAAAACACTGTTGCAGCAGCAAAGGTCATTCAAAATGATCTTGACAGCATTCAGAACTGGGCAGACACATGGCAAATGACATTTAATAGAGGAAAGTGGAAGGTACTGCATGCAGGCAATACATTTCTCCCCCCTTCCTTTCTATTTTGGGTAGTTGTGGGCTCTAGTTATTTTATTTAACATCACTGAGTCCCTTGACCCTGTGGATTGCAACCACAATGTTGAAACATATAGAGAATGGATGGGAATGGGCAATAAACATCACTGCTGTTTCTCTTAAAGTGTGTTTATTTATTTCTAATAATGGACCCTGTCTTAATACTGTATCACATTCTGAATATGAATATAGCTGAGTTATTAATTGTAGGTAATACTTAGAATACCAGATACATATTTAGCATTAAAAAGCAATCCATGTGATTTCTTTTACCAGTCGTTCATTATTTTGTGTATCAGCCTCCACACAAAGCCGAGCGCAGTGCGGTATACTGTAATGATGCTGCAGTCAGTCTGCCGGACTGCACCTGAACCATCTTAAAAAACACGAAGCCTCCAATAAGCTCATTTGTAAAAGTTAGTAAAGAATGGCGCTATATAATCTAAGGAAGCTGAATGTGAACTCCTAGCTGGAGCAACGAGAGGGAGAGGGGGGCGGGGCAGAGAAGGAGGCGGAGGCGCTGCTAGGCAACCGGCTCCTGAACATTCCACTCCGCTGAGCAGAGACCGTTAGGATTTAAAAATGCCAAAGTTCCGAGCGCCGTTAGTATGGGCTGCCAGAAATGAGGAGAAAATAAATACAGCTTTTTATAAATGTGTGCATTCAGATATCATTTAGAAATCTAGTTACAAGATTTAACAGTTAGCTAAATATTTAAATACATCTTCAATCTCTTAAGTAGATTTAACATTTGTGTGTGCGTGTGTGTCAGTACCTGTGTGTGTGTGTGTGTGTATCAATACGTGTGTGTGTCAGTACCTGTGTGTGTCTGTGTCAGTACCTGTGTATGAGTGTGTGTCAGTGTGTGTGTCTCAGTGTGTGTCTCAGTGTGTGTGTGTGTGTGTCTCAGTGTGTGTCAGTACCTGTGTGTTTGTGTGTGTGTGTCAGTACCTGTGTGTGTGTGTGTCTCAGTGTGAGTGTCTTAGTGTGTGTGTCTCTCAGTGTGTGTGTGTGTGTGTCTCAGTGTGTGTGTTTGTCAGTACCTGTGTTTGTGTGTGCGGGTCACTACCTGTGTGTGTGTCTGTGT
Organism: Huso huso; assembly: GCA_036884735.1. Classification (NCBI taxonomy): domain Eukaryota; kingdom Metazoa; phylum Chordata; class Actinopteri; order Acipenseriformes; family Acipenseridae; genus Huso; species Huso huso. Next base: position 6,580,101 of record CM072694.1, on the reverse strand, counting down.
CAGTACCTGTGTGTGTGTGTGTGTGTGGGTGTGGGTCAGTACCTGTGTGTGTGTTTCAGTACCTGTGTGTGTGTGTCAGAACCTGTGTGTGTGTGTCAGTAGCTGTGTGTGTGTCAGAACCTGTGTGTGTGTGTCAGTAGCTGTGTGTGTGCGCGCAGATCAGTACCTGTGTGTGTGGGTGTGGGTCAGTACCTGTGTGTGTGTTTCAGTACCTGTGTGTGTGTGTCAGTACCTGTGTGTGTGTGTCAGAACCTGTGTGTGTGTTTCAGTACCTGTGTGTGTGTGTCAGAACCTGTGTGTGTGTGTCAGTAGCTGTGTGTGTGCGCGCAGATCAGTACCTGTGTGTGTGTGTGGGGGTCAGTACCTGTGTTTGTGTGCGGGTCACTACCTGTGTGTTTGTGTGTGTGTCTGTGTGTGTTTGTGTCTGTACCTGTGTGTGCGTGTCAGTACCTGTGTGTGTGCGCAGGTCAGTACCTGTGTGGGTCACTACCTGTGTGTGTGGGTGTGGGTCAGTGCCTGTGTCTGTGTGTCAGAACCTGTGTGTGTGTGTGTGTGTGTGTGCGTGCGCATGCGTGCGTCAGTACCTGTGTGTCTCTGGGAGATATATTTTCTGTCTCAAGTCCCCTCCCGCGCTCCGTTCATAACTGATGGAAAACTAAAACAACTCCTCAGAACTATTCATGACGAGGGACATGTTAATACAAACATAAACCATGGCGATTGTGTTGATAAAGATATCGCAGGAATAAGTCCAGGCAGCAGAACGCCAGGGAAAGCGACGCGTTGTGTTTTAAACCTGTCAGCGAGCCCGGCTCTGAAGAACAACAAAACACAAAACAAGAGAAAAATTGTAATATTTGTAAAACTTCCATCCTTTCCACGTGTCTCAAAACACCTGAACCGTGCCGTCTGAAGATATCCCTGTGTCTCTATCAGATGAATCTATAACAGCACAGCAGCTCAAATTAAAATGTGCATCGCTGCCCGAACCCAGAGACTGTCTATCACATGTCTGCAAACCTCAAGCCTAGAGGCCGTCCCAAACAGCTAAATATTTAACTAAATATTAAATCTCTTAGCTAGATTGAACATTTAGCTAAATATTTAAATAAATCTTAAATCTCTTAGGTAGATTTAACATTTAGTTAAATATTTAAATTGCCGCTAAATCTGAGTTTGTATGCAAATGAGCTCCGCCGCTTTGAGCTTTCACACGATTTGATTGGCTTTTGTAATGTTGAAATATGCATATCTACCAATTAGCAACACATAAGTGTGTGTGTGTTTGTCAGTACCTGTGTGTGTGTGTGTGTGTGTTCAGCCTTGTTGACCCCTGTGTGTGTGTGTGTGTGTGTGTGTGTGTGTGCGTTCAGCCTTGTTGACCCCTGTGTGTGTGTGTGTGTTCAGCCTTGTTGACCCCTGTGTGTGTGTGTGTGTGTTCAGCCTTGTTGACCCCTGTGTGTGTGTGTGTGTATGTGTGTGTGTGTGTGTGTGTTCAGCCTTGTTGACCCCTGTGTGTGTGTGTGTGTTCAGCCTTGTTGACCCCTGTGTGTGTGTGTGTTCAGCCTTGTTGATCCCTGTGTGTGTGTGTGTGTTCAGCCTTGTTGATCCTGTGTGTGTGTGTGTTCAGCCTTGTTGACCCCTGTGTGTGTGTGTGTGTGTTCAGTCTTGTTGACCCCTGTGTGTGTGTGTGTGTGTGTGTTCAGCCTTGTTGACCCCTGTGTGTGTGTGTGTTCAGCCTTGTGTGTGTGTGTTCAGCCTTGTTGACCCCTGTGTGTGTGTGTGTTCAGCCTTGTTGACCCCCTGTGTGTGTGTGTTCAGCCTTGTTGACCCCTGTGTGTGTGTGTGTTCAGCCTTGTTGACCCCTGTGTGTGTGTGTGTGTGTGTGTGTGTTAGGCCTTGTTGATCCCTGTGTGTGTGTGTGTGTTCAGCCTTGTTGATTCCTGTGTGTGTGTGTGTGTGTGTGTGTGTTCAGCCTTGTTGATCCCTGTGTGTATGTGTGTGTTCAGCCTTGTTGATTCCTGTGTGTGTGTGTGTGTGTGAGTGTTCAGCCTTGTTGACCCCTGTGTGTGTGTGTGTGTGTGTTCAGTCTTGTTGACCCCTGTGTGTGTGTGTGTTCAGCCTTGTTGACCCCTGTGTGTGTGTGTGTGTTCAGCCTTGTTGACCCCTGTGTGTGTGTGTGTGTTCAGCCTTGTTGACCCCTGTGTGTGTGTGTGTGTTCAGCCTTGTTGACCCCTGTGTGTGTGTGTGTTCAGCCTTGTTGATCCCTGTGTGTGTGTGTGTTCAGCCTTGTTGATCCCTGTGTGTGTGTGTGTGTTCAGCCTTGTTGACCCCTGTGTGTGTGTGTGTGTGTGTGTGTTGTGTTCAGCTTTTGTTGACCCCTGTGTGTGTGTTGTGTTTGTTGACCCCTGTGTGTGTGTGTGTGTGTGTGTGTGTGTGTGTTGGGCCTTGTTGATCCCTGTGTGTATGTGTGTGTTCAGCCTTGTTGATTCCTGTGTGTGTGTGTGTGTGTGTGTGTGTGTTCAGCCTTGTTGACCCTGTGTGTGTGTGTGTGTGTGTGTGTGTGTGTGTTCAGCCTTGTTGACCCTTGTGTGTGTGTGTGTGTTCAGCCTTGTTGACCCCTGTGTGTGTGTGTGTGTGTATGTGTGTGTTAGGCCTTGTTGATCCCTGTGTGTATGTGTGTGTTCAGCCTTGTTGATTCCTGTGTGTGTGTGTGTGTGTGTGTGTTCAGCCTTGTTGGACCCTGTGTGTGTGTGTGTGTGTGTGTGTGTGTGTTCTTGTTGACCCTTGTGTGTGTGTGTGTTCAGCCTTGTTGACCCCTGTGTGTGTGTGTGTGTGTGTGTATGTGTGTGTTCAGCCTTGTTGATTCCTGTGTGTGTGTGTGTGTGTGTGTGTGTGTGTGTTCAGCCTTGTTGACCCCCCTGTGTGTGTGTGTGTGTGTTCAGCCTTGTTGACCCCTGTGTGTGTGTGTGTGTGTCCAGCCTTGTTGACCCTGTGTGTGTGTGTGTGTGTATGTGTGTTAGGCCTTGTTGATCCCTGTGTGTATGTGTGTGTTCAGCCTTGTTGATCCTCCTGTGTGTGTGTGTGTGTGTGTGTGTGTGTGTTTCACTTGTTGACCCTGTGTGTGTGTGTGTGTGTGTGTGTGTGTGTGTGTTCAGCCTTGTTGACCCTGTGTGTGTGTGTGTGTTCAGCCTTGTTGACCCCTGTGTGTGTGTGTGTGTGTATGTGTGTGTTAGGCCTTGTTGATCCCTGTGTGTATGTGTGTGTTCAGCCTTGTTGATTCCTGTGTGTGTGTGTGTGTGTGTGTCTGTGTGTGTTTGTGTCTGTACCTGTGTGTGCGTGTCAGTACCTGTGTGTGTGCGCAGGTCAGTACCTGTGTCGGTCACTACCTGTGTGTGTGGGTGTGGGTCAGTGCCTGTGTCTGTGTGTCAGAACCTGTGTGTGTGTGTGTGTGTGTGTGTGTGTGTGCGTGCGCATGCGTGCGTCAGTACCTGTGTGTCTCTGGGAGATGTATTTTTTGTCTCAAGTCCCCTCCCGCGCTCCGTTCATAACTGATGGAAAACTAAAACAACTCCTCAGAACTATTCATGACGAGGGACATGTTAATAAAAACATAAACCATGGCGATTGTGTTGATAAAGATATCGCAGGAATAAGTCCAGGCAGCAGAACGCCAGGGAAAGCGACGCGTTGTGTTTTAAACCTGTCAGCGAGCCCGGCTCTGAAGAACAACAAAACACAAAACAAGAGACGCACATCGAGGTCCTGTCAAATTTGAAAATTCATTTATTACATTTCTCTTCATAGAATCCTCTGTAAGGTTAACATACAACCAGTCATATACAGAACAAGAGATTTTGATAATTTACTCTAGTTATTGATAAAAAAAAAAAATTGTAATATTTGTAAAACTTCCATCCTTTCCACGTGTCTCAAAACACCTGAACCGTGCCGTCTGAAGATATCCCTGTGTCTCTATCAGATGAATCTATAACAGCACAGCAGCTCAAATTAAAATGTGCATCGCTGCCCGAACCCAGAGACTGTCTATCACATGTCTGCAAACCTCAAGCCTAGAGGCCGTCCCAAACAGCTAAATATTTAACTAAATATTAAATCTCTTAGCTAGATTGAACATTTAGCTAAATATTTAAATAAATCTTAAATCTCTTAGGTAGATTTAACATTTAGTTAAATATTTAAATTGCCGCTAAATCTGGAGTTTGTATGCAAATGAGCTCCGCCCGCTTTGAGCTTTCACACGATTTGATTGGCTTTTGTAATGTTGAAATATGCATATCTACCAATTAGCAACACATAAGTGTGTGTGTGTTTGTCAGTACCTGTGTGTGTGTGTGTGTTCAGCCTTGTTGACCCCCTGTGTGTGTGTGTGTGTGTGTGTGTGTGTGTGTGCCTTTGTTGACCTTGTGTGTGTGTGTGTGTGTTCAGCCTTGTTGACCGCTGACTGTGTGTGTGTGTGTGTGTGTTCAGCCTTGTTGACCCCTGTGTGTGTGTGTGTGTGTGTTCAGCCTTGTTGACCCCTGTGTGTGTGTGTGTGTGTGTTGTGTTCCCCTGTGTGTGTGTGTGTGTGTGTGTGTGTGTGTGTGTGTGTGTGTTCAGCCTTGTTGATCCCCTTTATTGATCCTTAGTGTGTGTGTGTGTGTTCAGCCTTGTTGACCCCTGTGTGTGTGTGTGTGTGTGCCTTTGTTGTGTGTGTGTGTGTGTGTGTGTGTGTTCAGCCTTGTTGACCCGTGTGTGTGTGTGTGTTCAGTGTGTGTGTGTGTGTGTGTTCAGCCTTGTCGAACCCGTGTGTGTGTGTGTGTGTGTGTTCAGCCTTGTTGATCCCTGTGTGTGTGTGTGTGTGTGTGTGTTCAGCCTTGTTGATCCCTGTGTGTGTGTGTGTGTTCAACCTTGTTGACCCCTGTGTGTGTGTGTGTTCAGCCTTGTTGACCCCTGTGTGTGTGTGTTGTGTTGTGTGTGTTGTGTGCCTTGTTGACCCCTGTGTGTGTGTGTGTGTGTATGTGTGTGTTCAGCCTTGTTGACCCCTGTGTGTGTGTGTGTGTATGTGTGTGTTAGGCCTTGTTGATCCCTGTGTGTATGTGTGTGTTCAGCCTTGTTGATTCCTGTGTGTGTGTGTGTGTGTGTGTTCAGCCTTGATTCCTGTGTGTGTGTGTGTGTGTGTGTTCAGCCTTGTGTGTGTGTGTGTGTGTGTGTGTTCAGTCTTGTTGACCCCTGTGTGTGTGTGTGTGTGTGTGTGTTCAGCCTTGTTGACCCCTGTGTGTGTGTGTGTTCAGCCTTGTTGACCCCTGTGTGTGTGTGTGTGTTCAGCCTTGTTGACCCCTGTGTGTGTGTGTGTTCAGCCTTGTTGATCCCTGTGTGTGTGTGTGTGTTCAGCCTTGTTGATCCCTGTGTGTGTGTGTGTGTTCAACCTTGTTGACCCCTGTGTGTGTGTGTGTGTGTGTGTGTGTGTGTGTGTTCAGCCTTGTTGACCCTGTGTGTGTGTGTGTGTGTGTGTGTGTGTGTTAGGCCTTGTTGATCCCTGTGTGTATGTGTGTGTTCAGCCTTGTTGATTCCTGTGTGTGTGTGTGTGTGTGTGTGTGTGTGTGTTCAGCCTTGTTGACCCTGTGTGTGTGTGTGTGTGTGTGTGTGTGTGTGTGTGTGTGTGTGTGTGTGTGTGTGTGTTCAGCCTTGTTGACCCCTGTGTGTGTCTCTGTGTTTCAGGTTCCGGTGTTGGAAGCTGGGGGAGGATATCGATCTGATCGTTCGCTGTGAACACGATGGTGTGATGACCGGAGCCAACGGGGAAGTGTCCTTCATCAACGTCAAGACCCTCAACGAGTGGGACTCCAGGGTAGGGACCCCTTTCAATACCTTTAATCACAGCTTCAACCCGAGGAAACCCACACCACTGATACAGGGGAACCCCAGAGAGAGACCGCTTTCAATACCTTTAATCACAGCTTCAACACAGGAAACCCCCACCACTGATACAGGGAAACCAGAGAGAGAGACCGCTTTCAATACCTTTAATCACGGCTTCAACCAGAGGAAACACCACACCACTGATACAGGGGAACCCCAGAGAGAGACCGCTTTCAATACCTTTAATCACAGCTTCAGCCCAGAAACCCCCACCACTGATACAGGAACCCCAGAGAGAAAGAGACCGCTTTCAATACCTTTAATCACAGCTTCAACACGAGGAAATGTGGGGAAGCTATAAAAAAGGGCCAACGAGATGCTCGGATATATTGTGAGAAGTGTTGAATTTAAATCAAGCAAAGTAATGTGCAAAGAAGAGCAACCAGAATTATCCGGGGTTAAAAAGGCATATCGTGCAGAGACAGGCTCAAAAGAATTTAATCTGTTCAGTCTTGAACAAAGAAGACTACACGGCGATCTGATTCAAGCATTCAAAATCCTAAAAGGTGTAGACAATGTCGACCCAGGGGCAAACACTGTTGCAGCAGCAAAGGTCATTCAAAATGATCTCGACAGCATTCAGAACTGGGCAGACACATGGCAAATGACATTTAATAGAGGAAAGTGGAAGGTGCTGCACGAGGCAATACATTCTCCCCCTTCCTTTCTATATTGGTTAATTGTGGGCTCTAGTTTTTTATTTAACATCACTGAGTCCCTTGTCCCTGTGGATTGCAACCACAATGTAGAAACATCTAGAAAATGGATGGGAATGGTCAATAAACATCACTGCTGTTTCTCTTAAAGCGTGTTTATTTATTTCTAATACTGGACCCTGTCTTAATACTGTATCACATTCTGAATATGAATATAGCTGAGTTATTAATTGTAGGTATACTTAGAATACCAGATACACAATTACCATTAAAAAGCAATCCATGTGATTTCTTTACCAGTCGTTCATTATTTTGTGTATCAGCCTCCACACAAAGCTGGCGCAGTCGGTATACTGTAATGATGCTGCAGTCAGTGTGCCGGACTGCACCTGAACCATCTTAAAAACACGAAGCCTCCAATAAGCTCATTTGTAAAAGTTAGTAAAGAATGGCGCTATATAATCTAAGGAAGCTGAATGTGAACTCTAGCTGGAGCAACGAGAGAGGGAGAGAGGGGCGGGGCAGAGAAGGAGGCGGAGGCGCTGCTAGGCAACCGGCTCCCTGAACATTCCACTCCGCTGAGCAGAGACCGTTAGGATTTAAAAATGCCAAAGTTCCGGCGCCCGTTAGTATGGGCTGCCAGAAATGAGGAGAAAATAAATACAGCTTTTTTATAAATGTGTGCATTCAGATATCATTTAGAAATCTAGTTACAACATTTAACAGTTAGCTAAATATTTAAATACATCTTAAATCTCTTAGGTAGATTGAACATTTAGCTAAATATTTAAATGGCGCTAAATCTAGAGTTTGTATGCAAATGAGCTCCGCCCGCTTTAAGCTTTCTTGCGATTTGATTGGCTTTTGTAATGTTGAAATATGCATATCTACCAATTAGCAACACATAAGTGTGTGTGTGTGTCAGTACCTGTGTGTGTGTGTGTGTGTGTGTGTGTGTGTTCAGCCTTGTTGACCCCTGTGTGTGTGTGTGTGTGTGTATGTGTTCGTGTTCGTTCAGCCTTGTTGACCCCTGTGTGTGTGTGTGTGTGTGTATGTGTTCATTCAGCCTTGTTGATCCCTGTGTGTGTGTGTGTGTGTGTTCAGCCTTGTTGACCCCTGTGTGTGTGTTCAGCCTTGTTGACCCCTGTGTGTGTGTGTGTGTGTTCAGCCTTGTTTATCCTGTGTGTGTGTGTGTTCAGCCTTGTTGATCCCTGTGTGTGTGTGTGTGTGTGTGTTCAGCCTTGTTGACCCCTGTGTGTGTGTGTTCTGCCTTGTTGACCCCTGTGTGTGTGTGTGTGTGTGTGTGTGTGTGTGTGTTCAGCCTTGTTGACCCCTGTGTGTGTGTGTGTGTGTGTTCAGCCTTGTTGATCCCTGTGTGTGTGTGTGTGTGTGTGTGTTCAGCCTTGTTGATCCCTGTGTGTGTGTGTTCAGCCTTGTTGACCCCTGTGTGTGTGTGTGTTCAGCCTTGTTGATCCCTGTGTGTGTGTGTGTGTTCAGCCTTGTTGATCCCTGTGTGTGTGTGTGTGTGTGTGTGTGTGTGTGTTCAGCCTTGTTGACCCCTGTGTGTGTGTGTTCAGCCTTGTTGACCCCTGTGTGTGTGTGTGTGTGTGTTCTGCCTTGTTGACCCCTGTGTGTGTCTGTGTGTGTGTGTGTGTGTTCAGCCTTGTTGACCCCTGTGTGTGTGTGTGTGTGTGTTCAGCCTTGTTTATCCCTGTGTGTGTGTGTGTTCAGCCTTGTTGATCCCTGTGTGTGTGTGTGTGTGTGTTCAGCCTTGTTGATCCCTGTGTGTGTGTTCCTTGTTGATCCCTGTGTGTGTGTGTGTGTGTGTGTGTTCAGCCTTGTTGATCCCTGTGTGTGTGTGTGTGTGTTTAGCCTTGTTGATCCCTGTGTGTGTGTGTGTGTTCAGCCTTGTTGATCCCTGTGTGTGTGTGTGTGTGTGTGTTCAGCCTTGTTGACCCCTGTGTGTGTGTGTGTGTTCAGCCTTGTTGATCCCTGTGTGTGTGTGTTCAGCCTTGTTGACCCCTGTGTGTGTGTGTGTGTGTGTGTTCAGTCTTGTTGACCCTGTGTGTGTGTGTGTGTGTGTGTGTGTGTGTGTGTTCAGCCTTGTTGACCCCTGTGTGTGTGTGTGTGTATGTGTGTGTTCAGCCTTGTTGATCCCTGTGTGTGTGTGTGTGTGTGTTCAGCCTTGTTGATCCCTGTGTGTGTGTGTTCAGCCTTGTTGTTCGTGTGTGTGTGTGTGTGTGTGTGTTCAGCCTTGACCCCCTGTGTGTGTGTGTGTGTGTGTGTTCAGCCTTGTTGATCCCTGTGTGTGTGTGTGTGTGTCTGTTCAGCCTTGTTGACCCCTGTGTGTGTGTGTGTGTGTGTGTGCGTTCAGCCTTGTTGATCCCTGTGTGTGTGTGTTCAGCCTTGTTGATCCCTGTGTGTGTGTGTGTGTTCAGCCTTGTTGATCCCTGTGTGTGTGTGTTCAGCCTTGTTGATCCCTGTGTGTGTGTGTGTGTGTGTGTGTGTGTGTGTTCAGCCTTGTTGATCCCTGTGTGTGTGTGTTCAGCCTTGTTGATCCCTGTGTGTGTGTGTGTGTGTGTGTGTGTGTGTGTGTGTTCAGCCTTGTTGACCCCTGTGTGTGTGTGTGTGTGTGTGTGTGTGTGTGTTCAGCCTTGTTGATCCCTGTGTGTGTTCAGCCTTGTTGACCCCTGTGTGTGTGTGTGTGTGTGTGTGTGTGTTCAGCCTTGTTGATCCCTGTGTGTGTGTGTGTTCAGCCTTGTTGACCCCTGTGTATGTGTGTGTTCAGCCTTGTTGATCCCTGTGTGTGTGTGTGTGTGTTCAGCCTTGTTGACCCCTGTGTGTGTGTGTGTTCAGTCTTGTTGACCCCTGTGTGTGTGTGTGTGTGTTCAGCCTTGTTGACCCCTGTGTGTGTGTGTGTGTGTGTGTGTGTGTGTGTGTGTGTGTGTGTTCAGCCCTGTGTGTGTGTGTGTGTGTGTGTTCAGTCTTGTTGACCCTGTGTGTGTGTGTGTGTGTTCAGCCTTGTTGACCCCTGTGTGTGTGTGTGTGTGTGTGTGTGTGTGTGTGTGTTCAGCCTTGTTGACCCCTGTGTGTGTGTGTGTGTGTGTTCAGCCTTGTTGACCCCTGTGTGTGTCTCTGTGTTTCAGGTACCGGTGTTGGAAGCTGGGGGAGGATATCGATCTGATCGTTCGCTGTGAACACGATGGTGTGATGACCGGAGCCAACGGGGAAGTGTCCTTCATCAACGTCAAGACCCTCAACGAGTGGGACTCCAGGGTAGGGACCCCTTTCAATACCTTTAATCACAGCTTCAACACGAGGAAACCCCACACCACTGATACAGGGGAACCCCAGAGAGAGACCGCTTTCAATACCTTTAATCACAGCTTCAACCAGAGGAAACCCCACACCACTGATACAGGGGAACCCCAGAGAGAGACCGCTTTCAATACCTTTAATCACAGCTTCAACCCGAGGAAACCCCACACCACTGATACAGGGGAACCCCAGAGAGAGAGACCGCTTTCAATACCTTTAATCACAGCTTCAACCAGAGGAAACCCCACACCACTGATACAGGGGAACCCCAGAGAGAGAGACCGCTTTCAATACCTTTAATCACAGCTTCAACCTGAGGAAATGTGGGGAAGCTATAAAAAAGGCCAACGAGATGCTCGGATATATTGTGAGAAGTGTCGAATTTAAATCAAGGGAAGTAATGTGCAAAGAAGAGCAACCAGAATTATCCCGGGTTTAAAAGGCATGTCGTATGCAGACAGGCTCAAAAGAATTGAATCTGTTCAGTCTTGAACAAAGAAGACTACGCGGCGATCTGATTCAAACATTCAAAATCCTAAAAGGTATTGACAATGTTGACCCAGGGGACTTTTTCAACCTGAAAAAAGAAACAAGGACCAGGGGTCACAAATGGAGATTAGATAAAGGGGCATTCAGAACAGAAAATAGGAGACACTTTTTTACACAGAGAATTGTGAGGGTTTGGAACCAACTCCCCAGTAATGTTGTTGAAGCTGACACCCTGGGATCCTTCAAGAAGCTGCTTGATGAGATTCTGGGATCAATAAGCTACTAACAACCAAACGAGCAAGATGGGCTGAATGGGGAAACCTCTCATTTGGAAACTCTTATGTTCTGCCTCTGTTATGCTAAAGTTATTTAAAATTGGATAGGAACAGGTCGACATGTGGGGCATGTTGTCCGTGTCCTCCTTTGTAAAAACCTGTGAAAAGTAATCATTTAATATACTCGCTATTTTTTTTTTCTTCGTCTGTGATTTTGCCGTTTGTGTCTCTTAGACATTTAACCTCCTCTCTTGCTGTTATAATATTGGAAAAACGTTTTGGAATTGGTTTTAGCCCCCTTAGCAATGTTCATTTCTGTCTCTCTCTTGGCGTTTCTAACTTCCTTTTTGACTTGTGTTTGCAGTTCCAAACAGGAGGAGTGGCAAACACTGTAGCAGCAGCAAAGGTCATTCAAAATGATCTCGACAGCATTCAGAACTGATCAGACACATGGCAAATGACATTTAATAGAGGAAAGTGGAAGGTGCTGCACACAGGCAATACATTTCTCCCCCCTTCCTTTCTATATTGGTTAATTGTGGGCTCTAGTTTTTTATTTAACATCGCTGAGTCCCTTGTCCCTGTAGATTGCAACCACAATGTAGAAACATCTAGAGAATAGATGGGAATGGGCAATAAACATCACTGCTGTTTCTCTTAAAGCGTGTTTATTTATTTCTAATACTGGACCCTGTCTTAATACTGTATCACATTCTGAATATGAATATAGCTGAGTTATTAATTGTAGATAATACTTAGAATAACAGATACACATTTACCATTAAAAAGCAATCCATGTGATTTCTTTAACAGTCGTTCATTATTTTGTGTATCAGCCTCCACACAAAGCCGAGCGCAGTCGGTATACTGTAATGATGCTGCAGTCAGTCTGCCCGGACTGCACCTGAACCATCTTAAAAACACGAAGCCTCCAATAAGCTCATTTGTAAAAGTTAGTAAAGAATGGCGCTATATAATCTAAGGAAGCTGAATGTGAACTCCTAGCTGGAGCAAAGAGAGAGGGAGAGAGGGGGGGCAGAGAAGGAGGCGGAGACGCTGCTAGGCAACCGGCTCCTGAACATTCCACTCCGCTGAGCAGAGACCGTTAGGATTTAAAAATGCCAAAGTTCCGAAGCGCCCGTTAGTATGGGCTGCCAGAAATGAGGAGAAAATAAATACAGCTTTTATAAATGTGTGCATTCAGATATCATTTAGAAATCTAGTTACAACATTTAACAGTTAGCTAAATATTTAAATAAATCTTAAATCTCTCTTAACTAGATTTAACATTTTGCTAAATATTTAACTGGCCGCTAAATCTGAATATTTAACAATTAACATAACATAATTGTACCTGTGTGTGTCTCAGTGTTTGTGTGTGTGTCTCTGTGTGTGTCTCAGTGTGTTTGTGTCTCAGTGTATGTGTGTGTGTTTGTGTCTCAGTGCGTGAGTGTGTGTCTCAGTGTGTGTCTCTCAGTGTATGTGTGTCTCTCAGTGTGTGTGTGTGTCTCAGTGTGTGTGTTTGTCTCAGTGTGTTTGTCTCAGTGTGTGTGTTTGTCTCAGTGTGTGTGTCTAAGTGTGTGTGTCTCAGTGTATGTGTGTGTCTCAGTGTGTTTGTCTCAGTGTGTGTCTCAGTCTGTGTCTCAGTGTGTGTGTTTGTCTCAGTGTGTGTGTGTGTCTCAGTGTGTGTGTCTCAGTCTGTGTCTCAGTGTGTGTGTCTCAGTGTGTGTGTGTCTCAGTGTATGTGTGTGTGTCTCAGTGTGTTTGTCTCAGTGTGTGTCTCAGTCTGTGTCTCAGTGTGTGTGTTTGTCTCAGTGTGTGTGTGTGTCTCAGTGTGTGTGTGTCTCAGTCTGTGTCTCAGTGTGTGTTTGTCTCAGTGTGTGTGTCTCTCAGTGTGTGTGTGTCTCAGTGTGTTTGTCTCAGTGTGTGTGTTTGTCTCAGTTTCTGTGTGTCTCAGTGTGTTTGTGTCTCAGTGTGTGTGTGTGTGTCTCAGTGTCTTTGTCTCTCAGTGCGTGAGTGTGTGTGTCTCTTAGTGTGTGTGTGTGTGTGTCTCTGTGTGTGTGTCTCAGTGTGTGTCTCAGTGTGTGTGTGTGTCTCAGTGCGTGAGTGTGTGTGTCTCTGTGTGTGTGTGTGTGTGTCTCACTGTGTGTCACAGTGTGTGTGTGTGTGTCTCAGTGTGTGTGTCTCAGTGTATCTGTGTGTCTCTCAGTGTGTGTGTGTGTCTCAGTGTGTGTGTGTGTGTGTCACTGTGTGAGTGTTTCAGTGTGTGTGTGTCTGTGTCTCAGTGTGTGTGTGTCTCACTGTGTGAGTGTCTGTGTGTGTGTCTCGGTGTGTGTGTGTGTGTGTCTGTGTGTGTGACTGACACACACACACGCGCACAAGGATCACAGAGCAGTTTGGTGCCAAACCAATTATTTTTATTTAAGAACAATAATAAACAAAAAGCTAATTGAACAAAATATCAAACAATTTGAGGAAAGAAAGTGGAAACCAAAAATAACTATTTATAGTCACCTAATCACAGGTACTGACTCCAATAACTGAGTCCAACCACAGAGCTGCAAAACTGCCCTCTGATCTGCACAAAAAGACGATCCTGACTGAACAAAACTAACAGCCTTTATACCCTTCCAGACCTCC